>JARQOD010000003.1:599826427-599978800 GCA_033576555.1 Oophaga sylvatica
ACCCAAACTTTCCCCCAAACTATGAACAACGTGGGGCCCCCTGGACGCACCTAAATCCCCCCGAAAGGGCCCGCGCGGCAGCAAATATGGCGGGCCCCTCAAAGGGCCTTGGAAAAAAGGGGGGTTTTTTTCCCCTTAGAAAGTTTTTCCCATTTTTGTGCTTAAAAAAAAAAAAAACATTAAAGAACAAAAAATTTCAATAAAGAAAAAAAACAGGATTAAATTGATTGGGGGCCCCCCGGGGTTTCCCGCCCATCAGGGGGCCCCTTCCCTCCCAAAACACTTTATCCCTGGGGACCCCCATCCCTTTTTTTGCTCCCGACGCCTCGCCCGCTCTGACGGGGATTTCTGTGAATTTCCCTTTGTTAGAATCCCCGGGGGCCCCCAGTTTCACGACTTTAGAAGAGAAAACTGAATTTAAAATTTTTAAAATTTAGAAAAAGAATTTTTTAACATTAATAAAAAACAGTCTAATGGGAACCCCCCCCCGGGGGGGAACTGCTGCAAGCGGCCCCGTGCCCAAAAGGGGGTCAGCGGAAAACCAAAACGATGGAATTTTTCTCCGGATAAAAAAATTCTCACAAAAAAAAAAAGAGCGGGGGTTTCCGAACATCAACCGGGCCCCAAAGAGCGGGGCCCTTTTAAAAAAAATAGATGGATCCCCCCGACGCCCGATAATCTCCCCGAGAACGGTGAAATCCCCCCGCGGATGAATAAAATGATTTCTGGAGAGCGGTGATGTCACTGCTGAAATAAAATGATATCTGGGAGGGGGAAAGTCACTGCTGTAAATATTTAATATATTTAGAGCGGGGTGGGCACTGCTTTTTTAATAAACTGATTCGGGAGCGTTGGGGTGTCACTGCTTTTATAAAAAACGGGGAAACTGGGGAGCGGTGATGTCACTGCGGAAAAATTTTAAAATGATATAAACGGGGATGTCACTGCTGTAAAAAATAAACTGGGTATCTGGAGAGCGGGGAGGGCACTGCTGAAAGATAAAAATGATATCTGGAGAGCGGGGATGTCCCCGGCGGGTTTTAAAATAACTGATATCGGGGAGGGTGATGTCATGCTGTATTAAAATAACTGATATCTTTGGGGAGGGGGGTGATGTCACTGCTGTATAATTTTAAATGATTTAAACGGGTTTATGTCTCTGGGATAAAAACTGATATCTGGAACGGTGAGGGCCTTTCTGGAAAAATATAACTGTACTGGAGAAACGGGGATTCACGCTTATAATATAACGGGTATCGGAACGGGGAAGCCTGCTGTATAATTTTAAAGGGTATCTGGAGGGGGATGTCACCGCTTTTATAAAAATTTTAATGATATCTGGGGGAGCGGGGATTCAACTGCGTATAATTTTAATGATATTTTGGAAGGGGTTTTTACTGCTGTATGATAAACGGGAAAACTGGGGAGCGGGGATGTCAATGCTGTAAATTAAAATAATGATTTCGGGAGGGGTGAGGGCATGCTGTTTAAATATAAAAGATTTCTGGGGAAGTGGTATGTCACCTGATAAATATAAATTTTTATTATCGGGTGCGGGGATGTCACCGCTGGGATAATATAAAATGAATTCTGGAAACGGGATTCACTGCTGTATAATTTAACTTTTATATCTGGGGAAACGGGGATGCACCGCTGTATAATATAACTGATATCGGAATGGTGATGGCACTGCTTATAAATAACTGATTTTTGGGGAGCCCGGGGGATGACTGCTGTTTTAATTAAAATATATTCCCGGAGAGTGGGGGATGTCACTGGGTGTTAAAAAGACGGGGTTTGGGGAACGATTTATGTCATGGGGGATAATATAACTGATATCTGGAGATGGGTGTTTTCCCTGCTGTTTTAAAATAATGATATCTGGAAGCGGGGTTTTCACCCGTGTATAATATAAAAATGATATCTGGAGAGCGGTGATGTTTACGCTGTAAGGGAATTTTAAAATGTTTTTTGGGGAGCGGTGATGTCACTGCTGTAAAAATAAAAATGATTTCTGGGGGAGCGGGATGTCATGTGTATAATTAAATGAATCTTGGGGGGCGGGGAGGGCACTGCTTTAAATATAACGATATCGGGGGGAGTGGGGATGTCACGGGTGTATAATAAAAACGGGTTTTCTGGGGAGGGGGTGATTTTCATGCGTAAATATAATGATATCCCGGGGAGCGGGGATTCACGCTGTTTAATAAAAGATATCAGGAAGCGGTTTATTCACTTCTGTATAATTAAAGGGTATCTGGGGAGTTGGGGGTATCACTGCTGTATAATAAAAACTGATATTGGGGAACGGTGTTTTCACTGCTTATAAATTTTAATGATATCTTGGGGAGCGGGGATGTCACTGCTTTTTATAAAATAACTATATCTTTTAGACGGTGTGTCACTGCTGTATAATATAACTGATAAACTGGAGAGTGGTATGTCATGCTGTTTTAAAATAACTGAATCTGGGGGTGGGGGATTTTCCAAATGAGGGATAATTTTTAACTGTATCTGGGAGCGGTTGGGGTCACTGCTGTATAATAAAAACTGATATTCTGGAGAGTGGTGATTCAATCGGGAAAAATAAAATGGGCCCGGGGGAGTGGGGATTCACTGCTGTATAATATAACATGGTATCTGGGAGCGGGGATGTCCTTGGGTGTATAAAAATCACTGATATCGGAGACGGTGATGTCACTGCTGTATTTAAAATAAAATGATATCTTTAAACGGGGAGGGACCCTTTTAAATTTAACCCGATATTCGGGAGGGGTGAGTCCTGCTGTATAAAATAAATGATATCTGGAATGGTGTGTCACTGCGTATAATATAATGATATCGGAGAGTTGGGGATGTCCCTGTGTAAAAATAACTTTATTTTCGAGGGGTGGTGATGTCCCCCTGCTGTATAATATAAGAAAAATGGAAGTGGGATGGGGCACTTTCTGTATAATTAACTGTTTTCTGGAGATGGTGATGTCACTGCTGTATAATATAAAAAAATACTGGGATGGTGAGGGCATGCTGTATAATATAACTGATTCTGGAGAGTGGGGATGTCCCCTGCTGTATAATAAATGATATCTGGGGAGTGGTGATGTCATTGCGTATAATAAAACTGAAAATCTGGAGAGTGGTGATGTCCTGCGGGGGGGTTTTAACGGGTATCTGGAGGTGGTGGGTGTCTTGCGTAAAATATAACTGATATCTGGAGAGTGGTGATATCCTGCTGTATAAATAATGATATCTGGAGAGCGGTGATGTCCCCTTTCTGTATATTTTAAATGTTTTTCGGGAGTGGTGATTCACTGCTGTATAATATAACTGATATCGGGAGCGGTGATTCCCCGGGGGATTTAATTAAAATGATTCTGGGGAGCGGTTTAGGGCCAAATGCTGTAAATATAATGATACTGGGGGCGGGGATGTTTAATGCTGTATTTTTTAACGTTTTCTGGGGAGCGGTTTATTTTCACTGGGTGTATAAAAAACGGTTTTCTGGGGGCGGTTTATTCACTGTGTATAATATTTAAAATATATCTGGAGAGCGGGGGATGTCACTGCTTTATAATATAACTGATATCTGGGGAGCGGTGATGTAATGGGTGTATTTTTTAAAGATATCTGGAGAGCCGGGGGATGTCAATGTGTAAAAAGATAACTGATATTTTGGAGGCGGGGATGTCACTGCTGTTTTAATTTAACTTTTTATCTGGAGAGTTTGGGGAGGGCACGGGTGTATAAAATAAATGTTTTTCTGGGGAGGGGGTGATGTCCCTGCTGTATAATTTAACTTTATATCTGGGGGGCCCGGGGATGTCAGGCCCGTAAATTAACCCGATACGGGGGGGCGGGGGTGATGCACTGGGGGTATAATTAAAAGGGGAAGGGGGAGCGGTGAGGGGCAAATGCGGGATAATTTTAACTGATATCTGGAGAGCGGTGATGTCACGGGTGTAAATATAAATGATATCTGGAGAGGGGTTTTTCCTGCTGTATAATAACGAAAATTGGGGACGGGGATGTCACTGCTGTTAATATAACTGATATCTGGAGAGCGGTTTATGTCAATGCTGTATAAAAATAACGATTTCTGGGGAGGGGGTGATGTCACTGCTGTATAATATAACTGATTCTGGGGGGCGGGGATGTCATGCTGTATAATATAAAGTTTCTGGAGAGCGGTGTTCAAATTTCTGTATAATATAAATAAAAAAACGGGGAGCGGGGATGTCACTGCTGTATATATAAAAATGATATCTGGGGGGGGCGGTGATGTCAATGCTGTATAATTTTTAAATGTTTTCTGGAGAGCGGTGGTCCCTGCTGTATAATAAAACGATACTGGGGGGCGGTGGAGGGCCTGCTGTTTAAATAACTGATATCTGGGAAACGGGGAGGGCACTGCTGTATATTTTAAATGAATCTGGAGAGCGGTGATGTCCTGCTGTATTTTTAACTGATATTGGAGAGGGGGTGATGTCACCTGTATAATAAACTGATTTTCTGGGGAAGGGGGGAAGGGCACTGCGGGGGAAATTTAAAGGGTATTGGAGGGGGGGTGATTCCACTGGGTGTTAAAAATTTTAAAATGAAAATCTGGGGAGGGGTGATGTCACGCTGTATAAATAAAAAAAAACGGAATTTTTCTGGAAGGGCGGGGATGTCACTGCTGGATAATATAAAATTTATATCTGGGGGGTGGTTTTATTCACGGGGGGTTTTATTTTTAATATTTTTATATCTGGAGAAAGGGGGGATGTCACCCCGGGTATAAAATAACGGGTTTCTGGAGAGTGGTGATGTCAAATGCTGTATAATAAAACTGAATTGGAGACGGGGATGTCAAGGGGTATAAAATAAAATGATATCTGGGGAGGGGGTGAGGGCCCCTGGGTTTTATAAATTTAACTGAATCTGGGGAACGGGGAGTCACGCTGTTTTAATATAACTGATATCTGGAGAGCGGGGATGTCACTGCGTATAAATAAATGATATTCTGGAGAACGGGGAGGGCAACCCGCGGGGAATAAATTTCGAATCTGGAGGGGCGGTTTTTTCATGCTGAAAATATAACTGAAACTTGGGGAAGCGGGGATGCACTGCTGGATAATATAACTATATCTGGGAGGGGTGATGTCAGGGTGTTTTAAAAAAACTGGGTTTTTGGGGAGCGGTGGGTGTCAAATGCGGAAAAAATAACTGATATCTGGAGAGGGGGTGAGGGCATGGGGTATTAAAAAAACTGATATCTTGGGGGGCGGTGATTCACGCTGTAAAAATATAACTGAATCGGGGGAGCGGTGATGCATGGTGTAAATATAACTGGTACTGGGGAGGGTGATGTCACTGCTGTTAATAAAAACTATATCTGGAGAGCGGTGTTTTTCCCCTGCTGTATAATTAATTTTGATATCTGGGGAGGGGGTGATGCAATGCGATTTATAAGATATTGGGGGGCGGTGATGTAATGCTGGATAAATAAAAATGAATCTGGAAGTGGGGATGTCCCTGCAGTATAAAATTTAAAGAATTAAACTGGAGAGTGGTGATGTCACCCGCGGGATTAAAAAAAACTGATTTTGGAGAGTGATGATTCACTGCGTATAATATAATGATATCTGGAGAGGGGGGGGAAGGCACTGCTGATAATATAACTGATATCTGGAGAGCGGTGATGGCACCCGCTGTATAATATTAAATGATATCTGGGGGGGCGGTGATGTCACTTTCTGATAAATAAAAGATTTTGGGGAGCGGTGATGTCACTGGGTGTATAAAAATAACGGGTATCTGGGGGGCGGAGGGGGGTGTTTTAAAAGATTAAAATGATATCCCGGAGGGGTATTGGGCACCGCTGTAAATATAACTGATTTCTGGGGGGCGGGTTGGTCACCGCTGTGAAAATAACTGTTTTCTGGGGGGCGGGGATGTCATGCTGTATAATATAAATAATCTGGGTGGGGGTGATGTTAAAACTGTATAATTTTAACTGATATCTTTGGGGGGCGGTGATGTCCCCGCTGGAAAAATAAACTGGGTTTTGGAGAGGGTGATGGGCACTGCTGTATTATATAACTGATATCGGGTGCGGTGGGTGTCACCCCCCTGAAATATAACGGGTATCTGGGGGGCGGTGAGGGCCCCTGTGTATTTAAAATAACTGATATCGGGGGGCGGGTGGGTGTCACTGCCCGGTTAATTTAACTGATTTTTTTTTAGAGCGGTGATGTCACGGGTGTATAATATAAATGATATCTAGAGCGGTGATGTTCCCCCCGCTTTTAAATAAACGATATCGGGGGAGCGGGGATTTTCAATGCTGGATAATTTAACTGATAACTGGGGAGCGGTGATGCACCCCTGTATAAATTAACTGATATCTGGGGGGCGGTGATGTCACCCCTGTTTAAATTTAATGAGTCTGGGGGGGCGGTGATGTCCCCCCCTGTATAAAAATTTAAAGGTTTTTGGGAGCGGTGATGTCAATTTGTAAAAAATATAAAAGATATCTGGGGGGCGGTGATTCACCGCTGTTTAATAAATGATTTGGGGCCCGGTTTTATGTCAACCCCGTTTTAAATTTAACTGATATCTGGGGGGCGGGGATTTTCACCGCGTATTTTTATAACTGTATCTGGGGGGCGGGGAGGGCAAGCTGTAAATATAAAAGATAAATTGGGGGGGGGGTGTTTTCACTGCTGAAAAATATAATGTTTTCTGGGGAGTGGGGTTCATGCTGGTTTTTTAAAAACTGGAAACTGGGGGAGCGGGTGATGTCACTGCTGTAAATTTAAATGATTTCTGGAGAGCGGTGTGTCAAACCCCGGGGGAATAAACGTAAAATTTGGGGGCCCCGGGGGTGTCACCGCTGTATAATATAAAAAAAATCGGGGAGCGGGTTTTTGGCACCCCGGATAATTAAACGGGGGTTGGGGAGGGGGTTACCCCGAAAAAAATTTATCTGGGAGCGGGGAGGCACCGCTGTAAAATATAACGGTTTTTTGGGGAAAGGGGGGGAAACCGGGGTTTTAAAAAAAACTTTTCTGGGAGGGTGGGTTTTACTTTTTGTTTTTAAATAACTAAATTGGGGATTGGGATTCACCCCCTGGTTTTTAAAAAAAATGAATCTGGGGGGTGATGTCCCCTGCTGTTTAATTTCTGATATCTGGGGGGCGGTGATGTCACTGCCCCCTTTAAAAACTGATATCGGGGACGGTGGGGGGGCACTGCTGTAAAAAAAAATGATATTGGGGGGGGGTGATAACACTTTCTGGATAATATTTTAAAAAAAAACGGGGGGCGGGGATTTTACTGGGTTTTTTTAATTAAAAAAAGATATCCCCGGGGGGGGGGGGATTTTCCCCCGCTGTATAAAAAAACCCCCTTTTTTGGGGGGCGGGGTGTCACTGCGTATAATAAAAAATATACTGGGGAGGGGACACCCCCCCTTTTTTTTAATTTATGGGTCTGGAAGGGGGATGTCACTTTTTTTATAATAAAACCCCCTATCTGGGGGGCGGGGGGCACTGCGGGGAAAATAAAAAAATATCTGGAGGGGGGGGAAGTCCCCTTTTGTAATTTTAAAAAAACTGATATTGGGGAGCGGTGATGTCCTGGCCCTTTTTTAAAATAAAGATATTTGGGGAGCGGGGAAGCACTCGTATAATTTTTAAAGGGGGTCTGGAGAGGGTGAGTTTTCCCCCGGTTTTTTAAAAAATTTTTTAAACGGGGACGGGGATTCACCGTGTATAAAAACTGATTCTGGGGAGCGGGGATGTCCCGCGGGGGAATAAAAATGATATCCCCGGGGGGGGGTTTATGTCACCGCTGTAAATAAAAAGGGGGTCTGGGGACGGGGATGTCCCCCTTTTATAATTTTTAAATAATCGGGGGGGGGGATGTCACCGGGGTATAAAATAAAAATATCGGGGGGGGGAAATTTTCCCCTGTAAAAAAATAAAAAATATGGGGGAAAAGGGGATGTCACCGCTGTTAATTTTTAAATATAAACGGGGAGGGGGATGTCACCGCGTTTTTTTAACTGTTTCGGGGGGCGGTGATGTCACCCCTGTAAAAAAAAAACTGATTTCTGGGGAGGGTTTTCACCGCTGTAAAATATAAATGGGGGCGGGGGGCGGGAAAATTTACCGCTGTAAATAAAACTTTATCTGGGGGCGGGGGGGGGTCCCCGTTAAATAAACTGAAACGGGGGCGGTGATGGTTTCCCCCCGTATAAATAAAAGAAACGGGGGGCGGTTAAGTAAAGCTGTAAATAAAAAATGAAAAATTTTTGGGGGGCGGGGATGTCACCGCGGGATAAAATAATGATATCTGGGGGGGGGATTCACCGCTTTTAAAAAATAAATGATATCTGGGGAGGGGAATTCCCCCGCTGTTTTTAAAAAACTGATTTTTTTTGGGGGGTGGTGTACCCCCCCGTTAATAAAACGATATTGGGGAGGGGTTGGGAATGCTGTTTTTAAAAAACTGATATCTGGGGAAAAAGGGGGTGTCCCCTGCTGTAAATTTTAAAATAACTGGTTTTGGAGCGGGGGATGTCACTGCTGGGGGAAAAATAAAGGTTTTTTGGGGGGCGGGATGTCCCTGTTTTTTAAAATAACGGGGGTTTGGAAGGGGGTGATTTCCCCCGGGGTATAATTTTAACTTTTATCGGGGAGTTTTGGGGTTTTCCCCTGGTTGGGGGAATATTAAAGTATCTGGGGAAGGGGGTGTCACTGCGGGTTTAAATAAAGGAAAAACTGGGGAGCGGGGAAAGTCAATGGGGGTTTTTTAATTTTTTGAAAATCTGGGGAAACGGTGATTCACTGCTTATAATATAACGGGGGTCTGGGGGGGTGGTGGGACCTTGGTTTTTAAAAACTGAAACTGGGGGGGGGGTTTATGTTAAAAACTGTTTTTATAACGGGGGCGGGGGCGGTGATGCACTGCTGGTTTTTAAAAAGGTACTGGAAGGGGGGGTGATTTTTATGCTTATTTAAAAAATTTATATTGGGGAGCCGGGGGGTGTCACTGCCCCCAAAATTTTAAAAAAATACTGGGGAGCGGTGATGTCAAAGCTGTAAAAATATTTTAAAGATATCTGGGGAGGGGTGATGGCCCGGGGGGGGGAAAAATTTAAAAAATATCTGGGGAGCGGGGGGGGGCACGGGGTATAAAAATAACCGAATCTTTGGGGGGGGGGATTCCCGCTTAAAATAAAAATGATTTTCTGGAGAGCGGGGGGGGTGCACTGCGTATAAAATTTTTAATTTTTTTGGGGGGGGTGATGTCCTGCTGATAATTTTAAAAAGTATCGGAGAAACCCCGGGGGGTCCCCTGGATTTTAAAATGATATTGGAGAGGGGATTTCAATGCTGTATAAAAAAAACTTTAACTGGGGGGGGTGATGTCCCCCGCTGGATAATTTTTAAAAAGGGTTTTTGGGGAGGGGATGGGCACCCCCCCGTTTAAAAATTTTAAAAAATCTGGAGAGCGGGGGTTTCAATGCTGTATAATTAAACTGAATCTTTGGGGGGGGGTGATGTCACTCGGTTTTTAAAAAACTTAAAAAGGGGAGCGGGGGGTGTACTGCTGTAAAAATTTAAAGAATCGGGGGGGGGTGAGCACTGCTGTAAAAAAAACTTTAAAACTGGGGAGGGTTTTTTTTCACCGCTGTATAATATAAATGTATCTGGAGACGGTGATGGAATGCTGTTATAATATAACTAAATCGGGGGGGGGGGATGGCAATGCTGTATAAATAAAATGATATCTTTTGGGGGGCGGGGGGTGTCCCCCGGGTGATAATATAAATGAAATCGGGGAGTGGTGATGTCCCCCGCCCCCTTTAAAAAATTTTAATCTGGGGAAAAGGGGATTTACGCTTTTAAAAATAACTGATAACTGGAGAGGGGAGGGAAATGCTGTATTTAAAAAAAATGTATCTGGGGGGCCCGGGGTTCACTGCGGGGGAAAAAACGGGGGTCTGGAGACGGGGTGGCCCCCGGGGGGGATTTAACGATTTCTGGGGGCGGGGTTTTCCTGCTGTAAAAAAATTTTAAAAAATATCTGGGGGGGGTGAGGGCACCGGGTGTATTTAAAAACTATATCGGGGGAAAAGGGGATTTCACTGCTGTATAATATAACTGATATCTGGGGAGGGGGGTTTTCACCGCTTTAAAATATAACGGGGGCTGGGGAGGGTGATTTTTCTGCTGTAAATATAACTGAAACCGGGGGGGCGGTGATGTCCCCGGGGGTTTTTAAAAAAATTTTAAAGGGGGTTTTGGGGGAGGGGGATTTTTAAAGCTTAAAAAAAAAAATAAATGGTTTTTTGGAAGGGGGGTTTTGTCAATGCTGAAAAAAATAAAAAAAAATCCCGGGGAGCGGGGATGTCACTGCTTTATAAAAAATTTATATCTGGGGGGGGTGATGGCACTGCTGAAAAAATTTTAAAAATGAATTTTTAAAATGGGGGGGTGTGTCACTGCTGTAAAAATAAAAGGGGTTTCTGGGGGGGGCGGTGATGTTTTTCCCCCCGTATAATAAACTGATATGGGGAGGGGTGATGTCATGCGTATAATTTTTAAATGATATCTGGGGAAGGGGGATGTTTCCCCTTTTAAAAATTTAATGATTTCTGGGGGGGGGTGAGGCCCTTTTCTGTATTAAAAATTTTTTGATAACTTTTGGGGGCGGGGGTTTTCACGCTGTTAATTAATGTTTTGGGGGGGGGGTTTTTTTTCCCCCCCTGTATAATAAAACTGATATTTTTGGGGGCGGTGATTTTCACTTTCTGGGTTTTAAAATTTAAAAAGGGTATCGGGGAAAAAGGGGAAGCACCGCTGGAAAAAAAATGAAATCTGGGGGGGGTGATTCCCGCTGGATAAATAACTGATATTTTGGGGGGCGGTGGGTTTACTGGGGGATAAAATAAATTTTCTGGGGGGTTATTCAAAGCTGTATAATTTAACTGATATTGGGGGGGCGGGGAATGTCCCCTTTTTTTTATATTTTAAAGATTTTTTGGGGGGGGGGTTTTTTTTCCCCCGGGGGATAAATAAAAGATAAATTTGGGGGGGGGTGAGTCAGCTGTATAATATTTAAAGGTAACTGGAGAGGGGGGAAGGCATGGGGGGTTTTTTTTAAATGATAAAAAGGGGAAGGGGGGGAGGCACCCGTGTAAAATATAACTGATATCCCCCGGGGGAGGGGGGGGCCCCCCTGCGGGGGGGGGAAAATAACCCAAAATCGGGGGGGTGATTTCAAAGCTGGGAAAATAAACTGATAACTTTGGGGGGGGTGACCCCTTCTGTAAAAAATTTAACGGGAAACTGGAGAGCGGTGATGGGGGCCCGCTGTATAAAAAACTGATAAACTGGGGAAAAAAGGGGATGTCACTTTTTTTTAAAAATAAAGGAAAAGGGGGGGCGGTTTTTTTTCACTGCTAAAAATATAAAAATTTAATGGGGGGGGGGATGGCCCCGGGTATAATAAACTGATATCTGGGGGAAAAGGGGATGGCACCGGGTTTTAAAAAAAGGGTATCTGGGAAGGGGAGTCCCCGGGTAAAAAATAAAATATTTCTGGGGAGCGGGGGGGGTTTTCCCCCGGGGTTTAATTTAACTGAAAATGGGGAAAATTGGGAAGGGGCCCCAAAACGGGGTAATTAACTGATAACTGGAGAGGGTGTTTCCCCGGGTGTATAAATTTTAAAAAATATCTGGGGGTTTTGGGGGATGCCCCTTTTTTTTAAAAAAATAACCCCCTTCTGGGGAGGGGGGGAGTCCTGCTTAAATATAACGTACTGGGGGGCGGGGAGTCCTCTGGTTTAAATTTTTAAATGAAATTTTTGGGGGGTGATGGGCCCCGCTTAAATAAACTTTTCTGGGGGGGCCCCGGGGGGGCCTGGGGTATAAATAACTGATTTCTGGAGAGGGGGTTTTTCCCCCGCGGTTTAAAATTTTAAATGATAACTGGGGGGGGTGAAGTCCCGGGGTTTTAAAAAACTGTTTTTGGAGAGGGGGATTTCCCCCTGTAAAATAACCTTTTTTTTTTTCCCCCGGGGGGTTTATGTCCCCTGCTGTATAATATTTAAAAAATTTTTTGGGGAAAGGGGGAGTCACGCTTTAAAAATAAAATTTTGGGGGGCCCTATGTCCTGGTGTAAATATAAATGAAATTTTTGGAGAGGGTTTTTTTCCCCTGGGGGGGTTTTAAATAACGGGGCCCCCAAGGGGTGATTTTCACTTTTGGGGGAAAAATAAAGATTCTGGGGGGGGGGATGTCACTGCTGTATAAATAATGAAATCTGGGGAGGGTGGGGTACGCTTTAAAATAAAAAGATATCTGGGGGGGGGTGAAGTCAAGGGGTAAAATAAAATGATACGGGGACGGGGATGTCCTGCGGGGGAAAAAAACCGGGTTTTCGGGGGGGGGGGGAGGGGGCTTTCGGGGGAATATAAAGGGGGTTGGGGAGGGGGTGATGTCCTTTTTTTTAAATAAAAAAAAATCTTGGGGGGGAAACGGTGAGGCACTGCTGTAAAAAAATAAAGGGAAAACGGGGAGCGGGGGAGGGCCCCCCTGGGGTTTTAAAAAAACTGAAACGGGGGGGTTTATGTCAATTTTTGGGGGAAAAAAAAAATGAATTGGGGGGCGGGGGAAATTTTTTTTTTACCCCCGGGGAAAAATTTTGGGAGGGGGGGGGATGTTTTTTGCTGTATAAAATAAAAAAATACTGGGAGGGTGATGTCACTGCTTTTTTAAAATAACTGATATCTGGGGGGGGGTGTTTTAAATTTTTGTATAATATAACGGGGGTCTGGGGGGGGTTTTTGGCACGCTGTAAAAATTTTTAAAAAAAAAACGGAGGCGGGGATGTCACTTGGGGGGGGGAAAAAACGGGGGTTGGGGGAACGGTGAGGGGGCGCTGTATTTAAAAAAAAATGTATTGGGGGCGGGGATGGGGGAAATGCTGTATAAAAAAACGATATTTTAAAAAAGGGGATGGGGGCCCGCGGGGTTTTTTTTAATGATACGGGGAAAGGGGGGAAGTCACGCGTATTTATAATGATTAATTGGGGGGGGTGATTCCCCTGGAAATATAAATGATATCTGGAGACGGGGAGGGGGAAATGCGGATAATAAAAAATGATAAATTTGGGGGGGGGGGAGGGGGCCCCGCCGGGGAAAAAAGTAACTTGGGGGGGGTTTTGGGGGAAAAAAAGGGAGGTTTAAAAACTGTAAAAAAAAAACGGGGGTTTTTTGGGAGTGGTAAATTTCCCCCTTTTTAAAATAACGGGGGTTTTTGGGGGGGGGTGGGCAAAGGGGGATAAATTTTTAAAAGGGGTTTGGGGAGGGTGGGTGTCACGCCCGTAAATATAACGGGGGTTGGGGGGGTGGTGATGTCACCCCCCCGTATAAAATAACGATATCTGGAGAGGGGATTGTCACTGTGTTTTTAAAAAAAGATAATTTGGGGGGGGTGATGGGAAAAACTGTAAATTTTTAAATGATATCTGGAGGGGTGGGCCCCCGCTGTATTTAACTATATCGGAGAGGGGGGTTTATGTCACGGGGGGAAAAAATAAAATGATATCTGGGGGGCGGTGAGGGGGTGCTGTATTTTTTTAAAAAATATCTGGAGAGGGTGGGGGTTTTAAAGCCCTTTTAAAAAATTTTTTAAATGGTATCTGGAGAGCGGTGAAAAACACTGCTGAAAAAAAATATTAAAAGGGAAAAATTGGAGGGGGTTTAGGGGGCTGCTTAAATATTTAAAAGATTTTTGGAACGGGGGTTTTACCTCTGTAAATTTTTCATATCCCGGAGAAGGGATGTCACTTTCTGTATAAAAAAAAAATTTTGGGAGCGGGGGTGTCCTGGGGGGGTTTAAAAAACTGAATCTTGGGGGCGGGGATGTCCCCTGGGATAAAAAAAACGATTTTTTGGGGGCGGGGGGGACGCTGTAAAAAATAATATATTTGGGGATGGTGATGTCCCCGCTTTTATAAAATAACGAAAAATGGGGAGGGGGGAAGCACTGCTGGGGTAAATAACTAAATCTTTAGGGCGGGGGGGTCCCCTGCGGGAAATTTTAAAAAATAACTTGGGGGGAAAAATGGGGGGGCACGCTGTTTTTAAAATAATGAATCTGGGGAAAAAGGGGATGTTCCCCGTTAATTTAAAAAACGGGGAAACTGGAGAGGGTTTAAAGTCCGCTTTTAAAAATTTTAAAAATAAATTTTGGGGGGGGGATGCACTGCGTAAAATAAACATTCTGGGGGGGGGCCCGGGGGGGCGTCCTGCGGGGAAAAAAAAGTTTTTGGGGAGCGGGGACGGGAAATGCTGTATAAAAAAAACTGATATCTGGAGAAACGGGTGAGCCTGGGGGGTTTTTAAAATAAAATGATATCTGGGGGCGGGGAAAAACCCGGGTTAAAAATAAAAGGGGAAATTTTGGGAGAGGGGATGTCAGTGTATAATTAAAAAATGATTTCTGGGGGGGGTAGGGGGTGCTGTTTTTAATTTTAAAGGGAACGGGGGGGAGGTTTGGCACGCTGTAAAAATAAACTGAATCTGGAGAGAGGGGGTTTTACGCTGTATAAATTAAAAAATTTAATCTGGGGGGTGGGGAGGGGGCCCGCTGTAAATGTATAAATAACTGATACGGGACGGGGATGTCACTGTGAAAAATAACTATATCTAGAGCGGGGATTCCTGCGTTAATAAACGATACGGGGAGGGGGAGTTGTTGGTGTTTTTTAAATGTTTTCAATAAACCCTTTTTCCCCTTCACAGAACTCTCCCCGGGTTGGGGTTTCGAAGATCAATATTTCGTACGGGGGGGGGAATTTCCCCCCTTCACAACCCATTGCAGGGCTTCCGGAGAACCCATGACTCTGGATTTTGGCCAAAAAGGGCAAGGTGGGAGGGGGAAGGAAACCATGCACTGCCAACAGACGCCGGGGTGCGAGAACCAGTAGGGGGGAGAAACCGTCATAGTCGACTGTCACAAAACAGTAGCGCCAACCCAAAATATATTTTCCCCACAGAATAGAGGTGCAGCCGGAGAAAAAACAGGGGGGAACCAGATCATAATGTAAAATTTGACAAGTGACTGACCACAAATAGGGGGGCGCCGGGTTAAACAGGAGGGAACCAGGATCGTAAGTAATGATTACACAGGACTGCACCCCAAATGGGATGCAGCTCGGACTATAATACAGGGGAACTCAGGTCAGTAATGTAATGATGTCACTTTTCGCCCCCAGCAAAAGTAGGAGCTCTGGGTAAATACAGGGTGTAACTCAGGACATAAAAATAAGTATTCCAGTGACCGCACCAGCAAATAGTGATGCACCTGGGGGATAATACAGGGGAAAACCCGGAATAATGAATGTAGTACACAGTGACTGCACCCGCAAAAATTTAGGGGGCTCGGATATAATACAGGTGAACCGGTCATAATGAATTTAAGTACACGGGCCCACCCCAGAAAGTGAGTGCAGCTCTGGGTTAAACAGGAGTAACCAGGATCATAAAGAATGTTTACCATGACTGCACCAGCAAATAGTGATGCAGCTCTGGGGATAATACAAATGCCCGGCATAATTAAGAAAATACACAGAACGCACCAGCAAATTGGGCACCTGGGTAAAAAAACAGGGTGAACTCAGGGGCATAAGTAAGTTTTCACAGTGACGCCCCAAATAAGAGTGCAGCTCTGAGTATAATCAGGATGTAACCAGGATAAATTAATTTTACCAAAACCCCCACAGAATGTGAGGCACTCGGGGTATAATACAGGGGGTAACTCAGGGGCAGAAATTAATGTAGTACACGTGACTGCAAAACAGAATAGTAGGCAGCCTGGGGAAAAAACAGGATTAATCAGGATCATTTAAAGAATTGTACACATGACTGCCCACAGAATATTATGAGCTCTGGGGGATAATACAGGAGGGAACCAGGGGGCATAAGAATATTTACACATACTGCACCACAAATAAAGTCAGCCTGGATAAAATAAAGGAATAACTCAGGATCATAAGTAATTATTACCATGCGCACCCCAAAAATGATGCAGTCTGATAGATACAGGTTTTAAAATCGGATCAGTAATTTTAGTACACAAAGAAGCCCACAAATGTGGGACTCTGGGTATAATAAGGGGAAAAACTCAGGCATAATGTAAGATGTCACGGGACTGCACCAGCAGAAAAGTGGGCACTCGGAGTAAATCAGGATGTAACTCGGATCGTAGTTTATTTACACATGACTGCACCACAAATAGGAGGCAGCCTGGGGGAAATAAGGGGGTAAAAAGGTCAAAAAATTTTTCCATCTGCCCCAAAAAGTGAGGCAGCTCTGGATATAATTTAAGGGGGGTAAAGGGCATAATGTAAGTGTACAAGTGACGCACCACAAATATGGTACAGCTCGGGTATAAACGGAGGGAACCAGGTCAGTAATGTATTCACAGGACTGCACCCAAAAAGTGCGCCGGGGGTTAAACAGGGGGTAAATAGGGTCATTTTTTTACACAGTGACTGCACCACAAAAAAATGATCAGCTCTGGGGGATAATAAGGGGTAATCGGACAAATGAATATGTACCAGTGACTGCACCGCAAATGTGATCACTCGGGATATAATACAGGGTAACTCAGGAAGTAATGTATTACACAGTGACTGCACCAGCAGAATAGTGAGTGCAGCTCTGGAGTATAATACAGGAGTAACTCAGGATCAGTAATGTAATGTATGTACACAAGTGACGCACCAGCAGAATAGTGAGTGCAGCTCTGGGGTATAATACAGGATGTAACTCAGGATCATTTAAAGTAATGCATGTACACAGTGACTGCACCAGCAGAATAGTGAGTGCAGCTCTGGAGTATAATACAGGAGTAACTCAGGATCAGTAATGTAATGTATTTACACAATGACTGCACCAGCAGAATAGTGAGTGCAGCTCTGGGATATAATACAGGAGGTAACTCAGGGTCAGTAATGTAATATGTACACAGTGACTGCACCAGCAGAATAGTGAGTGCAGCTCTGGGGGTATAATACAGGAAGTAACTCAGGATCAGTAATGTAATTTACACAGTGACTGCACCAGCAGAATAGTGAGTGCAGCTCTGGAGTATGATACAGGATATAACTCAGGATCAGTAATGTAATGTATGTACACAATGACTGCACCAGCAGAATAGTGAGTGCAGCTCTGGGGTATAATACAGGAAGTAACTCAGGATCAGTAATGTAATGTATGTACACAGTGACTGCACCAGCAAATAGTGAGTGCAGCTCTGAATATAATACAGGATGGTAACTCAGGATCAGTAATGTATGTACACAGTGACTGCACCAGCAGAATAGTGAGTGCAGCTCTGGGGTATGATACAGGAGTAACTCAGATCAGTATATGTATGTAACACAGTGACTGCACCAGCAGAATATGAGTGCAGCTCTGGGGTATTAATACAGATGTAACTCAGGATCAGTAATGTAATGTATGTACACAGTGACTGCCACAGCAGAATAGTGAGTGCAGCTCTGGAGTATAATACAGGAGGTAACTCAGGATCAAGTAATGTATGTACACAGGACTGCACCAGCAGAATAGTGAATGCAGCTCTGGGATATAATACAGAGGGAACTCAGGATAGAAATTTTGTACCGTACTGCCCAGCAGAATTGAGGCAGCCTGGGATATAAAAACAGGGGGTAAATCAGGATCATAATTAGTACACAGTGACTGCACCCAAATATGGGCAGCTCTGGGATTTAAAATACAGGAGGTAACCAGGATCAGTAATGTAAAGATGTACACAGTGACTGCACCACAAAATGAGTGCAGCCTGGGGGATAATACAGGAGGGAACTCGGGTCGAATTATTACACATGACTGCACCAGCAAATAGTGAGTGCACTTGAAATTAATACAGGAGGTAACCAGGATCAGAAAGTATTACACAGTGACTCACCCCCAAAAGTGAGTGCAGCTCTGGAAAAAAAATGATACAGGATATAATCAGGAAAAAAATTAAGTATGTACACAATGATGCACCACAGAATAGTGATGGGACTCTGGGTAAATACAGGGGTAACCAGGATCATAATGTAATCATTACACAGTGACTGCACCCGCAAAAAGTGAGTGCAGTTCTGGGGTATAAAACAGGATGTAACTCAGGGTCTAATATAATGTATGTCCACATGACTGCACCAGCAGAATAGTGAGTGCAGCTCTGGGGTATAATAAGGGTTAACTCAGGACATAAAAAGTAATGTTGTACCAGTGACTGCACCCCAAATAGTGAGTGCACCTGGAGTAAAATCAGGGGGTAAATCAGGGGCATAATGAATGTTTGTACACATAAACGCCCACAGAAAAAAGTGCAGCTCTGCGGTATAATACAGGAGTAACTCAGGACAAATTAAGTTTAAACAGTGACTGCACCGCAGAATAGTATGCACTCTAAGTATAAACAGGAGGTAACTCAGGACATAATGTATGTCACAGTGACTGCACCACAAATAGGGGTGCAGCTCTGGATATGAACAGGAAAACTCGATCATAATGTAATGTATGTACACAAAGACTGCACCAGCAGAATAGTGATGCACTCTGGGGGATAATACGGATGTAACTCAGGACAGTAAGTAATCATTAAAACAGTGACGCACCAGCAGAAAGTAGTGCACTCTGGATATAATACAGGAGGGAACTCGGATCATAAAAGTATGTAACAGTGACTCACCGCAGAATATGAGTGCAGCTCGGATATAATACAGGGGGTAACTCGGGTCATAATGTATGACACAGTGAGCACCACAAAGTGGTCAGCTCTAATATAATACAGGAGGTAACCAGGATCATAAATTTTGTACACATGACCACCAGCAAATAGTGAGTGCAGCCTGGAGTAAGTACAGGATATAAACCCGGATCAGTAAGTAATGTATTACACAATACTGCACCAGCAGAAAAAGTGAGGCACTCTGGGGTATAATACAGAGTAACCCAGGACTAAGAATGCATGTACACAGTGACTGCACCCGCGAAATGAGGCAGCTTGGATATAATACAGGAGGGAACTCAGGATCATAAAAGAAAATTTCCCCAGTGACTGCACCACAGAATATGATGCACTCTGGGGATAATAAAGAGTAACCAGGGTCATAATGTAAAAGTATGTACCAGTGACTGCAACCCGCGAATGTATGCCTCTGGGTTTTAATCAGGAGGGAACTCAGGACAGTAAAGTATGTACACGTACTGCACCACAAATATGAGTGCAGCTCGGGGTATAATACAGGAGGTAAAATCAGGATCAGTAATGTATTACACAGTGACTGCAACCACAAATAGTGAGTGCAGCTCTGGGATATAATACGGAGGTAACTCCGGTCATAATGTAAGTATGTACACAGTGACGCACCACAAATGTGATACACTCTGGGATATAATACAGGAGGGAACTCAGGTCAGAATGTATTAAAACCCAGTGACTGCACCCCAGAAAAATGAGTGCAGCCTGGGATTAAAAACAGGAGGTAAATCAGGATCAGTTATTATGTACACAGTGACTGCACCCAAATATGATCACCCCCTGGGGTATAATACGGAGGTAACTCAGGGTCATAATGTAATTATGTACACAGTGACGCCCAGCAAATAGTGAGGCAGCTCTGGGATAAATAAGGGGGTTTAAATCAGGAACAGTAATGTATTTACACAGTGACTGCACCAGCAAAAGTGATGCAGCTCGGAGTAAAAACAGGAGGTAACTCAGGGCATAATTAATGATGTACACAATGACTGCACCACGAATAGTGAGTCACCTGGGTTAATACAGGAGTAACTCAAATCATAATGAATGCATTACACAAGACTGCACCAGCAGAATAGTGAGTGCACTCTGGGGGTAAAATACAGGGGGTAATCAGGGTCATAATGTAATTAAATTTCCAATGACTGCAAAACCCCAAAATATTGTGCAGCCTGGGATATAAACAGGAGGAAATCAGGATCAGTAATTATAAAAGGACTGCACCCAGAATAGTGATTGCAGCTCTGGAAAATAAAAACAGGGTAATCAGGGTCATAATGTATTTACACAGTACTGCCCACAAAAAGGAGAGCAGCTCTGGGGTATGATACAGGATATAACTCAGGATCAGTAATGTAATGTATGTACAGTGACTGCACCAGCAGAATAGTGAGTGCAGCTCTGGAGTATAATACAGGATGTAACTCAGGATCAGTAATGTAATGTATGTACAGTGACTGCACCAGCAGAATAGTGAGTGCAGCTCTGGAGTATAATACAGGATGTAACTCAGGATCAGTAATATAATGTATGTACACAGTGACTGCACCAGCAGAATAGTGAGTGCAGCTCTGGAGTATAATACAGGATGTAACTCAGGATCAGTAATGTCTTCACTGGTACATTACAAGCAGAGATGTTGAAAACAATGAAGTGAAATGCTGAGTCTTGTAAAATGTTTTATTTAGCACTCTGCTGTGAGTTTTTGGATGTTAACCCTTCGCTGGCTGTCTTCCCTGTGTCTTGCGTTGCTCCTGTGCTCCCCTCCCCATCGTAGGTATTATTGCAGGGCTCTGGAGAGCTGTTCTGGGGGTTTTTCCCCATCGTCTTTTGGGGTGCACATGTAATGAAGGATGCGGTGAGCTCTGGTGCATTGTGTCTTTGGCCTTTTTTTCTTCCTCAGTTGTCGCTATAAATTGTCTTTTTGTCCCTTTCCCGTGTCCCGCCTCCTCCGGGGTCACTCACCTTTTGTTATGTGCGATGTCCCTCTGGGCATTATTAAATCTGCTGCTAGTCCATTACATGCTCGGATCTCGGAGACGACTTTTTTGCGGCTTCTGAAAGAAATGAAAACTGCTCTGTTTTAGATGTTGCGAGTTTTGTGATCAGAGATGGAGCCGCGGTGCAGGCGAGCAGCCCCGACCCATCCTCAGAACGCCAAATACAACTGCAAATGTGACCCCCGGACCTCTCGGGAATCGTCTCAGAGAGGCCTTGTAAAGAGAGTTTAGACTGTGGGAAACTTTTGCCGGTTCATATGTTCGAGGGAGGAGATGGCGCCGGGTTCACGGAGGAACAGACCCCTCAGAACCTGTGCTAGAAAGAAGAAAGTGAAGCACTTGCCCTGCCGGGCGAGGCTCTGCTGGGTGCTGAGGTGGAAGGATCAGAGACGGTGTTCCCAATTCTGTCCTAAAATATGTTACTTGTGAATTCTGGTAGAATACTGGAGTTCTCTCTGCAGGGATTCTCATCATCCTCATATACCCTCTAATTTCATCCTTCCATCATCCTCTACGCCTCCTCTCATCACCATTTAATACCCTCTCATCAACTTCTCATACCATCTCAGTCCTCCACCCATCCTATCATTATCCACTACCCCTTCTCTTATACTGTGTACCTACTCTTCATCGTCCTCTATCCTTCCATTAGATCTATATTCCTTCTCTCATCTCTTCCATCCCTCTTCTCATTGTCTTTTCACTCCTCTCATCCTTTTTCCCTCCTTTTATCCTTTATACATTATCTATTCCTCCTCTCATCATCCTCTAACCCTCCTCTCATTGTTCTCTATCCCTCCTCACATCATCCTCTATCCCTCCTCTCATCATCCTCTAACCCTCCTCTCATTGTCCTCTATCCCTCCTCCCATCGTCCTCTAACCCCCCTCATTGTCCTCTCTCCTTCCTCTTATCTTCTTTTATCCCTCCTCTCATTGTTATCTATCCCTCCTCTCATCATCCCCTAACCCTCCTCTCATCATCCTCTAACCCTTCTCTCATTGTCCTCTATCCCTCCTCTCATCATCCTCTAACCCTCCTCTCATCGTCCTCTAACCCTCCTCTCATTGTCCTCTATCCCTCCTCTCATCCGCTATCCTTCCTCTCATCATCCTCTATCCCTCCTCTCATTGTCCTCTATCCCTCCTCTCATCATCCTGTAACCCTCCTCTCATTGTCCTCTATCCCTCCTCTCATTGTCCCTATCCCTCCTCTCATCATCCTCTAACCCTCCTCTCATCATCCTCTATCCCTCCTCTTGTCATGTATAGTGTACAGTTCCTATAGCGTCTTGTCTTGGGTGCGAGGAAAACACAGGTGACACAGGTTGATATGAAATGACTTGTATTACTTCATACAAGCATGCTGAAAAGTTCACACAGTTTGCAGGAACAGCGACAGGAGACACAGCAAGCCAGAGTAACTTCAAGCACTACAATAAATCTCCAAAGCAGGTTCAGGATCTCTTCTCTGTACCGTAATTCCTCTGCAAACATGGATTCACCAAACAGCAGGTTTCCAGAGTCCAAAAGTGTTCCAAGTTCCTCAGTAGGGAATAGCTGGAGTACAAGTCCAAGGTTTCTAGAAGTCAGGTCACAGACTGACTGAGGCTTGATTCAGGAGCACTGATTGTTTCAGCTGAGGCTGCTTAAGAAGCAAGAGGGAAGAATCAGGGCGGGAACATGAAAACTGGAAACTCCATATTAACTGAGGGCAAGAGCTGCAGAAAGACAAAAAAGCAAAATGGCCGACGGAAAACTGAGTTTCAAGGAACATGTCAACAGAGACAAAGAACCTTACACCTCTCATGGTCCTGTATCCCTCCTCTCATCATCCTCTATCCCTCCTCTCATTTCCTCTATCCCTCCTCTTCCCACTCCATATCCTCTAACCCTCCTCTCATCATCCTCTAACGCTCCTCTCATTGTCCTCTATACCTCCTCTCATCATCCTCTAACCCTCCTGTCATCATCCTCTAACCCTCCTCATTGTCCTCTATCCCTCCTCTCATCATCCTCTATCCTTCCCTCTTCATCCTCTAACCCTCCTCTCATTGTCCTCTATCCCTCCTCTCATCATCCTCTATCCTTCCTCTCATCATCCTCTATCCTTCCTCTCATCATCCTCTATCCCTCCTCTCATTGTCCCTCTATCCCTCCTCTCATCATCCTCTAACCCTCCCTCTCATCATCCTCTAACCCTCCTCTCATTGTCCTCTATCCCTCCTCTCATCATCCTCTAACCCTCCTCTCATCTCACCTCTAACCCTCCCTCTCATTGTCCTCTAACCCTCCTCTCATCATCCTCTATCCCTCCTCTCATTGTCCTCTATCCCTCCTCTCATTGTCCTCTCTCCTTCCTCTTATCTTCCTTTATCCCTCTGCTCATTGTCCTCTATCCCTTCTCTCATCATCCTCTATCCTTTCTCTCATCATCCTCTATCCCTCCTCTCATTGTCCTCTATCCCTCCTCTCATCATCCTCTAACCCTCCCCTCATTTTCCTCCTCTCCTTCCTCTTATCTCCTTTATCCCTCCGCTCATTTCCTCTATCCCTCCTCTCATGGTCCTGTATCCCTCCTCTCATCATCCTCTAATCCCTCCTCTCATTGTCCTCTATCCCTCTCTCATCATCCTCTAACCCTCCTCTCAACATCCTCTAACCCTCCTCTCATTGTCCTCAATCCCTCCTCTCATTGTCCTCAATCCCTCCTCTCATCATCCTCTATCCTTCCTCTCATCATCCTCTATCCCTCCTCTCATTGTCCTCTATCCCTCCTCTCATCATCCTCTAAACCTCCTCTCTTTGTCCTCTAACCCTCCTTTCATTGTCCTCTATCCCTCCTCTCATCATCCTCTAACCCTCCTCTCATTGTCCTCTATCCCTCCTCTC
Organism: Oophaga sylvatica; assembly: GCA_033576555.1. NCBI lineage: Eukaryota > Metazoa > Chordata > Amphibia > Anura > Dendrobatidae > Oophaga > Oophaga sylvatica. Next base: position 599,850,162 of record JARQOD010000003.1, read on the forward strand.
ATCATCCTCTTTCCTTCCTCTCATCATCCTCTATCCCTCCTCTCATTGTCCTCTATCCCTCCTCATCATCCTCTATCCCTCCTCTCATTGTCCTCTATCCCTCCTCTTATCATCCTCTAACCCTCCTCCATGGTCCTCTATCCCTCCTCTCATCCTCTATCCCTCCTCTCATCATCCTCTATCCCTCCTCTCATTGTCCTCTATCCCTCCTCTCATCATCCTCTAACCCTCCTCTCATCATCCTCTAACCCTCCTCTCATTGTCCTCTATCCTCCTCTCATTGTCCTCTATCCCTCTCCTTCCTCTCATCATCCTCTATTCCTCCTCTCATCATCCTCTAACCCTCCTCTCATCATCCTCTAACCCTCCTCTCATTGTCCTCTATCCCTCCTCTCATCATCCTCTTACCCTCCTCTCATTGTCCTCTATCCCTCCTCTCATCATCCTCTATCCCTCCTCTCATCATCCTCTTACCCTCCTCTCTTTGTCCTCTAACCCTCCTTTCATTGTCCTCTATCCCTCCTCTCATCATCATCTAACCCTCCTCTCATTGTCCTCTATCCCTCCTCTCATCATCCTCTAACCCTCCTCTCATCATCCTCTATCCCTCCTCTCATTGTCCTCTATCCCTCCTCTCTTCATACTCTAACCCTCCTCTCATTGTCTTCTATCCCTCCTCTCATCATCCTCTAACCCTCCTCTCATCATCCTCTAACCCTCCTCTCATCATCCTCTAACCCTCCTCTCATTGTCCTCTATCCCTCCTCTCATTGTCCTCTATCCCTCCTCTCATCATCCTCTATCCCTCCTCTCATCATCCTCTTACCCTCCTCTCTTTGTCCTCTAACCCTCCTTTCATTGTCCTCTATCCCTCCTCTCATCATCATCTAACCCTCCTCTCATTGTCCTCTATCCCTCCTCTCATCATCCTCTAACCCTCCTCTCATCATCCTCTATCCCTCCTCTCATTGTCCTCTATCCCTCCTCTCTTCATACTCTAACCCTCCTCTCATTGTCTTCTATCCCTCCTCTCATCATCCTCTAACCCTCCTCTCATCATCCTCTAACCCTCCTCTCATTGTCCTCTATCCCTCCTCTCATCATCCTCTAACCCTCCTCTCATCATCCTCTAACCCTCCTCTCATTGTCTTCTATCCCTTCTCTCATTATCCTCTAACCCTCCTCTCATCATTCTCTATCCCTCCTCTCATTGTCCTCTATCCCTCCTCTCATCATCCTCTAACCCTCCTCTCATCATCCTCTAACCCTCCTCTCATTGTCCTCTATCCTCCTCTCATCCCTAACCTCCTCTCATTGTCTTCTATCCTTCTCTCATTATCCTCTAACCTCCTCTCATCATTCTCTATCCTCTCATTGTCTATCCCTCCTCTCATCATCTCTACCCTCCTTCATCATCCTCAACCTCCTCTATTGTCCTCTATCCTTCCTCTTATCATCCTCTATCCTCTTCATTGTCCTCTATCCCTCCTCTCATCATCCTCTAACCCTCCTCTCATTGTCCTCTCTCCTTCCTCTTATCTTCCTTTATCCCTCTGCTCATTGTCCTCTATCCCACTGTGGAGAAACGGGGTCAGTGGGTGCTTTCGTCCGCTGGCCCGGCTGCCTTTAGAAATACTGCCTGGACCAGGGCTCATACCATTCAACGCTCTATCTCCCGTGGGCAACATACTACAGACAACGCAGGGTTAGGGTAAAACAGTGTGGCAATACCTTATTGAACCACAACACCCAATGGCAAACACAACATTCCCAGCAATTACCTCCAACATGGTGCACATTACAAGGTCTCACACTACCGCTGACTCGCCGGGATAACGGTAGATGTTACGTCAGAGCTCCCCGGGTCGATATTCCACCTGTGATACACACAGAGAAGAAATATTGACAAGCGTAGGGAGGTGACCGAGAACAGTCCAGAGTCCGTACAAGGTCCAAAGCCAGTTGACACAACGTCACAGCTCCCAGGGTCGCTATTCCACCTGCGATATACACACAGAGAAGAGATAACAACAAGCGTAGGGAGATGACAGTCCATACAAGGTCCAAAGCCAGTTGACACTAGAGTCACCACCTGGCTTATCCGACCTTCTCCATGGAACCAGGCGACCAGCGGGTCCGAAAACCTGGCTTTCTCCAAACATGTCCATGGTTCAGAGATGGTCACTGGATCATATCTGTGTCCCTCCAACCGAAGCCGAAAACTCCTAGGTTGTTTCCCTTAGAATCATAGATCCGTGTCCCTCGTGATGGTGCCATTATGAATTGGCTGCAGACCTGTCTCTCGTCCGCTGAGTGTTTTGCAGGATGTCCGACTGGTAGCTCTGTGTCATGAGATGAGATCTGCTCTCTGTCTCTTGAGTATTTTTATACCTGAGGCATGTAAGCTATTTTTAGATTTACCCAGTGTGCTTCAGTTCATCCTCACAGCCTTTCCCTATCTACCTTCGAAGTCAACAAAACTGGTTATAGAATACAATACACAATTAGCATATCAGCTCACAATAAACACAGATAAACACCCACTATGTACAAGTCACTGTTACAGACTTAGGGCCCCGTCACACATAGTGACACACCAGCGATCCTGACAACGATATGCACTTGTCAGGATCGCTGGTGTCGCTACATGATCGCTGCTGAGCTGCCAAACAGGCAGCTCTCAGCAGCGATCAGGACAGCGACTATGCGGGTAACAAGCGACGCACGTCGCTTAGTTACCCGCAGTGTACGTTAGAAACCAGCGGCTGGTGCAGGGAGCTGGTAACCAAGGTACACATCGGGTTTCTAGGCACCACGCGGCGCTTAGGAACCCGCTGTGTACCTTGGTTACTGGCTCCCCTGCACCAGCGAGCTAGTATCTAACGTACACATCGGGTTTCTAGGCACCGCCCGGCGCCTAGAAACCCGATGTGTACCTTGGTTACCAGCTGATCGCTGGTCTCCCGCCTGCCACACGCAGCGATGCGTGCCTGTCAGCGGGAGACCAACGATCAAAAAAATGTCCAGGACATTCAGCGACGATCAGCGATACCCAGCAGGGGTGCTGCTCGTCGCTGAATGTCACACACAGCGATATCGCTGGGAGAATTGCTGTTGCGTCACAAAACTTGTGACTCAGCAGCGATCTCGCTAGCGATCTCGCTATGTGAGACGGGGGCTTTACACAGTATGTTAAATAGTATATCAGCTTGCAAGATTGTCTTCTTGACCCACCAGACATAAACACTTAAATCCACAAGCCAATATACAGATAAAGTCAATTCTTGTGGGTTTACAATAACATGGTTGTCTGGGAAATTAAGATTACATCTGGTTTCTTCACATCCTCCTCTCATCACACTCTATTTTTTTCTCTCTTGGTCCTCTATTCCTCTTCCCATCGTCCTCTGTCACTCATCCCATTGTCCTCTATCCCTCCTCCTATTCTCCACTATTCTTCCTCTTATCATCCTCTATCCCTCCTCCCATTGTCCTCTATCCCTCCTCTCATGGGCCTCTATTCCTCCTATCATCATCCTCTATCCCTCCTCTTATTGTCTTCTGTCCCTCCTCTCATCATCCTCTATCCCTCCTCTCATCACACTCTATTTTTCTCTCTTCGTCCTCTATTCCTCTTCCCATCGTCCTCTGTCACTCCTCCCATCATCCTCTATCTTTCTTCCCACCATCCTCTATCCCTCCCATTGTCCTCTATGCTTCCTCTCATCGTCCTCTATCCCTCCTCTCATCGTCCTCTATCTCTCCTCTCATCGTCCTCTAGCCCTCCTCATCGTCCTCTAGCCCTCCTCTCATCGTCCTCTAGCCCTCTTCTCATCGTCCTCTAGCCCTCTTCTCATCGTCCTCTAGCCCTCCTCTCATTGTCCTCTAGCCCTCCTCTCATCGGCCTCTAGCCCTCCTCTTATCGTCCTCTAGCCCTCCTCTCATCATCCTCTAGCCCTCCTCTCATCGTCCTCTAGCCCTCCTCTCATCGTCCTCTAGCCCTCCTCTCATCGTCCTCTAGCCCTCCTCTCATCGTCCTCTAGCCCTCCTCTCATCGTCCTCTAGCCCTCCTCTCATCATCCTCTAGCCCTCCTCTTATCGTCCTCTGCCCCTCCTCTCATCGTCATCTATCCCTCCTCTCATCATTTTCTATCCGTCCTCTCATCACTCTATTTTTTCTTTTTGTCCTCTATTCCTCTTCCCATCGTCCTCTGTTACTCATCCCATTGTCCTCTATTTCTCCTCCCATCGTCCTTTATCCCTCCTCCCGTCTTCCTTTATTCCTCCTCTAATCATCTTCTATTCCTCCTCCTATTGTCTTCTCTCCCTCCTCCCATCGTCCTCTGTTTTTCCTCTCATGGTCCTCTGTTCCTCCTCTCATCATCCTCTGTCCCTCCACTCATCATCCTCTATCCCTTCTCTCATCATTCTCTATCACCCCTTCTCCTTCTATTCTTCCTCTCATCGTCCTCTATCCCTCCACTCATCGTCCTCTATCCCTCCTCTCATCATTCTCTATCCATCCTCCTCTATCCCTTCTCTTATCGCCTTCTATTCCTCCTCACATTGTCCTCTATTCTTCCTCTCATTGTCCTCTATCCCTCCTCTCATTGTCCTCTATTCTTTCTCCATCGTCCTCTATCATTTCTTTTATCATATTGTCTAGCTTTTTATAAATTAGATAATGTTAATTTAAATTAATTTAGTTTTACATTTTCTAAAACATAAAAAAGCACAAACACTAAAAAGTAACAGAGTAATACTTACTGCACTCTGCATATAGCACAATTTTACAGTTTCATATTTGGACATCGTGTGTTGAGCCGATCACAAAATTAGACGCCTAAATAACAGTATTTTCTGTTTTTACACAAACAAATTTTGTCAATTCCCTCCACCCCATTAGAATATGTTTATATTCAAAATCTGCCTCCATCAATATTTACTCAGATCGCATCATAGAAGCTGAAAACATAGAATGGTAGAGTTGGAAGGGACCTCCAGGGTCCTCGTGCCCAACCCCCTGCTCAATTCAGGAGCCACTAAACCATCTCAGACAGATGTCTGTCCAGCCTCTATCTGATGACTTCCATTGAAGGAGAACTCACCACCTCTAGTGGCAGCCTGTCCCACTCATTGATCACCCTCACTGTCAAAATGTTTTTTCTAATATCTAATCTGTATCTTCCCCTTTTTAATTTTCATTCCATTGCTTCTAGTCTTGTGCAAATGAGAATAAAGATGATCCCTCTACACTGTGGCCGCCCTTCAGATATTTGTAGACAGCTATGAAGTCTCCTCTTGGCCTTCTTTTTTGCAGCTAAACATTCCCAGATCCTTTAACCACCATCCTGGTCGCTCTTCTCTTACTTGCTCCAGTTTTTCAATGTTTTTTTTATAATGTGGAACCCAGAATTGGACACCGTATTCCAGATGAGGCCTGACCAAGGAGGAGTAGAGGGCAATAATGACTTCACGTGATCTAGACTGTATGCTTCTTTTAATACATGCTAGAACTATGTTTGCTTTTTTGCTGCTGCATCACACTGTTGACTCATGTGCAGTCTGTGAACTATTAGTATACCCAAGTCTTTTTCACATGTGCTGTTGCTTAGTTCTATTCCTCCCATTGTAATGTATGTAGTACAGTTCATATAGCGTCTTGTGCTTGGGTGCGATGAAAACACAGGAGTCACAGGTTTGATATAGAAAAGTCCTGTATTACTTCATACAAGTTGGCAAAATAGTCACACAGTTTGCAGACACAGAAACAGGAGACACAGCAGGCCAGAGTAATCCAAGCTCAGCAATCACTCTCCAATACAGATTCAGGATCTTCTTCTCTGTTACCGTAAGTCCATGCAAACGTGGGTCTTTCAAAGAGCAGGGTTCAGAGTCCACAAGTGCTTCAGAGTTCCTCAGTAGGAATAGCTGGAGTACAAGGTCCAAGGCTTACAGGAGTCAAGTCACAGGTTCACTGCAGGCTAGATTCTGAAGCACTGATTGCTCAGCTGTGGCTGCTTAAGAAGCAAAGGAGAGAATCAGGGCGGGAACATGCAAGCTGGAAACTCCATTTTGACTGAGGGCAAGATAGCTGCAGCAAGACAGAAAGTAAAATGGCTGACGAACAAACTGAGTTTCAGGAATATATACATAGAACCTTACATTACTCCCCCCTTAAGGACAACCTCCGGATGACCTCAGACCAGGCTTGTGTGGGTACCTCTGATGAAACTGACGGAGCAAGCGAGGAGCATTAACGTTATTGACCGGTTCCCATGAGTTGTCCTCCACTGGGTAACCCTGCCATTTAATCAGATATTGTAACTGATTTCTATACAACCTGGAATCTAAAATCCTTTCCACCACAAATTCTTCCTGACCATCGACTAGCACTGGGTCAGGGCAAGGAGAGGAACGTCCAGCAAACGTATTGGGTGTCGCAGCCTTTAGTAGGGATACATGAAAGACAGGGTGGATTCTCATAGTTCTGGGCAGTTGAAGACGACAAGCAACGGCACTTATAATTTTACTGATTTTATAGGGTCCAATGTACTTATGTCCCAACTTAGACGATGGAATCCTTAACTTAAGATTTCTGGTTGACAGCCAGACCAAGTCTCCTACCTTGAAAGCTGGTGCAGGTTTACGAAATTTATCTGCTGCTTTCTTGTACCTTTCTTGAGCCGATTCCAGATTTTCCTTTAGAAGATCCATATTCTTCTGTAAAGACGTGATTCTTTCAGCCACTGCTGGTAAAGGCGTTTCTATGGGAAATCGTGGTAGAATGTTAGGATGATAACCTAGATTAGAGTAAAAAGGAGACTGCTTAGTGGAGGCGCTCTGAGAGTTGTTATACGAGAACTCAGCTAATGGAAGTAGATCCACCCAATCATCCTGTAGGTGGCAGATAAAGCAGCGGAGATACTGCTCCAGGGTTTGATTGGTTCGTTCGGTCTGTCCATTAGTCTGGGGATGAAAAGCAGAAGAAAGGTTTACTTTAATGTCCAATGCTGCACAGAAATTTTGCCAAAACCTAGAAGTGAATTGCACCCCTCGATCCGAAATAACCTCATCCGGTACTCCATGTAAGCGAAACACATCTTTAATCATCAAATCTGATGTCTGTTTTGCAGTGGGTAAGCCGACACAAGGGATAAAATGAGCTGCCTTTGTTAGACGGTCAACCACCACTAGAATGGTGTTCTTCCCCTGAGAGGTTGGTAACTCCACAATGAAGTCCATAGAAATGGATCCCCACGGGCGGGACGGGGTGGGAAGAGGCTGTAACAGACCAGTTGGTGAGGAGCGAGGTGTTTTGCATCTTGCACAGACCTCACATGAAGTGACATATTCAAAACATCCTTCCTGCAAGTGGGCCACCAAAAGAAACGAGAAAGAAATTCCTGTGTCTTTAGAATTCCTCTATGCCCAGCTATCTTGGAATCGTGAATGAGTTGCAATACTCTTAATCTGACTGTTTCAGGAATATACAGACGTTGTCCCTGAATCCACACACCATTCTTAAAGACAAGACTTACGTCCCTTGGGGGTTGTGCCAAAAAGGAATCCGCATGGTATGCTTCCTTGATGTCCTTAAGTAGGTCTTGATTATGAATTACTCCTAGGAATCTAGAGTCAGGAAGAATAGTCTTAGGAGGAGTAATTGGACGTGTCTCTGCTGAGTAAATCCTAGAGAGTGCATCAGCCTTTCCATTGCGCGATCCTGGTCTATAAGAGATGATAAAATTAAATTGGTTTAAGAAAAGATTCCAGCGAGCCTGGCGAGGAGTCAGGCACTTAGCCGACCTGATAAACTCAAGGTTACGATGGTCTGTCAGGACGACTATTTGCTGTGCAGCTCCCTGAAGAAGGTGTCTCCATTCTTTGAAGGCGGCAATAATGGCCAACAACTCTCTATTGCCCACATCGTAGTTCCTCTCAGCCGAAGACAACTGCTGGGAAAAGAAGGCACAGAGATGCAAGACATTCTTCTCACCTGTTCTCTGAGAGAGTATAGCTCCAACGGCACAGTCTGAAGCATCCACCTCTATTATGAAGGCAAGCTCGGGGTTGGGATGTACTAGGATAGGTGCAGTGGTAAATTTATCTTTTAGACGGGAAAATGCTTCCTGGGCTTGGGGAGTCCAGGAAAACCTAGACTCTTTCCGGGTAAGTTGAGTGATAGGTGACACTACCTCAGAGAAATTTCTAATGAAACGTCTATAGAAGTTGGCAAACCCGATGAAGCGCTGTACCTCCTTCACATTTCTAGGACTTGGCCAATCCTTGATGGCTTGGGTTTTGCTTCCATCCATACTAATTCCTTGTGTAGACAGTACATACCCCAGAAATTGAATTTCGGTCCTATGGAATTCACACTTTTCAAGTTTGATGTAAAGATGATTTTGTCTTAGACGTTCCAAGACCATTCTCACATGTCCATGATGTTCCTCTGTGGAGTTAGAAAAAATTAGAATATCATCCAAATAAATTACCACGAATGTATCTAGGAGATCCCTGAAGATGTCATTCACCAAGTGTTGGAAAGTGGCTGGGGCGGTACTCAGACCAAAAGGCATAACTAGATATTCAAAGTGTCCATAGCGTGACCTGAATGCAGTCTTCCATTCATCCCCAGGTCTAATACGGACTAAGTTATAGGCCCCACGAAGATCTAGTTTAGAAAAAATTTTGGCATGTCGCACTCTCTCCAATAACTCAGGGATTAAAGGCAATGGATAACGGTTTCTAATAGTAACCTTATTGAGTTCCCTATAGTCTACGCATGGTCTCAGAGATCCATCTTTCTTCTTTACAAAGAAGATGGGTGCACCTGCAGGAGATGAAGAGGGGCGTATGAAGCCCTTGGCTAGATTTTCATCTATGTAATCCTTTAAAGCCTTTAGCTCGGGCCCCGCCAGGGGGTAGATCTTACCAAAAGGTATCTCTGCTCCAGGCAATAATTCAATTGGACAATCATATGGACGGTGAGGAGGAAGCTGGTCAGCGTTCTTCTTGTCACATAAATCCACATAGTCCTGGTATACAGCTGGTAGTTCAGGGACTGACATGATTCCTTTAGGAACAGAGCAAGCTGAAACTTTTGGACTCATCTGTTTCTCTGGAAAGTGTAATTCCTTGGTCTCCCAGTTAATGGTAGGATTCTGAGCCTGCAGCCATGGTAGCCCTAGAATAATGGGAAAGTGGGGAGAAGAGATAAGCATAAAGGACAGTTTCTCTTGATGATCTTTACCCATAAGAACCCTCAAAGGCTCTGTTTCCTGATCCACTGGTCCAGAGGTCAGCAGGGAGCCATCCACAGTTTCCATCTGTACTGGAGTAGCCTTCTTCACTGAACGTATTCCCTGTTTCAGAGCAAAGGAGACATCCATAAAATTTCCACTTGCCCCTGAGTCGATCATAGCAGAGCTAGACACCCAAGCTGAGTCAACCCAGAGTTTGATGGAAAGAAAGCAATGAGAATTGTTTTTCTTACAACTCAGCTGGGACACCGCTGAGGAAACTTGAAAAATGGCAGCGTTTACACAGTCAACGTCCTCAGAGGTAACGGAGTTTAAGTCCGAGAAATCAAGATCTGTTGCTGCAGATCTCTCTGGAGCCTGAGGCTCGGACCTGACAGATCCCCTCTCGCAACACTCACAATGAATGAGTGCTGCAGTAGTCTTACGAGAACGGCTGGGGCAGTTTATAATGAAGTGCCCTGACTTACCACAATAGAAACATAGATTCTCCTTAAAACGATGTTCCTTGCGTGCATCACTAACCCGTCGTTGTAAAGAGTCTACCTGCATGGGTTCAGGTTCAGGTTCCCGTGTAATCCTACTCAAAGGTTCCTTAGCTGGAGAGGAAGGTAGGAAAAGGTTAGTACGATTGCTTTCGAACCATCTCTCTTGCCTGCGTTCAGTCAGACGAGTATCAATACGGATGCAGTAGTTAATAAAGTCACCTAACGCAGTGGGAGGGTCGGCACGAGCAAGTTCATCCTTAATCAGTGGAGATAACCCCTTTCGAAAAATAGATTTTTTGGCGGAACTGTCCCAGGTGGTATCAAGGGCCCATCTCCTGAAATCCAAGGCATATTCAGCTACCGAGTGCTTACCTTGGCGCAAAGCTAACATGGCTGCTTCAGCTGTTGCACCTCGATTGGGGTCATCAAACACCTGTCCCATGGCTGAAATAAAATCATCAAGGTGATTCAAACAATCATCCTCAGTCTCAATCAGAGGGTTTGCCCACATTAAAGCCTTGTTGGTAAGCAACAACTATAGTAAGCACCTTAGATCGTTCAGTGGGAAATTGTGAAGCATGTGCAGAAAAAAAAAGATTGCATTGATTAATAAATCCCCTGAATTTCTCACGTTCACCGCCAAAACGAAAAGGGGGCAACTTGGGAATCCCAGCACTCGGGGCTACGGCAGGAGCCTGGACTCGCCCCTCTAGAACCTCAATCCTGGCTCGCAAATCCTGGGTAGTCTGTCCAACCACTTGCAAATTGTGATTATTGAGGTCCTGTAGATTTGTAAAACGGGTCTTTATATTCTGCAAATCTGCAAGGATATTATCAGTCACTCCGCAAAGTTCCTTTATGCGGGCCTCCATTTTCCAGATCTTTTAAGACAGGATTACTGGAAGAAGAGGAGAGAAAAAAAAAACAATAGTGTTCACCTGTGGCAACACTGCAGAGAGAAAAAAAAATTAAGGGAACTGCTCACCTGGAATGGTTGTGAGGAGTCACAACCACTATCATCACAGAAAGTTTCAACCAGACATCTGATATCCAGAGTTACAGCAGACAAAAAAGAGAAAAGAAAGGAAAAAAAAAAAAAAAATAGTGTTTACCTGTGGTAACACTGCAAAAAGAAAAAACTTAAGGGAATTGCTCACCTGGAATGGTTGTGAGAAGTCACAACCACTGTCATCACAGAAAGTACAACCGGACGTCTGATATCCACAGTACAGCAGACACAGCCTTCCAGACCCAGCAGACACTAACGTTTTGGCTTCAGAATCTTGTAATGTATGTAGTACAGTTCATATAGCGTCTTGTGCTTGGGTGCGATGAAAACACAGGAGTCACAGGTTTGATATAGAAAAGTCCTGTATTACTTCATACAAGTTGGCAGAAATAGTCACACAGTTTGCAGACACAGAAACAGGAGACACAGCAGGCCAGAGTAATCCAAGCTCAGCAATCACTCTCCAATACAGATTCAGGATCTTCTTCTCTGTTACCGTAAGTCCATGCAAACGTGGGTCTTTCAAAGAGCAGGGTTCAGAGTCCACAAGTGCTTCAGAGTTCCTCAGTAGGAATAGCTGGAGTACAAGGTCCAAGGCTTACAGGAGTCAGGTCACAGGTTCACTGCAGGCTAGATTCTGAAGCACTGATTGCTCAGCTGTGGCTGCTTAAGAAGCAAAGGAGAGAATCAGGGCGGGAACATGCAAGCTGGAAACTCCATTTTGACTGAGGGCAAGATAGCTGCAGCAAGACAGAAAGTAAAATGGCTGACGAACAAACTGAGTTTCAGGAATATATACATAGAACCTTACACCCATTCTGTAAATGTAGTTTTTGTTTTTCTTACCCAGATGTAGAATCTTGCATTTCTCCCTGTTAAATACCATTCTATTAGTCACTGCCCATTGTTCAAGCTTATCTAGATCCTTCTGAATTCTTTCTCTGTTTTCTCTAGTATTAGCTAGCCCTCCTAGCTTTGTATTGTCTGCAAATTACCTTCAGTTCCCTTATCTAGATCATTTATAAAAATGTTGAACAACATTTGGGCCAGGACAGAGCCGTGTGGTACCCCAGTTGAAACACTTTTCTAATTTGATGTGCAACTATTTATAACCACTCTTTCAGTACGACCACTGAGCCAGTTATGGATCCACCTGACCGCAGCTTTGTCAATCCTATACTTGGTAATTTTTTTCAATAAGGATAGTATAAGATACTTTTTCAAATGCTTTGCTGAAGTCAAGATATACTATATCTACCGCATTTCCCTGATCCACCCAGTCAGTGATTCCATCATAGAAGGAAATTAGATTAGTCTGGCATGACTTGTTTGGTACAAACCCATGCTGGCTCTGGTTAGTTAGTGTATTCTTATCCGAGTACTTACATAAATGCTTTGTAATAATTTTTTAAAAGGTCTTCCCTGGTAAAGAAGTAGGGCTCACTGGTCTGTAAATTCCTGGCTCTATCTTCTTTCCTTTTTGAAGATAGGGACAACATTTGCCCTTCTTCAATCTTTTGGGACTTTTCCTGTTTTCCAGTATTTTATAAAGATTCTGGCTAGTGGTTCTGCAATTTCCTCTGCTAACTCTTTCAGTACCATAGGATGCAATTCATCTGGACCAGGAGATGTAAATTCATGTAAATTAGCTATGTGTTCCCTCACCATCTCTCTGTTTATGGATAGAGTGGACTCTTTTATTCCTTCAATGGCACCGTGAAGATCAGTTGATGTTACAATTGCTTTCTTAGAGAACGCAGATGCAAAATAGGAATTTAAAATTCGTCTTCTCATCATCATTTCTGACCACTTCACTCTTTTCATGCTGTAAAAATCTTATAGCGTCTTTGACTTTTCTTTTGCTTTTGACATATCCCCAAAATCCCTTTTTAATGTTTTTGGTCTCCCTTACAAGCTTCACTTCATTACTGGCTTTAGCTCTTCTAACTGTTTCCCTGCAATCCTTGAAGACTGCATTATATTCTTCTTTAGATATGCCCCCTCTGTTCATCTGATATACAGTACAGACCAAAAGTTTGGACACACCTTCTCATTCAAAGATTTTTCTCTATTTTCATGACTATGAAAATTGTACATTCACACAAAGGAATTATACATTACACTTTACAAAAAAGTGTGAAACAACTGAAAATATGTCTTATATTCTAGGTTCTTCAAAGTAGCCACCTTTTGCTTTGATTGCTGCTTTGCACACAGAAAAGGTGAACGGCTGGACTCTACATGCCTGGTTCCCTCCGTGAAGCATGGAGGAGGAGGTGTGATGGTGTGGGGGGGCTTTGCTGGTGACACTGTTGGGGATTTATTCAAAATTGAGGCGGTGAGCGGTCCAGCTCACCCCAAACCATCTGGATTGGGTTCAGGTCTGGTGACTGTGGAGGCCAGGTCATCTGGCATAGCACCCCAACACTCTCCTTCTTGGTCAAATAGCCCTTACACAGTCTGGAGGTGTTTGGGGTCATTGTCCTGTTGAAAAATAAATGATGGTCCAACTAAACGCAAACCGGATGGAATAGCATGCCGCTGCAAGATGCTGTGGTAGCCATGCTGGTTCACTATGCCTTCAATTCTGAATAAATCCCCAACAGTGTCACCAGCAAAGCACCCCACACCATCACACCACCTCCTCCTCCGTGCTTCACGGTGGGAACCAGGCATGTAGAGTCCATCCGTTCACCTTTTCTGCCTGCAAAGCAATAATCAATGCAAAAGGTGGCTACTGTGAAGAACCTAGAATATAAGACATATTTTCAGTTGTTTCACATTTTTTTGTAAAGTGTAATGTATAATTCCACATGTGATAATTCATAGTTTTGATGCCTTCAGTGTGATTCTACAATTTTCATAGCCATGAAAATACAGAAAGATCTTTGAATGAGAAGGTGTGTCCAAACTTTTGGTCTCTACTGTACATTGCTTTTTTCCTCTCTAACAAGTGATAAATTCTGTGTTCATCCATCCTGGTCTCTTTAAATGCTTCAGATTCTTCCTTCTTTTCGGGATTGTTACCGATTGTGTGGTGAGAATTTCATTTAGCAAAATCTCCCGTCCTTCTTGGACATTTCTGCCCTTTAGAACATCCGGCCATTGGATCTCTTTGAGTCCATTAAAATCTGCCTTTCCAAAGTCCAGACTTTAAGTTTGACTCTTCACTGGTCTTCCTCCTCTTGTAATCCAAAATTCGAGGATAGCATGATCGCTGCCCCCTAAATTCCCAGTCACCTTTACTTCCGCAACCATTTCCTCCCTGTTGGTAAGAATTAGGTCCAAGATTACAGATCCCCTTGTTCTCTCTTCTAACTTTTGAAAGATGAAGTTTTCAGCGAGAGAAGATGAGAATTTCCTGGACACATTAAATTTGGCTGAGAGAGATTCCCAACAAATATCTGGATAGTGAAAATCTTTCATGATCACTATGTCGTACTTTTTTGAGAACAGAGACATTTGATGTAAAAAGAGTTCATCCATATCTTCAGTCTGTCCAGGTGGCCTATAGTAAACACCTACAATGGTGTCCTCTCTGTTCTTCTCTCCTTCTATTCTTACCCAAACAGTTTTTGCAGAGCTACCAGTCTCTGAAGCTTGGATCTCTGTGGAGATATACGTTTTCCTAACATACAATGCAACACCTACCTTCTTGTTAATCCTGTTTCTAATAATTAAGTTGTAACGTCCAAAGGTTTGTATTCCAATCGTGTGTATCATCCCACCAAGTTTCAGTGATGCCTATGACATCTCTTTTCCCATGTTAGCAGCTCCAATTCTCCTCGTTTCCCATGCTCTGTGCATTTGTATAGACACATTTTAGTTTGTAGTCAGCTTCTCTTGCTCCTCTATTTTCATTCAGAGTTTGTTGTGCTTGTTCTTCCGTCCACTTCTAATAGCAGGTTCTCACTAGATTTATTTTTGGCCATTTATTTCCTATCCCATATTGCTCTAGTTTGCTACACTCATCAGGAGAGCTTTAAAGAGTCTACCAAATATGTATTTGACGAGCTATGCAAAAAATGACCCCGGGGGATGATACGAAGGCATTTTTGACTGTATTCAAGTGGGTGGCAGAGTGTGAGAAGCTACCACCAGAGCAGAGGGCGGAGGTGCTGGCCCACTATTTGACAGGCGAACCCAGAAGGCCTATTATGATTTGGCATTACAGAATGCTCAGGAGTATGCCAAACTAAAAACTGAAATATTAGCTTGCACAGGAGTGACTGTGTCAGTCAGAGCACAAAGGGTTCAACACTATGCCTATTGTGGGGACAAACCGCCTTGGTTCTAAATATTTGACTTATTGCATCTGGTGCAAAAATGGCTGCAGCCAGAATCCTCCACTCCAGCCCAGATGGTCGAGCGCGTTGTTGTGGACAGATTCGTGCACTCCCTTCCTAGGCTGGTGCAGACCTGGGTTGCTCAGGGAGATCCCCGAAATGTGGACGAACTGGTGGGCCTAGTGGAAGGTTCCAGGTGGTCGAGATGTCCTATGGAAACCAGGGGGTGGTGCATCCTATGTAAATTTTGGGACTACTCAAATGCGGGATATTACCCTAAGATGGGCATAGGAAAATGTTACCGTGATAAATGGGGTTGCCCAAGAGCCGGGGGCTGACACCAGGTTTCCACATTTTGCATTAAATGGAGAGCTGCTGTATCGGGTCACTAAGCTGAGAGAGGAAGTGGTAGAGCAGTTGTTAGTACCGGGTCCCTATAAGTGTAGGGTGTTACACCTGGCCCATTCCAATATCTTGGGTGGTCATCTGGGAGTAGACAAAACACAAGAGCGGGTTCTTAGGTGGTTCTACAGGTCTGGTCCACTAGTCATTTTACAGTCCCCATCTCCCATTTCCAAAGTCCCCTAGTGCCATTGCCCATTATAGAGGTCCCATTTGACAGGATTGCCAGGGACCTCGTGGGGCCCCTGGTTAAGTCTGCCAGGGGGCACCAATACATTATAGTGGTGATGGACTATGCAACACGATACCCGGAGGCGGTAACCCTTAGAAACTCCTCCGCCCAAAGCATAGCCCGAGAGTCCACATATTTTCTCGGACATGTCTGCTGAAGGAGATCCTGACGGACCAAGGCACACCGTTTATGTCCAAAGTGATGAGGGAGTTGTGTAAAGCTCTCGTGGTTACACAATTCCACACGTTGGTGTATCCGCAGACGGACGGCCTGGTGGAGGGATTCAACAAGACGTTGAAGTCCATGCTTAAGAAGGTCATGGAGAGGGATGGCCGAGACTGGGATTGCCTACTGCTGTACCTTTTGTTCTCTATCAGGGAAGTTCCTCAGTCCTCTACAAGATTCTCACCGTTCGATCTGTTGTACTGACAACATCTCCGTGGACTTCAATGTTGCAAAGGTGACCTGGGAGGCAGAAATTACACCCCACCGTAGAGTTATCGAGCATGTGGCCCAAATGCAGGACCAGGTCACAATGGTGATGCCGATTGTGAAGGAGAGCCTCCTTCAGGCACAAGAAGCCCAGGTGAGGGTCTACAACTGAGCCGCGAGGCTGAGACAGTTTAACCCTGAAGACCGGGTGTTGGTATTGATTCCCACCGTGGAGAGTAAATTCCTGGCCAAGTGGCAAGGGCCCTACAAGGTGATCGAGAAGTTAAGTGACGTCAACTACAAGGTCCACCAACCAGGGAGAAGAAAGGTGTACCATGTGTACCACATCAACCTGCTTAAAGCGTGGAGAGACCAGGGGAGGCTGTGTGCCTTGGAGCAAGTCCTGAAGCCAGGTTCGAAGATGTCACAGTGGCAGAGACACTGTAACCAGCCCAGAAACAACAGTGCCGTGAGCTGTTTCAGCGGAACCGTGACCTGTTTACGGAGCTACCAGGTGGTACGCAGGTTGTGGAGCACAAAATCCTGACTGAACCACATGTGAGGGTGAATCAGAAACCATATCAGGTTCCCGAAGCCCACCGTGAGATGATCTCCAAGGAGGTGAAGAGAATGTTGAGCCTGGGCGTTATCGAGGAGTCAAAGAGCGGTTAGTCCAGCCCTATTGTCCTTGTGCTGAAGCCCGATGGAGAGTGGCACTTCTGTAACGATTATTACAGGAAGCTAAATGAGGTGTCTAAGTTTGACATGTATCCAATACCCCGAGTGGATGAACTCATTGAGAGGCTGGGGTCTGCCATATATATCACCACCCTGGACCTAACGAAGGGGTACTGGCAGATTCTCCTACACCTGATTGATGCTTCCAGTATACCAGAATGCCGTTCGGTCTACAAGGAGCCCCAGCTACCTTCCAGAGGGATCCCGGCCCTTCACAAGAAGTACGCTGTTGCTTTTTTGGACGACATCGTGCTTTTCAGCCCGGAGTGGGGAAGTCACCTGCAGAAGGTCCAGGTGATACTGAATGCACGGCAGGGTTTGCCATAAACCCAAAAAAGGACTCTCAAGTCTAAATATTTTTCTTCAATAAACCAAGCATTTTATTAAAGAGTCAGTGTTCCGGTTATACCTCTGTGTCCAGCCAAGTGAGCTGCTCTACCGCAATATACACACGTGGTCAAAATTGTTGGTACCCCTCGTTTAATGACAGATAAACCCACAATGGTGACAGAAATATCTTGAATCTGACAAAAGTAATAATAAATAAAAAATCTATGAAAATGAACAAATGAAAGTCAGACATTGCTTTTCAGCTTCCACAGAATAAAAAAAAATAAAACTCATGAAATCTGCCTGGACAGAAATGATGGTTCCCCTGATAATAATGTGATAAAAGGGACATGGTAAATGGTGGTGTGTCCACTAATTATCATCACAGGTGTCTACAATCCTGGAATCAGTGAGTGGCCTGTATAGAGGCTACAGATACTCACTGTGCTGTTTGGTGACACGGCGTGTATCACACTCAGTATGGACCAGAGGAAGCGAAGGAAAGAGTTGTCTCAGGAGATTAGAAAGAAAATTATAGACAAACATGTTACAGGTAAAGGTTATAAGACCATCTCCAAGCAGCTTGATGTTCCTGTGACTACAGTTGCACATATTATTCAGAAACTTAAGATCCATGGGACTGTAGCCAACCTCCCTGGACGTGGCCGCAGGAGGAAAATTGATGACAAATCAAAGAGACGGATAATACGAATGGTAACAAAAGAGCCCAGAAAAACTTCTAAACAGATTAAAGGTGACCTTCAAGCTCAAGGAACATCAGTGTCAGATCGCACCATCCGTCGTTTTATGAGCCAAAGTGGACTTCATGGGAGACGACCAAGGAGGACACCATTGTTGAAAAAAAATAATAAAAAAGCCAGACCGGAATTTGCCAAACTACATGTTGACAAGCCACAAAGTCTCTGGGAGAATGTCCTATGGACAGATGAGACAAAAATGGAACTTTTTGGCAAGGCACATTAGCTCTATGTTCACAGACGGAAAAATGAAGCATATCAAGAAAAGAACACTGTCCCTACTGTGAAACATGGAGGAGGCTCTGTTATGTTCTGGGGCTGCTTTGCTGCATCTGGCACAGGGTGTCTAGAATCTGTGCAGGGTACAATGAAATCTCAAGACTATCAAGGGACTCTAGAGAGAAATGTGCTGCCCAGTGTCAGAAAGCTTGGTCTCAGTCGCAGGTCAGGGGTCTTACAACAGGATAATGACCCAAAACACACAGCTAAAAACACCCAAGAATGGCTCAGAGGAAAACATTGGACTATTCTGAAGTGGCTTCTATGAGCCCTGACCTCAATCCTATTGAGCATCTTTGGAAAGAGCTGAAACATGCCGTCTGGAAAAGGCGACCTTCAAACACGAGACAATGGAGCAGTTTGCTCTTGAGGATCGGCCAAAATACCTGTCGAGAGGAGCAGAAATCTCATTGACAGTTACAGGAATCGTTTGATTACAGTGATTGCCTCAAAAGGTTGTGCAACAAAATATTAAGTTAAGAACCATCATTTCTGTCCAGGCCGATTTCATGAGGTTTATTTTTAATCCATGCATCCAGAAGTTAAGCATCACAGAAGAAAAGCATCTTGAAAACGGCAGTTATTCATGGCAGTTAATCAGGGCTGGAATCAGGTACCCCACACTTTGCCTTATTTTTCATTATGTACTTTATCTATTTCCTCCTGTGTTCCATTGCCATCCACATTCACCGACCCATCCCCCCTCCATCACGACTCATACACATCAGCCCCTCTATCCTTCCCTCTCCCATGTACAGCTCCCATGCACTCCTCACCTTCCTGAAAAACCTCAGCCCATCTTGCCCAAACACATCACATAAAAAACCTACTTACAATTCCAACAACTACCTGCTCTTTATCTTCCTACTCCTACTGATTTCAGGGACATCTCCCCCAACCCTGGTCCACCATCCCCCAACCTCAATCCCTACCCTACCTCATACCGAAACCATAATAATCTTATTAATATTACTTGCACTCCCTCATCTCCTTCTTTCAATTGTGCCCTCTGGAATCCACGGTCTGCATGCAACAAGCTATCCTTCCTGCACAACTACTTTCTGAACCACTCTCTTAATCTGTTGGCCCTCACTGAAACCTGGATTCAGGATTCTGACACTGTCTCCCCTGCTGCCATTTCCTATGGTGGTTTACAGTTCTCCCATTCCCCGAGACCCACAAACAGACATGGTGGTGGAGTTGGCATACTCCTGTCCCCACAATGCACTTTCCAGGTCATCCCCCCAATTCCATCACTCTCATTCCCTTCTTTTGAGGTCCACACCATCAGGCTCTTCCATCCCCTCTCCCTCAGAGTAGCGGTCATATATCGGCCCCCAGGCTCACCCACCCAGTTCCTTGACCACTTCTCAGCCTGGCTGCCGCACTTCATGTCCTCAGAACTACCAACCCTTATCCTTGGAGACTTCAACATCCCCATTAACAGCCCTACTTCCACATCTGCATCTCAGCTTCTATCACTAACCACTTCTCTAGGCCTCTCACAGCTTTCAACCTCTGAGACACACAAGGATGGCAACACCCTTGACCTGGTCTTTGTCCGCCTCTGTTCAATCTCCCACCTAAATAACTCACCGCTTCCACTCTCTGACCACAACATTCTCTCCTTCACGCTCACAAATCCTCCACCACCCCAGCGCACTCCTACCTACCACACATTCAGAAATCTACAAGCCATTAACCCTCAGACACTTTCAGACTCCCTACACTCATCGCTGTCCCCAATCTCCTCTTTTTCCTGTCCTGATCTGGCTGTTCATCACTACAATGACATTCTTAAAAGCACCCTTGACCAAGTAGCACCGCTCACCCTCAGAACCTCCAAACACACAGTAAAACAGCCCTGGCTCACATTGCAAACTCGACTTCTTCAGCGATGCTCTAGGAGTGCTGAACGCCTCTGGAGAAAAACCCGCACACCAGAAGACTTCATCCACTTTAAATTCATGTTAAGAACTTATAATGCTGCCCTTCACCTCGCCAAACAGACCTACTTCACCACACTGATCTCCTCACTAGCCAACAACCCCAAGAAACTTTTTGACACTTTTCACTCCCTCCTCAGGCCAAAAGCCCCTATAACAGACATTTGTGCTGACGACCTGGCCTCCCACTTTATAGAAAAAATAGATACTATCCGTCAGGAAATCTGCTCTCAACCACCAAGTGCTGTGACTCCCATCCCACCCTGCATTTCCCTGGCTCACTTTCCACATTTGATCCCATCACAGAAGAAGAAGTCTCCAGACTCCTCTCTTCCACCCGTCCGACTACATGCACTTCCGACCCCATCCCCTCACATCTCCTCCAGTCTCTCTCTCCAGTTGTCACAACTCACCTAACTACAATCTTTAATCTCTCACTCTCCTCTGGCATTTTCCCATCCTCCTTCAAACACTCCATCATTACTCCATTACTAAAGAAACCCGCTCTTGACCCTTCCTGCACAAACAACTACAGACCGGTCTCCAATCTCCCCTTCATCTCTAAACTTTTGGAGCGCCTAGTCTACTCCCGCCTCACCCGTTACCTCTCCACTTACTCCCTCCTAGATCCTTCACAGTCCGGCTTCCGCCCCCTACATTCGACTGAAACTGCACTCATCAAAGTGACCAATGACCTTCTGACAGCAAAACGTAACAGCGACCACTCTCTGCTCATTCTTCTCGACCTTTCTGCAGCTTTCGACACGGTTGACCACCGTCTCCTACTCTCTAGGCTCCAGTCACTAGGTATTAAGGACACTGTTCTCTCCTGGTTCTCCTCCTATCTTTCTGACCGCTCCTTCAGTGTTTCGTTCTCTGGCTCCACTTCATCTCCTCTTCCTCTCACTGTCGGTGTACCCCAGGGCTCAGTCCTTGGCCCCCTTCTCTTCTCTCTCTACACGGCCCCAATTGGACAGACCATCAGCAGATTTGGCTTTCAGTACCATCTTTATGCCGATGACACACAACTATACACGTCATCCCCCGACCTTACCCCCGCTGTTCTACAGAACCCACCGACTGTCTGTCCGCAGTCTCCAACATCATGTGCGCTCTCTATCTGAAACTTAACCTCTCCAAGACTGAACTCCTTCTGCTCCCGCGTCTACTAACCTCCCTAAATCTGACATTTTCCTCTCTGTGGGCGGCACCATAATAACACCCCGGCAGCAGGCTCGCTGTCTGGGTGTTATGTTTGACACCAATCTCTCCTTCACCTCCCATATACAATCTCTTGCCCGCTCTTGCCGTCTTACACCTAAAGAACATCTCTAGAATCCGCCCTTTTCTCACCATGGAAACAACAAAAACCCTCACTGTAGCATTGATCCACTCCCGCCTGGACTACTGCAACGCTCTATTACTTGGCCTCCCCATTACTCGACTATCCCCTCTCCAGTCCATCCTTAATGCAGCAGCCAGGGTCATCCATCTGGCTAATCGGTACTCGGACGCGTCCGCTCTTCGCCAGTCCTTACACTGGCTGCCCATTCATTATAGGATCCAATTCAAAGTACTGGTTCTCACCCACAAAGCTCTCCACAGTGCAGCACCCCCCTACATCTCCTCCCTCATTTCTATCTATCGGCCTAACCGACTGCTGCGCTCTGCAAACGACTTTCGACTAACCTCTGCACTAATCCGTACCTCCCACTCCCGACTCCAAGACTTCTCCTGCGCTGCGCCAATCCTCTGGAATGCTCTACCCCAAGAAATTAGGACTATCCACAATTTGCATGGTTTCAGGAGCTCCCTCAAAACACATTTGTTCAGAGTGGCCTATCACATTCACTAATCAAAGTCGTTCTATGTTTAAGTGTGTGTGTGTAGCCCATTCACTATCTCCATCCATGCCTCACTCCCTCAAGATGGCTGGACCATCATTGTAAATGCACCATTGTATATACACACCTGTACTTTGTATCTCCCCCACCTCATTGTAGATTGTAAGCTCTCACGAGCAGGGTCGGCTTATTTTGCTTTAATTATTGTATTGTTAACGTTGTTACCTATGACTTGTGTTTTGAAACTGTTAAACTGTAAAGCGCTGCGGAATATGTTGGCGCTATATAAATAAAGATTATTATTATTATTATTATTAATCCTGTGGAAGCTGAGAAGCAATGTCTGACTGTCATCTGTTCATTTTCATAGATTTTTTTAGTTATTACTTTTGTCAGATTCAAGTTATTTCTGTCACCATTGTGGGTTTTTCTGTCATTAAACGAGGAGTACCAATTCTGACCACGTGTGTGTATATAAGTGGGGAAAATAAGTATTTGGTACACTGCCAATTTTTCAAGTTTTCCCCCCTACACAGAATGGAGAGGTCTGTCATTTTTATCGTAGATCACTTTAACTGCGAGAGACAGAATCTTTAAAAAAAAATAAAAACAGAAAATTGTATGATTTTTACATAATTAATTAGCATTTTGTTGCATGAAATAAGTATTTGATACAATAGAAAAACAGAACTTAACATTTGGTCCAGAAACCTTTGTTTGCAGTTACAGAGGTCAGACATTTCCTGTGGTTCTTGATCAGGTTTGCACACACTGACGCAGGGATTTTGGCCCCCTCCTCCATACTGATCTTCTCCAGATCTTTCATGTTTCGGGGCTGTCACTGGGCAACATTGAGTTTCATCTCCCTCCAAAGATTTTCTATTGGGTTCAGGTCTGGAGATTGGCTAGGCCACTCCAGGACCTTGAAATGCTTCTTATGGGGCCGCTGCTTAGTTGCCCTGGCTGTGTGTTTTGGGTCATTGTTCATGGTGGAAGACCCAGCCACGACCCATCTTCAATGCTCTTCCTGAGGGAAGGTGGTTGTTGGCCAAAATCTCGCAATACATGACCCCATCCATTCTCCCTTCAACACAGTGTCATTCTGTCCCCTTTGCAGAAAAGCACCGACAAAGTACGAGGTTTTCCCCCACCATGCTTCACGGTTGGGATGGTGTTCTTGGGGTTGTACGTATCGTTCTTCTTCCTATAAACACGGCCAGTGGAGTTGATACCATAAAGTTCTATTTTGGTCTCCTCTTACCACGTGACCTTCTCCCATGCCTCCTCTCGATCATCCAGATGGTCACTGGCAAACTTTAAACGGGCCTGGACATGTGCTGGCGAGAGCACGGGGACCTTGTGTGCCCTGCAGATTTTGATCATGGCGTAGTGTGTTACTAATAGTAATGTTTGAGACTGTGGCACCAGCTCTCTTCAGGTCATTGACCAGGTCCTCCCGTGTAGTTCTGGGCTGATTCCTGACCTTTCTCAGAATCATCCATACCTCACAAGGCGGGATCTTGCAGGGTGCCCCAGACCAAGGAAGATTGACAGTCATCTTGTTTCTTCCTTTTTCTAATAATTGTGCCAACATTTGTTGCCTTCTCACCGAGCTTCTTGCCTATTGTCCTGTAGCTCATCTCAGCATTGTGCAGGTCCACAATTTTGCCCCTGGTGCCCTTAGAAACTTCTTTGGTTTTGGCCATGGTGGAGAGGTTGGAGTGTGATTCTGTCTCACACAGGTGAAGTGTACCTACAAGAAAAATTACAGACCTCTCCATTCTTTGTAGATGGAAAAACTTGCAAAATCGTTAGTGTATCAAATACTTATTTTTTTCGGACTGTGTATCTATACAGTATATACACTTGTCCTATGGACGCCTTTCTATTACACAGTTATCTATATACATTGTGGATGCCCCCAGCTGTTTAGATTTTCCTTTAATCAGACACATTGGTCGCAGATTTGCCAGATTATCGGAATTAATAACAATTAGGGTTTGGTTTTCTCCATATTCGTATTTTCATCTGCGATTGTTGCGGAGGATGGGAAGAATATTATTATTCTGCGGCTGCACCGAGAATCCTGAGGATCACACCCATTAGCTAATGACAGGAGAGCGGCTGACGACCGCCCCTCCCCCGCAGGCCTGCCATAGAATAATGTATGTGACGTTTATCTGCAGCCGCTCCCCTGTAATTGTGATTAGGGGTCCGTATAATGGCTGACACCAGCTGCTCCTGCCATATATTTATAAGCTCCACAGTACGGCTGACACAAGCCTCTGAGTGTGTGTATATGTATATATATATATGTATATATATATATATATATATATGTATATATATATATATATATTATATATATATATATATATATATATATATATATATATATACAGCCCTGACATAAGTATTGAGCTCGTCACCAGTGTTCTCAGTAAAGCTGCCATTGACATGAAATTCTCCCCAGATGTCGGGAACATCCGATCCACGCAGGTAGTAAATCCCCATAGATGTCCATAAATTATGTGTAATAATGAGAAATGGCACAAAGTACTGAACACGTTACTGCCATGTAATTAATCCTTCATACTAAACCCTGTGTTAGTGATGAAGCTTCCAGACGCCTCCTGTGTGGAGAAACTAGTCGCAGGCATTGCTCAGATGGGCCTTTGGCCCATTCTTCCACACAAACACTCGCCACATCTTGAAGCTTTTGTGGCTTCTTCTATGATCTCTGAGCTTTATTTCCTTCCATACATTTTCTCTTGGACTCCGGTTCGGTGATCGGCTCGGCCGTTCTGGCAGCTTTATTTTCTGTCTCTGACACCAGTGTAGAGTTCCCTTGGCCGTGTGTTTGGGATCATTGTCTTGCTGAAATGTCCTCCCTCATTTCATCTTCAACATCCTGGTAGATGGCAGCAGATCGTTATCCAGAATGTCTCGGAGGTTGTGTGGTGAGCGTGCATACAGGCCATGGAGGTTGTGTGGTGTGCGTGGATACAGGCCATGGAGGTTGTGTGGTGAGCGTGCATACAGGCCATGGAGGTTGTGTGGTGTGCGTGGATACAGGCCATGGAGGTTGTGTGGTGAGCGTGCATACAGGTCATGGAGGTTGGGTGGTGAGCGTGCATACAGGCCATGGAGGTTGTGTGGTGAGCGTGCATACAGGCCATGGGGGTTGCGTGGTGAGCGTGCATACAGGCCGTGGGGGATGCGTGGTGAGCGTGCATACAGGCTGCGGGGGTTGTGTTGTGAGCGTGCATACAGGCTGCGGGGGTTGTGTTGTGAGCGTGCATACAGGCTGCGGGGTTGTGTGTGGGTGAGCGTGCGTTACAGGCCGCGGGGGTTGTGTGGTGAGCGTGCATACAGGCCGTCTGGGTTGCGTGGTGAGCGTGCATGCAGGCCGTGGAGGTTGCGTGGTGAGCGTGCATACAGGCCGTGGGGGTTGCGTGGTGAGCGTGCATACAGGCTTGCGGGGTGTTATGATTTGGTAGCTAAGGAGAGCAAGCAAAAAAGGAAATAAACCAGAGAGGTTGGAATCTATGGGATTGCAGTACCCTGACTAACCACCACAACTAAAGGCAGCCGTGGAGCGTACCTACGTTGATCCTAGACGCCTCGTCACAGCCTGAGAAGCTAACTACACCTAAAGACAGAAAGAGGAAAACTATCTGCCCCGGAGCAGATCCCCAAAGAACATAGAAAGCCCCCAAACATGTAATGGCGGTTAGACAAGAGGAAATACTGACACAGACAGAAAATAGTATGAGCAAAAGCTGGGGCCCAAACTTCCTAAATAGAAAAGGATAGGAAGGACACTTACTGCAACCCCAAAAAACCCTGAAAAGTACCAACTCTACTAATTACAAAAACACCTGAGATCACACGACCTCTACCACCTAAATCAGTTCTCTGGTGCAACAAAAACTAAACAGCAGCCACTGAAAAAACTGGAAAAGGCAAATGAACAAACAACAGTGGCTGAACTAAACTGAGAGGAGCACAAGCCCCCGGAGGGGACCCGGCAGACCCCCACAGAAGTGCAGGACAAAATGCAAAAAGCAAGCACAAAAAACAAAAAGAAGAAAATGTCTTATCTGTTAGCAGAAGATGCCGGCACGAAACAGCAGGCTACAAAGTGAACAGGAATCAAAGATGAGACCAGAACAATTGATCACCGGCAACCTTGATGTGAGAGAACCTCCCTTATATAAGACCAGTCAGTAACACCTGATCGCCAATCTTCACAATCTTCATTGGATAGTTCAGTACTGTTTGTAACCACCAGAGGGAGCTTCTGATCAGAATTCATTTCTAGCACATTCACAACAGTACCCCCCCCCTTGAGGAGGGGTCACCGAACCCTCATTTGAGCAACCAGGTCGGTCAGGATGAGCTCTGTGATACGCACGGATGAGTCTCCTGGCATGGATGTCCGAAGCAAACACCCAAGAATTGTCCTCCTGACCATAACCTCTCCACTTAACCAAATACTGGAGTTTCCGTCTAGAAAAACGAGAATTCAATATTTTCTCAACCACATACTCCAGATATTGCCCTCAACCAAAACAGGGTCAGGAGGCATAGCCATAGGAACCACTGGCTCGACAAACCTCTTCAATAAGGACTTGTGGAACACGTTATGGATCTTAAATGTCCCTGGAAGAAGTAAACGAAAGGAAACCGGATTAAGAATCTCCATGATCTTATAAGGTCCAGTGAACCTAGGCTTAAACTTAGGAGATGCAACTCTCATAGGGATATTTCTTGAGGACAACCAGACCAAGTCCCCCACTTCAAACCGAGGACCATCAGTCCTATGCCGGTTGGCAAACCGCTGGGCCCTCTCCTGAGAGAGGGACAATCTCTCCACTACCTGGTCCCAAATCTGCTGCATACGCTCCACAACAGAGTCAACACCTGGACAGACAGAAGCCTCCGTCTGTCCTAAAGAAAATCGAGGGTGAAACCCAAAATTGCAGAAAAATGGAGACATCAAAGTGGCAGAGCTAGCCCTATTATTAAGAGCAAACTCAGCCAAAGGCAAAAAAGAGACCCAGTCATCCTGATCAGCAGACACAAAGCATCTCAGATAAGTCTCCAATGTCTGGTTTGTTCTCTGTTTGTCCATTGGTCTGAGGATGAAAAGCCGAGGAGAAAGACAATTGAACACCAAGTTTAGAACAAAAAGTCCTCCAAAATCTGGAAACAAACTGGACTCCTCTGTCAGACACAATGTTCTCAGGAATGCCGTGTAACCGAACCACGTGCTGAAGGAACAAAGGCACCAATTCAGAGGAGGAAGGCAACTTAGGTAATGGCACAAGATGTATCATTTTGGAAAACCTATCACAAATCACCCAGATAACGGTCATTCTCTGAGAAACAGGGAGGTCGGAAATGAAATCCATAGAGATATAGGTCCATGGTCTCTTGGGCACAGGCAATGGCATCAACAAACCACTAGACCGAGAGCAAGGTTTGGAGCGAGAGCAAGTCCCGCAGGACTGCACAAATTCCCTGACGTCACGAGACAAAGTAGGCCACCAAAAGGACCGTCTAACCAAGTCTCTGGTACCAAAAATTCCGGGATGACCGGCCAACGCGGAACAATGAATCTCAGACATCACACTCTTTTTCCATCGGTCTGGGACAAACAATTTCCCAATAGGGCAGCGCTCGGGTTTATCCTCCTGACACCCTTCCAGAGCCAGTCTCAAATTGGGCGAGATGGCGGAAAGAACTACACCCTCTTTCAAAATAACAGCAGGATCAGATAACTCAGGAGAGTCCGCAAGGAAACTCCTCGAGAGGGCATCCGCCTTAACATTATTAGTGCCAGGAAGAAAGGAAACCACAAAATTAAAACGTGTGAAAAACAAGGCCCACCTGGCCTGTCTAGGATTAAGTCGCTTGGCTGATTCCAGATAAACCAGATTCTTATGGTCCGTTAAGACCACCACCTGATGTTTGGCTCCCTCCAGCCAATGTCTCCACTCTTCAAAAGCCCACTTCATGGCCAGTAACTCCCGATTACCCACGTCATGATTACGTTCAGTTGGAGAAAATTTTCGAGAGAAAAAGGCACAAGGGTTACTTTTAGAGGTCTCTGGATCTCTTTGGGACAAAACGGCACCTGCCCCAATTTCAGAGGCATCAACCTCCACCTGAAATGGCAGAGAAACATCAGGCTGCCGTAGAACAGGAGCAGAAGTGAATCTCTGCTTAAGTTCCTGAAACGCAGAGACTGCCTCAGGAGGCCAATTCACCACATCAGAACCCTTTTTGGTCAAATCAGTCAATGGCTTAACAATAACAGAGAAATTACCAATAAATTTACGATAAAAATTGGCAAAACCCAAGAATCTTTGAAGAGCCTTTAATGAAGTAGGTTGGACCCAATCACAGATGGCCTGAACCTCGACCGGGTCCATTTCAGTAACAGATGGGGACAAAATGAATCCTAGAAATGAGATCCTCTGTACGCCAAAAAGACACTTTGATCCCTTCACATACAGAGCATTCTCTCTCAAAATCTGGAACACAGTCCGAACATGTTTCACATGAGAGTCCCAGTCATTGGAAAAAATCAAGATATCATCCAAATAAACAATCATAAATTTATCCACAAAATCCCTGAAAATGTCATTCATGAAGGACTGGAAGACAGAAGGAGCATTAGTGAGCCCAAAGGGCATCACTAGGTACTCAAAATGCCCCTCTGGGGTATTAAATGCCGTCTTCCATTCATCCCCGTGCTTATTGCGAATAAGGTTATATGCCCCCCTGAGGTCAAGCTTGGTAAACCAACTAGCACTTTTCACCCTGGAAAACAGGTCAGAAATCAAGGGTAACGGATATTGATATTTCACAGTGATATTGTTCAAGAGACGATAATCAATACACGGCCTTAATGAACCATCCTTTTTGGCCACAAAGAAAAAACCGGCACCCAAGGGTGAAGAGGATGGTCTGATATGACCCTTCTCCAATGACTCCTTGATATAAGACCGCATAGCGTCATGTTCAGGTACAGACAAGTTAAAAAGGCGACCTTTAGGGAATTTACTACCAGGCACTAATTCAATAGCGCAGTCATAGCTCCTATGGGGGGGCAAGGATGCAGATTTACTTTCGCTAAACACATCAGAAAAATCAGTGAAAAAGTCAGGAACATCCCGAGCCTCGGGGGGGGCAGAAAAAACAGGAGTGTTGGTATTAACACATTGGCAGCCCCAACTGGTTACAGACACAGATTTCCAATCCAAAACAGGATTATGAGACTGCAACCAAGGGAAACCCAGTACGATAATGTCATGCAGATTATACAGCACCAAAGATTTGCAACTCTCCTGATGATCAGGTTCAACCCTCATTATCACCTGAGTAGAGAACTGGGGTTTATTCTCAGCCAAAGGGGTAGAATCGATCCCCAGTAGGGGAATAGACTTACGTAGGGGTATTAAGGGAAACCCACAACGTTTAGCAAAATCAAAATCCATCAGGTTAATAGCTGCTCCCGAATCAACGAAAGCCTGAGCAGAAAATGTGGACAGGGAGCAAATCAGGGTAACAGTCAACAAAAATTTAGTCTGAACACTACCCAAGACAACTGAGCGTGCAAAACGTCTTCCCCGCTTAGGGCAGACTGAAATAGCATGAGAGGCGTCACCACAGTAGAAACATAACCCATTGCGTTTTCGAAACTCATGACGCTGTGCCCCAGAAGCCACTCTATCACACTGCATGGGTTCAGAAGCTGGTTCACAAGGCAACACTATTCCACGCATACCTCTACGCTCACGCAAACGTCTGTCAATTTGAATCGCTAATGACATAGAATCATTGAGACCAGAGGGGACAGGGAATCCCACCATAACATCCTTTACATTCTCTGACAGACCCTTCCGAAAAAGGGCTGCCAAAGCATCATCATTCCATTTGGTCAGGACTGCCCACCTTTGGAATCTCTGACCGTATAACTCAGCGTCCTCAAGCCCCTGATTTTAATGCCAACAAGGCTTTTTCAGCTTGATCAGTGACATTAGGCTCATCGTACAATAACCCCAGAGCCTGAAAAAATGCATCAACATTACTCAAAACAGGGTCCCCAGGTGTCAGGGAAAAAGCCCAATCCTGAGGATCGCCGCGCAGGAGAGAGATGACAATTTGAACCTGCTGTGCTGCGTTCCCTGAGGACTTAGATTTCAAGGCAAAAAACAACTTACAGTTATTTTTGAAATTCAGAAATTTAGCTCGATCCCCTAAAAACAAATCTGGCATGGGGATCCTAGGTTCCACAACCGGCAACCCTGCAAGATAGGTAGCAATACTCCGAACTTCAGTGGCAAGCTGATCCACACGGCCAGACAACTGTGCAAACTCCATTGAGAGAAAAAAAAAATCCTCAGCACCCAAAGATATAGAGGGAAAAAAATAAAAAAAATCTGACAACTCTGACAATCTTCTTTCTTTAACACTATTTTTCCCTTCTGTGAGTACCATACAAATATCAGTTTTTGGGCCGGTGATACTGTTATGATTTGGTAGCTGAGGAGAGCAAGCAAAAAAGGAAATACACCAGAGAGGTTGGAATCTATGGGATTGCAGTACCCTGACTAACCACCACAACTAAAGGCAGCCATGGAGCGTACCTACGTTGGTCCTAGACACCTCGTCACAGCCTGAGAAGCTAACTACACCTAAAGATAGAAATAGGAAAGCTATCTGCCCCGGAGCAGATCCCCATGTAATGGCGGTTAGACAAGAGGAAATACTGACACAGACAGAAAATAGTATGAGCAAAAGCTGGGGCCCAAACTTCCTAAATAGAAAAGGATAGGAAGGGCACTTACTGCAATCCCAAAAAACCCTGAAAAGCACCAACTCTACTAATTTCAAAAACACCTGAGATCACACGACCTCTACCACCTAAATTAGTTCTCTGGTGTAACAAAAACTAAACAGCAGCCACTGAAAAAACTGGAAAAGGCAAATGAACAAACAGTGGCTGAACTAAACTGAGAGGAGCACAAGCCCCCGGAGGGGACCCGGCAGACCCCCACAGAAGTGCAGGACAAAATGCAAAAAGCAAGCACAAAAAACAAAAAGAAGAAAATGTCTTATCTGTTAGCAGAAGATGCAGGCACGAAACAGCAGGCTACAAAGTGAACAGGAATCAAAGATGAGACCAGAACAATTGATCACCGGCAACCCTGATGGGAGGGAACCTCCCTTATATAAGACCAGTCAGTAACACCTGATCGCCAATCTTCACAATCTTCATTGGATAGTTCAGTACTGTTTGTAACCACCAGAGGGAGCTTCTGCTCAGAATTCATTTCTAGCACATTCACAACAGCGGGGGTTGTGTTGTGAGCGTGCATACAGGCTGCGGGGTTGTTTGGTGAGCGTGCATACAGGCTGCGGGGTTGTGTGGTGAGCGTGCATACAGGCTGCGGGGTTGTGTGGTGAGCATGCATACAGGCTGCTGGGGTTGTGTGGTGAGCGTGCATACAGGCTGCGGGGGTTGTGTGCATTAGTTATAGTTTTCTTGCAGCTGCTGATTCCAGGTCTTTCTCTAGGTCCTTGGCTCTTGGACAACTCTAATAGTTCTTTTCACTCCTGTGTCAGGGATCTGATGGGTACGGTTTCTCCTTGTGGAGAGTGACATATCAGATCGGGCACTGCAGTATGAGGAGACTTATACGCCATGCATGCTCCTCTGGGAAATTAAATATGCAAATTATCTCCAGAGAGGAAGATGACTTGAACTCTAGCGCCACCTATTGGAAGTAGCAATCCTACAAGTCAATATTGACCCTTTATGGAGCATTTAAATATGAGTTATGATAAAAGCCAAATCAGAATCTGTTTGTAGACACGGTGTTTCGGGGTATTGCCCCTCATCAGTGCAAAATATCATAGTTCAAGGCTCATTAAAGAGTCAATAATAACTTGTAGGATTGCTACTTCCAATAGGGGGCACTAGAGTTCTAGTCCTCCTCCTCTCTGAAGACATAGTTTGCATGACGGAGCAGGAGGGGGGAGCACAGAGCTGGATGTGGGAGCACGGAGCCGGACGGGGGGGGAGCACAGCAGGACGGCGGTTTATACACCCGGCTTATACTCGAGTCAATAAGCTTACCCAGTTTTCCGTGGCAAAATTAGGGGCCTCGGCTTATACTTGAGTATATACGGTAAGTTAATACGTGCTTTTTTTTTAATCCTGAAGCCCTTTGTTAACAAAAGTGTTTGGGTAATGTTTTTCTTTGGTGTTTTCTGGAAACTATTTTTTTATAGTTTTTTTTTGTGGATAATCTATAAATTTTTTTACATCCATTAAGCAGTATAAGAATACAGTTCTTTTACAAAACGCTCAAAAAGATGCAAAGGCATTTTCTATTTATATGTAACCTTCCAATAAACTCTCCTTCCTTGGCCTCACCAGCTGCACTCTCATACAGTGTATTCCACCTATCTCACACCCCTCGCCTGTTGTGAATAGGCTGGAAATGAGTTCTGAGCAGAAGCTCCCTCTGGTGGTTACAAACGGTACTGGACTGTCCAGTGAAGATTGTGAGGATTGGGAATCAGGTGTTACTGACTGGTCTTATATAAGGGAGTCGCCTTCCCATCAGGGTTGCCGGTGATCAATTGTTCTGGTCTCAATCCTTGATTCCTGTTTCCTTGGTAGCCTGCTGTGTCGTGTCTGAATCTCCTGCTAACAGATAAGACATTTTTCTTCTTTTTGTTTTTGTGCTTGATTTTTGCATTTTGTCCTGCACTTCTGTGGGGCCTTCAGGGTCCCTTCTGGGGGCTTTTGCCCTCTCAGTTCAGTTCAGCCACTGATGTTTGTACATTTGCTTTTTCCAGTTCTTTCAGTGGCTGCTGTTTTGTTTTTGGTTACACCAGAGAACTAATTTAGGTGGTAGAGGTCGTGTGATCTCAGGTGTTTTTGAAATTAGTAGAGTTGGTGCTTTACAGGGTTTTTTGGGATTGCAGTAAGTGCCCTTCCTATCCTTTTCTATTTAGTAAGTTTGGGCCCCAACGTTTGCTCATATTATTTTCTGTCTGTGTCAGTATTTCTTCTTGTCTAACCGCCATTACATGTTTGGGGGCTTTCTATGTTCTTTGGGGATCTGCTCCGGGGCAGATAGCTTTCCTCTTTCTATCTTTAGGTGTAGTTAGTTTCTCGGGCTGTGACGAGGCGTCTAGGGCCAACGTAGGAATGCTCCGCGGCTGCCTCTAGTTGTGGTGGTTAGTCAGGGTACTGCAATCTCATAGTTTCCAACTGCTCTGGTGTATTTCCTTTTTTGCCTGCTCTCCTCAGCTACCAAATCATAACACTCGCCCCAGC
Organism: Oophaga sylvatica; assembly: GCA_033576555.1. Classification (NCBI taxonomy): domain Eukaryota; kingdom Metazoa; phylum Chordata; class Amphibia; order Anura; family Dendrobatidae; genus Oophaga; species Oophaga sylvatica. Next base: position 599,883,534 of record JARQOD010000003.1, read on the forward strand.
AACAAACGTGGTGGAGGAGTTGGTTTGCTCCTGTCTGATACCTGCTCCTTTACCCAATTCCACTACCCCCCTCCGCTACTCTTCCCTCATTTGAGGTGCACTCCGTCCGCATCTATTCCCCCTCCAACCTCCAGCTGGCTGTCATCTACCGCCCCCCAGAACTTGCCATCTCCACCTTTCTCGATCACTTCACCACCTGGCTGCTTCATTTCCTCTCTGCTGACATCCCCACTATCATCATGGGTGACTTCAACATCCCCATTGACACTTCCACCCCAGCGGCCTCCAAACTTTTATCCCTCACTGCCTCCTTTGGCCTCACTCAATGGTCCTCTGCGGCCACTCACAAAGATGGTCACACGCTCGACCTTATCTTCACCCGCCTCTGTTCCCTTACTAATCTCACTAACTCACACCTTCCCCTGTCTGATCACAACCTACTGACATTCTCTTCTCTCTCCTCTTCTAGTGCACAACCCACACTCCACAAACTCACGCACCCTCGCAGAAATCTCAAACACCTCAATTTACCAATGCTCTCTGAGTCCCTCCTCCCTCTTACAGACATAACCTCACTTCATGACACAGATTCTGCTGCCACTTTCTATAACACTACAATAACAGCAGCCCTTGATTCGGCCGCCCCCCTCACACATAGCAAAACTCACACAATCAACAGGCAACCCTGGCTGACCGGCCTGACCAAAGAACTGAGACGGGCTTCCAGGGTTACTGAGCGGAGATGGAAGAGATCCCGTTCTGCCGAGCACCTAACCGCAAACAAGCAGTCCTCACCAGCTTCAAGTCCACGCTCACTGCTGCAAAGCAAACTTACTTCTCATCTCTCATATCCTCCCTGTCTCACAACCCTAAACAGCTCAACACTTTCAATTCTCTACTCTGTTCCCCAGCACCTCCTCCTTCTCCTCTCTTTTCTGCCGAAGACTTTGCCTCTTTCTTTAAGCAGAAGATCGATACGATCAGAGAAAGCTTTGGCCCACAGCCCCCATTGCCCCTCTTAGCTGCTCAACCCTCTTCCTCCAAAAGCCAACTTCTCCACCTTGACAGAAGATCAGCTTTCCACCCTCCTATCAAGATCACACCTCTCCACTTGCATGCTTGACCCGCTCCCATCCCACCTCATCCCTAACCTCGCCACAGTCTTCACCACTACTCTCACACACCTCTTCAACCTCTCACTTACAAATGGTGTCTTCCCCTCATCCTTCAAACATGCCTCAATCACACCCATTCTCAAAAAGACCTCCCTTGACCCATCCTCTGTGTCTAGCTATCGCCCGATATCTTTTCTCCCTTATGCCTCAAAACTACTGGAACAGCATGTCCATCTTGAACTGTCCTCCCACCTCTCCTCCTGCTCCCTCTTTGACCACTTACAATCAGGCTTCCGACTGCATCACTCAACTGAAACTGCCCTAACTAAAGTCACCAACGACCTACTAACCGCCAAGAGCAAGCGACACTACTCTGTCCTCCTTCTCCTGGACCTGTCTTCTGCCTTCGACACTGTGGACCATTCCCTCCTGCTCCAGATTCTCTCATCTCTCGGCATCACAGGCTTGGCCCTATCCTGGATCTCATCATACCTAACAGACCGAACATTCAGTGTCTCCCTCTCCCACACCACCTCCTCACCTCGCCCCCTGTCTGTCGGTGTTCCCCAAGGCTCAGTCCTAGGACCCCTACTCTTCTCCATCTACACCTTCGGCCTGGGACGGCTCATAGAATCCCACGGCTTGCAGTGTCCTCTCTACGCAGACGACACGCAGATCTACCTATCTGGACCTGACCTCACCTCCTTACTGACCAAAATCCCACAGTGTCTGTCTGCTATTTCTGCTTTCTTCTCTGCTCGCTTTCTAAAACTGAACATGGACAAAACAGAATTCATCATCTTTCCCCCGTCTCACTCTACCCCCCCCCCACCAGACCTATCCATCAATGTCAATAGCTGCTCGCTTTCCCCAGTCCCACATGCTCGGTGCCTCGGAGTGATCCTCGACTCTGCCCTCTCTTTCAAGCCACATGTCCAAACCCTTGCCTCCTCCTGCCGTCTCAAACTCAAAAATATTTGCCGGATCCATGCATTGATTGACCATGGAACTACAAAAACACTAGTGCATGCCCTCATCATCTCCCGCCTCGACTACTGCAACCTCCTACTCTCTGGCCTTCCCTCTAGCACTCTGGCACCACTCCAATCCATCCTGCACTCTGCTGCCCGACTAATACACCTGTCTCCCCGTTATTCCCCAGCCTCTCCTCTCTGCCAAGCCCTTCACTGGCTTCCTATCGTCCAGAGGCTCCAGTTCAAAACCCTAACTATGACATACAAAGCCATCCACAACCTGTCTCCTCCATACATCTGTGACATGGTCTCCCGGTACATACCCACACGCAACCTTCGATCCTCTCAAGATCTCCTCCTCTACTCCCCTCTTATCTCTTCTTCCCACAACCGCAAACAAGACTTCTCCCGGGCTTCTCCCATACTCTGGAACTCTCTACCCCAACACATCAGACTCTCACCAACAACGGAAACCTTCAAGAAGAACCTGAAGAGCCACCTCTTCCGACAAGCCTACAACCTGCAGTGATCATCAGTCTACTGAACCACCGCACGACCAGCTCTACCCTCTCCTAGTGTATCCTCACCCATCCCTGTAGACGGTGAGCCCTTGCGGGCAGGGTCCTCTCTCCTTCTGGACTTGTGTGTGCCTTGTATTGCTCACGTTTACTGTACTTGTCTATATCTGCCCCTTTTCACATGTAAAGCGCCATGGAATAAATGGCGCTATATAAATGTATAATAATAATAATATTTAATTTCCCAGAGGAGCATGCATGGCGTTTAAGTCTCCTCATACTGCAGTGCTAGACCCTGGTACATCACTCCCCACAAGGAGAAACCTTACCCCTTAGATCCCAGCCATAGCCTCTCACCCAGCCAAATCAATCGCGGCAGGTTTATGGTGAAATCTTGTGGGGAGCATCTGGTCGTGGCCGGTTTATGATGAAATCTTGTGGGGAGCATCGGGTCGTGGCCGGTTTATGATGAAATCTTGTGGGGAGCATCTGGTCGTGGCCGGTTTATGATGAAATCTTGTGGGGAGCATCTGGTCGTGGCCGGTTTATGATGAAATCTTGTGGGAAGCATCTGGTCGTGGCCGGTTTATGGTGAAATCTTGCGGGGAGCACCTGGTCATGGCCGGTTTATGATGAAATCTTGTGGGGAGCATCTGGTCGTGGCCGGTTTATGATGAAATCTTGTGGGGAGCATCTGGTCGTGGCCGGTTTATGATGAAATCTTGTGGGGAGCATCTGGTCGTGGCCGGTTTATGGTGAAATCTTGCGGGGAGCATCTGGTCGTGGCCGGTTTATGGTGAAATCTTGTGGGAAGCACCTGGTCGTGGCCGGTTTATGGTGAAATCTTGCGGGGAGCATCTGGTCGTGGCCGGTTTATTGTGAAATCTTTCGGGGGCATCTGGTCGTGGCCGGTTTATGGTGAAATCTTGTGGGGAGCATCTGGTCGTGGCCGGTTTATGATGAAATCTTGCGGGGAGCATCTGGTCGTGGCCGGTTTATGATGAAATCTTGCGGGAAGCACCTGGTCGTGGCCGGTTTATGATGAAATCTTGCGGGGAGCATCTGGTCGTGGCCGGTCTATGGTGAAATCTTGCGGGGAGCATCTGGTCGTGGCCGGTTTATGGTGAAATCTTGCGGGAGCATCTGGTCGTGGCCGGTCTATGGTGAAATCTTGCGGGGAGCATCTGGTCGTGGCCGGTTTATGGTGAAATCTTGTGGGGAGCATCTGGTCGTGGCCGGTTTATGGTGGCATCTTGTGGGTGGGAAGCACCTGGTCATGGCTGATTATTGTGAAATGATGTTCTTTCCACTTCCGGATTATGGCCCCAGCATCGCTCACTGGGACCTTCACTAGTTTAGAAATTCTTCTGTAACCGATGCCATCAGGATGTTTTGCAGCAATAAGGTTGTGAAGGTCTTGAGACAGCTCAGTGGTGTTACCATCATGAGATAGACAAAAAAACCTGACTGGCACTTCCAGACTAATGTGAACTAGGTGCAAGCCAAGGGAAGCTACCCCCATGTAAAACATACAAAAAAAGGCTGCACTCTATCATACTAAAGCATGACAATATGGAATACATGAAATTTGGAATAGCAATATGGCTTTGGAATATAAGGAAAAATTTGAGACGCTTAGTATAAACATTTGGCCAAACATTTTGAAGCCCACCAACCATCGTCAAGGTGGTCTCAATACTGGTGAGTCCCTAACCTAATGTGAACATACCTCTATTGGGCTGATATCTGAATTTCTGGGTGAATATGCACCTCTGTCAGCAATGCCTGCATTTATGGGTAAAGTAGGGACCTGGTGTAATTAAAATCACCACCTGGTGGGGGCGGAGTGCTCGGTCAGCAAGCTAACATACAATAGACAAAAAAACCTGACTGGCACTTCCAGACTAATGTGAACTAGGTGCAAGCCAAGGGAAGCTACCCCCATGTAAAACATACAAAAAAAGGCTGCACTCTATCATACTAAAGCATGACAATATGGAATACATGAAATTTGGAATAGCAATATGGCTTTGGAATATAAGGAAAAATTTGAGACGCTTAGTATAAACATTTGGCCAAACATTTTGAAGCCCACCAACCATCGTCAAGGTGGTCTCAATACTGGTGAGTCCCTAACCTAATGTGAACATACCTCTATTGGGCTGATATCTGAATTTCTGGGTGAATATGCACCTCTGTCAGCAATGCCTGCATTTATGGGTAAAGTAGGGACCTGGTGTAATTAAAATCACCACCTGGTGGGGGCGGAGTGCTCGGTCAGCAAGCTAACATACAATAGACAAAAAAACCTGACTGGCACTTCCAGACTAATGTGAACTAGGTGCAAGCCAAGGGAAGCTACCCCCATGTAAAACATACAAAAAAAGGCTGCACTCTATCATACTAAAGCATGACAATATGGAATACATGAAATTTGGAATAGCAATATGGCTTTGGAATATAAGGAAAAATTTGAGACGCTTAGTATAAACATTTGGCCAAACATTTTGAAGCCCACCAACCATCGTCAAGGTGGTCTCAATATACTAAGCGTCTCAAATTTTTCCTTACATTCCAAAGCCATATTGCTATTCCAAATTTCATGTATTCCATATTGTCATGCTTTAGTATGATAGAGTGCAGCCTTTTTTTGTATGTTTTACATGGGGGTAGCTTCCCTTGGCTTGCACCTAGTTCACATTAGTCTGGAAGTGCCAGTCAGGTTTTTTTGTCTATTGTATGTTAGCTTGCTGACCGAGCACTCCGCCCCCACCAGGTGGTGATTTTAATTACACCAGCTCCCTACTTTACCCATAAATGCAGGCATTGCTGACAGAGGTGCATATTCACCCAGAAATTCAGATATCAGCCTAATAGAGGTATGTTCACATTAGGTCAGGGACTCAACAGAATTGAGACCACCTTGACGATGGTTGGTGGGCTTTAAAATGTTTGGCCAAATGTTTATACTAAGCGTCTCAAATTTTTCCTTATATTCCAAAGCCATATTGCTATTCCAAATTTCATGTATTCCATATTGTCATGCTTTACCATCATGAGATGTCTCCTGTGTGACCCCTTGTTAATGAGACCCTTCTTATAGACATCAGGCGACACAGCTGATGTTATTGGTCACTAAGTAGCAGGATTGCTTCCTAATTACTGATAGATCTCGGCCGGTGTCAGGACTTTCCAGGGCTCTTTGCTCCTCTCTTTCTTCATGAGTTCAGTACTTTGTGTCATTTCTCATTATTACACATCATTTATGGACTTTATGGTGATTTCTTTGTATGGATCAGATGTTCCCGACATCTGGGGAGAATTTCATGTCAATGACATCTTTACAAACAGGTTTACTTAGAAAATTAATGACATATTGCGTGTGATCCTCTATATACTGCCGTGTGCAGAGGGGTCTGCAGCGTGTGACCCCTTATATACTGCTGTGTGCAGAGGGGTCTGCTGAGTGTGACCCCCTATATACTGCCGTGTGCGGAGGGGACTGCAGCGTGTGACCCCCTATATACTGCGGTGTGCGGAGGGGTCTGCAGCATGTGACCCCCTATATACTGCCGTGTGCGGAGGGGACTGCAGCGTGTGACCCCCTATATACTGCGGTGTGCGGAGGGGTCTGCAGCGTGTGGCCCCCTATATACTGCTGTGTGCGGAGGGGTCTGCAGCGTGTGACTCCCTATATACTGCCGTGTGCGGAGGGGACTGCAGCGTGTGACCGCCTATATACTGCGGTGTGCGGAGGGGTCTGCAGCGTGTGGCCCCCTATATACTGCTGTGTGTGGAGGGGTCTGCAGCGTGTGACCCCCTTTCCTTTTATCTCCACAGTCAGCCCCAACCAGAACGCCCGGCCGTGTAAGGTTCCCTGCTCCCTGCGCTCCTCCTGCTCCAACTGCACCAGTAACGGCATGGAGTGCATGTGGTGCAGCAACACCAAGCGCTGTGTGGACTCCAACGCCTACACCATCTCCTTCCCATACGGACAGTGTCTGGAGTGGCAGACCAACACCTGCTCCCGTGAGTATCCTCCGCCCGCAGTCAGTGTAAAGCATGGGGGACGGACACATCAGCCTGCTCCTCCTGTCACATTCTTGTAGTGGCAATGCTGTTTGTGGCTTTGTACTGCAGCTCTGGTTGTGACTAAAGCACAGCACATGGGGTGACTCAGGAGCTGTGCTCATGACTGCGGGCTGTCAGTCCTGAACGCCGCACCGCCATCCCTGCTCCTGGTCGGATCCGCTGCCAGTCCCGGCGCACTCAGGACTGAAGTGACTGGATACAGATGGGAAATTGATATAAAAAAGGCTGCGAACAAATGGGAGCAAAGTGTCTACGGGGCGGCGGCGCGGTGTCAGCTAGACAATGAAATCAGAAGCAAATGAGAAAGACGTATAATCCGCTTTATGAGGGATCGTAGAGGACGGCGGCGGTGGGAGAGGGCAGTGGGGGAAGACGGCGACGGTGGGAGAGGACGATGGCTGTGGGGAAGATGGTGGCAGTGCGGGAGGATCGTGGGGGAGGATGGCGGTGGTGGGGGGGAGGACGTCAATAGTGCGGGATGACGGTGGTGGGGAGGACGGCGATGGGGAAGATGGAGGTGCGGGAGGATGATGGCGGTGGGGGAGGACGGCGATGGGGAAGACGGTGGTGGTGCGGGAGGATGGCGGTGGTGGGGGGAGGACGTCGGCCGTGTGGGAAGGACGAAGATGGAGAAGGCGGTGGTGTGTTATAATTTGGTAGCTGAGGAGGACAGGAGCAAAATACCGCCAAAGCAGCAAGACACCAGAGAGGCAGGAACCTAATAGGTTGCATATCCCTAAACTAACCGTAGAAGTAGCCGTGGAGCGTACCTACGGTGATCCTAGACGCCTCGGCACAGCCGGAGAGTTAGCTACACCTGAAGATAGAAAGAGGAAAGCTAACTGCCCCGGAGTAAAGCCCCCAAAGAAATAGGAAGCCCCCAAACATGTAATGGCGGTTAGACAAGAGCAAAACACGAACTCGGACAGAAAATAGAATGAGCAAATGCTGGGGCCCAAATCTGTCTAGAAAGTAAAGTACAGGAGAGAAATTCTGTCTGCAACCCAGAAAAACCCTAATAAAAATACCAGCACTTCTGATTACAAAAAACCTGAGATCACACGATCTCGACCACCTATATCAGATCTCTGGTGTGACACACAGCTACCCAGCAATAAAAAATATCAATGGAACAGAGAACAAGTGCAAATACAAAATGAGAACAGAGGGCAGCGCAAGACCCCAAAGGGAACTCGGCTGAAGTCCAAGGCAAGACTGCAAAAAGCAAGGAAAATCCAACCACAGAAAAAAAAACAGAAAGTCACTTATCTGAATGATAGCAGGAAAGCAAGCTGGAATTCCAACAAAGACCTGGAAGCAACAATTGATTACCGGCGAGGATCATGGGAGATCAGCTCACTTATATCAGGCCAGTCAGCCCCACCTGACACCCATTCCTTAATTGGTTCAATACCCTCAGCAACCACCGGAGGAAGCCTCAGCTCCGAAGTCGTCTCCAACACATTCACAACAGTGGTGAGGGAGGATGGCGGTGGTGGGGGAGGACGGAGATGAAGAAGACGATGGCGGTGTGGGAGGATGGCGGTGGTGGGTGAGGACGGAGATGGAGAAGACAGTGACGGTGCGGAAGGCTGGCTAAGTTGGGGGAGGATGTCAGCTATGGGGGAGGATGGCAGTGGTGGAGGAGGATGGCGATGAAGGTGGCAGTGGTGGGGAGGACGACGATGAGGATGGCGGGGTGGGGGAGGACGATGATGGGGAAGACGGTGGCGGTGCGAGAGGATGGCAGTGGTGGGGGGAGGACGTCGGCCGTGTGGGAGGATGGCGGTCGTGGCGGTGGTGAGGGAGGATGGTGGTAGTGGTGGAGGACGGAGATGGAAAAGACGGTGGCGGTGCGGGAGGATGACGGTGGTGGAGGAGGACATCGGCCATGGGGGAGGATGGCCGTGGTGGGAGAGGATGGCAATAGGGAAAACTGTGGCTGTGCGGGAGGATGGCGGTGGTGTGGGAGGACGTCGGCCGTGGGGGAGGATGGCGGTGGTGGGGGAGGACTGTGATAGGGAAGACGGTGGTGATGCGGGAGGATGGTGGTGGGGGAGGATGACGGCCGTTGGGGAGGATGGCGGTGTTGTGGGAGGACGTCGGCCGTGGTGGAGGATGGCGATGGGGAAGACGGTGGTGATGTGGGAGGATGGCGGTGGTGGGGGAGGATGGTGGCGGTGCGGGAGGATGGCGGTGGTGGGGGAGGATGGCGATGGGGAAGACAGTGGTGGTGTGGGAGGATGGCGGCGGTGGGGGAGGACGGTGGTGAGGGAGGGCGTCGGCAGTGGGGGAGGATGGTGGCGCTGCGGGAGGATGGTGGTGGTGGGGGAGGATGGCGGCGGTGTGGGAGGATAGTGGCGGTGCGGGAGGATGGCGGTGGTGGGGGAGGATGGTGGCGGTGGGGAGGATGGTGGCGGTGGGGAGGATGGCGGTGGTGGGGGAGGATGGCGGTGGGGGAGGACGGTGGTGAGGGAGGGCGTCGGCAGTGGGGGAGGATGGTGGCGGTGCGGGATAATGGCGGTGGGGGAGGATGGTGGCGGTGCGGAAAGATGGCGTGGTGGGGGAGGATGGTGACGGTGCGTGAGGATGGCGGCGGTGGGGGAGGATGGCGGCAGTGGGGGAGGATGGTGGCGGTGCGGGAGGATGGTGGCGATGGGGAGGATGGCTGCGGTGGGGGAGGATGGTGGCGGTGCGGGAGGATGGCGGTGGGGGAGGATGGCGGTGGGGGAGGATGGCTGCGGTGGGGGAGGATGGCGGCGGTGGGGATGACAGTGGTGAGGGAGGGCGTCGGTGGTGGGGGAGGATGGCGGCAGTGCGGGAGGATGGCGGCGGTGGGGGAAGATGGCGGCGGTGGGGAGGACAGTGGTGAGGGAGGGCGTCGGCGGTGGGGGAGGATGGTGGCGGTGGGGGAGGATGGCGGTGGTGCGGGAGGATGGCGGTGGGGAGGATGGCGGTGGGGGAGGATGGCGGTGGGGGAGGATGGCTGCGGTGGGGGAGGATGGCGGCGGTGGGGATGACAGTGGTGAGGGAGGGCGTCGGTGGTGGGGAGGATGGTGGTGTGGGGGAGGATGGCGGCGGTGGGGGAGGATGGCGGCGGTGCGGGAGGATGGCGGCGGTGGGGGAAGATGGCGGCGGTGGGGAGGACAGTGGTGAGGGAGGGCGTCGGCGGTAGGGGAGGATGGTGGCGGTGGGGGAGGATGGCGGTGGTGGGGGAGGATGGCGGTGGTGGGGGAGGATGTCGGTGGTGGGGGAGGCGTGACCTTGCAGCAGACCTGGGGCAGGTGAATTGAGGGGGCGCAGCAGGAACCTACATATAACCCCACACCCAGACTTATCCCACTGTGATGGCTGCAGACACACACTGTCAGGCCGCCGTGACGCTGGCGATTAATTCACTTCACATTCTGCCGCATTTGATAAAAAAAGAATATTTTTATTAAATAAACATAATAGAATTTTCTGTCCTTCCGATCATCTTTGCATGAACGCCGCACGTTCCCAGATTGTAGAGCACTGCTCCATTGTCCGGACACAAAACAATTTCCATAAGTTTAAGGACGAAGAAACAAAAAGAGAGAGAGAGCGAGAGTGCGGCGGAGAGTAATGAGATTACGGGGCACTCCGCTGTCCTCGCTGGAGAATTCACTATTACATGCAGCATTGAGATTTACTGTCTTTATGGGCAGTAATTATGTGCATTGTAAAATGAAAGGCGCTCGGCCCGGCAGACCTTGGTGACGTGGCCCCGTGCCACATCCCAGCGCCCGGGAAAAGAGAGGAGACAGCGCTGAACTCACCAATAATAACCGTAACATTGCACCTACAACACACTGAATCTATCAGGAACTGCTTATGTACATGAGGAGCAAAAGATACAATAATATACCGCCCCTATGTACAGCAATAGAACTACTATAATACTGCCCCTATGTACAGCAATATAACTACTATAATACTGCTCCTATATACAAGAATATAACTACTATAATACTGCCCCTATGTACAAGAATATAACTACTATAATACTGCCCCTATGTACAAGAATATAACTACTATAATACTGCCCTATGTACAGCAATATAACTACTATAATACTGCTCCTATGTACAAGAATATAACTACTATAATACTGCTCCTATGTACAAGAATATAATTACTATAATACTGCTCCTATGTACAAGAATATAACTACTATAATACTGCCCCTATGTACAGCAATATAACTACTATAATACTGCTCCTATGTACAAGAATATAACTAACTATAATAATACTGCTCCTATGTACAAGAATATAACTACTATAATACTGCCCCATATACAAAATATAACTACTATAATACTGCCCTATGTACAAGAATATAACTACTATAATACTGCCCCATATAAAGAATATAACTACTATAATACTGCTCCTATGTACAAGAATATAACCACTATAATACTGCCCCTATGTACAAGAACATAACCCACTATAATACTGCCCCTATGTACAAGAATATAACTACTATAATACTGCTCCTATGTATAAGAATATAACTACTATAATACTGCTCCTATATACAAGAATATAACTACTATAATACTGCCCCTATGTACAGAATATAACCACTATAATACTGCTCCTATGTACAATAATATAACTACTATAATACTGCTCCTATGTACAATAATATAACTACTATAATACTGCCCCTATGTACAAGAATATAGCTACTATAATACTGCTCCTATATACAAGAATATAACTACTATAATACTGCTCCTATGTACAAGAATATAACTACTATAATACTGCTCCTATGTACAAGAATATAACTACTATAATACTGCCCTATGTACAAGAATATAACTACTATAATACTGCTCCTATGTACAAGAATATAACTACTATAATACTGCCCTATGTACAAGAATATAACTACTATAATACTGCTCCTATGTACAAGAATATAACTACTATAATACTGCTCCTATGTACAAGAATATAACTACTATAATACTGCCCCATTACAAGAATATAACTACTATAATACTGCCCCTATGTACAAGAATATAACTACTATAATACTGCCCCATATACAAGAATATAACTACTATAATACTGCTCCTATGTACAAGAATATAACCACTATAATACTGCCCCTATGTACAAGAACATAACCACTATAATACTGCCCTATGTACAAGAATATAACTACTATAATACTGCTCCTATATACAAGAATATAACTACTATAATACTGCCCTATGTACAAGAATATAACCACTATAATACTGCCCTATGTACAAGAATATAACTACTATAATACTGCTCCTATATACAAGAATATAACTACTATAATACTGCCCCTATGTACAAGAATATAACTACTATAATACTGCCCATATACAAGAATATAACTACTATAATACTGCTCCTATGTACAAGAATATAACTACTATAATACTGCTCCTATGTACAAGAATATAACTACTATAATACTGCTCCTATATACAAGAATATAACTACTATAATACTGCCCTATGTACAAGAATATAACTACTATAATACTGCTCCTATGTACAAGAATATAACTACTATAATACTGCTCCTATGTACAAGAATATAACTACTATAATACTGCTCCTATGTACAAGAATATAACTACTATAATACTGCTCCTATGTACAAGAATATAACTACTATAATACTGCTCCTATGTACAAGAATATAACTACTATAATACTGCTCCTATGTACAATAATATAACTACTATAATACTGCCCTATGTACAATAATATAACTACTATAATACTGCTCATATGTACAAGAATATAACTACTATAATACTGCCCCTATGTACAAGAATATAACCACTATAATACTGCTCCTATGTACAATAATATAACTACTATAATACTGCCCCTATGTACAAGAATATAACTACTATAATACTGCTCCTATATACAAGAATATAACTACTATAATACTGCTCCTATGTACAAGAATATAACTACTATAATACTGCTCCTATGTACAAGAATATAACTACTATAATACTGCTCCTATGTACAAGAATATAACTACTATAATACTCCCTATGTGCAAGAATATAACTATTATAATACTGCTCCTATGTACAAGAATATAACTACTATAATACTGCTCCTATGTACAAGAATATAACTACTATAATACTGCTCCTATGTACAATAATAAACTACTATAATACTGCCCCTATGTACAAAATATAGCTACTATAATACTGCTCCTATGTACAAGAATATAACTACTATAATACTGCTCCTATGTACAAGAATATAACTACTATAATACTGCTCCTATGTACAAGAATATAACTACTATAATACTGCTCCTATGTACAAGAATATAACTACTATAATACTGCCCTATGTACAAGAATATAACTACTATAATACTGCCCTATGTACAAGAATATAACTACTATAATACTGCTCCTATGTACAAGAATATAACTACTATAATACTGCTCCTATGTACAAGAATATAACTACTATAATACTGCTCCTATGTACAAGAATATAACTACTATAATACTGCTCCTATGTACAAGAATATAACTACTATAATACTGCTTTTCTACTGTTTTCTTGTTTCTCTGGTTCTGAGTATGTTCTTCTTTCTGTAGCTCAGAATTGCTCCGGCTTCCGCACTTGCTCCCAGTGCTTGGAGCACCCGAGCTGTGGTTGGTGTAATGACCCCAGTAACACTGGGAAGGGCAGTTGTATAGAAGGTTCGTCCCGTGGACCAATGAAACCTCAGAGCAAACAGTCGAGTGAAATGGTTCTGGACACCAGTTTGTGTCTGCGGGACAAGAACTACGAGTGGTCCTTCATCCACTGTCCAGGTGAGGAGAACGACGTCCGTTGTCATCTGTGTGACACTTTCTACAGGTGACCACACAGGAGCAGGGAATTCATGGTGGTCCTCATTGGAGGTGCCCTGGTGGTGTCCTCGGTGGTCACCTCTGTATAATGTACACTGTGTATAATAACACTATATAATTTACATTACTGCATTCCTGTAAATTGTAACTCTCAATGGTGTAAAGTTTCATGTAATACTTACTCAGAAAAAATAATTACACATAAACATATACATATTACAGTCATGACCAAAAGTATTGGCACCCTTGAAATTGTTGAAGAAAATGAAGTATTTCTCCCAGAAGATTATTGCAGTTACACACATTTCGTTATTCACAGGTTTATTTCCTTTGTGTGAATTGGAACAACACAAAAAAACTGCGAAAAAAAGGCAAATTTGACATTATTTCACACAAAACCCCAAAAATGGGCGGGACGAAATTGTTGGCTCCTTTCCAAAAATGTGTGTAAACAACTTTGTTTCCAACATGTGATGCTCGTTCAGACTCACTAGTGGCAAGTAACAGGTGTGGGCAATATGAAAATCACACCTGAAACCAGATTAAAAGGGGATAAATTGCGTCAATCTTTGCATTGTGTGTCTGTGGGCGTTACACTAGGCATAGAGAACAGAAAGAGGAGAAGAGAACTGTCTGAGGATAGAACAAAAGTAGTTGAACAATATCACCAATCTCATGGTTACAAGTCCATCTCCAGAGATCTTGATTTTACTTTATTCACGGTGAGCTACATAATCGAGAAGTTTACAACCCATGGCACCGTAGCTAATATCACTGCATGTGGACGGCAGAGAAAACTTGATGAAAGGTTGCAACACAGGATAGTCCGCTTGGTGTATAAGCCCCAATCAAGTTTCAAAAAAATTCAAGCGGTCCTATAGGCTTAGGTGCATCAGTGTCAGCGCGAACTATCAGTCTACATGTGAATAAAATGAAACGCTATGGCAGGAGACCCCGGAGGACCCCACTGCTGACACGGATGAAAAAAGCTAGACTACAGTTTGCCAAAATGTGCATGAGTGCATATTATGGACAGATGAGACCAAGATAGAGTTTTTTGGTAAAGCACATCATTCTTCTGTTTACTGAAAGCAGAAAAGAACACAGTGCCTACAGTCAGATATGGTGGAGGGTCACAGATGTTTTGGGGTTGGTTTGCTGTCTGTGGCACTGGGGCCTTGACTGTGTGTAAGGCATCATGAAATCTGAAGATTACCAGAGGATTTTGAGTGGCAATGTAGTGTCTAGTGCCAGAAAGCTGGGTTTGCGTCCTAGGTCATGGGTCTTCCAGCAGGAGAATGACCCCAAATATACTTCATGAAGCCCCCAGAAATGAATGGAAACAAAGCTCTGGAGAGTTCTGAAGTGGCAGCAATGAGTCCGGATCTAAATCCTATTGATCCCCTGTGGAGAGATCTCAGGCTATGTGCACACGTTGCAGAATTGCCGCTGAAAATACGCATTTTATAGGTATGCGTATTCCCGCCAGAAACTAGCGTTTTGCCAGTGTAATTAGCGTGCAGAGTTCTAGCGATTTCCAGTGATCTGTAGCATCGCTTGGAAAACTGATTGACAGGTTGGTCACACGAGTCACACATAGAGTTTGACAAGTGTGACCAACTGTTTACTATTGATGCCGCATCATCAGTAAAAAGATCTAATCTTAAAAATAAAAAAATAATAAATCATGATATTCTCACCTTCCGGCGACCCCCGCAGCTTCCCGCCTCTCAGCGACGCTCCAAGGCCAATCCTGTTCCCAGGCGACAATGACCCCGATGACGTAGCATCACGCGAGATCGCTACGTCATCTGGGGTCATTGTCGCCTGGGATTGGCCGGGAGCGTCGCTGAGAGGCGGGAAGCTGCGGGGGTCGCCGGAAGGTGAGAATATCATGATTTATTATTTTAATTATTGTTTTACCAGGGATATGGTACCAGGGCAGAGTCTCCTCTCCTCCAGACCCCGGGTACCATCCGCACATGAACCGCTCACTTTGTGCATGATGGTGGGCATAGCCACATGGGGAAAGTAAGCGGTTCAATGCATTCCTATGGCGGCGGAATCACCGCGATTCTGCAAAAAGAATGAGCATGCTGCGGATTCTCCCGCGATGCGATTCCACCGCGAGAAAAACACGCAGCATGTGCACAGCATTGCGGAATCCCATAGAATATAATGAGATACGTTGGGTAAGTGTTTGTGCCGCGGCAAAAACACTAACAATCTGCAACGTGTGCAAAAAGCCTCACAATCGCTGCTGGTAGAAGGAGCCGTCACATGTGAGACCGGGAGCAGATTACAAAGGAAGAGTCCAAGATCCCGGCTGCGAGGAGTGAGAAGCGGATGATGGTTATAGGGAGCGATGGATCAGTCATTTATTCCAAATATTAAAATGAGGGTGCCAACAATTGTGTGACGACCATTTTGGGGTTTTTGTGTGAAATTATGTCCAATTTGCCTTTTTTTGTGTTGTACCAATGCACACAAAGGAAATAAACCTGAGTATACGGAAACCTGTGTATAAGGAGACCTGTGTATAAGGAGACCTGTGTATAAGGAGGCCTGTGTATAAGGAGACCTGTTATGTTTCGGTAGCTGAGGAGTGCAGGTAAAAAAGGCAATACACCAGAGCAGTTGGAATCTATGAGATTGCAGTACCCTGACTAACCACCGCAACTAGAGGCAGCCGTGGAGCGTTCCTACGTTGGTCCTAGACGTCTCGTCACAGCCTGAGAAACTAACTACACCTAAAGATAGAAATAGGAAAGCTATCTGCCCCGGAGCAGAACCCCAAAGATAATAGAAAGCCCCCAAACATGTAATGGCGGTTAGACAAGATGAAATACTGACACAGAAAGAAAATAGTATGAGCAAACGCTGGGGCCCAAACTATCTAAATAGAAAAGGACAGGAAGGGTACTTACTGCAATCTCAGAAAACCCTGAAAAAACACCAACTCTACTAATTTCAAAATCACCTGAGATCACACGACCTCTACCACCTAAATTAGTTCTCTGGTGTAACAAAAACAGCAGCCACTGAAAAAACTGCAAAAAGCAAAAGTACAAAAACACAGTGGCTGAACAAAACTGAGAGGGCAAAAGCCCCCGGAGGGGACCCAGAAGGCCCCCACAGAAGTGCAGGACAAAATGCAAAAATATAGCACAAACACAAAAGAAGAAAATGTCTTATCTGTTAGCAGGAGATGCAGACACGACACAGCAGGCTACAAGGGAAACAGGAATGAAGGATTCAGACCAGAACAATTGATCACCGGCAACCCTGATGGGAAGGTGACTCCCTTATATAAGACCAATCAGTAACACCTGATTCCCAGTCCTCACAATCTTCACTGGACAGTCCAGTACCGCTTGTAACCACCAGAGGAAGCCTCTGCTCAGAACTCATCTCAAACCCATTCACAACAGAGACCTGTGTATAAGGAGGCCTGTGTATAAGGAAACCTGTGTATAAGGAAACTTGTGTATAAGAAGACCTGTGTATAAGGAGACCTGTGTATAAGGAGACCTGTGTATAAGGAGGCCTGTGTATAAGGAGACCTGTGTATAAGGAGGCCTGTGTATAAGGAGACCTGTGTATAAGGAGACCTGTGTATAAGGAGGCCTGTGTATAAGAAGACCTGTGTATAAGGAGGCCTGTGTATAAGGAGACCTGTGTATAAGGAGACCTGTGTATAAGGAGGCCTGTGTATAAGGAGGCCTGTGTATAAGGAAGCCTGTGTATAAGGAGACCTGTGTATAAGGAGGCCTGTGTATAAGGAGACCTGTGTATAAGGAGGCCTGTGTATAAGAAGACCTGTGTATAAGGAGACCTGTGTATAAGAAGACCTGTGTATAAGGAGGCCTGTGTATAAGGAGGCCTGTGTATAAGGAAGCCTGTGTATAAGGAGGCCTGTGTATAAGGAGACCTGTGTATAAGGAGGCCTGTGTATAAGGAAGCCTGTGTATAAGGAAGCCTGTGTATAAGGAAACCTGTGTATAAGGAAGCCTGAGTATAAGGAAGCCTGAGTATAAGGAAACCTGTGTATAAGGAAGCCTGTGTATAAGGAGACCTGTGTATAAGGAAGCCTGTGTATAAGGAAGCCTGTGTATAAGGAGACCTGTGTATAAGGAAGCCTGTGTATAAGGAAGCCTGTGTATAAGACCTGTGTATAAGGAGGCCTGAGTATAAGGAAACCTGTGTATAAGGAGGCCTGTGTATAAGGAAACCTGTGTATAAGGAAGCCTGTGTATAAGGAGGCCTGTGTATAAGGAAGCCTGTGTATAAGGAAGCCTGTGTATAAGGAGACCTGTGTATAAGGAAGCCTGTGTATAAGGAGGCCTGTGTATAAGACCTGTGTATAAGGAGGCCTGAGTATAAGGAAACCTGTGTATAAGGAGGCCTGTGTATAAGGAAACCTGTGTATAAGGAAGCCTGTGTATAAGGAGGCCTGTGTATAAGGAAACCTGTGTATAAGGAGACCTGTGTATAAGGAAGCCTGTGTATAAGGAGGCCTGTGTATAAGGAGGCCTGTGTATAAGGAGGCCTGTGTATAAGGAGGCCTGTGTATAAGGAGACCTGTGTATAAGGAAACCTGTGTATAAGGAGGCCTGTGTATAAGAAGACCTGTGTATAAGGAGGCCTGTGTATAAGAAGACCTGTGTATAAGGAGACCTGTGTATAAGGAGGCCTGTGTATAAGGAAGCCTGTGTATAAGGAAGCTGAGTATAAGGAAACCTGTGTATAAGGAGACCTGTGTATAAGGAGGCCTGTGTATAAGGAAGCCTGTGTATAAGGAAGCCTGAGTATAAGGAAACCTGTGTATAAGGAAGCCTGAGTATAAGAAACTGTGTATAAGAAGACCTGTGTATAAGGAGGCCTGTGTATAAGGAGGCCTGTGTATAAGGAGACCTGTGTATAAGGAGACCTGTGTATAAGGAGGCTGTGTATAGGAAGCCTGTGTATAAGGAAACCTGAGTAAGGAAGCTGAGTATAAGGAAACCTGTGTATAAGAACACCTGTGTATAAGGAGGCCTGTGTATAAGGAGGCCTGTGTATAAGGAAGCCTGTGTATAAGGAAACCTGAGTATAAGGAAGCCTGAGTATAAGGAGCCTGTGTATAAGGAAGCCTGTGTATAAGGAGGCCTGTGTATAAGGAAGCCTGAGTATAAGGAAGCCTGAGTATAAGGAAGCCTGAGTATAAGGAAACTGTGTATAAGAAGACCTGTGTATAAGGAGGCCTGTGTATAAGGAGCCTGTGTATAAGGAAGCCTGTATATAAGAAGACCTGTGTATAAGGAGACCTGTGTATAAGGAAACTGTGTATAAGAAACTGTGTATAAGGAACTGTTATAGGAGGCCTGAGTATAAGGAAGCCTGTGTATAAGGAGCTGTGTATAAGGAAACCTTTATAAGGGGGCCTGTGTATAAGGAGACTGTGTATAAGGAGACCTGTGTATAAGGAGCCTGTGTATAAGGAGCCTGTGTAAAGGAACCTGTTATAAGAGACTGTGTATAAGGAGGCCTGTGATAAGGAACCTGTGTATAAGGAAACTTGAGTATAAGGAAGCTGAGTATAAGGAGACCTGTGTATAAGAGACCTGTGTATAAGGGGACCTGTGTATAAGGAGACCTGTGTATAAGAAACTGTGTATAAGGAGGCCTGTGTATAAGGAGGCCTGTGTATAAGGAGACCTGTGTATAAGGAGACCTGTGTATAAGGAAACCTGTGTATAAGGAGACTGTGTATAAGGAGACCTGTGTATAAGAACCTGTGTATAAGAACACCTGTGTATAAGGAGGCCTGTGTATAAGGAGACCTGTGTATAAGGAGACCTGTGTATAAGGAAGCTGTGTATAAGGAACCTGGTATAAGGAAACTGTGTATAAGAAGACCTGTGTATAAGGAGGCCTGTGTATAAGGAGGCCTGAGTATAGGAAACCTGTGTATAAGAAGACCTGTGTATAAGGAGGCCTGTGTATAAGGAGGCCTGTGTATAAGGAGACCTGTGTATAAGGAGACCTGTGTATAAGGAGGCCTGTGTATAAGGAGGCCTGTGTATAAGGAGGCCTGTGTATAAGAAGACCTGTGTATAAGGAAACCTGTGTATAAGGAGACTGTGTATAAGGAGGCTGTGTATAAGGAGGCTGTGTATAAGGAGACCTGTGTATAAGGAAACCGTGTATAAGGAGACCTGTGTATAAGGGACCTGTGTATAAGGAGGCCTGTGTATAAGGAGACTGTGTATAAGGAAACTGTGTATAAGGAGGCTGTGTATAAGGAGGCCTGTGTAGAAGGAGGCCTGTGTATAAGAGACCTGTGTATAAGGAAACCTGTGTATAAGGAGCTGTGTATAAGGAGACTGTGTATAAGGAGGCCTGTGTATAAGGAGACCTGTGTTTAAGGAGACTGTGTATAAGGAGACCTGGTATAAGGAGACCTGTGTATAAGGAGACCTGTGTATAAGGAGGCCTGTGTATAAGGAGGCCTGTGTATAGGAGGCCTGTGTATAAGGAGACCTGTGTATAAGGAAACTGTGTATAAGGAGACTTGTATAAGGAACTGTGTTATAAGGAAGCCTGTGTATAAGGAACCTGTGTATAAGGAGACCTGTGTATAAGGAACCTGTGTATAAGGAGACCTGTGTATAAGGAGACTGTGTATAAGGAGACCTGTGTATAAGGAGGCCTGTGTATAAGGGGCCTGTGATAAGGAGGCCTGTGTTAAGGAGACCTGTGTATAAGGGGCCTGTGTATAAGGAGCCTGTGTATAGGAGCCTGTGTATAAGGAGACCTGTGTATAAGGAGCCTGTGTATAAGGAGGCCTGTGTATAAGGAGGCCTGTGTATAAGGAAGCCTGAGTATAAGGAAACCTGTGTATAAGAAGCCTGAGTATAAGGAAACCTTGTATAAGGAAGCCTGAGTATAAGGAAACTGGTATAAGAAGACTGTGTATAAGGAGGCCTGTGTATAAGGAGGCCTGTGTATAGGAGGCTGTGTATAAGGAGGCTGTGTATAGGAGACTGTGTATAAGGAGGCCTGTGTATAAGGGGCCTGTGTATAAGGAGGCCTGTGTATAAGGAAACCTGAGTATAAGGAAGCCTGAGTATAAGGAGCCTGTGTATAAGGAAACTGAGTATAAGGAAGCCTGAGTATAAGGAGCCTGTGTATAAGGAGGCCTGTGTATAGGAGGCCTGTGTATAAGGAAGCCTGAGTATAAGAGCCGAGTATAGGAACCTGTGTATAAGGAAACCTGTGTTAAGAAACTGTGTATAGGAGGCCGTGTATAAGGACTGTGTATAAGAGGCCTGTGTATAAGAGGCCTGTGTATAGGAAGCTGTGTATAAGAAGACTGTGTATAAAGGACTGTGTATAAGGAGACTGTGTATAAGGAGGCTGAGTATAAGGAAGCTGTGTATAAGGAGGCTGTGTATAAGGAAACCTGTGTATAAGGGCCTGTGTTAAGAGCTGGTATAAGGAGACTGTGTATAGGAGGCCTGTGTATAAGGAGGCCTGTGTATAGGAGGCTGTGGATAAGGAGACTGTGTATAAGAAGCTGTGTATAAAAGCCTGTGTATAAGGAACTTGAGTATAAGGAAGCCTGGTATAAGGAACCTGTGTATAAGGAGGCCTGTGTATAGAGGCTGTGTATAAGGAAGCCTGTGTATAAGGAAACCTGAGTATAGAACTGGTATAAGGAAACCTGTGTATAAGGAGCATGTGTATAAGGAGCCTGTGTATAAGGAGACCTGTGTATAAGGAGACCTGTGTATAAGAAGACCTGTGTATAAGGAGACCTGTGTATAAGGAGGCCTGTGTATAAGAAACCTGTGTATAAGGAAGCCTGTGTATAAGGAAGGCCTGTGTATAAGGAGACCTGTGTATAAGGAGACCTGTGTATAAGGAGGCCTGTGTATAAGGAAGCCTGGTATAAGGAAGCCTGAGTATAAGGAAACCTGTGTATAAGGAAGCCTGAGTATAAGGAAACCTGTGTATAAGGAGACCTGTGTATAAGGAGGCCTGTGTATAAGGAGGCCTGTGTATAAGGAAGCCTGTGTATAAGGAACCTGTGTATAAGGAGACCTGTGTATAAGAAGACCTGTGTATAAGGAAGACCTGTGTATAAGGAGACCTGTGTATAAGGAGCCTGTGTATAAGGAGACCTGTGTATAAGGAGGCCTGTGTATAAGGAGGCCTGTGTATAAGGAAGCCTGTGTATAAGGAAGCCTGAGTATAAGGAACCTGTGTATAAGGAGCCTGTGTATAAGGAGACCTGTGTATAAGGAGGCCTGTGTATAAGGAGGCCTGTGTATAAGGAAGCCTGTGTATAAGGAAGCCTGAGTATAAGGAAACCTGTGTATAAGAAGACCTGTGTATTAGGAGGCCTGTGTATAAGGAGCCTGTGTATAAGGAGACCTGTGTATAAGTAGCCTGTGTATAAGGAGGCCTGTGTATAAGGAAGCCTGTGTATAAGGAAGCCTGAGTATAAGGAAACCTGTGTATAAGAAGACCTGTGTATAAGGAGGCCTGTGTATAAGGAGGCCTGTGTATAAGGAGGACTGTGTATAAGGAAACCTGTGTATAAGGAGGCCTGTGTATAAGGAGACCTGTGTATAAGGAGCCTGTGTATAAGGAGGCCTGTGTATAAGGAGCCTGTGTATAAGGAGCCTGGTATAAGGAAACCTGTGTATAAGGAGACCTGTGTATAAGGAGCCTGTGTATAAGGAGGCCTGATGTATAAGGAGCCTGATAAGAGGCCTGTGTATAAGACTGGTTAAGGCCTGTGTATAAGGAAGACCTGTGTATAAGGAGCCTGTGTATAAGGAAGACCTGTGTATAAGGAGACCTGTGTATAAGGAGGCCTGTGTATAAGGAGACCTGTGTATAAGGAGACCTGTGTATAAGGAGCCTGTGTATAAGGAGACCTTGTGTGTATAAGGAACCTGTGTATAAGGAAGACCTGTGTATAAGGAGACCTGTGTATAAGGAGGCCTGTGTATAAGCGGAAAGCCTGTGTATAAGGAAGCCTGTGAGTATAAGGAACCTGTGTATAAGGAAGCCTGGTATAAGGAAACCTGTGTATAAGGAAGACCTGTGTATAAGGAGGCCTGTGTATAAGGAGGCCTGTGTATAAGGAGACCTGTGTATAAGGAGACCTGTGTATAAGGAGGCCTGTGTATAAGGAAGCCTGTGTATAAGGAAGCCTGAGTATAAGGAAGCCTGAGTATAAGGAAACCTGTGTATAAGAAACCTGTGTATAAGGAGGCCTGTGTATAAGGAGGCCTGTGTATAAGGAAGCTGTGTATAAGGAAACCTGAGTATAAGGAAGCCTGAGTATAAGGAAGCCTGTGTATAAGGAAGCCTGTGTATAAGGAGGCCTGTGTATAAGGAAGCCTGAGTATAAGGAAGCCTGAGTATAAGGAAGCCTGAGTATAAGGAAACCTGTGTATAAGAAGACCTGTGTATAAGGAGGCCTGTGTATAAGGAGACCTGTGTATAAGGAGGCCTGTGTATAAGGAGGCCTGTGTATAAGGAGGCCTGTGTATAAGGAAGCCTGTGTATAAGGAGGCATGTGTATAAGGAGGCCTGTGTATAAGGAGGCCTGTGTATAAGGAGGCCTGTGTATAAGGAAGCCTGTGTATAAGGAGGCCTGTGTATAAGGAAGCCTGTGTATAAGGAAGCCTGTGTATAAGGAAACCTGTGTATAAGGAAACCTGTGTATAAGGAAGCCTGAGTATAAGGAAACCTGTGTATAAGGAAGCCTGTGTATAAGGAGGCATGTGTATAAGGAGGCCTGTGTATAAGGAAGCCTGTGTATAAGGAGGCCTGTGTATAAGGAAGCCTGTGTATAAGGAAACCTGTGTATAAGGAAGCCTGAGTATAAGGAAACCTGTGTATAAGGAAGCCTGAGTATAAGGAAACCTGTGTATAAGAAGACCTGTGTATAAGGAGGCCTGTGTATAAGGAGGCCTGTGTATAAGGAGGCCTGTGTATAAGGCTGGATTCCTCACGACCGGCAGTGTTGTTTGAGGGTCCGCGCAGTAGTGAGACGCCCCTGATTCGCAGTAATGTGCGAGCGTCTCTGTGAATCTGGGGCGTCTGGCGAATCTTGTGCGCCTCCGTGGGCCCCGCCAGGAATCCTTCTGCAATCAGGTACTAGGGGGGAGATTTCTGGCGTTCGGACCCCCACAGCTTCTTTTTACCCTCCGTCCGCTCTTCACCATTTCTGTATTACATGTTATGTTCCAGCTGGCTGACGTTCACCGTGCGTCAGTAATAATCTCTGTGCCGCCATATGCTGCCGTGCTGTGTTAGACGCAGCTGTGAATGGCCGCAGAGACTCTGCTCCAGCAGGGAGCAGCCCAGACGCCCAATATCACCCACTGCTGCCAGGCAGATCCCGGGCGCTGCACCCCATTATTATATCGCTGCACAGTGTGCACTGTGTAATACCGCCATATAACGTGCAGTGTGTATTACAACACTGCAGTGTACTGTACTCCACCCTGCTCTGTAACGTTCTGCTCTTCTTTCAGCATGTCAATGTAACGGGCACAGCACCTGCACCAGCAGCAACGTGTGTGAGCAATGCAAGAACCTGACTACAGGGAAACACTGCGAGGCCTGCATGCCGGGGTACCACGGGAACCCCACCAACGGGGGCGAGTGCGAAGGTAAGAGATCTTGGGGCCCGACTGACCAGTGCTGGGAGATACTGGGAATGTGTCATTATACTGGGACTGTAATGACCAGTCCTGGGAGATACTGGGAATGTATCATTATACTGGGACCGTAATGACCAGTGCTGGAGGTACTGGGAATGTGTCATTATACTGGGGCCAAAGTGACTGGTGCTGGGAGATACTGGGAATGTGTCATTATACTGGGACCGTAATGACCAGTGCTGGGAGGTACTGGGAATGTGTCATTATACTGGGGCCAAAGTGACTGGTGCTGGGAGATACTGGGAATGTGTCATTATACTGGGGCCAAACTAACCGGTGCTGGGAGATACTGGGAATGTGTCATTATACTAGGACTGTACTGACCAGTGCTGGGAGATACTGGGAATTTATCATACTTGGGCCAAAGTAACTTTCTGGAAGATACTAGGAATGTATCATTTGTAGTGCAGTGGGGTTGGTGCAGTGTGACCTATCAGGCAGTGACCCAGGAAAGTTCAAAACTAAGTCTCTTTTAATGTTCAGTGTACTCACAAACAGAAAGCAAATAGGATCCTCTGTATCGCAGCCGGGAAACAAAGACAGTCCGTGAGCGAGACTGATTGTCGTGGGCGACTGCACCGCCGTGTACGCTGAACGGTGCCAGTCCTTTTGGCTCCGCTTGGCCCTGTGTTGCCTTACACAGGTTGGCTCTGCAGAGCCTTCTGCTCTGCATGCTTGCAATATCAAACTGACATACCCAACCCTCTGTTGCAGGGATTTTTTACAAAGAACATGTGGCCATAGGCCACATGGAAAACCCAGCCGGGAAGGAAACGGACCACCCCACTACCAACCTGTAGTCCGTTTCAAAAACAAAAAGCACTGAGCAGGTTTTCTTAAATCTGCCTTGGACAAATAGCTTGTCCAAGACCAACACTTACTTTTATTTTGCATTGCAATCACAGCTACGCCTGTGACCGCAATGCATTCCCGCAGCCTCAAGTCTCAATACACCACTGTGCGCATCCTGGGGGACACATAGCGACCCTCGCATATGACTCTGGTCACTGCCTCACATACCTCCCCCCTCTGTTCAAACTTGTGGGGTTGAACATTTGTTACCATACAGGGGGCCCGTGACAGGGCATCCGCTTTTCCCTGTGACTTCCCCACTCGATGTTCTACTGAGAAAATTAAGTTTTGTAGGTACAGGAACCATCTGGTGACCCGATCATTCCTCTCTTTTGCGGTTCTCATGCAGACGAGGGGTGAATGGTCCGTTACTAAACGAAACTGACGTCCGAGCAAATAGTAACGTAGGGACTCCAAGGCCCATTTACTCGCCGAGCATTCCTTCTCCACTACACTATCATTTTTCTCTGCCGGGGTCAGTTTCCTGCTCAAGTAGGTGACTGGATGCTCATCCCCGTCCACCTCTTGTGACAGCACCGCTCCTAGGCCTACCTCTGAGGCATCTGTCTGCTCGATGAAGGTTTTCTTGAAGTCTGGGCTGATAAGACTGGCTGTCCACACAACGCCGACTTCAGGGACTGGAATGCTTCCTGCGCTTGAAGATTCCACCGGACCATCACGTGCCGATTTCCCAGCAAAACTGGGTATAAAGCGGCGGTGGTACCCACTGATACCAAGGAGCGGCGGTAGTACCCACTGATACCAAGGAGTGGCGGTGGTACCCACTGATACCAAGGAGCGGCGGTAGTACCCACTGATACCAAGGAGCGGCGGTGGTACCCACTGATACCAAGGAGCGGCGGTAGTACCCACTGATACCAAGGAGCGGCGGTAGTACCCACTGATACCAAGGAGCGGCGGTAGTACCCACTGATACCAAGGAGCGGCGGTAGTACCCACTGATACCAAGGAGCGGCGGTAGTACCCACTGATACCAAGGAGCGGCGGTGGTACCCACTGATACCAAGGAGCGGCGGTAGTACCCACTGATACCAAGGAGCGGCGGTGGTACCCACTGATACCAAGGAGCGGCGGTGGTACCCACTGATACCAAGGAGCGGCGGTGGTACCCACTGATACCAAGGAGCGGCGGTGGTACCCACTGATACCAAGGAGCGGCCTCACCTGATTGGTACTTAACGGCTTTGAATGGCCTCGCTCTTGTTTATTTGGGGTTTGATAACCCTGCGGCCGATCACGTAACCGAAGTACCGGGCCTCCGTGAGCCCTGTCGCGCATGTCTTAGGGTTCACTGTTAACCCCGTGATTCTGAGAGACTCCAGCACTGCTTGTACCTGGGACAGGTGGGTGTTCCCATCCTCACTAAAGATGACTAAGTCGTCTAGATATGCCGACGCGTATTTCCGATGGGGCTCTAACACTACAGTGGGTACGGAAAGTATTAAGACCTCTTTACATTTTTCACTCTTTATTGAATTTACCAAATGGCTTTTCCCATTAATGTGCACTCTGCCCCCATCTTGACTGAAAAAAAAACAAATGTAGAAATGTTTGCAAATTTATTAAAACAGAAAAACTGAAACCTCACATGGTCATAAGTATTCAGCCCCTTTGCTCAGTATTGAGGAGAAGCCCCTTTTGAGCTAGTACAGCCCTGAGTCTTCTTGGGAATGATGCAACAAGTTTTTCACCCTGGATTTGGGGATCCTCTGCCATTCTTCCTGGCAGATCCTGGCAGATCCACTCCAGTTCCGTCAGGTTGGATGGTGATCGTAGGTGGACAGCCATTTTCAGGTCTCTCCAGAGATGCTCAGTTGGGTTTAGGTCAGGGCTCTGGCTGGGTCAGTCAGGAATGGTCACAGAGTTGTTCTGAAGCCACTCCTTTGTTATTTTAGCTGTGTGCTTAGGGTCATTGTCTTGTTGGAAGGTGAACCTTCGGCCAAGTCTGAGGTCCAGAGCACTCTGGAAGAGGTTTTCATCCAGGATATCTCTGTTCTTGGCCGCATTCATGTTTCCTTCAATTGCAGCCAGTCGTCCTGTCCCTGCAGCAGAAAAACACCCCCATAGCATGATGCTGCCACCACCATGTTTCACTGTTGGGATTGTATTGGGCAGGTGATGAGCAGTGCCTGGTTTTCTCCACACATACCGCTTAGAATTATCACCACAAGTTCTATCTTCGTCTCATCAGACCAGAGAATCTTATTTCTCATAGTCTGTGAGTCCTTCATGTGTTTTTTAGTAAACTCTATGCGGGCTTTCATATGTCTGGCACTGAGGAGAGGCTTCCGTCGGCCACTCTGCCATAAAGGCCCGACTGGTGGAGGCTGCAGTGATAGTTGACTTTGTGGAACTTTCTCCCATCTCCCTCCTGCATCTGTGGAGCTCAGCCACAGTGATCTTGGGGTTCATCTTTACCTCTCTCACCAAGGCTCTTCTCCCACGATTGCTCAGATTGGCTGGACGGCCAGGTCTAGGAAGACTTCTGGTGGTCTCAAACTTCTTCCATTTAAGGATTATGGAGGCCACTGTGCTCTTAGGACCTTGAGTACTGCAGAAATTCTTTTGTAACCTTGGCCAGATCTGTGCCTTGCCACAATTCTGTCTCTGAGCTCCTTGGCCAGTTCCTTTGACCTCATGATCCTCATTTGGTGTGACATGCACTGTGAGCTGTGAGGTCTTATATAGACAGGTGTCGCCTTTACAAATCAAGTCCTATCAGTGTAATTACACACAGCTGGACTCCAATGAAGGAGTAGATCCATCTCAAGGAGGATCACAAGGACATGGACAGCATGTGACGTAAATATGAGGGTCTGAGCAAAGGGGCTGAAGACTTATGACCATGTGAGATTTCAGTTTTTCTTTCTTAATAAATTTGCAAAAATTTCTACATTTCTGTTTTTATCAGTGAAGATGGGGGCAGAGTGCACATTAATGAGAAAAATGAACTTTACTGAATTTACCAAATGGCTGCAATGAAAAATGTAAAGGGGTCTGAATACTTTCCAAACCACTGTACACATCCCCTCTTCTCTGTATACCCCTGCAGTATATATACACACCCCCTCTCTTCTGTATACCCCTGCAGTATATATACATCCCCTCTTCTCTGTATACCCCTGCAATATATATACACACCCCCTCTTCTCTGTATACCCCTGCAGTATATATACACACCCCCTCTTCTCTGTATATCCCTGCAGTATATATACACACCCCCTCTTCTCTGTATACCCCTGCAGTATATATACACACCCCCTCTCTTCTGTATACCCCTGCAGTATATATACACACCCCCTCTCCTCTGTATACCCCTGCAGTATATATACACCCCCTCTTCTCTGTATACCCCTGCAGTATATATACATCCCCTCTTTTCTGTATACCCCTGCAGTATATATACACACCCCCTCTCTTCTGTATACCCCTGCAGTATATATACACACCCCCTCTCCTCTGTATACCCCTGCAGTATATATACACACCCCCTCTTTTCTGTATACCCCTGCAGTATATATACACACCCCCTCTCCTCTGTATACCCCTGCAGTATATATACACACCCCCTCTTCTCTGTATACCCCTGCAGTATATATACATCCCCTCTTCTCTGTATACCCCTGCAGTATATATACATCCCCTCTTCTCTGTATACCCCTGCAGTATATATACACACCCCCTCTTCTCTGTATACCCCTGCAGTATATATACACACCCCCTCTCCTCTGTATATCCCTGCAGTATATATACACACCCCCTCTCTTCTGTATACCCCTGCAGTATATATACACACCCCCTCTCCTCTGTATACCCCTGCAGTATATATACACACCCCCTCTCTTCTGTGTACCCCTGCAGTATATATACATCCCCTCTTCTCTGTATACTCCTGCAGTATATATACACACCCCCTCTTCTCTGTATACCCCTGCAGTATATATACATCCCCTCTTCTCTGTATACCCCTGCAGTATATATACACACCCCCTCTTCTCTGTATACCCCTGCAGTATATATACACACCCCCTCTCCTCTGTATACCCCTGCAGTATATACACACCCCCTCTTCTCTGTATACCCCTGCAGTATATACACACCCCCTCTTCTCTGTATACCCCTGCAGTATATATACACATCCCCTCTCCTCTGTATACCCCTGCAGTATATATACACACCCCCTCTTCTCTGTATACCCCTGCAGTATATACACACCCCCTCTTCTCTGTATACCCCTGCAGTATATATACACATCCCCTCTCCTCTGTATACCCCTGCAGTATATATACACACCCCCTCTTCTCTGTATATCCCTGCAGTATATACACACCCCCTCTTCTCTGTATACCCTGCAGTATATATACATCCCCTCTCCTCTGTATGCCCCTGCAGTATATATACACACCCCCTCTTCTCTGTATACCCCTGCAGTATATACACACCCCCTCTTCTCTGTATACCCCTGCAGTATATATACATCCCCTCTCCTCTGTATACCCCTGCAGTATATACACACCCCCTCTTCTCTGTATATCCCTGCAGTATATACACACCCCCTCTTCTCTGTATACCCCTGCAGTATAACACACCCCCTCTTCTCTGTATACCCCTGCAGTATATATACATCCCTCTCCTCTGTATACCCCTGCAGTATATATACACACCCCTCTCTTCTGTATACCCCTGCAGTATATATACACACCCCCTCTCCTCTGTATGCCCCTGCAGTATATATACACACACCCTCTTCTCTGTATACCCCTGCAGTATATATACACACCCCCTCTCCTCTGTATGCCCCTGCAGCATATATACACACCCCCTCTCTTCTGTATACCCCTGCAGTATATATACATCCCCTCTCCTCTGTATACCCCTGCAGTATATATACACACACCCTCTTCTCTGTATACCCCTGCAGTATATATACACATCCCCTCTCCTCTGTATACCCCTGCAGTATATACACACCCCCTCTTCTCTGTATACCCCTGCAGTATATATACATCCCCTCTTCTCTGTATACCCCTGCAGTGTATATATACACACCCCCTCTCTTCTGTATACCCCTGCAGTATATATACACACCCCCTCTCCTCTGTATACCCCTGCGGTATATATAACACCCCCTCTCCTCTGTATACCCCTGCGGTATATATACACACCCCCTCTCCTCTGTATACCCCTGCAGTATATATACACACCCCCTCTTCTCTGTATACCCCTGCAGTATATATACACACCCCCTCTTCTCTGTATACCCCTGCAGTATATATACACACCCCCTCTTCTCTGTATACCCCTGCAGTATATATACACCCCCTCTCCTCTGTATACCCCTGCAGTATATATATACACCCCTCTCCTCTGTATACCCCTGCAGTATATATACACACCCCCTCTTCTCTGTATACCCCTGCAGTATATATACACACCCCCTCTTCTCTGTATACCCCTGCAGTATATATACACACCCCCTCTTCTCTGTATACCCCTGCAGTATATATACACCCCCTCTCCTCTGTATACCCCTGCAGTATATATATACACCCCCTCTCCTCTGTATACCCCTGCAGTATATATACACACCCCCTCTCTGTATACTCCTGCAGTATATATACACACCCCCTCTTCTCTGTATACCTCTGCGGTATATATACACACCCCCTCTTCTCTGTATACCCCTGCAGTGTATATACACACCCCCTCTCCTCTGTATACCCCTGCAGTATATATACACCCCCTCTTCTCTGTATACCCCTGCAGTATATATACACACCCCCTCTCCTCTGTATACCCCTGCAGTATATATACACACCCCCTCTCTTCTGTATACCCCTGCGGTATATATACACACCCCCTCTTCTCTGTATACCCCTGCAGTGTATATACACACCCCCTCTCCTCTGTATACCCCTGCAGTATATATACACCCCCTCTTCTCTGTATACCCCTGCAGTATATATACACACCCCCTCTCCTCTGTATACCCCTGCAGTATATATACACACCCCCTCTCCTCTGTATACCCCTGCAGTATATATACACACCCCCTCTCCTCTGTATACCCCTGCAGTATATATACACACCCCCTCTTCTCTGTATACCCCTGCAGTATATATACACACCCCCTCTCCTCTGTATACCCCTGCAGTATATATACACACCCCCTCTTCTCTGTATATCCCTGCAGTATATACACACCCCCTCTTCTCTGTATATCCCTGCAGTATATACACACCCCCTCTTCTCTGTATACCCCTGCAGTATATATACACACCCCCTCTTCTCTGTATACTCCTTCAGTATATATACACACCCCCTCTTCTCTGTATACCCCTGCAGTATATATACACACCCCCTCTCCTCTGTATACCCCTGCAGTATATATACACACCCCCTCTCCTCTGTATACTCCTGCAGTATATATACACACCCCCTCTCCTCTGTATACCCCTGCAGTATATATACACCCCCTCTTCTCTGTATACCCCTGCAGTATATATACATCCCCTCTTCTCTGTATACCCCTGCAGTATATATACACACCCCCTCTTCTCTGTATACCCCTGCAGTATATATACACACCCCCTCTCCTCTGTATACCCCTGCAGTATATATACACACCCCCTCTCCTCTGTATACCCCTGCAGTATATATACACACCCCCTCTCCTCTGTATACCCCTGCAGTATATATACACACCCCCTCTCCTCTGTATACCCCTGCAGTATATATACACACCCCCTCTTCTCTGTATATCCCTTCAGTATATATACACACCCCCTCTCCTCTGTATACCCCTGCAGTATATATACACACCCCCTCTTCTCTGTATACCCCTGCAGTATATATACACACCCCCTCTTCTCTGTATACCCCTGCAGTATATATACACACCCCCTCTCCTCTGTATACCCCTGCAGTATATATACACACCCCCTCTCCTCTGTATACCCCTGCAGTATATATACACACCCCTCTCCTCTGTATACCCCTGCAGTATATATACACACCCCCTCTCCTCTGTATACCCCTGCAGTATATATACACACCCCCTCTCCTCTGTATACCCCTGCAGTATATATACACACCCCCTCTTCTCTGTATACCCCTGCAGTATATATACACACCCCCTCTCCTCTGTATACCCCTGCAGTATATATACACACCTCCTCTCCTCTGTATACCCCTGCAGTATATATACACACCCCCTCTTCTCTGTATACCCCTGCAGTATATATACACACCCCCTCTCCTCTGTATACCCCTGCAGTATATATACACACCCCCTCTTCTCTGTATATCCCTGCAGTATATATACACACCCCCTCTCCTCTGTATACCCCTGCAGTATATATACACACCCCCTCTTCTCTGTATACCCCTGCAGTATATACACACCCCCTCTTCTCTGTATACCCCTGCAGTATATATACACACCCCCTCTCCTCTGTATACCCCTGCAGTATATATACACACCCCCTCTTCTCTGTATACCCCTGCAGTATATATACACACCCCCTCTCCTCTGTATACCCCTGCAGTATATATACACACCCCCTCTTCTCTGTATACCCCTGCAGTATATATACACACCCCCTCTCCTCTGTATACCCCTGCAGTATATATACACACCCCCTCTTCTCTGTATACCCCTGCAGTATATATACACACCCCCTCTTCTCTGTATACCCCTGCAGTATATATACACACCCCCTCTCCTCTGTATACCCCTGCGGTATATATACACACCCCCTCTCCTCTGTACACCCCTGCAGTATATATACACATCCCCTCTCCTCTGTATACCCCTGCAGTATATATACACACCCCCTCTTCTCTGTATACCCCTGCAGTATATATACACATCCCCTCTCCTCTGTATACCCCTGCAGTATATATACACACCCCCTCTCCTCTGTATACCCCTGCAGTATATATACACACCCCCTCTCCTCTGTATACCCCTGCAGTATATATACACACCCCCTCTCCTCTGTATACCCCTGCAGTATATATACACACCCCCTCTCCTCTGTATACCCCTGCAGTATATATACACACCCCCTCTCCTCTGTATACCCCTGCAGTATATATACACACCCCCTCTCCTCTGTATACCCCTGCAGTATATATACACACCCCCTCTCCTCTGTATACCCCTGCAGTATATATACACACCCCCTCTTCTCTGTATACCCCTGCAGTATATATACACATCCCCTCTCCTCTGTATACCCCTGCAGTATATATACACACCCCCTCTCCTCTGTATACCCCTGCAGTATATATACACACCCCCTCTTCTCTGTATACCCCTGCAGTATATATACACATCCCCTCTCCTCTGTATACCCCTGCAGTATATATACACACCCCCTCTTCTCTGTATACCCCTGCAGTATATATACACATCCCCTCTCCTCTGTATACCCCTGCAGTATATATACACACCCCCTCTCCTCTGTATACCCCTGCAGTATATATACACACCCCCTCTCCTCTGTATACCCCTGCAGTATATATACACACCCCCTCTCCTCTGTATACCCCTGCAGTATATATACACACCCCCTCTTCTCTGTATACCCCTGCAGTATATATACACACCCCCTCTCCTCTATACCCCTGCAGTATATATACACACCCCCTCTTCTCTGTATACCCCTGCAGTATATATACACACCCCCTCTTCTCTGTATACCTCTGCAGTATATATACACACCCCCTCTTCTCTGTATACCCCTGCAGTATATATACACACCCCCTCTCCTCTGTATACCCCTGCAGTATATATACACACCCCCTCTTCTCTGTATACCCCTGCAGTATATATACACACCCCCTCTCCTCTGTATACCCCTGCAGTATATATACACACCCCCTCTCCTCTGTATACCCCTGCAGTATATATACACACCCCCTCTTCTCTGTATACCCCTGCAGTATATATACACACCCCCTCTCTTCTGTATACCCCTGCAGTATATATACACACCCCCTCTTCTCTGTATACCCCTGCAGTATATATACACACCCCCTCTCCTCTGTATACCCCTGCAGTATATATACACACCCCCTCTTCTCTGTATACCCCTGCAGTATATATACACACCCCCTCTCCTCTGTATACCCCTGCAGTATATATACACACCCCCTCTTCTCTGTATACCCCTGCAGTGTGTTCGGGCTCCGCAGGTTGTGTGTGGCCCCTCTCTCGGTACAGTCGACCCCTCATCTCATTGATACAATGTGTCGATCTCTGGAATCACGGATTCGTCTTTCTCGTTATTGACAGGTGAGCGTTTCTGCCGATTCTGGCGCTTTCCGTGACTGCTGAGCGCGGCCACATTGTGTCAGTTGGCAGAACGCTGCTCCGCGGCCGCCCTGTCACCGTGATCTATGGGTCTGCTTGTTATTCTGCTGGGACACATTACAGAACTCACCGAATAAGCTCTCCTGTCACCGCCACTAAATTATGTGCAGAGCCATAATGGCCTGAATCCATCCCACGCCCCGCCAATACGTGTATATATATATATATATATATTGCACCCAGAGGTTGTGCGGCCGATCCTGCGCCCCCGACGGAGACATGAATCCCGGAACATTGCGATTACACATTCAGTAATGGATTCCGCCGACCTCGCTGCTTGATCCGACGACTCCGAGAAACACGGAGACAAATATTCCGCTGGAGCGGGTCCATGAGCGGAATTAAAGCGACGGTCCGGACGCCGTCTTCTCACTGTGAATAGCGCCCCCTGATGTAACGAGGCCCCGATGCATGGACACCACTGAGGGCCCCGTTACACATAGCGACGCTCCAGCGATCCCAACAACTATACGACATGGTAAGGATCGCTGGTGCGTCGCTACATGTTCACTGATAAGATCCACTCAACGACGCAGCAGCGATTCGGCGACCCGTACAACGACCTCGGCTTTTGTGAAATTACAGACCCGACATGAAATGATACATTGTTTACACACAGTTAACCATGTAATTTCATGTAGTTTGATATATGGTTTTCACTAACAATTACATGAGTGTATGTGTGCAAAATTTCACACATGTAGGGGTTAATTAAAGGTGTAAATTCGTTGAAAAAAAATGCGTGGGCTCCCGCTGTATTTTCTCCACCAGACAGGGAAAGCCAGCGAGTGGGGGCAGATACTAATAGCCTAGGGAGGGTGCATTTATTTTGTGCCCCCCCCTGGCTACTAACATCTGCACCCAGCCTCCCCAGAAAAGGCAAATCTATAATTAGATGCGCCCTTTCCGGCTCTTGTCCCATTTATTCCCATTGCCCTGTAGCTGTGGCTAATGGATTAATAATGGGTTAAAGCCACATTGCTATTGGAAGGTGACTTTAAGCCAGGTTTATAATGGAGAGTTGTCAGTTAGACAACTATCAATTATTAATCCTATTGTATGAAATAAAAAAAAAACACGCACACTTTAATTAAAAATCATTTTAATGAAATAATCACACAGTTTTTGACCATCTTTTATTGTACTGGTATTCCTTCGATTCCCTTGTTCTCCTGTAATAAAAAAAAATAATAAAACAACAGTATTCTTACCTATCCGGCGAACAGTCACGTCCAACACTGTAATCCTTCACAAAGGGTTAACTGGTTTACAGCAAGCAGCACAGCTAATGCTGGCACATCAGCTGTAAGCCCCCGAATGAATGAGCTCCTCTTTCTGCGACAGGAGAGGAAGTGATTAGCTGGGAAGCTTAATTGATTGCTTCCCACGGTAATCAGTTCAGGTCAGCTGGGACTCCCTGTGATGTCACTGATGCTGTGCGGTGTGCCCGGCTGACCTGAACTGATTACAGTGGGAAGCAATCAATTAAGCTTCCCAGCTAATCACTTCCTCTCCTGTCAGCC
Organism: Oophaga sylvatica; assembly: GCA_033576555.1. Lineage (NCBI taxonomy): Eukaryota > Metazoa > Chordata > Amphibia > Anura > Dendrobatidae > Oophaga > Oophaga sylvatica. The sequence continues at coordinate 599,919,648 of JARQOD010000003.1, forward strand.
GGGAGAGGAGCTCATTCATTCGGGGGCTTACAGCTGAGCTGCCAGCTTTAGCTGTGCTGCTAGCTGTAAGCCAGTTAACCGTTTGTGAAGGATTACAGCGTTGGACGTGACTGTTCGCCGGATAGGTAAGAATAATGTTATTTTATTTTTTTTATTACAGGAGAAGAAGGGAATCGAAAGAATACAAGTAAAATAAAAGATGGTCAAAAACTGTGTGTTTATTTAATTAAAATGATTTTTAATTAATGTGTGTTTTTTTTAATTTCATACAATAGGATTAATAATTGAGAGTTGTCTAATTGACAACTCTCAATTATTAACCTGGCTTAAAGTCACCTTTCAATAGCAAGGTGGCTTTAACCCATTAGCCACCGCTACAGGGCAATGGGAATAGACGGGCTAAGTTCAGAAAGGGCTCATCTAATTATAGATTTGCCTTTTCTGGGGTGGCTGGGGGCAGATGTTAGTAGCCAGGGGGGCACAAAATAAATGTACACTCCCTAGGCTATTATCTGCCCCCACTCGCTTGCTTTGTCTGTCTGGTTGAGAAAATAGTGCGGGAGCCCACGCATTTTTTTTCAACGAATTTACACCTTTAATTAACCCCTAGCTGTATGAAATTTTGCACAAATACACTCATGTAATTGTTAGTGAAAACCATATATCAAACTACATGAAATGACATGGTTAACTGTATGTAAACAATGTATCATTTCATGTCGGGTCTGTAATTTCACAGAAGCCGGCAATTGAATTAGCGGCTATTATACTATGTAGAAGTGCATGAACTATAAATATATCTATATATTTGTCACTATGACGTGTGTGTGTGTGTGTGTATATATATATATGTATGTATTCTTTGTGTGTATATATCTATTCTTTCTGGTCTTTATTTAACCTGTCAGTGTGATTTTACAGTATAGCCGGGATGAATTGCCGGCTTTTCTAAAGGACACCGGTGCGATTTAATCGCAAGTCACACGTGTGGTCCGTTTGTAATCCGATTTTTCATCGCACCCATAGACTTGCATTGGCGATTGTCGACCCACAATCGGTGACACGTATAAAACGGATGACAAAAAAATCAGATGGTGGGAGCTGCCCCATAGATTACCATTGGTCCGACTGCAATGCAATATTTCATCGCTTTGCAGTCCGATTTTGTCGCCAGTGTGACACCGGCCTAACACACAGGATTGTCTGCAGTGCTTCTCTTTAGCTCAGAGGATTGTCTGCAGTGCGGCTCTTTAGCTCACAGAGGATTGTCTGCAGTGCGTCTCTTCAGCTCACAGAGGATTGTCTGCAGTGCTGCTCTTTAGCTCACAGAGGATTGTCTGCAATGTTGCTCTTTAGCTCACACAGGATTGTCTGCAGTTCAGCTCTTTAGCTCACACAGGATTCTCTGCAGTGCTGCTCTTTAGCTCACAGAGGATTGTCTGCACAGGTCCTGACTAGCGGGGTGCTAAGATTTCTAGGCACGTTCTGCACAAAGTTCAAGAACTCTGCTTGCTGTCTAAATAAATGTGAACACTTTCTCTTCCCGACGTAATGATTCTGACAGCAGAGATTCTGTTACAATGTATTCAGTCTTGACAGTCAAATTTCTCTGTAACAAACCCTCAGCCACGACAAGTAAGAGATGTGGAGCTCAAACATAAGACGTATTGAAAAATGTGTAATATTTTGTTTGAAGGGGTTGTCCATGACTCAGAATAGGTCATCAGGTAATTGGGGTCCGGTTCCCTCAGTGATTGGTTGTTTGCAGCTGCGGGTGGTATACGTAGATCACGGTGTACTGGCCGGACCGCAGATCTCATTCACGTCAATGGGGCTGAGCTGCAGTACCCACAAACAGCCACTATGGGGCGTACTGACTGTGTCCAGGATATACATATGTCTGCCTGCAGACATCGGCTCAGTGGGGGCTGCTGGGTGTCGGACCCCATAGATTGGATATGAATGACCTCTCTAAATATTAAAGTCCTGGACTAATTATAACTCGGTGCCGCGAAAGGGACGAGGGACACAGTGATCCTATTACAGATATAGGGTCAGTCCTATGTTATATATGAATTAAAGGGACGTGTCCGGCTGTTGATAAATCCTTGTATAGCCACATGGTAGATGACTGCTGGTCTCTGTGTTCACTGTCCCGTGGCCTCCGCGTGGCCTCCGCGCAGTCACATGACGTCTCACCGTTACATGCCCGTATAATGGTGTAATCTGGGAAAAGCCCTATAAATACGATGTGCCAAACTCTATGTCATGAGGTCACCGCAGAGATGACATCAGAGCAGTTGTGATGACATCATACAGCCACGGATGATGCAGATAGATGGACTCCTAGTGGCGGTGACACCGGTGTCTGTATACACGAGTTATTGGCGTCTCCTCCATTGTCATCGGCTCTGCACCTGTCAGCGGAGCGCGGCGTGACACAGACTGTACAGAGCGATGCGTGTCACAGCGGAGCGAGGCGTGTCACAGCGGAGCGAGGCGTGTCACTGCGGAGCGCGGCGTGTCACTGCGGAGCGCGGCGTGTCACTGCGGAGCGAGGCGTGTCACAGCGGAGCGAGGCGTGTCACAGACTGTGTACAGAGCGCTGCGTGTCACAGCGGAGCGAGGCGTGTCACTGCGGAGCGAGGCGTGTCACAGCGGAGCGAGGCGTGTCACAGCGGAGCGAGGCGTGTCACTGCGGAGCGCGGCGTGTCACTGCGGAGCGCGGCGTGTCACTGCGGAGCGAGGCGTGTCACAGCGGAGCGAGGCGTGTCACAGACTGTGTACAGAGCGCTGCGTGTCACAGCGGAGCGAGGCGTGTCACTGCGGAGCGAGGCGTGTCACAGCGGAGCGAGGCGTGTCACAGCGGAGCGAGGCGTGTCACAGCGGAGCGCGGCGTGACACAGACTGTACAGAGCGATGCGTGTCACAGCGGAGCGAGGCGTGTCACAGCGGAGCGAGGCGTGTCACTGCGGAGCGCGGCGTGTCACTGCAGAGCGCGGCGTGTCACTGCGGAGCGAGGCGTGTCACTGCGGAGCGAGGCGTGTCACAGCGGAGCGAGGCGTGTCACAGACTGTGTACAGAGCGCTGCGTGTCACAGCGGAGCGAGGCGTGTCACAGCGGAGCGAGGCGTGTCACAGCGGAGCGAGGCGTGTCACAGCGGAGCGCGGCGTGACACAGACTGTACAGAGCGATGTGTGTCACAGCGGAGCGAGGCGTGTCACTGCGGAGCGCGGCGTGTCACTGCGGAGCGAGGCGTGTCACTGCGGAGCGCAGCGTGTCACAGCGGAGCGAGGCGTGTCACAGCGGAGCGCGGCGTGTCACAGACTGTGTACAGAGCGCTGCGTGTCACAGCGGAGCGAGGCGTGCCACTGCGGAGCGAGGCGTGTCACAGCTGAGCGAGGCGTGTCACAGTGGAGCGAGGCGTGTCACAGCGGAGCGCGGCGTGTCTCAGCGGAGCGCGGCGTGTCACAGACTGTGTACAGAGCGCTGCGTGTCACTGCGGAGCGAGGCGTGTCACAGTGGAGCGCGGCGTGTCTCAGCGGAGCGAGGCGTGTCACAGCGGAGCGAGGCGTGTCACAGCGGAGCGAGGCGTGTCACAGTGGAGCGCGGCGTGTCTCAGCGGAGCGCGGCGTGTCACAGCGGAGCACGGCGTGTCTCAGCGGAGCGAGGCGTGTCACTGCGGATCGTGGCGTGTCACAGCGGAGCGTGGCGTGTCACAGCGGAGCGCTGCGTGTCACAGCAGAGCGCTGCGTGTCACAGCGGAGCGAGGCGTGTCACAGTGGAGCGCGGCGTGTCACAGCGGAGTGCGGCGTGTCACAGACTGTGTACAGAGCGCTGCGTGTCACAGCAGAGCGAGGCGTGTCACAGCGGAGCGAAGCGTGTCACAGTGGAGCGCGGCGTGTCTCAGCGGAGCGAGGCGTGTCTCAGCGGTGCACGGCGGGTCACAGCGGAGCACGGCGTCTCTCAGCGGAGCGAGGCGTGTCACAGGGAGCGCAGCGTGTCACAGGGGAGCGCAGCGTGTCTCAGCGGAGCGCGGCGTGTCACTGTGGATCGTGATGTGTCGCTGCGGAGCGCAGCGTGTCACAGCGCAGCGTTAACTGTGTACAGAGCGCTGCGCACTATTGGTTTATTGGGATTTTCCTCCTTGTACTTCTCAATAATCCCGGATCAGCGAGGCGCTCGGACGGGTTCTCCAGATATTTGTCTCTGGCAGCAAAATCCCAGGAATCAGCAAATCCCCGTGTATTGGCTGCTCTGCATCAGTTACATGAAGCCTGGAAAATGGGGCGACAGCACGAGAGAAAGAGTCTGGGGTGATTGTATAGAATGGGGCGACCCCTGTTACAGAGGCTGAGATTAGCACAGGTTCATTATCTGAGCGTCCGCGGCGTCTGAGCGTACGACTAATGTATCACAGACAGCGGGACAGACGGACGGAGCTTGGAGTTGGGTTACTGAGGAAATCTATTTATAAAGCTGCTATTGACATGAAATTGTCCCCAGATGTTGGGAACATCCGATCCACACAAAGAAATCCCCATACAATAATGAGAAATGACACAAATTACTGAACTCATGAAGAAAGAGAGGAGCAAAGAGCCCTGGAAAGTCCTGACACCGGCCGAGATCTATCAGTAATTAGGAAGCAATCCTGCTACTTAGTGACCAATAACATCAGCTGGGTCACCTGATGTCTATAAGAAGGGTCTCATTAACAAGGGGCCACACAGGAGATATCTCATGATGGTAACACCACTGAGCTGTCTCAAGACCTTCACAACCTTATTGCTGTAAAGCTGTCACGATACACAAGAGTCGGTCAGCGGACGGCACAACACACAACGGGATGGAAAATGGGGGGAGGAAGGCCCTACCAATAGGGAAATGAAAGAAAGCACACCTCTGAGCTCAAACCTGAGCCTTTCCCTGCATTCCCCTAATGCCCTAAGTGGGTCCTTCCTCCCACCGCCGTCAGGAAACCTCGTTCCTCGCTGTCACCTAACACTGCCCTGGCTAGTGCACTGGTCGGCGAAGGGCGCTAGCCTCACCACTGCAGATATTACCATACAGGGGACAGTGACAAACATGAAAGGGAAATAACAACATAGCTTTTAGCTTCCTCTGCTGCAACGCACCGCACAGCAGAATAAAGGCACCAGATAAGCGAACTCAGCAGAAGCACCACTGCACCCAGAAAGCTCCTTACTCCAGCTTGGTCACTGCAGATTGCTCTATCACTGACAGTCAGCTGATGCATCAGGTGACTGTTTTATGGATGGTGGGAGTGGTCACCACCCACATCAGCTGACCCAGCAACAGTGCAATTACACCAGATTGCCAGAAAGGGGGAGGAACTGACATTAACCCCCGATGGTCCGAAAGGAAAAAAAGCTACATTTAAACAGTGGAACCAGAGCTGCCACAAATCCAAAAATGGATCATGACAAAAACATTCTGGGTACAGCGGTGCATTATCAGGTCAGCTGCATGTCTTTTGTAGAGTACGGTGGGGGATTTGTAGAGTGCGGCAGTGTATTATCGGGGTCGGCTGTACATCCTTTGTAGGCTACAGCAGGGGATTTGTAGAGTATGGCGGTGGATTTGTAGGGTATGGTTGGGATTTGTAGGGTACGCGGGGATATGTCGGGTACGGCGGTGGATTTGTAGGGTAGGCGGTGTATTATCAAGGTTAGCTGTATGTCCTTTGTAGGTTACGGGGGTGATTTGTAGGAGACATCAGGGATTTGTAGGGTATAGCGGTGTATTATCGGGGTCAGCAGTATGTCCTTGAAGGGTACGGTGGGTGATTTGTAGGGTATGGCGGGAATTTGTAGGGTATGGCAGGGATTTGTAGGGTACAGCAGGGAATTTGTAGGGTATGGCAGGGATTTGTAGGGTACAGCAGGGGATTTGTAGGGTACAGCAGGGGATTTGTAGGGTACGTCGGGGGATTTGTAGGGTACGGCGGGATGATTTGTAGGGTACGGCGGGATGATTTGTAGGGTACGGCGGGGATTTGTAGGGTACGTCGGGGATTTGTAGGGTACGGCGGGATGATTTGTAGGGTACGTCGGGATGATTTGTAGGGTACGTCGGGGATTTGTAGGGTATGGCGGGATGATTTGTAGGGTACGGCGGGGGATTTGTAGGGTACAGCGGATGATTTGTAGGGTACAGTGGATAATTTGTAGGGTACAGTGGATAATTTGTAGGGCACGGCGGGGGATTTGTAGGGTACAGCGGATGATTTGTAGGGTACAGTGGATAATTTGTAGGGCACGGCGGGGGATTTGTAGGGTACAGCAGGGATTTGTAGGGTACGTCGGGGATTTGTAGGGTACGGCGGGATGATTTGTAGGGTACGGCGGGGATTTGTAGGGTACAGTGGATGATTTGTAGGGTACGGCGGGGATTTGTAGGGTACGTCGGGGATTTGTAGGGTACGGCGGGATGATTTGTAGGGTACGTCGGGATGATTTGTAGGGTACGTCGGGGGATTTGTAGGGTATGGCGGGATGATTTGTAGGGTACGGCGGGGGATTTGTAGGGTACAGTGGATAATTTGTAGGGTACGGCGGGGGATTTGTAGGGTACGGAGGGGATTTGTAGGGTACGGCGGGATGATTTGTAGGGTACGGCGGGGGATTTGTAGGGTACGGCGGGATGATTTGTAGGGTACGTCGGGGGATTTGTAGGGTATGGCGGGATGATTTGTAGGGTACGGCGGGGGATTTGTAGGGTACAGCGGATGATTTGTAGGGTACAGTGGATGGGTATGGCGGATGATTTGTAGGGCACAGTGGATGATTTGTAGGGCACGGTGGGTATTTGTAGGGTACGGCGGGGATTTGTAGGGTACAGTGGATGATTTGTAGGGTACGGCGGGATGATTTGTAGGGTACAGTGGATGATTTGTAGGTACGGCGGGATGATTTGTAGGTACAGTGGATGATTTGTAGGGTACGGCGGGATGATTTGTAGGGTACTGCGGGATTTGTAGGGTACAGTGGATGATTTGTAGGGTACGGCGGGGGATTTGTAGGGTACAGTGGATGATTTGTAGGGTACGGCGGGGATTTGTAGGGTACGGCGGGATGATTTGTAGGGTACAGTGGATGATTTGTAGGGTACAGTGGATGATTTGTAGGGCACAGTGGGGATTTGTAGGGTACAGTGGATGATTTGCAGGGCACGGCGGGGGATTTGTAGGGTACGGCGGGGGATTTGTAGGGTACAGTGGATGATTTGTAGGGTATGGCGGGGTTTTGTAGTGTACGGCGAGGGATTTGTAGGGTACGCTTGATGATTTGTAGGGTACGGCGGGGGATTTGTAGGGTACTGCGGGGATTTGTAGGGTACTGCGGGATTTGTAGGGTACGGCGGGATTTGTAGGGTACGGCGGGGATTTGTAGGTACGGTGGATGATTTGTAGGGTACGGCGGGGGATTTGTAGGGTACTGCGGGGATTTGTAGGGTACAGTGGATGATTTGTAGGGTACAGTGGATGGATTGTAGGGTACGGCGGGGGATTTGTAGGGTACGCTGGATGATTTGTAGGGTACTGCGGGGTGTTATGTTTCGGTAGCTGAGGAGTGCAGGCAAAAAAGGAAATACACCAGAGCAGTTGGAATCTATGAGATTGCAGTACCCTGACCAACCACCGCAACTAGAGGCAGCCGTGGAGCGCTCCCACGTTGGTCCTAGACGCCTCGTCACAGCCTGAGAAACTAACTACACCCAAAGACAGAAACAGGAAAGCTATCTGCCCCGGAGCAGAACCCCAAAGATAACAGAAAGCCCCCAAACATGTAATGGCGGTTAGACAAGAGGAAATACTGACACAGAAAGAAAATAGAATGAGCAAACGCTGGGGCCCAAACTATCTAAATAGAAAAGGACAGGAAGGGTACTTACTGCAATCCCAGAAAACCCTGAAAAACACCAACTCTACTAATTTCAAAATCACCTGAGATCACACGACCTCTACCACCTAAATTAGTTCTCTGGTGTAACAAAATCAAAACAGCAGCCACTGAAAAAATGATAGCAGGAGATGCAGACACGATACAGCAGGCTACAAGGGAAACTGGAATGAAGGATTCAGACCAGAACAATTGATCACCGGCAACCCTGATGGGAAAATGACTCCCTTATATAAGACCAGTCAGTAACACCTGATTCCCAGTCCTCACAATCTTCACTAGTACCGCTTGTAACCACCAGAGGGAGCCTCTGCTCAGAACTCATCTCAAACCCATTCACAACAGTACCCCCCCCTTGAGGAGGGGTCACCGAACCCTCATTTGAGCAACCAGGTCGGTCAGGATGAGTTCTATGATACGCACGGATAAGTCTCCTAGCATGGATGTCCGAAGCAAACACCCAAGAATTGTCTTCCTGACCATAACCTCTCCATTTAACCAAATACTGGAGTCTTCGTCTAGAAAAACGAGAATCCAATATTTTCTCAACCACATACTCCAGATTGCCCTCAACCAAAACAGGGTCAGGAGGCACAGCAGCAGGAACCACTGCTCAACAAACCTCTTCAACAAGGACTTGTGGACACACGTTATGGATCTTAAATGTCCCTGGAAGAAGCAAACGAAAAGAAACAGGATTAATAATCTCCATGATCTTATAAGGTCCAATGAACCTAGGCTTAAATTTAGGAGATGCTACTCTCATAGGAATATTCTTTGATGACAACCAGACCAAGTCCCCCACTTTAAACCGAGGACCATCAGTCCTATGCCGGTTAGCAAACCGCTGGGCCTTCTCCTGAGAGAGGGACAACCTCTCCACTACCTGGTCCCAAATCTGTTGCATACGCTCAACAACAGAGTCAACACCTGGACAGACAGAAGCTTCCATCTGTCCTGAAGAAAATCGAGGGTGAAACCCAGAATTACAGAAAAACGGAGACATCAAAGTGGCAGAGCTAGCCCTATTATTAAGAGCAAACTCAGCCAAAGGCAAAAAAGAGACCCAGTCATCCTGATCAGCAGACACAAAGCATCTTAGATAAGTCTCCAATGTCTGGTTTGTTCTCTCAGTTTGACCATTGGTCTGAGGATGAAATGCCGAGGAGAAAGACAATTGAACACCCAGTTTAGAACAAAAAGTCCTCCAAAATCTGGAAACAAACTGGACTCCTCTGTCAGACACAATGTTCTCAGGAATGCCGTGTAAACGAACCACGTGCTGAAGGAACAACGACACCAATTCAGAGGAGGAAGGCAACTTAGGTAATGGCACAAGATGTATCATTTTGGAAAACCTATCACAAATTACCCAGATGGTGGTCATTCTCTGAGAAACAGGAAGATCGAAATGAAATCCATAGAGATATGGGTCCATGGTCTCTTGGGCACAGGCAATGGCATCAACAAACCACTAGAGCGAGAGCAAGGCTTGGAGCGAGAGCAAGTCCCACAGGACTGCACAAATTCCCTGACATCACGAGACAAGGTAGGCCACCAAAAGGACCGACTAACCAAGTCTCTGGTACCAAAAATTCCGGATGCCCAGCCAATGCGGAACAATGAATCTCAGACATCACACTCTTTTTCCATTGGTCCGGGACAAACAATTTTCCAACAGGCAGCGCTCGGGCCTATCCTCCTGACACCCCTCCAGAGCAAGTCTCAAATTGGGCGAGATGGCGGAAAGAACTACACCCTCCTTCAAAATAACAGAAGGATCAGATAACTCAGGAGAGTCCGCAAGGAAACTCCTCGAGAGGGCATCCGCCTTAACATTCTTAGTGGCAGGAAGAAAGGAAACCACAAAATTAAAACGTGTGAAAAACAAGGCCCACCTGGCCTGTCTAGGATTGAGTCGCTTGGCAGATTCCAGATAGACCAGATTCTTATGGTCCGTAAGGACCACCACCTGATGTTTGGCTCCCTCCAGCCAATGTCTCCACTCTTCAAAAGCCCACTTCATGGCCAATAACTCCCGATTACCCACGTCATAATTACGTTCAGTAGGAGAAAATTTTCGAGAGAAAAAGGCACAAGGGTTACTTTTAGAGGTCTCTGGATCTTTTTGGGACAAAACGGCACCTGCCCCAATTTCAGAGGCATCAACCTCCACCTGAAATGGCAGAGAAACATCAGGCTGCCGTAGAACAGGAGCAGAAGTGAATCTCTGCTTAAGTTCCTGAAATGCAGAGACTGCCTCAGAGGCCAATTCACCACATCAGAACCCTTTCTGGTCAAATCAGTTAATGGTTTAACAATAACCGAGAAATTACCAATAAATTTACGATAAAAATTGGCAAAACCCAAAAATCTCTGAAGAGCCTTTAATGAAGTAGGTTGGACCCAATCACAGATGGCCTGAACCTTGACCGGTCCATTTCAATAACAGATGGGGACAAAATGAATCCCAGAAATGAGATCTTCTGTACGCCAAAAAGACACTTTGATCCCTTCACATACAGAGCATTCTCTCTCAAAATCTGGAATACAGTTCGAACATGTTTCACATGAGAGTCCCAGTCATTAGAAAAAATCAAGATATCATCCAAATAAACAATCAGAAATTTGTCCACAAAATCCCTGAAAATGTCATTCATGAAGGACTGGAAGACGGAAGGAGCATTAGTGAGCCCAAAGGGCATCACTAGGTACTCAAAATGCCCTTCGGGGGTATTGAATGCCGTCTTCCATTCATCCCCGTGCTTAATGCGAATAAGGTTATACGCCCCCCTGAGGTCAAGCTTGGTAAACCAAGTAGCGTTTTTCACCCTGGAAAACAGGTCAGAAATCAAGGGTAACGGGTATTGATATTTCACAGTAATATTGTTCAAGAGACGATAATCAATACACGGCCTTAATGAACCATCTTTTTTGGCCACAAAGAAAAAACCGGCACCTAAGGGTGAAGAGGATGGTCTGATATGACCCTTCTCCAATGATTCCTTGATATAAGACCGCATAGCGTCATGTTCAGGTACAGACAAGTTAAAAAGGCGACCTTTAGGGAATTTACTACCAGGCACTAATTCAATAGCGCAGTCATAGCTCCTATGGGGAGGTAAGGATGCAGATTTACTTTCGCTAAACACATCAGAAAAATCAATCAAAAAGTCAGGAACATCCTCAGCCTGGGGGAGGCAGAAAAAACAGGAGTGTTGGTATTAACACATTGGCAGCCCCAACTGGTTACAGACACAGATTTCCAATCCAAAACAGGATTATGAGACTGTAACCAAGGGAAACCCAGCACGATAATGTCATGCAGATTATACAGAACCAAAAATTTGCAGCACTCCTGGTGATCAGGTTCAACCCTCATTATCACCTGAGTAGAAAACTGGGTTTATTCTCAGCCAAAGGGGTAGAATCGATCCCCAGTAGGGGAATAGACTTCTGTAGGGGTATCAAGGGAAACCCACAACGTTTAGCAAAATCATAATCCATCAGGTTAATAGCTGCTCCAGAATCAACGAAAGCCTGAGCAGAAAATGAGGACAGAGAGCATATCAGAGTGACCGTTAATAAAAACTTAGTCTGAACACTACCCAAGACAACTGAGCGTGCAAAACGTCTTCCCCGCTTAGGGCAGACTGAAATAGCATGAGAGGCATCACCACAGTAGAAACATAACCCATTGCGCTTTCGAAACTCATGACGCTGTGCCCCAGACACCACTCCATCACACTGCATGGGTTCAGAAGCTGGCTCACAAGGCAACACCACTCCACGCATACTTCTCCGCTCACGCAAACGTCTGTCAATTTGAATCGCTAATGACATAGAATCATTGAGACCAGAGGGGACAGGGAATCCCACCATAACATCCTTTACATTATCTGACAGACCCTTCCGGAAAAGGGCCGCCAAAGCGTCGTCATTCCATTTGGTCAGGACTGCCCACCTACGGAATCTCTGACAGTATAACTCAGCGTCATCAAGCCCCTGATTTAATGCCAACAAGGCTTTTTCAGCTTGATCAGTGACATTAGGCTCATCGTACAATAACCCCAAAGCCTGAAAAAATGCATCAACATCACTCAAAACAGGATCCCCAGGTGTGAGGGAAAAAGCCCAATCCTGAGGATCGCCGCGCAGGAGAGAGATGATAATTTGAACCTGCTGCGCTGCGTTTCCTGAGGACTTAGATTTTAAGGCAAAAAACAATTTACAATTATTTTTGAAATTCTGAAACTTAGCTCGATCCCCTAAAAACAAATCTGGCATGGGGATCCTAGGTTCCACAACAGGCAACCTAGCAAGATATGCAGCAATACTCTGAACCTCAGTGGCAAGTTGATCCACACGGCCAGACAACCGTGCAAACTCCATTGGGAGAAAAGATCCTCCCCAGCACCCAGAGATACAGAGGAAAAAAAAAAAAAAAATGCAACAAACAGAAAAATATCTCTGACAACTCTGACAACCTTTCTTCCTTCACAATATTTTTTCCCTTCTGTGAGTACCATACAATTTATGGGCCGGTGATACTGTTATGTTACGGTAGCTGAGGAGTGCAGGCAAAAAGGAAATACACCAGAGCAGTTGGAATCTATGAGATTGCAGTACCCTGACTAACCACCGCAACTAGAGGCAGCCGTGGAGCGTTCCTACTTTGGTCCTAGACGCCTGGTCAGAGCCTGAGAAACTAACTACACCTAAAGATAGATATAGGAAAGCTATCTGCCCCGGAGCAGAACCCCAAAGATAATAGAAAGCCCCCAAACATGTAATGGCGGTTAGACAAGAGGAAATACTGACACAGAAAGAAAATAGAATGAGCAAACGCTGGGGCCCAAACTATCTAAATAGAAAAGGACAGGAAGGGTACTTACTGCAATCCCAGAAAACCCTGAAAAAACACCAACTCTACTAATTTCAAAATCACCTGAGATCACACGACCTCTACCACCTAAATTAGTTCTCTGGTGTAACAAAATCAAAACAGCAGCCACTGAAAAAATGATAGCAGGAGATGCAGACACGACACAGCAGGCTACAAGGGAAACTGGAAAGAAGGATTCAAACCAGAACAATTGATCACCGGCAACCCTGATGGGAAAATGACTCCCTTATATAAGACCAGTCAGTAACACCTGATTCCCAGTCCTCACAATCTTCACTAGTACCGCTTGTAACCACCAGAGGGAGCCTCTGCTCAGAACTCATCTCAAACCCATTCACAACAGCGGGGATTTGTAGGGTACGGCGGGGATTTGTAGGGTACGGTGGATGATTTGTAGGGTACGGCGGGGGATTTGTAGGGTACTGCGGGATTTGTAGGGTACAGTGGATGATTTGTAGGGTACGGCGGGGGATTTGTAGGGTACAGTGGATGATTTGTAGGGTACGGCGGGATTTGTAGGGTACGGTGGGGATTTGTAGGGTACGGTGGATGATTTGGGGATTATCGGGGCTCGCTGTACGTTCTGTGACGTTGTGGCCTCCGGTGTCGCTCTGCTCCGGGTCGTGCTCCTCGGTTGAGCGCTGATTCCGGTCTTGTGATGGGTGACAGGTGCCGCTGCTTTCCGCCTTGTGCGCCCCCTGTTGGAGCAGTAACGAGCCCCCTCTCTCCCTCCTCTTGACTCGGGCCGTGTACACACGGCTGGATATAAAGGAGATTTGAGCGAGTGGCGCCTCCACGTGATGCTCGGCCTCTGGTGATGCTCGGCCTCTGGTGACGCTCGGCCTCCACGTGACGCTCGGCCTCCACGTGACGCTCGTCCTCCGGTGATGCTCGGCCTCTGGTGACGCTCGGCCTCCACGTGACGCTCGGCCTTCGGTGACCGCCGCGCCGATGCTCAAAGTCAATTAGCCATAAAGAAGCGACTTTTAGCGCATTGTTAGGAAAACTAATTCCCGTCCGGTGCTGCTGTGACTGAGCGTTGTGGACCCCGCCGGAGATGGCGGTAAATGGCGGGCAGTGCGCCGGCTGCCTCTTTACTGCTGTCATTTTCCCCGGACGCGGCTCCGCTGCAGACGACTGATGCTCTGTAGGATTTCCTTTCTCTGCTTGCTTTCGGGGAATGAGAACATTTTGGTTCATGCCCAGAGAGTGAAATCTCCAGAAACGTTCCGCTGAGGGTTTGTTTCAGTGCATCAGTGAACTATGAGCCAAGGACAGCAGAAGTGCAAAGTCCGGTGCTTCTATTCGCTGACAGCAAGCAGAGCTGTTCAGAATGTCAGGAAACGTGTCTGAGAACCATATCACTCATCACTTCCTCCCGTCACGTTTCTCGGGTTAGATCTCTGCTTGCAGTCAGTAAATGGAGCTGAATCCTCCTGGCCTGGGCCTGTTTCCACCTCTGATGGTTGTTACAATGTATCATTCCCATGGGGATCCTTTGTTACAATATGTGGGGGTCTCGGAGGTATAAGGGGCTCTGGCCGCAGGTCGCACGGTGCCTTGGTGCCAGGTTGTGATGTAGGGGGCGCACAACATCTGCGGTAATGATCCCCCCGGGCCGCGGATCTCTGATCCGCTTATAATGAGGCTTTAGTGCCGTCATTAGTGTCTCGCCGGCGGCTGCCACCACAGATGCTTCATATCCCATAAAACGAATGTGAGCGCCGCTCTCCGCCATCATGAGCTGTGCATATACGTGTCGTCTCGGAGCAAGGTGACACTGGCGGCGGGGCTGGTGGGACACCTCCATCATGACATCCTCACAGACGAGACCCCAGCGGCTGATCGCCCTGCGCTCCAGACCTGTGCAGATGATCAATACCTTGTACAGCGACATCTGATAATCCAGAAGTCCGATAATCCGGCGACATCTGATAATCCAGAAACTCAATAATCCGGCGACATCTGATAATCCAGAAGTCCAATAATCCGGCGACATCTGATAATCCAGAAGCCCAATAATCCGGCATGGGATGTATGCAGTCCGGCTCCGGCTGGTCTCACACCTAGCGTCTCCCCCATCGTGTGTGTGATCCACGGGCAGTGGCTCCAGATCCATCTGTCAAGGGGCAAAGGGATCGTCCGAGGGCCCCTGACCCAACAATTGGCCCTAGCAGATGGGGGTCCCGGAAGAAGCATTTAACTCTGGAGTCTCCGTCTCTTTTCCTCTGGTGGGGAGGTGAATGCATTTCTGTAAAATATCTGACATTGTTCTTCAATCCATCGCCATCATTAAGATCTCTGCTTGCTGTCAGTAATCAGGCGCACTCTCAGTTGTATCCAGTGTAGACAAAGCTGTGCTGTTCTGCTACAATGTGTCAGTCTGCTCACAGAGGATTGTCTGCATTGGATACAGTGGTGTCGCCCCCTGAGGGCTGGAGCAGATATCTGCAGGGTAATTCTGCGCCATCGACTGTGTGTGAGCGAGACAATCCTCTGTGTGCGGGGACAATCCTCTGTGTGCGGGGACAATCCTCTGTGTGCGGCGACAATCCTCTGTGAGCGGAGACAATCCTCTGTGTGCGGGGACAATCCTGTCTGAGCGGAGACAATCCTCTCTGTGTGGAGACAATCCTCTGTGAGCGGAGACAATCGTCTGTGTGCGGAGACACTCCTCTGGGTGCAGAGACAATCCTCTGTGTGTGGAGAAAATCCTCTGTGAGCGGAGACAATCCTCTGTGTGCGGAGACACTCCTCTGGGTGTGGAGACAATCCTCTGTGAGTGGAGACAATCCTCTGTGTGCGGAGACAATCCTCTGTGTGCGGGGACATTCCTCTTTGTGCGGAGACAATCCTCTGTGTGTGGAGACAATCCTCTGTGTGCGGGGACATTCCTCTGTGTGCGGAGTCAATCCTCTGTGTGTGGAGACAATCCTCTGTGTGCGGAGACAATCCTCTGTGTGCGGAGACAATCCTCTGTGAGCGGAGACAATCCTCTGTGTGCGGAGACAATCCTCTGTGTGCGGGGACATTCCTCTGTGTGCGGAGACAATCCTCTGTGTGTGGAGACAATCCTGTCTGAGCGGAGACAATCCTCTATGTGTGTGGAGAAAATCCTCTGTGTGCGGAGACACTCCTCTGGGTGCGGAGACAATCCTCTGTGTGCAGGGACAATCCTCTGTGTGCAGGGACAATCCTCTGTGTGCGGAGACAATCCTCTGTGAGCAGAGACACTCCTCTGTGTGCGGAGACAATCCTCTGTGAGCGGGGACAATCCTCTGTGAGCGGAGACAATCCTCTGCGAGCGGGGACAATCCTCTGTGAGTGGGGACTATCCTCTGTGAGTGGGGACAATCCTCTGTTTGCGGAGACAATCCTCTGCGAGCGGGGACAATCCTCTGTGAGCGAAGACAATCCTCTGTGTGCGTAGACAATCCTCTGTGAGCGGGGACAATCCTCTGTGTGTGGAGACAATCCTCTGCGAGTGGGGACAATCCTCTGTGAGCGGAGACAATCCTCTGTGAGCGGAGACAATCCTCGGTGTGCGGAGACAATCCTGTGTGAGCTAAATCCAGCGACTTCCTGTCCTGGACTCCACACTGCTGTGATCTGCACTGATACATTGTAACAAACCCTTCCTGTGAGAAGTAGGGGGCCTGGATGTGTCCTGTCTGGCTGAAACAATACACTGACAGCAAGCAGACATTTGGAAAATGAGCCGTTCTTCTCCCTGAGAGTGTAATGTATGTAGTACAGTTCATATAGCGTCTTGTGCTTGGGTGCGATGAAAACACAGGAGTCACAGGTTTGATATAGAAAAGTCTTGTATTACTTCATACAAGTTGGCAGAAATAGTCACACAGTTTGCAGACACAGAAACAGGAGACACAGCAGGCCAGAGTAATCCAAGCTCAGCAATCACTCTCCAATACAGATTCAGGATCTTCTTCTCTGTTACCGTAAGTCCATGCAAACGTGGGTCTTTCAAAGAGCAGGGTTCAGAGTCCACAAGTGCTTCAGAGTTCCTCAGTAGGAATAGCTGGAGTACAAGGTCCAAGGCTTACAGGAGTCAAGTCACAGGTTCACTGCAGGCTAGATTCTGAAGCACTGATTGCTCAGCTGTGGCTGCTTAAGAAGCAAAGGAGAGAATCAGGGCGGGAACATGCAAGCTGGAAACTCCATTTTGACTGAGGGCAAGATAGCTGCAGCAAGACAGAAAGTAAAATGGCTGACGAACAAACTGAGTTTCAGGAACATGTACACAGAACCTTACATTACTCCCCCCTTAAGGACAACCTCCGGATGACCTCAGACCAGGCTTGTGTGGGTACCTCTGATGAAACTGACGGAGCAAGCGAGGAGCATTAACGTTATTGACTGGTTCCCATGAGTTGTCCTCCACTGGGTAGCCCTGCCATTTAATCAGATATTGTAACTGATTTCTATACAACCTGGAATCTAAAATCCTTTCCACCACAAATTCTTCCTGACCATCGACTAGCACTGGGTCAGGGCAAGGAGAGGAACGTCCAGGAAACGTATTGGGTGTCGCAGCCTTTAGTAGGGATACATGAAAGACAGGGTGGATTCTCATAGTTCTGGGCAGTTGAAGACGACAAGCAACGGCACTTATAATTTTACTGATTTTATAGGGTCCAATGTACTTATGTCCCAACTTAGACGATGGAATCCTTAACTTAAGATTTCTGGTTGACAGCCAGACCAAGTCTCCTACCTTGAAAGCTGGTGCAGGTTTACGAAATTTATCTGCTGCTTTCTTGTACCTTTCTTGAGCCGATTCCAGATTTTCCTTTAGAAGATCCATATTCTTCTGTAAAGACGTGACTCTTTCAGCCACTGCTGGTAAAGGCGTTTCTATGGGAAATCGTGGTAGAATGTTAGGATGATAACCTAGATTAGAGTAAAAAGGAGACTGTTTAGTGGAGGCACTCTGAGAGTTGTTATAAGAGAACTCAGCTAATGGAAGTAGATCCACCCAATCATCCTGTAGGTGGCAGATAAAGCAGCGGAGATACTGCTCCAGGGTTTGATTGGTTAGTTCGGTCTGTCCATTAGTCTGGGGATGAAAAGCAGAAGAAAGGTTTACTTTAATGTCCAATGCTGCACAGAAATTTTGCCAAAACCTAGAAGTGAATTGCACCCCTCGATCCGAAATAACCTCATCCGGTACTCCATGTAAGCGAAACACATCTTTAATCATCAAATCTGATGTCTGTTTTGCAGTGGGTAAGCCGACACAAGGGATAAAATGAGCTGCCTTTGTTAGACGGTCAACCACCACTAGAATGGTGTTCTTCCCTTGAGAGGTTGGTAATTCCACAATGAAGTCCATAGAAATGGATCCCCACGGGCGGGACTGGGTGGGAAGAGGCTGTAACAGACCAGTTGGTGAGGAGCGAGGTGTTTTGCATCTTGCACAGACCTCACATGAAGTGACATAATTCAAAACATCCTTCCTGCAAGTGGGCCACCAAAAGAAACGAGAAAGAAATTCCTGTGTCTTTAGAATTCCTCTATGCCCAGCTATCTTGGAATCGTGAATGAGTTGCAATACTCTTAATCTGACTGTTTCAGGAATATACAGACGTTGTCCCTGAATCCACACACCATTCTTAAAGACAAGACTTACGTCCCTTGGGGTTGTGCCAAAAAGGAATCCGCATGGTATGCTTCCTTGATGTCCTTAAGTAGGTCTTGATTATGAATTACTCCTAGGAATCTAGAGTCAGGAAGAATAGTCTTAGGAGGAGTAATTGGACGTGTCTCTGCTGAGTAAATCCTAGAGAGTGCATCAGCCTTTCCATTGCGCGATCCTGGTCTATAAGAGATGATAAAATTAAATTGGTTTAAGAAAAGATTCCAGCGAGCCTGGCGAGGAGTCAGGCACTTAGCCGACCTGATAAACTCAAGGTTACGATGGTCTGTCAGGACGACTATTTGCTGTGCAGCTCCCTGAAGAAGGTGTCTGCATTCTTTGAAGGCGGCAATAATGGCCAACAACTCTCTATTGCCCACATCGTAGTTCCTCTCAGCCGAAGACAACTGCTGGGAAAAGAAGGCACAGGGATGCAAGACATTCTTCTCACCTGTTCTCTGAGAGAGTATAGCTCCAACGGCACAGTCTGAAGCATCCACCTCTATTATGAAGGCAAGCTCGGGTTGGGATGTACTAGGATAGGTGCAGTGGTAAATTTATCTTTTAGACGGGAAAATGCTTCCTGGGCTTGGGGTGTCCAGGAAAACCTAGACTCTTTCCGGGTAAGTTGAGTGATAGGTGACACTACCTCAGAGAAATTTCTAATGAAACGTCTATAGAAGTTGGCAAACCCGATGAAGCGCTGTACCTCCTTCACATTTCTAGGACTTGGCCAATCCTTGATGGCTTGGGTTTTGCTTCCATCCATACTAATTCCTTGTGTAGACAGTACATACCCCAGAAATTGAATTTCGGTCCTATGGAATTCACACTTTTCAAGTTTGATGTAAAGATGATTTTGTCTTAGACGTTCCAAGACCATTCTCACATGTCCATGATGTTCCTCTGTGGAGTTAGAAAAAATTAGAATATCATCCAAATAAATTACCACGAATGTATCTAGGAGATCCCTGAAGATGTCATTCACCAAGTGTTGGAAAGTGGCTGGGGCGGTACTCAGACCAAAAGGCATAACTAGATATTCAAAGTGTCCATAGCGTGACCTGAATGCAGTCTTCCATTCATCCCCAGGTCTAATACGGACTAAGTTATAGGCCCCACGAAGATCTAGTTTAGAAAAAATTTTGGCATGTCGCACTCTCTCCAATAACTCAGGGATTAAAGGCAATGGATAACGGTTTCTAATAGTAACCTTATTGAGTTCCCTATAGTCTACGCATGGTCTCAGAGATCCATCTTTCTTCTTTACAAAGAAGATGGGTGCACCTGCAGGAGATGAAGAGGGGCGTATGAAGCCCTTGGCTAGATTTTCATCTATGTAATCCTTTAAAGCCTTTAGCTCGGGCCCCGCCAGGGGTAGATCTTACCAAAAGGTATCTCTGCTCCAGGCAATAATTCAATTGGACAATCATATGGACGGTGAGGAGGAAGCTGGTCAGCGTTCTTCTTGTCACATAAATCCACATAGTCCTGGTATACAGCTGGTAGTTCAGGGACTGACATGATTCCTTTAGGAACAGAGCAAGCTGAAACTTTTGGACTCATCTGTTTCTCTGGAAAGTGTAATTCCTTGGTCTCCCAGTTAATGGTAGGGTTCTGAGCCTGCAGCCATGGTAGCCCTAGAATAATGGGAAAGTGGGGAGAAGAGATAAGCATAAAGGACAGTTTCTCTTGATGATCTTTACCCATAAGAACCCTCAAAGGCTCTGTTTCCTGATCCACTGGTCCAGAGGTCAGCAGGAGCCATCCACAGTTTCCATCTGTACTGGAGTAGCCTTCTTCACTGAACGTATCCCCTGTTTCAGAGCAAAGGAGACATCCATAAAATTTCCACTTGCCCCTGAGTCGATCATAGCAGAGCTAGACACCCAAGCTGAGTCAACCCAGAGTTTGATGGAAAGAAAGCAATGAGAATTGTTTTTCTTACAACTCAGCTGGGACACCGCTGAGGAAACTTGAAAAATGGCAGCGTTTACACAGTCAACGTCCTCAGAGGTAACGGAGTTTAAGTCCGAGAAATCAAGATCTGTTGCTGCAGATCTCTCTGGAGCCTGAGGCTCGGACCTGACAGATCCCCTCTCGCAACACTCACAGTGAATGAGTGCTGCAGTAGTCTTACGAGAACGGCTGGGGCAGTTTATAATGAAGTGCCCTGACTTACCACAGTAGAAACATAGATTTTCCTTAAAACGATGTTCCTTGCGTGCATCACTAACCCGTCGTTGTAAAGAGTCTACCTGCATGGGTTCAGGTTCAGGTTCCCGTGTAATCCTACTCAAAGGTTCCTTAGCTGGAGAGGAAGGTAGGAAAAGGTTAGTACGATTGCTTTCGAACCATCTCTCTTGCCTGCGTTCAGTCAGACGAGTATCAATACGGATGCAGTAGTTAATAAAGTCACCTAACGCAGTGGGAGGGTCGGCACGAGCAAGTTCATCCTTAATCAGTGGAGATAACCCCCTTTCGAAAAATAGATTTTTTGGCGGAACTGTCCCAGGTGGTATCAAGGGCCCATCTCCTGAAATCCAAGGCATATTCAGCTACCGAGTGCTTACCTTGGCGCAAAGCTAACATGGCTGCTTCAGCTGTTGCACCTCGATTGGGGTCATCAAACACCTGCCCCATGGCTGAAATAAAATCATCAAGGTGATTCAAACAATCATCCTCAGTCTCAATCAGAGGGTTTGCCCACATTAAAGCCTTGTTGGTAAGCAACATAATTATAGTAAGCACCTTAGATCGTTCAGTGGGAAATTGTGAAGCATGTGCAGAAAAAAAAAGATTGCATTGATTAATAAATCCCCTGAATTTCTCACGTTCACCGCCAAAACGAAAAGGGGGCAACTTGGGAATCCCAGCACTCGGGGTTATGGCAGGAGCCTGGACTCGCCCCTCTAGAACCTCAATCCTGGCTCGCAAATCCTGGGTAGTCTGTCCAAACACTTGCAAATTGTGATTATTGAGGTCCTGTAGATTTGTAAAACGGGTCTTTATATTCTGCAAATCTGCAAGGATATTATCAGTCACTCCGCAAAGTTCCTTTATGCGGGCCTCCATTTTCCAGATCTTTTAAGACAGGATTACTGGAAGAAGAGGAGAGAAAAAAAAACAATAGTGTTCACCTGTGGCAACACTGCAGAGAGAAAAAAAAATTAAGGGAACTGCTCACCTGGAATGGTTGTGAGGAGTCACAACCACTATCATCACAGAAAGTTTCAGCCAGACATCTGATATCCAGAGTTACAGCAGACAAAAAAGAGAAAAGAAAGGAAAAAAAAAAAAAACAATAGTGTTTACCTGTGGTAACACTGCAAAAAGAAAAAACTTAAGGGAATTGCTCACCTGGAATGGTTGTGAGAAGTCACAACCACTGTCATCACAGAAAGTACAACAGAACGTCTGATATCCACAGTACAGCAGACACAGCCTTCCAGACCCAGCAGACACTAACGTTTTGGCTTCAGAATCTTGTAATGTATGTAGTACAGTTCATATAGCGTCTTGTGCTTGGGTGCGATGAAAACACAGGAGTCACAGGTTTGATATAGAAAAGTCCTGTATTACTTCATACAAGTTGGCAGAAATAGTCACACAGTTTGCAGACACAGAAACAGGAGACACAGCAGGCCAGAGTAATCCAAGCTCAGCAATCACTCTCCAATACAGATTCAGGATCTTCTTCTCTGTTACCGTAAGTCCATGCAAACGTGGGTCTTTCAAAGAGCAGGGTTCAGAGTCCACAAGTGCTTCAGAGTTCCTCAGTAGGAATAGCTGGAGTACAAGGTCCAAGGCTTACAGGAGTCAGGTCACAGGTTCACTGCAGGCTAGATTCTGAAGCACTGATTGCTCAGCTGTGGCTGCTTAAGAAGCAAAGGAGAGAATCAGGGCGGGAACATGCAAGCTGGAAACTCCATTTTGACTGAGGGCAAGATAGCTGCAGCAAGACAGAAAGTAAAATGGCTGACGAACAAACTGAGTTTCAGGAATATATACATAGAACCTTACAGAGAGCAGGACAAGTGCTGTCCAGGATTACTGCAGTCCTCATTCACTGACAGCAAGCGAGATCTGGAAGCCGCTGAGCTCTGGACTCGTGGAGGCGCTGGTTCGGTCTCGGTCACTTCTTTCCTTTTTCGTCTTGTTTTTGTTGCTATTTTCTCCATATTCGCGGCCGGATTCATGAATTCTTCAAGAAGGCAAAAATGGTTTTTACTTTTGTGTTTTGTTTTGTGACATTTTCAGCTAGAAAGTTGCTCGTTCTTCTGCCCCCGGCGCTCAGAACGTCACTCCGGGCCGGGGAACATTGGTGCAAAAGTTTGTAACTTTTTAAAAAGTCGCGATTGATGAAGCTGAAAATATCTGGAAACTCCGAACCCCCAGAATAGGGCAGTAACCCCCCGAGGAACAGAAAGCAGAGAGACCGGCGCAAGAGAAAGAGGCGCGAAAACCAGAGGAAAAAGCCTCAATGGCGCTGCCCAAAGTCTGTAAGAGCGTCAGCTACACGTGTACCGCAGTCCGTACACGCACCTCACCTCCGCACATACCCATCTGTCTGGACACGCACCTCACCTCTGCTCTCCTGTACAGATGATCGGTCGCAGCGGCTGATGATCGCCCCCTCCCCCGCTCTCGCTGGATCGGACCATCGGGGGGCTTCTGTCTGGATTACTGGTGCAGACCTTCTGATAATCCAGCACCTCCGCTCTCCTGTACGGATGATCGGTTGCAGCGGCTGACGATCGCCCCTCCCCCGCTGTCGCTGGATCGGACCATCGGGGGCTTCTGTCTGGATTACTGGTGCAGACCCTCTGATAATCCGGCACCTCCGCTCTCCTGTACAGATGATCGGTCACAGCGGCTGACGATCGCCCCCTCCCCCGCTCTCGCTGGATTGGACCATCCGGGGCTTCTGTCTGGATTACTGGTGCAGACCCTTTGATAATCCGGCACCTTCACTCCCTGTACAGATGATCGGTCGCAGCGGCTGACGATTGCCCCCTCCCCCGCTCGACTGGACCATCAGGGGATTCAGTCTGGATTACTGGTGCAGACCCTCTGATAATCCGGCACCTCCACTCCCTTATACAGATGATCGGTCGCAGCGGCTGACGATCGCCCCCTCCCCGCTTTTGCTGGATTGGACCATCGGGGGCTTCTGTCTGGATTACTGGTGCAGACTCTCTGATAATCCGGCACCTCCGCTGTATTGTACAGCTGATTGGTCGCAGCGGCTGACGATCGCCCCCTCCCCCTCTCTCGCTGGATTGGACCATCGGGGGCTTCTGTCTGGATTACTGGTGCAGACCCTCTGATAATCCGGCACCTCCGCTGTATTGTACAGATGATCGGTCGCAGCGGCTGACGATATGTCAAAAGTAAAAGAAAAGTCAAAGATGCTATAGGATTTTTACAGGATGAAAATGATGAAATGGTAAGACAGGATGTTGAGAAGGCTGAACTGTTAAATTCCTATTTTGCATCTGAAAAATATTTAGACTTGAGAGTCCTCAGTGGTTGATACCTTTTAAATATTTTTCTATCTACTGGCTAACACGGTACGAAGATACACATCTTTCCTATATATTTTGCATCTGTTTTCTCTCAGAAAGGAAATGTAACATCAACTGTCCTATTAAAGGAATAGAAGAATCCAGGATATCTATAAACAGAAAGACAGTGAGGAAATACTTAGCTAACCTAAATGAATTCAAGTCTCTAGGTCCAGATGAATTACACCCCAGAATACTGAAGGAGATAGCAGAAGAAATTTTTGAACCACTCTCCATAATCTTTGAAAATTCTTGGAGAACGGGAGACGTCCCAGAAGACTGGAGAAGAGCAAATGTTTTTCCTATCTTCAAAAAGGGGAAGAAGGTGGACCCAGGGAACTACAGGCCGGTGAGTCTGACATCTATACCAGGAAAGATCTTTGAACAAATTATTAAACAACATGTATGTAAGTACCTGCATAAGAATGAAGTGATTAACCAGAGTCAGCATGGGTTTGTAACTAATAAGTCAGACTAATTTAATTTCCTTCTATGACAGAATCACTGACTGGGTGGATCAGGGAAATGCTGTAGATATATTATATCTTGACTTCAGCAAAGCATTTGACAAAGTATCTCACACAATCCTTATTGAAAAAATGACTAAGATTGGAATGGACAAGGCAACTGTTAGGTGGATTCATAACTGGCTTAGTGATCGAAACCAAAGGATGGTTGTAAATGGCTGCACATCCAGTTGGAAGAATGTCTCAAGTGGGGTACCACAAGGCTCTGTCCCGGGCCCTGTATTGTTCAACATCTATATCAATGATTTAGATGAAGGAATTGAGGGTAAACTGATTAAATTTGCTGATGACACAAAGCTAGGAGGGGTAGCTAATACTAGAGAAGAGAGAGAGAGAGGATTCAAAAAGATATACATAAACTGGAGCAGT
Organism: Oophaga sylvatica; assembly: GCA_033576555.1. Lineage (NCBI taxonomy): Eukaryota > Metazoa > Chordata > Amphibia > Anura > Dendrobatidae > Oophaga > Oophaga sylvatica. The sequence continues at coordinate 599,944,598 of JARQOD010000003.1, forward strand.
GGGCAGCAACTAACAGAATGGATTTTAACAGGGAAAAATGCAAAGTACTACATCTGGGAAATAAAAATGAAAAAAGCATATACAAAATGGGAGGAATAGGGCTAAGTAACAGCACATGTGAAAAAGACGGGTATACTAATTGATCACAGACTGCACATGAGTCAACAGTGTGATGCAGCAGCAAAATAGGCAAATGCAATTTTGGGATGTATTAACAGAAGCATACAGTCTAGATCACGTGAGGTCATTATTGCCCTCTACTCCTCTTTGGTCAGACCTCATCTGGATACTGTGTCCAGTTCTGGGATGTAGTAACAGAAGCATACAGTCTAGATCACGTGAGGTCATTATTGCCCTCTACTCCTCTTTGGTCAGACCTCATCTGGATACTGTGTCCAGTTCTGGGATGTAGTAACAGAAGCATACAGTCTAGATCACGTGAGGTCATTATTGCCCTCTACTCCTCTTTGGTCAGACCTCATCTGGATACTGTGTCCAGTTTTGGGCACATTTTAAAAAAGACATCAACAAACTGGAGCAAGTTCAGAGAAGAGCCACCAGAATGGTGACCGGTCTGCAAACCATGTCCTATGAGGAACGGTTGCAGGATTTGGGAATGTTTAGCTGCAAAAAAGAAGACTGAGAGGAGACTTAATAGCTGTCTACAAATATCTCAAGGGCTGTCACATTGTAGAAGGATCATCTTTATTCTCATTTGCACAAGGAAAGACTAGAAGCAATGGGATGAAACTGAATGGGAGGCGACACAGATTAGATATTAGAAAAAACTTTTTGACAGGGTGATCAATGAGTGGAACAGGCTGCCACAAGAGGTGGTGAGTTCTCCTTCAATGGAAGTCTTCAAACAGAGGGTGGACAGACATCTGTCTGGGATGATTTAGAGAATCTTGCTTTGAGCAGGGGGTTGGACCAGAAGGCCCAGGAGGTTCCTTCCAACTCTACCATTCTATGATCGCCCCCTCCCCCGCTCTCGCTGGATTGGACCATAGGGGCTTCTGTCTGGATTACTGGTGCAGACCCTCTGATAATCCGGCACCTCCGCTCTCCTGTACAGATGATCGGTCGCAGCGGCTGACGATCGCCCCCTCCCCCGCTGGATTGGACCATCGGGGGCTTCTGTCTGGATTCCTGGTGCAGACCCTCTGATAATCCGGCACCTCCGCTCTCCTGTACAGATGATCGGTCGCAGCGGCTGACGATCGCCCCCTCCCCCGCTCTCGCTGGATTGGACCATCGGGGGCTTCTGTCTGGATTACTGGTGCAGACCCTCTGATAATCCGGCACCTCCGCTCTCCTGTACAGATGATCGGTCGCAGCGGCTGACAATCGCCCCCTCCCCGCTCTCGCTGGATTGGACCATCGGGGGCTTCTGTCTGGATTCCTGGTGCAGACCCCTGATAATCCGGCACCTCCGCTCTCCTGTACAGATGATCGGTCGCAGCGGCTGACAATCGCCCCCTCCCCGCTCTCGCTGGATTGGACCATCGGGGGCTTCTGTCTGGATTACTGGTGCAGACCCTCTGATAATCCGGCACCTCCGCTCTCCTGTACAGATGATCGGTCGCAGCGGCTGACAATCGCCCCCTCCCCCGCTCTCACTGGATTGGACCATCGAGGGCTTCTGTCTGGATTCCTGGTGCAGACCCTCTGATAATCCGGCACCTCCGCTCTCCTGTGCAGATGATCGGTCGCAGCGGCTGACAATCGCCCCCTCCCCCGCTCTCACTGGATTGGACCATCGGGGGCTTCTGTCTGGATTCCTGGTGCAGACCCTCTGATAATCCGGCACCTCCGCTCTCCTGTGCAGATGATCGGTCGCAGCGGCTGACAATCGCCCTCTCCCCCGCTCTCACTGGATTGGACCATCGGGGCTTCTGTCTGGATTCCTGGTGCAGACCCTCTGATAATCCGGCACCTCCGCTCTCCTGTACAGATGATCGGTCGCAGCGGCTGACAATCGCCCCCTCCCCCGCTCTCGCTGGATTGGACCATCGGGGGCTTCTGTCTGGATTACTGGTGCAGACCCTCTGATAATCCGGCACCTCCGCTCTCCTGTACAGATGATCGGTCGCAGCGGCTGACAATCGCCCCCTCCCCCGCTCTCACTGGATTGGACCATCGAGGGCTTCTGTCTGGATTCCTGGTGCAGACCCTCTGATAATCCGGCACCTCCGCTCTCCTGTGCAGATGATCGGTCGCAGCGGCTGACAATCGCCCCCTCCCCCGCTCTCACTGGATTGGACCATCGGGGCTTCTGTCTGGATTCCTGGTGCAGACCCTCTGATAATCCGGCACCTCCGCTCTCCTGTGCAGATGATCGGTCGCAGCGGCTGACAATCGCCCTCTCCCCCGCTCTCACTGGATTGGACCATCGGGGCTTCTGTCTGGATTACTGGTGCAGACCCTCTGATAATCCGGCACCTCCGCTCTCCTGTGCAGATGATCAGTCGCAGCGCCTGACGATCGCCCCTCCCCCGCTCTCGCTGGATTGGACCATCGGGGGCTTCTGTCTGGATTCCTGGTGCAGACCCTCTGATAATCCGGCACCTCCGCTCTCCTGTACAGATGATCGGTCGCAGCGGCTGACGATCGCACCTCCCCCGCTCTCGCTGGATTGGACCATCGGGGGCTTCTGTCTGGATTCCTGGTGCAGACCCTCTGATAATCCGGCACCTCTGCTGTATTGTACAGATGATCGGTCGCAGCGGCTGACGATCGCACCTCCCCCGCTCTCACTGGATTGGACCATCGGGGCTTCTGTCTGGATTCCTGGTGCAGACCCTCTGATAATCCGGCACCTCCGCTGTATTGTACAGATGATCGGTCGCAGCGGCTGACGATCGCCCCCTCCCCTGCTCTCGCTGGATTGGACCATCGGGGCTTCTGTCTGGATTCCTGGTGCAGACCCTCTGATAATTCGGCACCTCTGCTCTCCTGTGCAGATGATCGGCCGCAGCGGCTGACGATCGCCCCCTCCCCCGCTCTCGCTGGATTGGACCATCGGGGCTTCTGTCTGGATTCCTGGTGCAGACCCTCTGATAATCCGGCACCTCCGCTGTATTGTACAGATGATCGGTCGCAGCGGCTGACGATCGCCCCCTCCCCTGCTCTCGCTGGATTGGACCATCGGGGCTTCTGTCTGGATTCCTGGTGCAGACCCTCTGATAATCCGGCACCTCTGCTCTCCTGTGCAGATGATCGGTCGCAGCGGCTGACGATCGCCCCCTCCCCCGCTCTCACTGGATTGGACCATCGGGGGGCTTCTGTCTGGATTCCTGGTGCAGACCCTCTGATAATCCGGCACCTCTGCTCTCCTGTACAGATGATCGGTCGCAGCGGCTGACGATCGCCCCCTCCCCCGCTCTCGCTGGATTGGACCATCGGGGCTTCTGTCTGGATTACTGGTGCAGACCCTCTGATAATCCGGCACCTCCGCTGTATTGTACAGATGATCGGTCGCAGCGGCTGACGATCGCACCTCTCCCGCTCTCGCTGGATTGGACCATCGGGGGCTTCTGTCTGGATTCCTGGTGCAGACCCTCTGATAATCCGGCACCTCCGCTCTCCTGTACAGATGATCGGTCGCAGCGGCTGACGATCGCACCTCTCCCGCTCTCGCTGGATTGGACCATCGGGGGCTTCTGTCTGGATTCCTGGTGCAGACCCTCTGATAATCCGGCACCTCCGCTGTATTGTACAGATGATCGGTCGCAGCGGCTGACGATCGCCCCCTCCCCTGCTCTCGCTGGATTGGACCATTGGGGGCTTCTGTCTGGATTCCTGGTGCAGACCCTCTGATAATTCGGCACCTCTGCTCTCCTGTGCAGATGATCGGCCGCAGCGGCTGACGATCGCCCCCTCCCCCGCTCTCGCTGGATTGGACCATCGGGGCTTCTGTCTGGATTCCTGGTGCAGACCCTCTGATAATCCGGCACCTCTGCTCTCCTGTGCAGATGATCGGTCGCAGCGGCTGACGATCGCCCCCTCCCCCGCTCTCACTGGATTGGACCATCGGGGGCTTCTGTCTGGATTCCTGGTGCAGACCCTCTGATAATCCGGCACCTCCGCTCTCCTGTACAGATGATCGGTCGCAGCGGCTGACGATCGCCCCCTCCCCCGCTCTCACTGGATTGGACCATCGGGGGCTTCTGTCTGGATTCCTGGTGCAGACCCTCTGATAATCCGGCACCTCCGCTCTCCTGTACAGATGATCGGTCACAGCGGCTGACGATCGCCCCCTCCCCCGCTCTCACTGGATTGGACCATCGGGGGCTTCTGTCTGGATTCCTGGTGCAGACCCTCTGATAATCCGGCACCTCCGCTGTATTGTACAGATGATCGGTCGCAGCGGCTGACGATCGCCCCCTCCCCTGCTCTCGCTGGATTGGACCATCGGGGGCTTCTGTCTGGATTCCTGGTGCAGACCCTCTGATAATCCGGCACCTCTGCTCTCCTGTGCAGATGATCGGTCGCAGCGGCTGACGATCGCCCCCTCCCCCGCTCTCACTGGATTGGACCATCGGGGGCATCTGTCTGGATTCCTGGTGCAGACCCTCTGATAATCCGGCACCTCCGCTGTATTGTACAGATGATCGGTCGCAGCGGCTGACGATCGCCCCCTCCCCCCGCTCTCGCTGGATTGGACCATCGGGGCTTCTGTCTGGATTCCTGGTGCAGACCCTCTGATAATCCGGCACCTCTGCTCTCCTGTGCAGATGATCGGTCGCAGGCTGACGATCGCCCCTCCCCCGCTTCTTCTTCCTCTTCGCTTGTGTTTTTCATCAATAATCGAGCAGATTTTCCGCCGTTCTCTCGCTCTTTGTTTCTGGGTAATTTCATCTGTGATTTTCATTCCTTCGCTCCCCGGTGACAGATATTGGATTGTGCAGGAGGTGCGACCACGAAATGTCGGCTCCTCGCTCTGCTGCTGTGCGTTGCACGGTTGGCTCACCGGTCGCGGTCAGTGGCGTGGGCGGCCATGTCTGGCGCTGAGGCGAGCGCCTGCACACCGACTCTGTACAATGATACCTTGCGACATTTCCTGAATTCTCACTTCTCTATCTCCTCGGACAATGTCGCTACATCCTATTAATACGCTGCGTCTGGCTGTGCTCCGTGTCCGCTCTGCCCGCACTCCGGATCCGCTCTGGCCTCGCTCCGGGTCCGCTCTGGCCGCGCTCCGGGTCCTGTCTGGCCTTGCTCCTGGTCCTGTCTGGCCGCGCTCCAGTCCTCTCTGGCCGCGCTCCGGTCCTGTCTGCCCGTGCTCTGGCCGCGCTCTGGGTCCGCTCTGGCCGCGCTCCGGGTCCTGTCTGGCCTTGCTCCTGGTCCTGTCTGGCCGCGCTCCGGTCCTCTCTGGCCGCGCTCCGGGTCCTGTCTGCCCGTGCTCTGGCCGCGCTCTGGGTCCAGTCTGGCCTCGCTCCTGGTCCTGTCTGGCCGCGCTCCGGTCCACTCTGGCCGCGCTCTGGGTCTGTCTGGCCTTGCTCTGGCCTCGTTCCGGGTCCAGTCTGGCCGCTCTCCGGGTCCGCTCTGGCCTCGCTCATGGTCCGCTCTGGCCGCGCTCCATGTCTGCTCTGGCTGCGCTCCAGGTCCTGTCTGGCCTCGCTCCTGGTCCTGTCTACCCTCGCTTTGGCCGCACTCTGGGTCCAGTCTGGCCTCACTCCCGGTCCTGTCTGGCCGCGCTCCGATCCACTATGACCGCGCGCTGGGTCTGTCTGGCCTTGCTCTGGCCTCGCTCCGAGTCTAGTCTGGCCGCGCTCCATTCTGCTCTGGCCGTGCTCCGGGTCCGCTCTGGGTCCTCTCTGGCCGCGCTCCGTGTCTGCTCTGGCCTCGCTCTGTGTCCTCTCTGGCCGCGCTCTGGGTCTGTCTGGCCTTGCTCTGGCCTCGTTCCGGGTCCAGTCTGGCCGCTCTCCGGGTCCGCTCTGGCCTCGCTCATGGTCCGCTCTGGCCGCGCTCCATGTCTGCTCTGGCTGCGCTCCAGGTCCTGTCTGGCCTCGCTCCTGGTCCTGTCTACCCTCGCTTTGGCCGCACTCTGGGTCCAGTCTGGCCTCACTCCTGGTCCTGTCTGGCCGCGCTCCGATCCACTATGACCGCGCGCTGGGTCTGTCTGGCCTTGCTCTGGCCTCGCTCCGAGTCTAGTCTGGCCGCGCTCCATTCTGCTCTGGCCGTGCTCCGGGTCCGCTCTGGGTCCTCTCTGGCCGCGCTCCGTGTCTGCTCTGGCCTCGCTCCGTGTCCTCTCTGGCCGCGCTCCGTGTCCTCTCTGGCCGCGCTCCGGGTCCAGTCTAGCCTCGCTCCTGGTCCTGTCTGGCCGCTCTCCGGTCCACTCTGACTGTGCTCCCGGTCCTGTCTGGCCTCGCTTTGGCCGCGCTCCGGGTCCAGTCTGGGCGCGCTCCGGGTCCAGTCTGGCCGCGCTCAGGGTCCTGTCTGGCCGCGCTCTGGGTCCAGTCTGGCCGCGCTCCAGTCCGCTTTGGCCGCGCCCCGTGTCCTGTCTGGCCTCGCTCTGGCCTCGCTCCGGGTCCAGTCTGGCTGCGCCCCGGGTCCTGGCTGGCCTCGCTCTGGCCGCGCTCCGGGTCCTGTCTGACCTCGCTTTGGCCGCGCTCCGGGTCCTGTCTGGCCTCGCTTTGGCCGCGCTCCGGGTCCTGTCTGGCCTCGCTTTGGCCGCGTTCCGGGTCCTGTCTGGCCTCGCTTTGGCCGCGCTCCGGGTCCTGTCTGGCCGCACTCCGGGTCCGGACTGGTCGCGCTCTGTGTCTGCTCTGGCCTCGCTCCAGGTCCGGACTGGTCGCGCTCCGTGTCTGCTCTGGCCTCGCTCCGGGTCCGGACTGGTCGCTCTCCGTGTCTGCTCTGGCCTCGCTCCGGACTGGTCGCGCTCCGTGTCTGCTCTGGCCGCGCTCCGGTCCACTCTGGCCGCGCTCCGTGTCTGCTCTGGCCTTGCTCCGGGTCCGGACTGGTCGCGCTCCGTGTCTGCTCTGGCCGCGCTCTGTGTCTGCTCTGGCCTTGCTCCGGGTTCGGACTGGTCGCGCTCCGTGTCTGCTCTGGCCTCGCTTCGGGTCCTGACTGGTCGCGCTCCGTGTCTGCTCTGGCCTCGCTCTGGGTCCGGACTGGTCGCGCTCCGTGTCTGCTCTGGCCTCGCTCCGGGTCCGGACAGGTCGCGCTCCGTGTCTGCTCTGGCCTCGCTCCGGACTGGTTGCACTCCGTGTCTGCTCTGGCCTCTCTCCGGGTCCTGACTGGTCGCGCTCCGTGTCTGCTCTGGCCGCGCTCCGTGTCTGCTCTGGCCTTGCTCCGGGTTCGGACTGGTCGCGCTCCGTGTCTGCTCTGGCCTCGCTTCGGGTCCTGACTGGTCGCGCTCCTTGTCTGCTCTGGCCTCGCTCTGGGTCCGGACTGGTCGCGCTCCGTGTCTGCTCTGGCCTCGCTCCGGGTCCGGACAGGTCGCGCTCCGTGTCTGCTCTGGCCTCGCTCTGGACTGGTTGCACTCCGTGTCTGCTCTGGCCTCGCTCCGGGTCCGGACTGGTCGCGCTCCGTGTCTGCTCTGGCCGCGCTGGCTATGCTTTGTATCTGGTCTTGTGTAAGCCTTAATTTCCTGGATTCCCGCTCAGGAGATGATGGGAGTTAATGTCCCGCTCGGCGCCGGCCTGTGCCTCGTAATAAACTCGGATTTGCGCTGTAAACAGAAATGAGTCTGTTACTGGTGTAATTGCGGCTGTGACACTTTTATGTCGCTGCGCGGCTTCCGCACGGATTTTACAGAATGAGAGGAATATTTCAGGCCGCGCTTTATGTGGGAGCAGTAAATGTGCGTCACGTGATATAATACCGCCATAACCATCGCCACACTCGTGTCACCGGCGCAGAACTCCACCGCCATAACCATCGCCACACTCTCGTCACCGGCGCAGAACTCCACCGTGGCAATGACGGCATGAGAGCAGCGCGGTGCCGCAGACACAAGTCCGCGTGGGAGCAGAAGGGCGACATTGCGCCATATTTACCGCGTGTGAGAAAACGGTGAACGTCTGACAAGTGCGCGATCTCCTCCATGTTGTATAACCGCGGTCGGATCGCATGAGCTGCGCTTCATGGAAGGATCTGCGCCCCCATAAAACGGGGAGCTAGTGGTAATGTCGCCACTGGGGGGTCCGATACGGGTCTATTCGCCCTCAGTTTTGGCGCATTGTTCATGGGCGCAGTCCCTGCCGGTGCCCAATATTCAGCCAATCTGACAGCAGGAGCCGATCGCTCGCACTTATGGCCGATCTGCTTCCTCCCCATCCCGCAGATATAACGCAGCAGAGACGCGCGCCACTTGTCATCCAATGACTTATGCTCTAGTCACAGCCAAAGCTGCACTTACAAAACTGCTTCTTATATTCTTACCGTCCCTGCAAGGTGAGTACAGAACATCTCTGTGGTGCATTGTGGAAGTTGTAGTCCGCCACAAAATCTCTGCGTAATCCAGCAGAATCCAGTACAAAGCTAGGAAGAAGAAGCGAATTAGTGACCGCAGCTCTGGAGGTGACTAGAGGATAAGACACGATGAGACAGCAGAATAGTGAGTGCAGCTCTGGAGGTGACTGGAGGATAAGACACCATGTAACAGCAGAATAGTGAGTGCAGCTCTGGAGGTGACTGAAGGATAAGACACCATGTAACAGCAGAATAGTGAGTGCAGCTCTGGAGGTGACTGGAGGATAAGACATTATGTAACAGCAGAATGGTGAGTGCAGCTCTGGAGGTGACTGGAGGATAAGACACGGTGTAACAGCAGAATAGTGAGTGCAGCTCTGGAGGTGACTGGAGGATAAGACATGATGTAACAGCAGAATGGTGAGTGCAGCTCTGGAGGTGACTGGAGGATAAGACACGATGAAACAGCAGAATAGTGACTGCAGCTCTGGAGGTGACTGGAAGATAAGACAGGATGTAATAGCAGAATAGTGACTGCAGCTCTGGAGGTGACTGGAGGATAAGACACGATGTAACAGCAGAATAGTGACTGCAGCTCTGGAGGTGACTGGAGAATAAGACATGATGTAACAGCAGAATAGTGAGTGCAGCTCTGGAGGTGACTGGAGTATATGACGATGTAACAGCAGAATAGTGACTGCAGCTCTGGAGGCGACTGGAGGATAAGACACGATGAGACAGCAGAATAGTGACTGCAGCTCTGGAGGTGACTGGAGGATAAGACACGATGTAACAGCAGAATAGTGACTGCAGCTCTGGAGGCGACTGGAGGATAAGACACGATGTAACAGCAGAATAGTGACTGCAGCTCTGGAGGTGACTGGAGGATAAGACACGATGTAACAGCAGAATGTTGACCGCAGCTCTGGAGTTGACTGGAAGATAAGACACAATGTAACAGCAGAATAGTGAGTGCAGCTCTGGAGGTGACTGGAGGATAAGAAACGATGTAACAGCAGAATAGTGACTGCAGCTCTGGAGGCGACTGGAGGATAAGACACGATGAGACAGCAGAATAGTGAGTGCAGCTCTAGAGGTGACTGGAAGATAAGACACGATGTAACAGCAGAATAGTGACTGCAGCTCTGGAGGCGACTGGAGGATAAGACACGATGAGACAGCAGAATAGTGACTGCAGCTCTGGGGTGACTGGAGGATAGGACACGATGTAACAGCAGAATAGTGAGTGCAGCTCTGGAGGCGACTGGAGGATAAGACATGATGAGACAGCAGAATAGTGAGTGCAGCTCTGGAGGTGACTGGAAGATAAGACACGATGTAACAGCAGAATAGTGAGTGCAGCTCTGGAGGTGACTGGAGGATAAGAAACGATGTAACAGCAGAATAGTGACTGCAGCTCTGGAGGCGACTGGAGGATAAGACATGATGAGACAGCAGAATAGTGAGTGCAGCTCTGGAGGTGACTGGAAGATAAGACACGATGTAACAGCAGAATAGTGAGTGCAGCTCTGGAGGTGACTGGAGGATAAGAAACGATGTAACAGCAGAATAGTGACTGCAGCTCTGGAGGCGACTGGAGGATAAGACACGATGAGACAGCAGAATAGTGAGTGCAGCTCTAGAGGTGACTGGAAGATAAGACACGATGTAACAGCAGAATAGTGACTGCAGCTCTGGAGGCGACTGGAGGATAAGACACGATGAGACAGCAGAATAGTGACTGCAGCTCTGGGGGTGACTGGAGGATAGGACACGATGTAACAGCAGAATAGTGAGTGCAGCTCTGGAGGCGACTGGAGGATAAGACATGATGAGACAGCAGAATAGTGAGTGCAGCTCTGGAGGTGACTGGAGGATAAGACACGATGTAACAGCAGAATAGTGAGTGCAGCTCTGGAGGTGACTGGAGGATAAGACACGATGTAACAGTAGAATAGTGACTGCAGCTCTGGAGGTGACTGGAGGATAAGACACGATGAGACAGCAGAATAGTGAGTGCAGCTCTGGAGGTGACTGGAGGATAAGACACGATGTAACAGTAGAATAGTGACTGCAGCTCTGGAGGTGACTGGAGGATAAGACACGATGAGACAGCAGAATAGTGAGTGCAGCTCTGGAGGTGACTGGAGGATAAGACACGATGTAACAGTAGAATAGTGACTGCAGCTCTGGAGGTGACTGGAGGATAAGACACGATGAGACAGCAGAATAGTGAGTGCAGCTCTGGAGGTGACTGGAGGATAAGACACGATGTAACAGTAGAATAGTGACTGCAGCTCTGGAGGTGACTGGAGGATAAGACACGATGAGACAGCAGAATAGTGACTGCAGCTCTGGAGGTGACTGGAGGATAAGACACGATGTAACAGTAGAATAGTGACTGCAGCTCTGGAGGTGACTGGAGGATAAGACATGATGTAACAGCAGAATAGTGAGTGCAGCTCTGGAGGTGACTGGAGGATAAGACACGATGTAACAGCAGAATAGTGACTGCAGCTCTGGGGGTGACTGGAGGATAAGACACGATGTAACAGTAGTAAAGAGCATGTCTGATCCTCCAGAGCTGCACTCACTAATCAGTATCGGTATACTGAGGATTATTCTGTGCGGTTTGAGCTTTCCTCTTCCTCCTCTTCGGACCCGGCTCTTCCATGAAGGGGTTTTTCGTGCTCCTGTTGCCGCCATCGATTTGGTGGACGCTCGCGATAACAGACTGTCTGCTCAATGATCTTGTCTGCAAGAACGACACTGGATCCAGAATCTGAGAACTGGTCGATCATGTCTGTGTGAGCCCAGCGACCGCGGAGGCTCCAGCCCTGCACAGACATATCTATCTACTATGGATATAAAAAGTCTACACACCCCTAGTAAAAAAAAAAAAGTCCAACCAAGAAGAAACATGTCAGGAGTTTTCCCCCTTTAATGTATTAATCTGTTCAAATTTATTGAGATATGAAACATTTTTGTTGGCTGGCCAAAGAAAAAATTAGAAAGTAAAATAATGTGGTTGCTTAAATGTGCACACCCGTACACTAAAGCCAGGGTCACACTAGTGATGAATACGGACGAGTGCTGTGTGAGAAAACATCGCAGCACTGGGACCAGTATTCATTTATGGGGCAGCTCCCATCACGGTGTGCTGTGATTGTCACCGGCACTCGGCTGCGTCTCGGTGCAGTCGCACCCATATAAGCCTCTGCTGTGTTGTCAGCTGTTTATGGATCCGAAAATGTCAGGAAAATCCTCCTCGAGCAGCGACACTTTCTCTGGGGTTAATCAGAATCGCTGTAAATGACGGCGGCCGAGCGCTGGTGCGGTGTAACATGGGGAAATGTGACCGGCTGATACTGAACACAACCACAGCCCCATTATAGGAGGGTGCTCACACTTATGCAACCACATTATTTTACTTTCTTATTTTAATTCAATCTCAAAATGATTTCACCTTGTTTATCGCTTCATTTGTACAGATTATGGGCGACATTAAAGGGGAAATCTGTCTGTCACTCGCTCTGTCTGTCCATTTGTCGCTCTCTCTGTCTGTCGCTCTCCCTCTTTTTCTGTCTGTCTCCCTGTCTGTCTCCATCTCTGTATCTGTCTGTCGCTCACTGTCTCTTCTGTCTTTGTCTCCGTCTGTCCATCTCTCCGTCTGCTCTCTGTCGCTCTCTCTCTGTCTGTCTGTCTCTCTCCATCTTGTCTTTCTGTCTGTCTCTCTGTCTCTTTCTGTCTCCTTCTTACTGTCTGTTGCTCTCTCTCCGTCTTTCTCCTTCTGTCTATCTCTCTCCGTTTGTCTCTCTCTCCATCTGTCTCTTCCTCTGTCTCTCTGACTCTCTCGCGGTCTGTGTCTCTCCGTCTGTCTCTCTCGTGGTCTGTGTCCCTCCGTCTCTCTCCGTCTGTCTCTCGCGGTCTGTGTCTCTCTCTCCGTCTGTCTGTCTCTCACGGTCTGTCTCTCTCTCCGTCTGTCTCTCTCGCGTTCTGTGTCTCTCTGTCTCTCTCGCTGTCTCTCTCATGGTCTGTCTCTCTATCTCTCTCTCCATCTGTCTGTCTCTCCGTCTATCTCTCTCTCTGTCTCTCGCGGTCTGTCTCTCTCTCTCCGTCTGTCTCTCTGTCTCTCTCCGTCTGTCTCTCCGTCTGTTTCTCTCTCTGTCTCTCCGTCTCTCTCTCCATCTGTCTCTGTCTCTCTCCGTCTCTCTCCCTCCGTCTGTCCGTCTCTCCCTCCGTCTGTCTGTCTCTCTCGCGGTCTGTGTCTCTCTGTCTCTCTCTGTCTCTCTCGCGGTCTGTGTCTCTGTCTCTTCGTCTGTCTCTCTCGCGGTCTGTCCCTGTCTCTCCGTCTCTCTCCCTCCGCCTGTCTGTCTCTCTCTCTGTCTTTCTCTCTGTCTCTCGTGGTCTGTGTCTGTCCGTCTCTCTCTCTGTCTCTCTCACGGTCTGTGTCTCTCCGTCTCTGTCTTTCTCTCTGTCTCTCCATCTATCTCTCTCTCCCTCCGTCTGTCTGTCTCTCTCGCGGTCTGTGTCTCTCCGTCTCTCTCTGTCTCTCCGTCTCTCTCTCCGTCGGTCTCTCTCTCCGTCTGTCTCTCTCTCGCTGTCTCTCTCGCGGTCTGTGTCTTTCCGTCTGTCTCTCTCGCGGTCTGTGTCTATCCATCTCTCTCTCCGTCTCTCCCTCTGTCTGTCTGTCTCTCTCGCGGTCTGTGTCTCTCTGTCTGTCTCTCGCGGTCTGTCTCTCGTCTCTCTGACTCTCTCGCGGTCTGTGTCTGTCCGTCTCTCTTTGTCTCTCTCTCCGTCTGTCTCTCACGGTCTCTCTCTCTCCGTCTCTTTCTCTGTCTCTCTCTCTGTCTTTCTGTCTCTCCTTCTGTCTCTCTCTCCGTCTGTCTCTCTCGCGGTCTGTCTCTCTCTCTCCGTCTGTCTCTCGCGGTCTGTCTCTCTCCGTCTGTCTCTCTCTGGCTGTCTCTCCGTCTCTGTCTGTCTCTCTCGCGGTCTGTGTCTCTCCGTCTCTCTCTCTCTGACTCTCTCGTGGTCTGTGTCTCTCCGTCTCTCTCCGTTGGTCTCTCTCTCCATCTGTCTCTCTCTCGCTGTCTCTCTCTGTCCGTCTGTCTCTGTCTCTCCGTCTGTCTCTCTGTCTCTCTCTGACTCTCGCGGTCTGTCTCTCTCCGTCTGTCTCTCTGTCTCTCTCTCCGTCTCTGACTCTCTCACGGTTTCTGTCTCTCCGTCTTTCTCTCCGTCTCTCTATCCGTCAGTTTCTCTCTCTTTCTCCGTCTCTCTCGCGGTCTCTGTCTCTCCGTCTCTCTCTCTGTCTTTCTGTCTCTCTGTCTCATAGAATCATAGAATGGTAGAGTTGGAAGGGACCTCCTGGGTCATCTGGTCCAACCCCCTGCTCAAAGCAGGATTCTCTAAATCATCCCAGACAGATGTCTATCCAGCCTCTGTTTGAAGACTTCCATTGAAGGAGAACTCACCACCTCTCGTGGCAGCCTGTTCCACTCATTGATCACCCTAACTGTCAAAAAGTTTTTACTAATATCTAATCTGTGTCTCCTCCCATTCAGTTTCATCCCATTGCTTCTAGTCTTTCCTTGTGCAAATGAGAATAAAGATGATCCTTCTACAATGTGACAGCCCTTGAGATATTTGTAGACCGCTATTAAGTCTCCTCTCAGTCTTCTTTTTTGCAGCTAAACATTCCCAAATCCTGCAACCGTTCCTCATAGGACATGGTTTGCAGACCGGTCACCATTCTGGTGGCTCTTCTCTGAACTTGCTCCAGTTTATTGATGTCTTTTTTTATAATGTGGTGCCCAAAACTGGACACAGTATCCAGATGAGGTCTGACCAAAGAGGAGTAGAGGGCAATAATGACCTCACGTGATCTAGACTGTATGCTTCTGTTGATACATCCTAGAATTGTATTTGCCTTTTTTGCTGCTGCATCACACTGTTGACTCATGTGCAGTCTGTGATCAATTAGTATACCCAAGTCTTTTTCACATGTGCTGTTGCTTAGCCCTATTCCTCCCATTTTGTATATGCTTTTTTCATTTTTATTGCCCAGATGTAGTACTTTGCATTTTTCCCTGTTAAAATCCATTCTGTTAGTTGCCCACTGCTCCAGTTTATGTATATCTTTTTGAATCCTCTCTCTCTCTTCTCTAGTATTAGCTATCCCTCCTAGCTTTGTGTCATCAGCAAATTTGATCAGTTTACCCTCAATTCCTTCATCTAAATCATTGATAAAGATGTTGAACAATACAGGGCCCAAAACAGAGCCTTGTGGTACCCCACTTGAGACATTCTTCCAACTGGATGTGCAGCCATTTACAACCACTCTTTGGGTCCGATCACTAAGCCAGTTATGAATCCACCTAACAGTTGCCTTGTCCATTCCATACTTAGTCATTTTTTCAATAAGGATTGTGTGAGATACTTTGTCAAATGCTTTGCTGAAGTCAAGATATACTATATCTACAGCATTTCCCTGATCCACCCAGTCAGTGATTCTGTCATAGAAGGAAATTAAGTTAGTCTGACATGACTTATTAGTTACAAACCCATGCTGACTCTGTTTAATCACTTCATTCTTATCCAGGTACTTGCATACATGTTCTTTAATAATTTGTTCAAAGATCTTTCCTGGTATAGAAGTCAGACTCACCGGCCTGTAGTTCCCTGGGTCCACCTTCTTCCCCTTTTTGAAGATAGGAACATTTGCTCTTCTCCAGTCTTCTGGGACTTCTCCTGTTCTCCAAAAATTTTCAAAGATTATGGACAGTGGTTCAAGAATTTCTTCTGCTATCTCCTTCAGTACCCTGGGGTGTAATTCATCTGGACCTGGAGACTTGAATTCATTTAGGTTAGCTAAGTGTTTCCTCACTGTCTTTCTGTTTATAGATATCCTGGATCTTCTATTCCTTTAATAGGACAGTGAAGATCAGTTGATGTTACATTTCCTTTCTGAGAGAAAACAGATGCAAAATAGAAATTTAAAAGTTCAGCCTTCTCAACATCCTGTCTTACCATTTCATCATTTTCATCCTGTAAAAATCCTATAGCATCTTTGACATTTTTTTTACTTTTGACGTATCCCCAAAATCCTTTTTTGTTGCTTTTGACGTCACTTGCAAGCCTTAATTCATTGTCAGCTTTAGATAATCTGATTTGTGCCCTGCAGGTTCTGCAGACGGCATTATATTCTTCTTTAGATATGCCTCCCTCTCTCCGTCTGTCTCTCTCTGTCTGTTTCTCTCTCTCTCCGTCTCTCTCCGTCTGTCTCTCTCTCGCGGTCTGTGTCTCTCAATCTCTCCCTCCGTCTGTCTCTCTCGCGGTCTGTGTCTTTCCATCTGTCCCTCCGTCTGTCTCTCTTGCGGTCTGTGTCTCTCCGTCTCTCTCGCGGTCTCTGTCTCTCCCTCCGTCTGTCTCTCTCGCGGTCTGTGTCTCTCCGTCTCTCCCTCCGTCTGTCTCTCTGTCTCTCTCACGGTCTGCATCTCTCCGTCTCTCTTTCCGTCTGTCTGTGCGTCTCTCTCTCCGTCTGTCTCTCTCTCTCCGTCTCTCTCTCTCGCTGTCTCTCTCGCGGTCTGTGTCTCTCCGTCTCTCTCGCTGTCTCTCTCGTGGTCTGTCTCTCCATCTCTGTGTCTCTCTCGCGGTCTGTCTCTCCGTCTCTCTCTCCGTCTGTCTTTCTCGCGGTCTGTGTCTCTCCGTCTGTCTCTTTCTCCGTCTCTCCCTCCGTCTGTCTGTCTCTCTCGCGGTCTGTGTCCCTCCGTCTCTCCCTCCGTCTCTCTGTCTCTCTCGCGGTCTGTCTCTCCGTCTCTCCCTCCGTCGGTCTCTCTGTCTGTCTCTCCGTCTCTCTCTCTCCCTCTGTCTGTCTCTCTCACGGTCTGTCTCCGTCTCTCCCTCCGTCGGTCTCTCTGTCTGTCTCTCCGTCTCTCTCTCTCCCTCCGTCTGTCTGTCTCTCTCCGCGTCTGTCTCTCTCTCCGTCGTCTCCTCCGTCTCTCTCCTCTCCCTCTGTCTGTCTCTCTCGCGGTCTGTCTCTCCCTCCGTCGGTCTCTCTGTCTGTCTCTCCGTCTCTCTCTCTCCCTCTGTCTGTCTGTCTCTCTCGCGGTCTGTCTCTCCGTCTCTCCCTCCGTCGGTCTCTCCCTCTGTCGGTCTCTCCCCTCCGTCTGTCTCTCTCTCTCGCGGTCTCTCCCTCCGTCTGTCTCTCTCTCGGGGTCTCTCTCCTCTGTCGGTCTCTCCCTCCGTCTGTCTCTCCTCTGTCGTCTCTCTCCGTCTGTCCGGTCTCTCCCTCCGTCTGTCTCTCTCTCTGTCGGTCTCTCTCCCTCCGTCTGTCTCTCTCTCCTCGCGGTCTCTCCCTCCGTCTGTCTCTCTCGCGGTCTCTCTCCTCTGTCTCTCTCTCTCGCGGTCTCTCCCTCCGTCTGTCTCTCTCGCGGTCTCTCCCTCCGTCTGTCTCTCTCCGCGTCTCTCCTCCGTCTGTCTCTCTCTCTCGCGGTCCTCCCTCCGTCTGTCTCTCTCGTGGTCTCTCCCTCCGTCTGTCTCTCTCTCTCTGTCGTTCTCTCTCCCTCCGTCTGTCTCTCTCTCTCTGTCGTCTCTCCCTCCGTCTGTCTCTCTCTCTGTCGGTCCTCTCCCTCCGTCTGTCTCTCTCTCTGTCGGTCTCTCCCTCCGTCTGTCTCTCTCCTCTGCGGTCTCTCCCTCCGTCTGTCTCTCTCTCGCGGTCTCTCCCTCCGTCTGTCTCTCTCTCGCGTCTCGTCTCTCTCCCTCCGTCGTCTCTCTCCCCTCCTTTCTCGTCTGTCTCTCTCGCGGTCTCTCCCTCTGTCAGTCTCTCCCTCCGTCTGTCTCTCCTCGCGTCTCTCCCTCTCCTCTGTCTCTCCTCCGCGGTCTCTCCCTCCGTCTGTCTCTCTCTCTCCGTCGTCCTCCCTCCTGTCTGTCTCTCTCGTGTCTCTCTCTCTCTGTCGGTCTCTCTCCCTCTGTCTGTCTCTCTCTCTGTCGGTCTCTCCCTCCGTCTGTCTCTCTCTCTGTCGGTCTCTCCCTCCGTCTGTCTCTCTCTCTTGCGGTCTCTCCCTCCGTCTGTCTCTCTCGCGGTCTCTCCCTCCGTTTCTTGTCTCTCTCGTGTCCTCTCCCCTCCGTCGGTCTCTCCCTCCGTCTGTCTCTCTCTCTCTCTGCGGTCTCTCCCTCTGTCGGTCTCTCCCTCCGTCTGTCTCTCTCTCTGTCGGTCTCTCCCTCCGTCTGTCTCTCTCTCTCGCGGTCTCTCTCCTCTGTCAGTCTCTCCCTCCGTCTGTCTCTCTCTCTCGCGGTCTCTCCCTCCGTCGGTCTCTCCCTCCGTCTGTCTCTCTCGTGGTCTCTCCCTCCGTCTGTCTCTCTCTCTCGCGGTCTCTCCCTCCGTCGGTCTCTCCCTCCGTCTGTCTCTCTCTCTGTCGGTCTCTCCCTCCGTCTGTCCTCTCTCTCTCGCGGTCTCTCCCTCCGTCAGTCTCTCCCTCCGTCTGTCTCTCTCTCTCTCGCGGTCTTCTCCCTCCGTCGGTCTCTCCCTCCGTCTGTCTCTCTCTCTCGCGTGCTCTCTCTCTCTCTCGCGGTCTCTCCCTCCGTCTGTCTGTCTCTCTCGCGGTCTCTCCCTCCGTCGGTCTCTCCCTCCGTCTGTCTGTCTCTCTCGCGGTCTCTCCCTCCGTCGGTCTCTCCCTCCGTCTGTCTCTCTCTCTGTCGGTCTCTCCCTCCGTCTGTCTCTCTCTCTCGCGGTCTCTCCCTCCGTCGGTCTCTCCCTCCGTCTGTCTCTCTCTCGCGGTCTCTCCCTCCGTCGGTCTCCCTCCCTCCGTCTGTCTCTCTCTCTCGCGGTCTCTCTCTCTCGCGGTCTCTCCCTCCGTCTGTCTGTCTCTCTCGCGGTCTCTCCCTCCGTCTGTCTCTCTCTCTCTGCGGTCTCTCCCTCCGTCGGTCTCTCTCCCTCCGTCTGTCTGTCTCTCTCGCGGTCTGTCTGCTGCAGGTCCATTCCCTCCACCGTTTCGCTTTCAGCTCTGGAATACTTTCCCTCTATCTACTACAGTAATGATTTCCCGTCAGTCTCAGACTTTTCTTCTCCCAGTAAAATGATGCGGATTAATCAGAAATGACATTGAATTTTGGGCTCTTTCTGTGGCAATTTGTAAAATGAAGGATAATTTTCCCAGTGACCGGTTCATCTACCAGACGTTACTACTACGTGCGCAGAGCGCGGTCCGGGGAGTGAATATCGCCAGGATGATCCGTCACTCCCCGGAATAAACAATGTCACTGATTCAGCTTCACAGAAAGTTCAAGTTCATTTTACCAGTCTGATATCCATCACCGAGGAGCGCTGCACCGACGGGCAACCGGCGCTGGGCACCATCCACAATACTGACCGGTAATGTCACCCAGCTTTCCACATTCCCTGAATGACAAATTATCTCATCCTGTGCTTCATAATTAGCACATTACGTTATATAGCACCAATCCTATTATACCCCAGAGCTGCGCTCACTATTCTGCTGGTGCAGTCACTGTGTACATACATTACATTACTGATCCTGAGTTACATCCTGTATTATACTCCAGAGCTGCACTCACTATTCTGCTGGTGCAGTCACTGTGTACATACATTACATTACTGATCCTGAGTTACATCCTGCATTATACTCCAGAGCTGCACTCACTATTCTGCTGGTGCAGTCACTGTGTACATACATTACATTACTGATCCTGAGTTACATCCTGTATTATACCCCAGAGCTGCACTCACTATTCTGCTGGTGCAGTCACTGTGTACATACATTACATTACTGATCCTGAGTTACATCCTGTATTATACTCCAGAGCTGCACTCACTATTCTGCTGGTGCAGTCACTGTGTACATACATTACTAATCCTGAGTTACATCCTGTATTATACCCCAGAGCTGCACTCACTATTCTGCTGGTGCAGTCACTGTACATACATTACATTACTGATCCTGAGTTACATCCTGTATTATACCCCAGAGCTGCACTCACTATTCTGCTGGTGCAGTCACTGTGTACATACATTACATTACTGATCCTGAGTTACATCCTGTATTATACCCCAGAGCTGCACTCACTATTCTGCTGGTGCAGTCACTGTGTACATACATTACATTACTGATCCTGAGTTACATCCTGTATTATACCCCAGAGCTGCACTCACTATTCTGCTGGTGCAGTCACTGTGTACATACATTACATTACTAATCCTGAGTTACATCCTGTATTATACCCCAGAGCTGCACTCACTATTCTGCTAGTGCAGTCACTGTGTACATACATTACATTACTGATCCTGAGTTACATCCTGGATTATACCCCTGAGCTGCACTCACTATTCTGCTGGTGCAGTCACTGTGTACATACATTACATTACTGATCCTGAGTTACTCCTGTATTATACTCCAGAGCTGCACTCACTATTCTGCTGGTGCAGTCACTGTGTACATACATTACATTACTGATCCTGAGTTACATCCTGTATTATACTCCAGAGCTGCACTCACTATTCTGCTGGTGCAGTCACTGTGTACATACATTACATTACTGATCCTGAGTTACTCCTGTATTATACTCCAGAGCTGCACTCACTATTCTGCTGGTGCAGTCACTGTGTACATACATTACATTACTGATCCTGAGTTACATCCTGTATTATACTCCAGAGCTGCACTCACTATTCTGCTGGTGCAGTCACTGTGTACATACATTACATTACTGATCCTGAGTTACATCCTGTATTATACTCCAGAGCTGCACTCACTATTCTGCTGGTGCAGTCACTGTGTACATACATTACATTACTGATCCTGAGTTACATCCTGTATTATACTCCAGAGCTGCACTCACTATTCTGCTGGTGCAGTCACTGTGTACATACATACATTACTGATCCTGAGTTACCTCCTGTATTATACTCCAGAGCTGCACTCACTATTCTGCTGGTGCAGTCACTGTGTACATACATTACATTACTGATCCTGAGTTACATCCTGTATTATACTCCAGAGCTGCACTCACTATTCTGCTGGTGCAGTCACTGTGTACATACATTACATTACTGATCCTGAGTTACTCCTGTTTATACTCCAGAGCTGCACTCACTATTCTGCTGGTGCAGTCACTGTGTACATACATTACATTACTGATCCTGAGTTACCTCCTGTATTATACTCCAGAGCTGCACTCACTATTCTGCTGGTGCAGTCACTGTGTACATACATTACATTACTGATCCTGAGTTACATCCTGTATTATACTCCAGAGCTGCACTCACTATTCTGCTGGTGCAGTCACTGTGTACATACATTACATTACTGATCCTGAGTTACCTCCTGTATTATACTCCAGAGTGCACTCACTATGTCGTGCAGTCACTGTACTACATGTACATACGTCTGAGTTCATCCTGTATATACAGAGCTGCACTCACTATTCTGCTGGTGCAGTCACTGGTCTCATTACATACTGATCCTGAGTTACTCCTGTAATAGCTCACCAGTGGTGCAGCTACTACTTGATCGGCCGCCCAGTCGTGGTACATTACATGATGATCCTGATTCCTCCTGTATTATCCCGAGCCATACTATTCTGCTGGGCAGTCATCTGCGCTCATGTATATCCTGAGTACTCTGTTTCTCGAGTGCCTCCTATATGCGGTGCAGTCACTGTGTTACTTTACTGATCGTTACTCCCGTATTGTCACTCATGTCGGCATCACATCTAGATGGTTGAGCACCTTGTCACTCTCGTGAGTAGCCTGAAGTGCACGGCAGATGAGTCTGACGTCTATAATTCATGGCGGGTCGACACGGAGATAGGAACACAGTTTCGCATTAGAGTATCATCCGGCCGATGAGCAGAGACGCGCGACCGTGAGCCGCGCAGTGAACGTGCAGCTTGACAGCGCCGCTCCTGAATGGTGGATTGATGGCTCGCGCGCTGATGAGCGGAGAACTAGCGCACCAGGATCCATCACATCACGCCATGTACTGACGGCTGTAACTATGGGGACGGGCGCGGTACGAGAAATCGCCATTGCCTGGTATTAATACTGAGAGCTCGTCTCACAGCACGTGAGCGCAAGGGACGAGCACAATGTGACGAGCACATGTGACAACCCTCAGATGGTGAACAGGACCGATCTTGGCTTTCAAGTGGATCATCTTATTAGTGAAGTGCCGCAAGATCCCAGTTTACTGTCAGTGAACAGAAACATCTTTCCTATCGATGCCTCCATCATAATGTAATATTTCCAGGGATCAGGAGTTAATTATCAAGTGAGAATCCTGCGAGGGAACAGTTTACTCTGCCTTACTTCACTATACATTGTACAGCATATCAGCACAAGAAGTAAATGTGCTGCACAGAACCTTGTATGCAGGAGCTCCCCTAGTGGTGGCTGCAGACAGTATCTTATCATGTATCTCTGTATACAGGAGCTCCCCTAGTGGTGGCTGCAGACAGGATCTTATCATGTATCTCTGTATACAGAGAGCTCCCCTATGGTGACTACAGACATGATCTTATCATGTATCTCTGTATACAGGGAGCTCCCCCTAGTGGTGGCTGCAGACAGGATCTTATTATGTATCTGTATACAGGGAGCTCCCCCTAGTGGTGGCTGCAGACAGGATCTTATCATGTATCTCTGTATACAGGGAGCTCCCCTAGTGGTGGCTGCAGACAGGATCTTATTATGTATCTGTATACAGGGAGCTCCCCTAGTGGTGGCTGCAGACAGGATCTTATCATGTATCTCTGTATACAGGGAGCTCCCCCTAGTGGTGACTGCAGACAGGATCTTATCATGTATCTCTGTATACAGAGAGCTCCCCCTAGTGGTGACTACAGACATGATCTTATCATGTATCTCTGTATACAGGGAGCTCCCCCTAGTGGTGGCTGCAGACAGGATCTTATTATGTATCTCTGTATACAGAGAGCTCCCCCTAGTGGTGACTACAGACATGATCTTATCATGTATCTCTGTATACAGGGAGCTCCCCTAGTGGTGGCTGCAGACAGGATCTTATCATGTATCTCTGTATACAGAGAGCTCCCCCTAGTGGTGACTACAGACATGATCTTATCATGTATCTCTGTATACAGGGAGCTCCCCCTAGTGGTGGCTGCAGACAGGATCTTATTATGTATCTGTATACAGGGAGCTCCCCCTAGTGGTGGCTGCAGACAGGATCTTATCATGTATCTCTGTATACAGGGAGCTCCCCCTAGTGGTGGCTGCAGACAGGATCTTATCATGTATCTCTGTATACAGAGAGCTCCCCTAGTGGTGACTACAGACATGATCTTATCATGTATCTCTGTATACAGGGAGCTCCCCCTAGTGGTGGCTGTCAGACAGGTCTTTCATGTTATCTCTGTATACAGGGAGCTCCCCCTAGTGGTGGCTGCAGATAGGATCTTATCATGTATCTCTGTATACAGAGAGCTCCCCCTAGTGGTGACTACAGACATGATCTTATCATGTATCTCTGTATACAGGGAGCTCCCCCTAGTGGTGGCTGCAGACAGAATATTATCATGTATCTCTGTATACAGTGAGCTCCCCTAGTGGTGACTGCAGACAGGATCTTATCATGTAACTCTGTATACAGGGAGTTCCTCCTAGTGGTGGCTGCAGACATGATCTTATCATGTATCTCTGTATACAGGGAGCTCCCCCTAGTGGTGACTGTAGACAGGATCTTATCATGTATCTCTGTATACAGGGAGCTCCCCCTAGTGGTGACTGCAGACAGGATCTTATCATGTATCTCTGTATACAGGGAGCTCCCCCTAGTGGTGACTACAGACAGGATCTTATCATGTATCTCTGTATACAGGGAGCTCCCCCTAGTGGTGACTGCAGACAGGATCTTATCACATATCTCTGTATACAGGGAGCTCCCCCTAGTGGTGACTACAGACATGATCTTATCATGTATCTCTATACAGGGAGCTCCCCTAGTGGTGACTGCAGACAGGATCTTATGTATCTCTGTATACAGGGAGCTCCCCCTAGTGGTGACTACAGACAGGATCTTATCATGTATCTCTGTATACAGGGAGCTCCCCCTAGTGGTGCTGCAGACAGGATCTTATCATGTATCTCTGTATACAGGAGCTCCCCCTAGTGGTGACTACAGACATGATCTTATCATGTATGTCTGTATACAGTGAGCTCCCCCTAGTGGTGGTTGCAGACAGGATCTTATCATGTATCTCTGTATACAGGGAGCTCCCCCTAGTGGTGACTGCAGACAGGATCTTATCATGTATCTCTGTATACAGGGAGCTCCCCCTAGTGGTGACTACAGACATGATCTTATCTGTATCTCTGTATACAGGGAGCTCCCCCTAGTGGTGGCTGCAGACAGGATCTTATCATGTATCTCTGTATACAGGGAGCTCCCCCTAGTGTTGACTACAGACATGATCTTATCATGTATGTCTGTATACAGGGAGCTCCCCCTAGTGGTGACTGCAGATAGAATCTTATCATGTATGTCTGTATACAGGGAGCTCCCCCTAGTGGTGACTGCAGGCAGGATCTTATCATTTATCTCTGAATACAGGGAGCTCCCCCTAGTGGTGACTGCAGGGAGGATCTTATCATGTATCTCTGTATACAGGGAGCTCCCCCTAGTGGTAGCTGCAGACAGGATCTCATCATGTATCTCTGTATACAGGGAGCTCCCCCTAGTGGTGGCTGCAGACAGGATCTTATCATGTATCTCTGTATACAGGGAGCTCCCCTAGTGGTGACTGCAGACAGGATCTTATCATGTATCTCTGTATACAGGGAGCTCCCCTAGTGGTGACTACAGACATGATCTTATCATGTATGTCTGTATACAGGGAGCTCCCCCTAGTGGTGGCTGCAGACAGGATCTTATCATGTGTCTCTGTATACAGGGAGCTCCCCTAGTGGTGGCTGCAGACAGGATCTTATCATGTATCTCTGTATACAGGGAGCTCCCCCTAGTGGTGACTGCAGACAGGATCTTATCATGTGTCTCTGTATACAGGGAGCTCCCCTAGTGGTGGCTGCAGACAGGATCTTATCATGTGTCTCTGTATACAGGGAGCTCCCCCTAGTGGTGACTGCAGACAGGATCTTATCATGTATCTCTGTATACAGGGAGCTCCCCCTAGTGGTGGCTGCAGACAGAATCTTATCATGTATCTCTATATACAGGGAGCCCCCTAGTGGTGGCTGCAGACAGGATCTTATCATGTGTCTCTGTATACAGGGAGCTCCCCCTAGTGGTTGCTGCAGACAGGATCTTATCATGTATCTCTGTATACAGTGAGCTCCCCCTAGTGGTGGCTGCAGACAGGATCTTATCATGTATCTCTGTATACAGGGAGCTCCCCCCAGTGGTGGCTGCAGACAGGATCTTATCATGTATCTCTGTATACAGGGAGCTCCCCCTAGTGGTGGCTGCAGACAGAATCTTATCATGTATCTCTGTATACAGGGAGCTCCCCTAGTGTGATTGCAGACAGGATCTTATCATGTATCTCTGTATACAGGGAGCTCCCCCTAGTGGTGGCTGCAGACAGGATCTTATCATGTATCTCTATACAGGGAGCTCCCCCTAGTGGTGACTGCAGACAGGATCTTATCATGTATCTCTGTATACAGGGAGCTCCCCCTAGTGGTGGCTGCAGACAGGATCTTATCATGTATCTCTGTATACAGGGAGCTCCCCCTAGTGGTGACTGCAGACAGGATCTTATTATGTATCTCTGTATACAGGGAGCTCCCCCTAGTGGTGGCTGCAGACAGGTTCTTATCATGTATCTCTGTATACAGGGAGCTCCCCCTAGTGGTCACTGCAGACAGGATGTTATCATGTATCTCTGTATACAGGGAGCTCCCCCTAGTGGTGACTGCAGACAGGATCTTATCATGTATCTCTGTATACAGGGAGCTCCCCCTAGTGGTGACTGCAGACAGATTCTTATCATGTATCTCTGTATACAGGAGTCCCCCTAGTGGTGACTGCAGACAGGATCTTATCATGTATCTCTGTATACAGGAGCTCCCCTAGTGGTGACTGCAGACAGGATCTTATCATGTATCTCTGTATACAGTGAGCTCCCCCTAGTGGTGACTGCAGACAGGATCTTATCATGTATCTCTGTATACAGGGAGCTCCCCCTAGTGGTGGCTGCAGACAGGATCTTATCATGTATCTCTGTATACAGGGAGCTCCCCCTAGTGGTGGCTGCAGACAGGATCTTATCATGTATCTCTGTATACAGTGAGCTCCCCCTAGTGGTGACTGCAGACAGGATCTTATCATGTATCTCTGTATACAGGGAGCTCCCCCTAGTGGTGGCTGCAGACAGGATCTTATCATGTATCTCTGTATACAGGGAGCTCCCCCTAGTGGTGGCTGCAGACAGAATCTTATCATGTATCTCTGTATACAGGGAGCTCCCCCTAGTGGTGGCTGCAGACAGGATCTTATCATGTATCTCTGTATACAGGGAGCTCCCCTAGTGGTGGCTGCAGATAGGATCTTATCATGTATCTCTGTATACAGGGAGCTCCCCCTAGTGGTGGCTGCAGACAGGATCTTATCATGTATCTCTGTATACAGGGAGCTCCCCCTAGTGGTGGCTGCAGATAGGATCTTATCATGTATCTCTGTATACAGGGAGCTCCCCCTAGTTGTGGCTGCAGACAGGATCTTATCATGTATCTGTATATAGGGAGCTCCCCTAGTGGTGGCTGCAGACAGATCTTATCATGTATCTGTATACAGGGAGCTCCCCCTAGTGGTGGCTGCAGACAGAATCTTATCATGTATCTCTGTATACAGGGAGCTCCCCCTAGTGGTGGCTGCAGACAGGATCTTATCCCTTTTTCATTTTTGGGGTGACTTCTGCCTCTTGTCTTGGTCATTATAAGCCCCTTGCTCTCTTTGCCATCATCATGCTGACGATTATAGTCACCATTCTCGTACAATCCTCTCTGACCGGACAATGACCCTTAGACCATCTTCCACATAATGAGAATATTAGGATGATGCGATCCGAGCTGTGATGCCAGTGATTCTGTTTTCTGGCCGCTGGTCATGGCGGAGGACGTGTGCGCATTGTCAGCAGTGAAGCGGTGCCGGGGCCCAGCAGAATTTGGGGTCTTGTAATTGATGAGTGCGTCCTGCCCAGAGTCGGAGCGTTGAGGTTTGGCGCGGTGATTTATGGCGCGATGCTTTATCTCGCTCATAGTTATTTGATTTCATGCCGAGGATTAATGATAATCTTATAATTGCCTCCATTGATACCGCCGCTGCGGCGCGCGCTGTGCTGCGGGGTTTCTGGCAGTGATGAATGAGCGCCGGGCACATTTCTTCCCTCTCTTGTGTTGCTTTTCTCTCGTTGTCTCGTCTTATTACTCCATTATATGTGTCGCAGACGTTCCGCTGTAATCACGGGATGTAAATCTTATCTGCCCCATCAGTGCCCACGTGCCAGCGTTTATGGCAGCCATGATGTTGTTAACAATCCGTTCAGTTCTAATAAGGAAGATAATAAGCGGCTGCTGCCGTGATCGGGATAAGGAGCGGCTGTCAGCAGGCGTGCGATGTGACCGACCCAGGAGTCAGGCTGCTGCAGGTCACGGACCTCAGGAATAGAACGCAGAAATCGTAGTGAAGACTGACACATAGAAGCCAATCAGAATAATATCGTAACGAAAAGCGCAAAGAGGAAATTATATCGAAAAGAATCACTGTGCCCCATAGGAGCGGCATTCCATGTGGTTCTGGTACTGCTGGAGGTGCTTCTCCTTGGTTCGGGTAGTGTTCGAGGTGTGTCACGATCCATTTTTGGATTTGAGGGAGCTCTGGTTCCAATAAATTAAAACTTTTTTCCTTTTGGACCATCGGGAGTTAAAGTCATTATTTTCCCCACTGGCAAGCTGGTGTAATTGCATTGACTCCCACCCCTCATTGATAGGGGGCTACGGTCACGATCCATTTTTGGATTTGGGGCAGCTCTGGTTCCATTGACTTATGCTACTTTCACACATCAGTTTTCTCCATCAGGCACAATGTGTCCAATGTGTAAAAAGACGGATCCAGCGCATATTGTGAAAAAACAACGGATCCGTTTTTTGGGTGGATCCGTCCTGAAGTTTTGAATTCGAGAAATGCAGTGTGCGCATAGAGAAAACGGAGTCCGGTGTCCGGAGCACTGTTCTGCCTGATCTGGCACCCATTGACTTGTATTGGATAAACTAGACGGATGCGCCGCTCCAGGCGCTGTCCGGTTTTTGCGCCGGAAACAAAAAACGTTCATCCAACCGTTTTGTCCGCCAGCCGGAAATGTAATTTATGACAGATCCAGCAAAAAACTAACAAAACGGAAGGACATGCGGCGCGATCCGGCGCTAATGAAAGTCAATGATAAAAAAACGGATCTGGCGGTTGAAAAAATAGGATCCGTTTTTTTTTTTAAAAAAAAGCTGGATTGCACCTGACGGCGAAATGCTGATGTGTGAAAGTAGCCTTAAACCTTTTTCCTTTCAGTCCAACTGGGGTTAAAGTCAGTTTTTTCCCCACTGGCAAGTTGGTGTAATTGCATTGCTGCTGGGTCAGCTGATGTGGGTGCTGACCACTCCCACCATCTTCTAAATGGTCACGTGATGCAGCATCTGACTGTCGGTGTTAGAGGAATCTGCAGTGACCATCTGGAGTAAGGAGCTCTCTGGGTGCAGTGGTGCTTCTGCTGAGTTCGCTTAGCTGGTGCCTTCATTCTGCTGTGCGGTGTTTTTTGTTGCCTTGTCCCTTTGGTATCTGTCCCTTCCCCCGTGTTTATTATCTGCAGAGGTGAGGCTAGTGCTCCTTGCCGGCCAGTACACTAGCCAGGGCAGTTATAGGTGACAACTAGGGACGAGGCATCCTGACGGCGGCGGGGGAAGGACCTGCATAGGGCGTTAGGGGAGTGCAGGGACAGGCTCAGGTTTGAGCTCAGGTGGTGACCATCCCTCATTCCCTATTGGTAGGGCCTTCCTCCCCCATATTCCATCCCCATTGTGTGTTGTGCCGTTAGCTGACTGACCATCCGTTGGGTTGTGTCACTCCGTGACATTATCACCAACCGTCTCATTTTCCGGTGAGCCATGGCTCAATTACAGGCCTTTGCCCAACTGATCCAGGCCCTCACTGATTAGCTTAAGGTGCTACGGGGTGAGGTGACGCAGCAGCTCCAGCAGTTGGTGGGGTTCTGGGCCTCGGCTCAGTTGCAGGCTCAACCGGAACCCAAAATATCTCTCCCTGACCGGTTCTCTGGAGGGAGAGATAAGTTTGTTGTGTTCAAAGAAGCCTGCAAGTTGTATTTTAGGCTTTGCCCTCATTGATCAGGGAGTGAGGAACAGCATGTGGGGATTATTGTCTCCCTTCTCAAGGGTGATCCCCAATCCTGGGCCTTCTCCCTGCCGACTGGGTCACCCTCATTCCTTTCGGTGGACGAGTTTTTTTCGTCTTTGGCGCTGATGTATGGGGATCCTGATGGCGTCTCCTTGGCTGAGTCCCGGCTCCGTAAGATCAGCAGGTGACTGGCCGGCTGAGGAGTACTGCTCGGAGTTCAGGAGATGGGCCACTGACACGCAGTGGAATAACCCTGCCCTTAGGAGCCATTTTTGTCAGGGTCTGTCCCCAAGGTTGCAGGATACTGTGGTGCAGTACGCCGCCCCCAGGTCGTTGGAGGCCGCCATGTCCCTTGCTATCCGGGTGGATAGACGCCTCAGGGAGAGGCATACACCAAATCTGCCCCCTTTTGTCCTCACTAGGGAGGAGGACATACCAGTGCAGACGGATGAACCCATGCAGTTGGGAGGCGTTTCATCTCAGACGGAGTTGCCTGCGGTTCTCTGTGGTGTGGGGGCATGTTTTTACTGTGGGCAGACTGGTCATTTCATCAATGTCCGCACAGCTCATGCCAAAATACCTGTACCATCTCATAAGCCGTGTCCCCTGGTCGTGTGGAGGGAGGCGACCAGGGAGTGTATATTGCCTCCATTTTCTCATCTCAGTGCACCATCCCTGCTGAAGTGGTGGCTGGCGGAGTGACTGACTGTACCGGTGCTTGTGGACAGTGGAGCGGGAGTCAATTTGGTGGATACTCACTGTGTCCTGACCCGTGGCCTGATAAGTAGGACACTAGGGAGACCCCTAAGAGTTCAGGCCATTGACTCTGTCCCACTCAGCCAGGGGAGGGTGACCCAAGTCGTAGATGATATACACCTGCGTACGTCATGAAGAGTCCCTGTCGTTCTACGTCTTGAGGGGAATGCCAACTCCCATCGTTTTAGGCCTCCCTTGGATGAAAAAACACATCCCGGTGATAGATTGGCGGTCCAGGGAAGTAGTCAGCTGGGACCAGTCGTGTAAGGACTGCTGCCCGGGAGCTACAATCTCTGCTGTCCTTCTACAACCGTCCTCTTCTTCTCCGGTGGGGGCCGCAGAGGTGCTGCCTGAGAGTGGGGGGCAAGACTCAACCCCCACCAGAAGCTAACCCTGAGAGTCGGAGTCCTCTTAGGAGGAGAAGTCGGGAGGATGGTGGTTCCCTCTGTGCATAGTGGGGGTGTGAGTGTGGTGACACAGGGGGACGCCTCTGTTGTCAGTTGCTCAAAGAGTTCACCATCTTATGGCAACCGCATGCGTGGAAATAAACGTTCAGGTCCGGACCTGTGTGTGAACGAGTACGTATGGGTGTCCACCAAAAACATGAGGAAGTGTTCTACTGGGGCCTGAAGTTCTCAGGTGATCGGGCCATATCGGGTGTCGGCCATTCTCGGCCCAGGGACTTTCCAGCTGGAGTTACCCTCAGTAATGCCCGTACACAACACATTCCCCAGGTCAGCGCTCTGGAGATTTGTGGCACCTCCGGATCCTACGTTATTGTCACCTCCATCGGGCTGCGTTCGCCGTAAACCTGAGGGTCAGGTGACCACAGAGGTGAACTCTGGTGGGTCGAGGCGTCCTCACCGTATGTTGTTTTCTAGTGAGGTCCAGTGTTGAGGGACCAGAGGCCCCTCATTGAAAGGGGCTACTGTCACGATCCATTTTTGGATTTGTGGCAGCTCTGGTTCCATTGACTTAAATCTTTTTCCTTTCAGGCCAACTGGGGTTAAAGTCAGTTTTTTCCCCACTGGCAAGCTGGTATAATTGCATTGCTGCTGGGTTAGCTGTTGTGGGTGGTGACCACTCCCACCATCCTTTAAATGGTCACCTGATGCATCAGCTGACTGTTGGTGTTAGAGCAATCTGCAGTGACTAAGCTGGATTAAACAGCTCTCTGGGCGCAGTGGTGATTCTGCTGTGTTCGCTTATCTGGTGCCTTTAATCTGCTGTGCGGTGCTTTGCAGCAGAGAAAGCTAAGTGTGGTGTTTTTTGTTGCCTTGTCCCTTTGGTGTTTGTCACTTCCCCCTGTGTTTATTACCTGCAGAGGTGAGGCTACTGCTCCTTGCCGGCCAGTGCACTAGCCAGGGCAGTTATAGGTGGCAACTAGGGACGAGGCATCCTGACAGCGTCAGGGGGAAGGACCTGCATAGGGCATTAGGGGAGTGCAGGAACAGCTCAGGTTTGAGCTCAGGTAGTGACCATCCCTCATTCCCTATTGATAGGGCCTTCCTCCCCCTTATTCCATCCCCCTTGTGTTGTGCCATTAGCTGACCAACCATCCGTTGGGTCGTGTCACACCGCGACAGTCTCTCCATGACAAGGTCCTTACTTTGGTTCTGGTACTGGAGGTGCTTCTCCTTGGTACTGGTGCTGCTGGAGGTGCTTCTCCTTGGTTCTGGTTCTGCTGGAGGTCCTTCTCCTTGGTTCTGGTGCTGCTGGAGGTGCTTCTCCTTGGTTCTGCTGGAGGTCCTTCTCCTTGGTTCTGGTGCTGCTGGAGTTGCTTCTCCTTGGTTCTGGTGCTGCTGGAGGTGCTTCTCCTTGGTTCTGGTGCTGCTGGAGGTGCTTCTCCTTGGTTCTGATGCTGCTGGAGGTCCTTCTCCTTGGTTCTGGTGCTGCTGGAGGTGCTTCTCCTTGGTTCTGATGCTGCTGGAGGTTTTTTCCTTGGTTCTGGTGCTGCTGGAGGTGCTTCTCCTTGGTTCTAGTACTGCTGGAGGTGCTTCTCCTTGGTTCTGGTACTACTGGAGGTGATTCTCTTTGGTTCTGGTACTGCTGGAGGTGCTTCTCCTTGGTTCTGGTGCTGCTGGAGATGATTCTCCTTGGCTCTGGTACTGCTGGAGGTGATTCTCCTTGGTTCTGGTTCTGCTGGAGGTGATTCTCCTTGGTTCTGGTACAGCTGGAGGTGCTTCTCCTTGGTTCTGGTGCTGCTGGAGGTGCTTCTCCTTGGTTCTGGTGCTGCTGGAGGTGCTTCTTGGTTCTGGAGGTGATTCTCCTTGGTTCTGGTGCTGCTGGAGGTGCTCCTCCTTGGTTCTGGTGCTGCTGGAGGTTCTTCTCCTTGGTTCTGGTGCTGCTAGAGGTGCCTCTCCTTGGTTCTGGTGCTGCTGGAGGTGCTTCTACGTGGTTCTGGTGCTGCTGGAGTTGCTTCTCCCTGGTTCTGGTACTGCTGGAGGTGCTTCTCCTTGGTTCTGGCACTGCTGGAGGTGCTCTTCCTTGGTTATGGTGCTGCTGGAGGTGCTTCTCCTTGGTTATGGTGCTGCTGGAGGTGATTCTCCTTGGTTCTGGTGCTGCTGGAGGTGCTTTTCCTTGGTTCTGGTGCTGCTGGAGGTGCTTCTCCTTGGTTCTGGTACTGCTGGAGGTGCTTCTCCTTGGTTCTGGTGCTGCTGGAGGTGATTCTCCTTGGTTCTGGTGCTGCTGGAGGTGCTTACCCTTGGTTCTGGTACTGCTGGAGGTGCTTCTCCTTGGATCTGGTACTGCTGGAGGTGCTTCTCCTTGGATCTGGTACTGCTGGAGGTGCTTCTACTTGGTTCTGATGCTGCTGGAGGTCCTTCTCCTTGGTTCTGGTACTGCTGGAGGTGCTTCTCCTTGGCTCTGGTACTGCTGGAGGTGCTCCTCCTTGGTTCTGGTACTACTGGAGGTGCTTCTCCTTGGTTCTGGTACTGCTGGAGGAGATTCTCCTTGGTTCTGGTACTGCTGGAGGTGATTCTCCTTGGTTCTGGTGCTGCTGGAGGTGATTCTCCTTGGTTCTGGTGCAGCTGGAGGTGATTCTCCTTGGTTCTGGTGCTGCTGGAGGTGCTTCTCGTTGGTTATGGTACTGCAGGAGGTGATTCTCCTTGGTTATGGTACTGCAGGAGGTGATTCTCCTTGGTTCTGGTGCTGCTGGAGGTGATTCTCCTTGGTTCTGGTGCAGCTGGAGGTGATTCTCCTTGGTTCTGGTGCTGCTGGAGGTGCTTCTCCTTGGTTCTGGTGCTGCTGGAGGTGCTTCTCCTTGGTTCTGGTGCTGCTGGAGGTGCTTCTCCTTGGTTCTGGTACTGCTGGAGGTGATTCTCCTTGGTTCTGGTGCTGCTGGAGGTGCTTCTCCTTGGTTCTGGTGCTGCTGGAGGTGCTTCTCCTTGGTTCTGGTGCTGCTGGAGGTGATTCTCCTTGGTTCTGGTGCTGCTGGAGGTGCTTCTCCTTGGTTCTGGTGCTGCTGGAGGAGATTCTCCTTGGTTCTGGTACTGCTGGAGGTGCTTCTCCTTGGTTCTGGTGCTGCTGGAGGTGCTTCTCCTTGGTTCTGGTGCTGCTGGAGGTGCTTCTCCTTGGTTCTGGTGCTGCTGGAGGTGCTTCTCCTTGGTTCTGGTACTGCTGGAGATGATTCTCCTTGGTTCTGGTGCTGCTGGAGGTGCTTCTCCTTGGTTCTGGTGCTGCTGGAGGTGATTCTCCTTGGTTCTGGTGCTGCTGGAGGTGCTTCTCCTTGGTTCTGGTGCTGCTGGAGGTGATTCTCCTTGGTTCTGGTGCTGCTGGAGGTGCTTCTCCTTGGTTATGGTACTGCTGGAGGTGCTTCTCCTTGGTTCTGGTACTGCTGGAGGTGCTTCTCCTTGGTTCTGGTGCTGCTGGAGGTGCTTCTCGTTGGTTATGGTACTGCAGGAGGTGCGCTGTATCTAATGTCGTCTCCCTCTGTTTTTTTCCTACTGGAATGATCCCTGATAATGATATTTTTGTCTGTAGCGCCGGCGTACACTGCAGCACTGTACACATCAGGGGTGATATCAGACGTTAGAGCATCACAGACTTGGGGGTGTAATATACCGGGACCCGAGTCCTCTCTGCCTGTGACTCCCTCCTGTCGGGTTTTCTGGCTTCCCTTCCCCCACACGTCGCCATTACCAGACTGTTAAAACTAACACTCAGAGATATTTTAATAGAGACTCTAAAAATCAATGCCGCGGATCAATGGCGAGGTGCATAAAAGCCTGCGATAGTACAGCTGCCACCATCCTGTCATCTGTGCCCGCCAGTGCTGGCGCTTAGCCAAGGCCGCCGCGCTGCTAGCTAATGCGACAGCTCCGCTCATGTGTCTGTACCTGGGAAAGCTGGGTGACGCCAAATACAGGGTTAGATCCCACATGTCCATGCGCCTCATTCATTGTATATCAGGACCGGTGTTCCTCGTGTCAGTCCTGGTACAGAGAGTGCTGGAGTCGTATGAGCCAAATTCCGGAAGAAGTCGCGCTCTCAGCGGCCGCACATTCAGCGCCGGGGCTGGCCGACATTTTCTGTGCACGTGATGAATTTATCGGCCGTGGGATCGCCAGGGCTTTGCCATTATGGTCGGTTATGGTGTTTTGGGCTAATTCCTCATTTGGAGCTTTTGGAAATGTCG
>JARQOD010000003.1:599978900-600060848 GCA_033576555.1 Oophaga sylvatica
GGGGTATATGTGGGGCTGCTGCTGGTGGGGTATATGTGGGGCTGCTGCTGGTGGGTATATGTGGAGGCTGCTGCCGGGGTATATGTGGAGGCTGCTGCTGGGGTATATGTGGAGGCTGCTGCGGTGGGGTATATGTGGAGGCTGCTGGTGGGGTATATGTGGAGGCTGCTGGGGTATATGTGGAGCTGCTGCTGGTGGGGTATATGTGGAGGCTGCTGCTGGGGGTATATGTGGAGGCTGCTGCTGGTGGGGTATATGTGGAGGCCGCTGCTGGGGTATATGTGGAGGCTGCTGCTGGGGTATATGTGGAGGCTGCTGCTGGTGGGGTATATGTGGAGGCTGCTGGTGGGGTATATGTGGAGGCTGCTGGGGTATATGTGGAGGCTGCTGCTGGTGGGGTATATGTGGAGGCTGCTGGTGGGGTATATGTGGAGGCTCCTGCTGGGGTATATGTGGAGGCCGCCGGTCGGGGTACTTCCTGTCATCTCCCGGCTGCGTCGCCTCTGACCTCCATGCGGCATGACATGACCCGTGGCTAGTGCCGCTGATCTCCCGACTATAGCGGTGGTGTGCGTGGTTCATATCCTGCGCCAATTTGCAGCCGGACTGCGCCTGTCGCTGATTGGTTGCACCCAGCCGGACGCGACCAATCAGCGATGCAGGATTTCTATTACAGACAGACAGAATTAGACGATTATATAGTAGATTATTATTTTTTTTTAATTGAAAGATTTTTATGTTTTGCAAATTATAAAATTGAAGGAAAGAAAAGATAAAAGACGTAAACTCCATCAGACACAATGAGAGCAGAGAGAGCGGGAGACAGAGGAGCGACGACGTCTGATGCAGCGCTGATCACTGAAGAGGGCCCGAGAATCGGAGGGGAAGGGGACACCAATGACCCAGCAAACAAGGCTCTGACATATTCAGGAGCGTCCAAAAACGATCCCAAGGATCCAAAAACGATCCCACTGAGCCCA
Source organism: Oophaga sylvatica (assembly GCA_033576555.1). NCBI lineage: Eukaryota > Metazoa > Chordata > Amphibia > Anura > Dendrobatidae > Oophaga > Oophaga sylvatica. The sequence continues at coordinate 599,979,881 of JARQOD010000003.1, forward strand.
GATGAGACTGAACCTCTGAGCCGTCCGTTGTTCAGAGTCTGATGTTCGGGGTCGTTGTTTCCAGTGAGACGCTGTCGGACGTTTTGCCGTCGTGGATGTGAGAAGCCTCCGTGCTCCTGGATATGTTCTGAGCCGACGTCCTAATGTTTGGCTCCTGTGTAATTGGCGTTTATACATTAGGGAGCAGCCGTTATTTTAACCAATTTTTGTGTCGGTTTTGTAGTTTTTTTTCGGGTTGGGGGACACAGAAAGACCCGAAGCTTGAGATGGGGGGAGAAATCTCCAGTGATGGCGCAGATTAGACGGCGCTACTGATGTTTTCCTCTATGGGATGCTGCATTAGCAGAATGTCGCCGTGTGCGTCTGTAGCGCTGATCACAGCTCTGCTCTTCTCCTGCAGCTCGCGCCCTCTCTGCCGTTGCAAGAAGACTTTGTGTATCACTGGAAAGCCATCACCCATTACTACATCGAGACATCCGGTGAGTACTGGCTCCTCTTCACTAATGGTGCGGTGATTGTCCTGTATGTGGAGCCCGTGTCCGAGACAGACGACGTGCATACGCTTGGTGGGGCCCGTGTCCGAGACAGACGACGTGCATACGCTTGGTGGGGCCCGTGTCCGAGACAGACGACGTGCATACGCTTGGTGGGGCCCGTGTCCGAGACAGACGACTTGCATACGCTTGGTGGAGCCCGTGTCCGAGACAGACGACTTGCATACGCTTGGTGGAGCCCGTGTCCGAGACAGACGACGTGCATACGCTTGGTGGGGCCCGTGTCCGAGACAGACGACGTGCATACGCTTGGTGGAGCCCGTGTCCGAGACAGACGACGTGCATACGCTTGGTGGGGCCCGTGTCCGAGACAGACGACTTGCATACGCTTGGTGGAGCCCGTGTCCGGCACAGAGGGCGTGCATACGCTTGGTAGAGCCCGTGTCCGGCACGGAGGGCGTGCATACCCTTGGTGGAGCCCGTGTCCCGCACAGAGGGCGTGCATACGCTTGATGGAGCCCATGTCCGGAACGGAGGGCGTGCATGCGCTTGGTGGAGCCCGTGTCCGGCACGGAGGGCGTGCATACGCTTGGTGGAGCCCGTGTCCGGCACGGAGGGCGTGCATACGCTTGGTGGAGCCCGTGTCCGGCACGGAGGGCGTGCATACCCTTGGTGGAGCCCGTGTCCCACACAGACGACGTGCATACGCTTGGTGGAGCCCGTGTCCGGCACGGAGGGCGTGCATGCGCTTGGTGGAGCCCGTGTCCGGCACGGAGGGTGTGTATACGCTTGGTGGAGCCCGTGTCCGGCACGGAGGGCGTGCATGCGCTTGATGGAGCCCGTGTCCGGCACGGAGGGCGTGCATGCGCTTGGTGGAGCCCGTGTCCGAGACAGACGACGTGCATACGCTTGGTGGGGCCCGTGTCCGAGACAGACGACGTGCATACGCTTGGTGGAGCCCGTGTCCGAGACAGACGACGTGCATACGCTTGGTGGGGCCCGTGTCCGAGACAGACGACTTGCATACGCTTGGTGGAGCCCGTGTCCGGCACAGAGGGCGTGCATACGCTTGGTAGAGCCCGTGTCCGGCACGGAGGGCGTGCATACCCTTGGTGGAGCCCGTGTCCCGCACAGAGGGCGTGCATACGCTTGATGGAGCCCATGTCCGGAACGGAGGGCGTGAATACGCTTGGTGGAGCCCGTGTCCGGCACGGAGGGCGTGCATACGCTTGGTGGAGCCCGTGTCCGGCACGGAGGGCGTGCATGCGCTTGATGGAGCCCGTGTCCGGCACGGAGGGCGTGCATGCGCTTGGTGGAGCCCGTGTCCGGCACGGAGGGTGTGCATACGCTTGGTGGAGCCCGTGTCCGGCACGGAGGGCGTGCATGCGCTTGGTGGAGCCCGTGTCCGGCACGGAGGGCGTGTATGCGCTTGGTGGAGCCCGTGTCCGGCCCGGAGGGCGTGCCTACAGTTGGTGAAATTCTTGGGAGGCATGAGGTGGGTCACTGGATCCCTCTTAATCAGGCAGCAACTCTGAAAAGAATCTAGTGACGTAAACTTTCTTGTTTCTGCAGACACAACGTAGGGATTACACCTCACCTGTAGGGATTGCGCCTCCCCGGTAGGGATTACACCTCCCCGGTAGGGATTGCGCTCCTCCCCTGTGGTTAGGGATTACACCTCCCTGGTAGGGATTGCGCCTCCCCTGTAGGGATTACCCCTCCCCGGTAGGGATTACACCTCCCCTGTAGGGATTGCACCTCCCCTGTAGGGATTGCGCCTCCCCGGTAGGGATTACGCCTCACCTGTAGGGATTGCGCCTCCCCTGTAGGGATTACGCCTCCCCTGTAGGGATTAAACCTCCCCTGTAGGGATTACGCCTCCCCTGTAGGGATTACGCCTCCCCTGTAGGGATTGCACCTCCCCTGTAGGGATTACACCTCCCCAGTAGGGATTACACCTCTCCTGTAGGGATTACGCCTCTCCTGTAGGATTGCGCCTCCCCTGTAGGGATTGCGCCTCCCCTGTAGGGATTGCGCCTCTCCTGTAGGGATTACACCTCCCCTGTAGGGATTGCACCTCCCCTGTAGGGATTGCGCCTCTCCTGTAGGGATTACGCCTCTCCTGTAGGGATTACGCCTCTCCTGTAGGGATTACGCCTCCCCTGTAGGGATTGCGCCTCCCTGTAGGGATTGCGCCTCTCCTGTAGGGATTACGCCTCTCCTGTAGGGATTACACCTCCCCTGTAGGGATTGCGCCTCTCCTGTAGGGATTACGCCTCTCCTGTAGGGATTACGCCTCCCCTGTAGGGATTACGCCTCCCCTGTAGGGATTGCGCCTCCCCTGTAGGGATTGCGCCTCCCTGTAGGGATTGCGCCTCTCCTGTAGGGATTACGCCTCTCCTGTAGGGATTACGCCTCTCCTGTAGGGATTAGCCTCTCCTGTAGGGATTAAACCTCCCCTGTAGGGATTAACCCCCTGTAGGATTACGCCCCTGTAGGGATTACGCCTCCCCTGTAGGGATTGCGCCTCTCCTGTAGGGATTACGCCTCTCCTGTAGGGATTACGCCTCTCCTGTAGGGATTACGCCTCTCCTGTAGGGATTACGCCTCCCCTGTAGGGATTGCGCCTCCCCTGTAGGGATTACGCCTCTCCTGTAGGGATTACACCTCCCCTGTAGGGATTGCGCCTCTCCTGTAGGGATTACGCCTCTCCTGTAGGGATTACGCCTCTCCTGTAGGGATTACGCCTCCCCTGTAGGGATTGCGCCTCTCCTGTAGGGATTACACCTCCCCAGTAGGGATTACACCTCTCCTGTAGGGATTACGCCTCCCCTGTAGGGATTGCGCCTCCCCGGTAGGGAGCGGAGGGAGCAGACACGTCATTCCTCGGTCTGTGTATTTTGCTGTTGACATGGGGCGGAGGAATAAACCTTTATAACCTGGAATTGTTTTTCGTTCCCTCGATCAGATGACAAAGCTCCTGTGACCGACACCAACATCCCGTCCCACCTGGAGCAGATGCTGGAGATTCTGGTGCAAGAGGAGAGCGAGCGCGAGTCTGGAGAGACGGGGCCCTGCATGGAATACTTACTGCACCATAAAGTGCTGGAGACGCTGTACACACTGGGGAAAGCTGACGTGAGTCGCCTCTGTGCTGTGACCGTGGAGCCGGATCTGTCGGGGTTTTATTTACTCCTTTGCTGTAATTATGTTCATGTAATAAAACACTTCAGCGATCGTGACCTTCCCCCGTTTCCAGTGCCACGCCGGTGCTGTTTTGCACTGTGTGACCACAGTTCTGATCTGCGCTCGCAGCGTCTTGTGTGTGAACCTGAACCTGCTTTTTCCTGGGAGTCTGAGGGTCTCTGGTTATGAGTCTCGTAGATTTATAGTGGGAAAGTGACCTCTGGTCCGCACAGGAGAGACTCAGCGAATCAGACGTCATTCACACAGTGCCGAAGAGCGGCATCGGGAGAAGCGTATGCGAGCGGGCGCTGTACACACCATAGTATGCATGGAAGGAGTGATGCTAAGGACTGCTCAGGGGCCCAGAGATATAAGTAGGGTTCTGTTATCTGGGTTCTGTTATCTGGGTTCTGGTATTTGGGTTCTGGTATCTGGGTTCTGTTATCTGGGTTCTGTTATCTGGGTTCTGGTATCTGGGTTGGTATCTGGTCTGTATCTGGGTTTTGTTAGCTGGGTTCTGTTATCTGGGTTCTGATCTGGGTTCTGATATCTGGGTTCTGGTATCTGGGTTCTGGTATCTGGGTTCTGATATCTGGGTTCTGATATCTGGGTTCTGTTATCTGGGTTCTGATATCTGGGTTCTGGTATCTGGGTTCTGATATCTGGGTTCTGTTATCTGGGTTCTGTTGGGTTCTGTTATCTGGGTTCTGTTATCTGGGTTCTGATATCTGGGTTCTGATATCTGGGTTCTGATATCTGGGTTCTGATATCTGGGTTCTGGTATCTGGGTTCTGGTATCTGGGTTCTGGTATCTGGGTTCTGTTATCTGGGTTCTGATATCTGGGTTCTGATATCTGGGTTCTGATATCTGGGTTCTGATATCTGGGTTCTGGTATCTGGGTTCTGGTATCTGGGTTCTGTTATCTGGGTTCTGTTGGGTTCTGTTATCTGGGTTCTGATATCTGGGTTCTGTTATCTGGGTTCTGATATCTGGGTTCTGATATCTGGGTTCTGGTATCTGGGTTCTGGTATCTGGGTTCTGTTATCTGGGTTTTGTTAGCTGGGTTCTGTTATCTGGGTTTTTTCTGGGTATCTGGTTCTGTTATCTGGGTTCTGTTGGGTTCTGGTATCTGGGTACTGTTGGGTTCTGATATCTGGGTTCTGTATCTGGGTGGTTCTGTTGGGTTCTGTTATTTGGGTTCTGGGTTTTCTGGTTCTGTTATCTGGGTTCTGTTTGGGTTCTGATATCTGGGTTCTGTATCTGGGTTCTGTTGGGTTCTGTTATTTGGGTTCTGTTATCTGGGTTCTGGTATCTGGGTTCTGGTATCTGGGTTCTGGTATCTGGGTTCTGGTATCTGGGTTCTGTTATCTGGGTTCTGTTATCTGGGTTCTGTTGGGTTCTGTTATCTGGGTTCTGGTATTTGGGTTCAGTCTCAGTGTCTTGTGCTTCTCCGCAGTGTCCTCCAGGCATGAAGCAGCAGGTGCTCGTCTTCTACACCAAACTTCTAGGACGAATTAAGCAGCCTCTGCTCCCACATATCAATGTGCACCGCCCCGTCCAGGTAACCGGAGCCGGATTGTAGGGATCATTCTGGATTGATGTTTGCGGCTTCTGTCGCTCCACTCCTTTATCTTTCCACAAAAAAGTTCCCCTTAAATGGAACCTTGACATCTGTCCTGGGCCCCCACCGTGTGTGTGATTTCTGCGTACTCCAAAAAACAATGGGCATGAGTGACATTCTTGGCGACTGCAGTGTCCCCCTCTCCAAATCTTCAGCTCCCTTACTATATACCAGGAGCCGGGTGTACGCACGCCCACAGGGGCAACAGAGCCTGATCCGGGTGTACCACGCTCACAGGGGCGACAGAGCCTGATCCAGGTGTACGCACGCCCACAGGGGAGACAGAGCCTGATCCGGGTGTAAGCACGCCCACAGGGGTGACAGAGCCTGATCCAGGTGTACGCACGCCCACAGGGGAGACAGAGCCTGATCCGGGTGTACGCACGCCCACAGGGGCGACAGAGCCTGATCCAGGTGTACGCACGCCCACAGGGGAGACAGAGCCTGATATGGGTGTAAGCACGCCCACAGGGGAGACAGAGCCTGATCCAGGTGTACGCACGCCCTCAGGGGAGACAGAGCCTGATATGGGTGTAAGCACGCCCACAGGGGAGACAGAACCTGATCTGGGTGTACACACGCCCACAGGGGAGACAGAGCCTGATCCTGGTGTAAGCACGCCCACAGGGGAGACAAAGCCTGATCTGGGTGTAAGCACGCCCATAGGGGAGACAGAGCCTGATTCGGGTGTACACACGCCCACAGGGGAGACAGAGCCTGATCCGGGTGTACCCACGCCCACAAGGGAGACAAAACCTGATCTGGGTGTACACACGCCCACAGGGGCGACAGAGCCTGATCTCGGTGTACACACGCCCACAGGGGAGACAGAGCCTGATCCAGGTGTACCCACGCCCACAAAGGAGACAGAACCTGATCTGGGTGTACACATGCCCACAGGGACGACAGAACCTGATCTGGGGCACGCCCACAGGGGAGACAGAGCCTGATCCGGGTGTACCCACGCCCACAGGGGAGACAGAGCTTGATCCGGGTGTACGCACGCCCACAGGGGAGACAGAGCCTGATCCGGGTGTACCCACACCCACAGGTGAGACAGAGCCTGATCTGGGTGTAAGCACGCCCACAGGGGAGACAGAGCCTGATGCGGGTGTACCCACATCCACAGGGGAGACAGAGCCTGATCCGGGTATACTCACGCCCATAGGGGAGACAGAGCCTGATCTGGGTGTAAGGACGCCCATAGGGGAGACAGAGCCTGATCCCGGTGTACGCACGCCCACAGGGGAGACAGCCTGATCCGGGTGTACCCACGCCCACAGGAGAGACAGAGCCTGATCAGGGTTTACCCACACCCACAGGGGAGACAGAGCCTGATCCGGGTGTACGCACGCCCACAGGAGAGACAGAGCCTGATCATGGTGTACCCACACCCACAAGGGACACAGAGCCTGATCCTGGTGTACCCACACCCACAGGGGAGACAGAGCCTGATCTGGGTATACGCACGCCCATAGGGGAGACAGAGCCTGGTCAGGGTGTACCCACACCCACATGAGAGACAGAGCCTGATCAGGGTATACCCACACCCACAGGGGAGACAGAGCCTGATCAGGGTATACCCACACCCACAGGGGAGACAGAACCTGATCCGGGTGTATGCACACCCACAGGAGAGACAGAGCCTGATCGGTACGCCCCGAGGTGTGGTACGCAACCAAGAACACCTACTTACCACAACAGAGAGACAGAGCCTGATCCGGGTGTACGCACCCCACAGGAGAGACAGAGCCTGATCGGGTGTATCACACCAGGGAGCAGAGCCACGGTAGCACCCACAGGAGAGACAGAGCCTGATCCGGGTGTACGCACCCCACAGGAGAGACAGAGCCTGATCCGGGTGTACGCACGCCCACAGGAGAGACAGAGCCTGATCCAGGTGTATGCACACCCACAGGGGAGACAGAGCCTGATCCGGGTGTACGCACGCCCACAGGAGTGACAGAGCCTGATGCGGGTGTACGCACGCCCACAGGAGAGACAGAGCCTGATCCGGGTGTATGCACACCCACAGGGGAACAGAGCCTGATCAGTGTGATGATTAGCATGGGGGAATTAATGACCCCCTGATTAGTCGCCCACTAATTGATTTATCGCCACCGCAGATGTAAATTGGGCTTGTATAGACGGGTATAAAGAAAGCAATAAGCACATGGTAAAGGTTTCCTGTACATAATTCATTACTATATAATGAAAGGTCTTCAGCTTTGTGTCTTTTTGTGTTTTCTGCTTCTTGCTGTCAGTGAATGGAAACGCTGAAATCAGAGTGATCACTTGGGGATTTGACAGCTAAGGCCTCTTTCACACATCCGTTTTTTACAATCAGTCGTAATCCGTAAAATTGTGTAAAAACGGATCCTATGGAGATTGTAAAAAAACTGATGCTACGGATCAGTTTTTATGACGGATCCGTTGGAGTAGCTGCAGGTAGGTTGTAGTAAAGTTTGTCCCTTCTGGAGGAGAGGGAGAGAAAGAGAGATTTGTATGTGCCTGAATGGAAAACTGCACATAACCTTGAAAAAACGCAATACGTCGCTGACTTTCTTCTATTGACGGATCCGGCACCCATAGACTTCCATTGCAGCCAACGACGGCCGGCGCTGGATCCGTCGCTGTCCGACTTTTCGACGTAAACAAAAAACGTTTCTATGTCCGTTAACGGATGAAACGTGCGGCCATCCGTCGCTAATACAAGTCTATGAGAAAGAAAGGGATTGTGACTGATGGCAAAAAACGGATGTGTGAAAGAGACCTTACCCCAAGCACAGAGCAGAGGGAAATATTACTTTGTCCTCTGACTCTTTCATTGGAAAACATTTTTTCAGCTGCAGATGGAAGGAAGAGAGCCACAGTATTCATTACTGATGGGTAGGCGGAGCCCCAGATCAGGATGACACCTCAGATCAAAAGCGTGTTGACTGGCTGGCCCCTCCAGCTCGGGCTCCTCCTACTCAGCTCCTCAGTCTAAGATTTGAGGTCTCAGAGGATGGTCGCTGCTGGAAGCAGCTCCTCAGAAGATTTTATTATTTTTATCGGACAAGAGACTTGGACATGAGTCTGAAAGGTCTCAGGGGTCTCAGCGCTGCTGGACCCCACCTCTCCCCTGGCGGATCTGTATTTTACATAAGTAGTCCCTGCAGAATCTTGCCGGCCCTGGGGGACGAGGTTAGCTTCCCTGGCGGGGACGCAAACCGCACACTGGGGTCACTGCGTTCCCCGCCCTGAGGGGGAGCATGGGCACAAGCGCCACAAATCCTGAGGGGTCCCTGTGGCGCTCAGCTGGTGAGTACTCCACAATATATATAAAATGTGTGAGTGCTTTAGCGACTGCTGTGACAGCGCTATTACATGTGTGTTAATGTACTATTAGCGCTGCTTTGGCAGCGCCATGACATGTGAATTTTGGTGTTTCTGTACAACCTTTGTCCGCAGCAGATGCCTGCAGGACAGGGGGGGAGCAGGAGTGAGGAGTGGGAATTGAGGGGGGCGTGGCTTCACGCTTCCCGGTCTTTCATGCAGGAAGCGCGCGATTGCGCTTCTCTTCCGGCTCCCTCAGCACGGCGGCCATTAAAAGGGCTCCCGGGCTCCTCAGACTCCGCTCCTCCCGTCTCAGGCACCAAACCAGCTGGGTGAGTGGCGTTTTTTCCTCACCACACAGCGCAGATACATAGCGCTATTCTGCAGCTCGGTCTCACATAGAGACCTTGTTTGTTCTTACAGCCTGCGACATTAACCCCTCTTGAGGGTTTACTTGGCAACAGCTGGGGTAGCTCTATATTTAAGACTTAACCCTTCAGCGTGCTGTTTTGCGTTCACTTAAAAAAAAAAAAAAAAAAAAAACTGCGTTTTTTCAGGTTTTCTGACATTTGACCTGCTATATACAGTGTGAGGCATGTCGGAACAGGGTTCAGAAGGCGCGGACCATATTCCAGTTCCGCTTCGGCAATCTGGTACGCAGTCCTCCACAGCGTCTAGCGCTGCGGTTGGAGGTCACAGTGATGCAAAATTGGATGCTATCGCCAGTTCTATTAATGGCTTGTCTGACCTTTTGAGTCAATATGTGTCAGCTAGATCCTCTCAGGACAGAAAGCGACACAGACCGTTACCATCCTTCACCCGTAGCGAATCAGATGTCTCTGATTTAGATTGTGGAGAGGGTTCTCCTTTAAGTTCAGATGGGGAAATGTCCGATTCGGATAAGGAGGAAAGGCGGGGGCTCTCGTCCCTTGTGAGACGTACAGAGGCATTTATTGAAGCCATGAGAGAGGTTTTACAGTTACCGGAGGTGGTAACTAGTTTACCTGGTAAATCAGCACGAATGTACCAGGAGTATCGTACGTCACGATCAGCTTTGCCAGATCTAGATGATCTTAACAGTGCAGTAGAAAAGGAACGTCTGTGTCCGGATAAACGTTTTCACGGAACACGTTTCTTTGACGCACTTTATCCGTGTTCCACAGAGTCGAGAGATAATTGGACTCCCTCTCCTGAAGTGGATTTTTCCTTATCCCAGCTTAGTAAATCCTCACTGCTTCCTGTTAAAGGGAAGGCGAGTTTGCAGGATCCACTGGACAGAAAAACGGAAATGGCGGCGAAATCAAATTATGAGGCCGCGGGTCATGGATTCAGAGCGGTACTAGGATCCATGTGTGCTTCTAAAGCTTCTATAAGCTGGTTGGACCTTTTACACAAGGCGTGGAAAAATGGATCTCCGTCATCTGAGATGGAGGACATTTTCGAATGGTTGGACACTGCAGTCCGATATATCTATGATGCAGGTCTGGATACTGCGTCGCTTCTGTCCAGGGCGCAGGCTTCGGCGATCACAGTCAGAAGAGCGCTGTGGCTCAGACAGTGGGCCGGGGATGCGGTCTCCAAACAAGGTTTGCTGGCCTTAGCTTATAAAGGTGGTCATCTTTTTGGGTCTGACCTCACAGAACTGATTACCAAGGCAAAGGCAAAAGAAGCGACGTTACCACAACGCAGAGCTATGGCTTCTGTGTCTGGCAGGACATATAGTGGTCGGCGGTCCTTTCGGGGCCGAGGTCGATTCGCTCAGTCCTCTTGGGGATCGGGTCGTTCCTCTTTCTCGGCAAAAAAGTCCTCCCAGAAATCTCGCATCCCCTGGAAGCAGAATTTCCGTCAAGACAAGCGGGAAACTGACAAGAAGCCCGCCAAGACGGACTGACGCCAGGAGTCCACTCGAGGACTCTCGAGTGGGGGGTCGCCTGCTCCAATTCAAGGAGACTTGGATTTCTCGCGTTCCAGATTCATGGGTAACGCGGGTCGTGTCAGCAGGTTATTTCATAGAATTCTCTTCTCGACCCCCAGACACCTTTTGCCAGTCTCGCATTCCGTCAGAACCCGAGCTTTTGGTCGCTCTGCAGCGAGAGGTCGAATTCCTTCTTCAGAAGGGTGTGGTAATACCGTTCCGCCAGAAGACCGGGGAAAAGGATTTTATTCCAATCTGTTTGTGGTTCCCAAAAAGGAGGACAAATTTCGTCCGATTCTGGATCTCAAAAGATTGAATCGGCATGTCCACACCCGGAAATTCCGCATGGAGTCACTTCGCTCCGTTGTGGCAGCCCTGTCGCAGAACGATTTTTTGGTATCAATCGACATCCGCGACGCTTATTTACATGTTCCCGTCGGAAGGGCTCATCAACGTTTTCTTCGTTTTGCCATAGGTCGGGACCATTACCAGTTCGTGGCTCTGCCATTCGGCTTAGCCTCGGCGCCCAGAGTGTTTACAAAGATTCTGGCGCCTCTCATGGCAATTCTTCGAAGACAAGGAATTACGATTCTTCCTTACCTGGACGATCTTTTGATCGTGGCATCCTCGGAGGAGGAAGCAGTGACAGCTCGCAATCTGTCTCTTCAGTTACTGAAGGACTTCGGTTGGCTGGTCAATTGGGAGAAGTCGTTTCTGGAACCGTCGCAAGCTATCCTCTTTTTGGGAATGCATTTCGACACGGTACGGGCAGTGGTGTCCCTGCCTCCAGACAAACAGTCATGTCTTCTTCGACATGTACAGATCATGAAGTCTTCGATAACAATGTCCCTTCGAAAGTGTATGCGTCTTCTGGGTTTAATGGTGGCGTCCATGGAGGCAATTCCGTTTGCCCAGTTTCATTCCAGAGATCTCCAAAGGTTCATCCTGAGTCATTGGAATCAGTCGCAATCGCTGGATTGCAGTGTCACCATCTCTCGCAGGGTGCGAGAGTCTCTAGGATGGTGGTTACGTCCAGGAGCTTTATCCCTGGGGAAATCTTTCCTCCCTCCGAAATGGTCGGTCATAACCACAGATGCCAGCCTGACGGGCTGGGGGGGTGTTTGGAACGATTCCTGGATTCAGGGAGTATGGTCATCAGAAGAGACTGTTTTACCGATCAATATCCTGGAATTGAGGGCGATTTTCCTTTGCCTCCAACATGGACGGTCCCTTTGAGCGGTCTGCCAGTCCGAGTGCAGACAGACAAACGCCACAGCGGTTGCGTATATCAATCACCAAGGCGGAACAAGGAGTTCCAGGCTCATGGCGGAAGTGTCTCGGATCCTGATCTGGGCCGAGGCCAGGGTTCCAGCCATTTCTGCAATCCACATCCCAGGGGTTCAGAATGTTACGGCGGATTTTCTCAGTCGCGAGAAGATGGATCCCGGAGAATGGAGTCTTCATCCGGAGATTTTTGCAATGCTGTGCTCCCGTTGGGGAACTCCCCAAGTGGATTTGATGGCATCCAGGTTCAATGCCAAACTACCAATGTTCATGTCCAGGTTCAAGGACCGGAAGGCTGTGGAGGTGGATGCTCTGGTGGCTCCGTGGGATCAATTCGAGCTGATTTATGTGTTTCCACCGATATCCTTGCTTCCTCTGGTACTGCGTCGGATCAGACTGGAGAGAATCCCAGCTATGTTAATAGCACCAGATTGGCCAAGGAGGACGTGGTTTTCAACGCTAATGTCGCTGTTGGCGGCACCTCCATTTCCACTTCCTCTTCGACCGGACCTGTTAACTCAGGGGCCCGTTTGTCATCCGGACTTGAAGTCTCTGCGTTTGACGGCGTGGCTCTTGAGACCGAAATGTTGACTCGTAGAGGTTTTTCAGCCGAGGTCATTGCTACTCTTCGAGCTGCCAGAAGTCCGGCTACTACTAGGATTTACCACAAAACTTGGGAAACCTTCTTTTCGTGGTGTTCGGGGTCTTCACGGAACCCGAGGAAATTTTCCATTCCCAATTTGCTGGCTTTTCTGCAGCATGGGTTAGACAAGGGTTTGGCAGTTAGCACCCTGAGAGGTCAGGTTTCTGCTCTGTCTTTATTATTCCGGAGAGCTATTGCCTCGCGTAGGGACGTGCTTTCCTTTTTCCGCGGTATAGCTCGTAAGTTTCCGCCGCGGAAGGCACCTGTGTCTCCTTGGCGGCTCAACCTTGTTTTGGAGGCTCTTCAGCATAAACCTTTTGAGCCTATGGACTCTGCTAGTCTTTCTTTACTTTCTTGGAAGGTGGCCTTCCTAGTAGCGGTCACCTCTTTGAGAAGAGTTTCTGAGTTGGCAGCTCTTTCTTGCTCGCCTCCTTTTCTGGAGTTTTTTCCGGATCGTGTAGTGCTTCGCACACGGGGTGATTTTTTACCAAAAGTAGTGTCACAATTTCATGTTAACCAGGATATTGTGTTGCCTTCACTCTGTCCGGATCCGAAGAATGCGAAAGAGCGAGCTTTGCACACATTGGATTTAGTGCGGGCCTTGAAGTTTTATTTATCCATTACTCAAGGTTTTCGTAAGACGGACTCCCTGTTTGTGGTTCCAGCAGGTCGTCGGCGTGGTCAACGAGCTTCCAAGGATTCTATAGCTCGTTGGATCCGGTCAGCTATTTTGGAAGCTTACCATCTTAGGGGTGAATCTTGCCCGATTAAGATTCGAGCCCATTCCACGAGAGCTGTGGCTTCATCGTGGGCTTTTCGTCAAGGGGCCTCGGCAGCTCAGCTCTGCCGGGCGGCGACTTGGCGCTCTGTCCACACGTTTACTAAGTTTTATAAAGTGGACGTCAGTGCTTCCGCTGATGCAGCCCTCGGACGTAGGGTCCTGCAGGCAGCTGTAGTGTAAAGTTCTAGATGAACTTGTGTTTAGCGCTGGTTGCGCTTTTTGTTAAGGTTGTTGGGTTTCTGCCTTTGTTGGTTTTTTCCCACCCTTATTTTTGAACTGCTTTGGGACGTCCCATCAGTAATGAATACTGTGGCTCTCTTCCTTCCATCTGCAGCTGAAAGACGGATTTTGGTAAGACCTTACCTGTAAAATCCTTTTCAGCGAAGGAAGGAAGAGAGACACAGCACCCTCCCAGGGCAGAAGTGTGTTGATGTTTTCAGATGCAGCGCAACCCTTATCTGATAGCGATTATCTGGGCTGAGGTCAGCGCGCTAAGGCTCTGTTCCAGCATTGCCAGCTCATCACAGTAGTCAGGTTCAGTGAGTAGTACCTGGAACTCTGTGGTTTGCCTTACTTTGCATGCATAACCTGTATTCTTGTGTTGTTTCTCTGAAGTTCCTTCAGAAGGGGTTATGTTGCTCCGCTGGTGATCTTGGTTCTTCCCTAAAGCTTTGGTACGACTGAAGGAGCTGAGTAGGAGGAGCCCGAGCTGGAGGGGCCAGCCAGTCAACACGCTTTTGATCTGAGGTGTCATCCTGGTCTGGGGCTCCGCCTACCCCATCAGTAATGAATACTGTGTCTCTCTTCCTTCCTTCGCTGAAAAGGATTTTACAGGTAAGGTCTTACCAAAATCCGTCTTTTTCTTTACCTTTTGTCTTTGTGATAGAAACTTATCCGTCTGTGCGGAGAAGTCCTCGCCAATCCGACCGAGAATGAAGAGATCCAGTTCTTATGTATCGTGTGCGCCAAGCTGAAGCAGGACCCGTATCTCGTCAACTTCTTCCTAGAAGTAAGGCACAGATGGCGCGGGCTCTCCCCGTGTTCAGCGCGGGCTCTCCCCGCGTTCAGCGCGGGCTCTTCCCGTGTTCAGGGCGGGCTCTCCTCGTGTTCAGGGCGGGCTCTCCCCGTGTTCAGCGCTCGCTCTCCCCGTGTTCAGCGCTGCTCTGTGTATTGGCTGCAGTGGTGACGACATGACTACAGTGCACATCACAGCTGCAGCCAATCAGTGACCTCCGCGCTTCTGCCGATGTGAATGAATGATTGACTGCAGCAGTGATTCGCTCTGTAATCATGACCTCACCGCTACAGCCAATACATAGATATCAAAAAGGAGAAAAAGAGTCGCTGGTGACCAAAATTCATAATATAAAAGGTAAATATTTATTTTAACATTGCATAAGTAACACATGAATAAATAACATAGAAAATGAAATCACATAAACAGGACAAGTGCAGATATATGGAGAAGAGTCTCCCAGCAGTTAAGGCAGATGTACATATGTGGCATCAGTAGTAATCAAACACATTGCAGCTCATAATACATAAAGTATATCAAGATCCCCCAAAACAGGAAGGTAAAAGGTAACAGAGCTACGAATATGAATGCCACACAAAATAAAGCATGTTCCACAGGACATGGCATTTAAATAATTCGGCCAGTAGCGGTCAGTGCATTGCTGGCCATGTCTTGGTAAGGAACCATGCTCACCAAATGTAATAGTAGGTGCCAAGCTAGGAGAGATCACCCCATAAAGAGGGATGCCACCCCCCTGGCGGAGAGGCAGCGATGGACCCGGGGAGGGTGACACCTGCTCTGTCTAGTATTCGTAGGCCGTGTCTGGTAATGTGGAGACCCCGATTAGTAAAGCTGCTGATAGATTTACTTCTTCTGGTAATGGGGAGATTTCTCTATTTTTCTCCTGGTTCTGGTTGACTTTTTCCTTTTTATCAGTGAAATCTTTTTTCGCTTTGTGAATTTCTCCTTTATCCTTTTAGAGCAGACTGAAGAGCGGTGCCGGGCCGGCTAATCACCTGGCGGCCGTCTCTGGGGGCGGCACGGAGGAGGTTGTGGCTAATGACACGGGGCAGGCTCAGTCTCCAGGGACAGCAAGCAATGAGGCCAATGAAGCAGTACATACGAGCCCGGCCCTCCCTAAAAATACCCCCGCGGACAAGCTGGAAGCCTGCGCAGCCCCCGCACCGTCCACCAATCACATCCTGCAAGACTATAACCTGGTCAATTCGTTGCTGAACCTGACGAAGAGCCCGGTGGGTGCGATGTCTGCAGATCTGCCGTCACGTCTGTGTGATGGCCGCCAGTGTATAATGTCTGATGTCCTCTATTCCAGGACGGGCGGATAGCGGTGAAAGCCTGTGAAGGGTTAATGTTGCTGGTGAGCCTTCCAGAGCCGGCCGCTGCCAAGTGCCTGACCCAGAACACGGCCCTGTGCGAGCTGCTGACCGGGCGGCTGAGCTCCCTGTACCGCGCGCTGCCACAGTCCATCGATCCCCTGGACATCGAAACTGTAGAGGGGATTAATTGGGGGTAAGAGCTTCCTTGTGTCTTTCCGTTGTGGTAAGGTGACATGCTGCGCCGTCTGAGCCTCCTCCATGTCGCGGCTGCACAGCATTGACTGATTAGTCAGTCTCCGATGCATATGACGTGTCCACAGGCCACGCAGGACATGTCTCATTAAGATTTCTCCTGCAGGACACTGGCCTGTCTCCATAAAAGGAGTGCTTACAAGCGCAATAGAAACCATCTTGTAAGCCCTGATCTGCTTCTGTCAGTGGTGGTCGGTCTCCAAGGCAACAAGCAGAAAATAAAAGTGCAGAACTGCTCGTATTTACAAGAACCATCCAACAACAACAATATCCATTTATGAAGCGGAGAATACCACTAACGCAATAAAATAAAGCTTAGATGTCGTGCGTGGCAATCTACGGGGTATCCCGGTAAAAGGCTCGTCCCGTGATGGGAAACCCTTCTCCAGAGACCCCGACCGTGCGCTAAATATGGAGCGGGGCACCCTGTCCAGCGTCACATTGTCACTTTCTTGTCTGGATTTTTGGCTGTTCCTGTCCAGACATGGAGGGAAGAGTCGTATGTGGCCCGGGGGGGGGTGGGCCGAGGTCTGGAGCCTGTTCACCAGCTGCTGTTTGCTGCGGGTTAATAGCGGGGTCTGCGCCTCATCTAGTACTCGCGTCACTTCCTGTCACATTGGAGATTTCTCGCCGTCTCTGGACGTTCAGGGACAGAGGCTTCCGCACATTGTACAATCGTTTCCCTGTTATTCTCCGCAGGCTGGATGCATACAATGTGAAGGAGGACGCCTCTGCCTTCCCTGGAAAAAGGGCCCTGATCTCCTTCCTGTCCTGGTTTGATTACTGCGATCAGCTAATTAAAGAAGCGCACAGGGTGAGGCATCATTTCACCCCAGCGATCTGGTGATGACTCAGGTGTAGTAGTGATACAAATAGAAGCACTTGCAGTGGTCCGGGGGTCGGACCCTCGTGGATCGCACAGTGGCGATGTGTACGGAGGATAATCAGCGGGGCAGCACATGAAACGCTTTTATCATTTTGTTTTTGAGAATTGAAATCAATGTTGGATTTTACTTTTCACTTTGACTTTAGATTCTCAAAAGCAATATATATTTTCACGTTATCCAGAGCCTACAATGTTCTGGGGTGAGAAGACTTCTTGTAGACACCGTGCACCTTCCTGTACATCTTCCTGAACGTTCAGTTGTCATCATTTGGGGTCCACTCCCGTTAGTGGAGAGTGACGTCCCGGAGACTGAGGAGGGCCCGGGGACTGAGGAGGGGCGGGGAGACTGAGGAGCAGCGGGAGACTGAGGAGCGGGCCCGGGGACTGAGGAGGGCCCGGGGACTGAGGAGGGCCCGGAGACTGAGGACGTCCTGGAGACTGAGGAGGGCCCGGCTCTGTCCTGTCACATTATAAAACCTGCCGGCTTTCATTACCGGACAGGATTATCTGTTCCTGGTGCAGTAATTCACCGCTGATTAGTTCACCCTACACAGAGACGGGGTTCAGCTTAGGGGGCAAAACATCTGAGTGGCCCTAACATGTAACTCTGATGCCTGCTGCAGTGTCGCACCCTAATTGTGAGCACAGGGGACCCTCCGCCGATGACCGCGCTGTTACTGAAAGTAAATCTCTATACAAAGACCAACACTGATATTACCGCCATATGAGGACCATACGGTGATAGAAACCCGTCCTGCAGAACATATCAGAGATCACAGCACAGTTACAGATAATGACGTACCGCTGACGTTCTTCTAATGGAATCGTTCACTTTTTACGTCTTTTCCATCTATCCCAGACCGACATGACGACTCCTCCAGCCAGGACTCATCTGCAGAGATTACAGCACAGACACATCTGTCCCCAACCTGCACAACCGCCTCATCCTGCTGATACCCCAATACTGAGCCGCTGCTGCTGTATGTGTCCCTATTACTGCACATGATACCCCAATACTGAGCCGCTGCTGCTGTATGTGTCCTCATTACTGCACCTGATACCCCAATACTGAGCCGCTGCTGCTGTATGTGTCCCTATTACTGCACATGATACCCAATACTGAGCCGCTGCTGCTGTATGTGTCCCTATTACTGCACCTGATACCCCAATACTGAGCCGCTGCTGCTGTATGTGTCCCTATTACTGCACCTGATACCCCAATACTGAGCCGCTGCTGCTGTATGTGTCCCTATTACTGCACATGATACCCCAATACTGAGCCGCTGCTGCTGTATGTGTCCCTATTACTGCACCTGATACCCCAATACTGAGCCGCTGCTGCTGTATGTGTCCCTATTACTACACCTGATACCCCAATACTGAGCCGCTGCTGCCGTATGTGTCCCTATTACTGCACCTGATATCCCAATACTGAGCCGCTGCTGCCGTATGTGTCCTCATTACTGCACCTGATACCCCAATACTGAGCCGCTGCTGCCGTATGTGTCCCTATTACTACACCTGATACCCCAATACTGAGCCGCTGCTGCCATATGTGTCCCTATTACTGCACCTGATACCCCAATACTGAGCCGCTGCTGCTGTATGTGTCCCTATTACTGCACATGATACCCCAATACTGAGCCGCTGCTGCTGTATGTGTCCTCATTACTGCACCTGATACCCCAATACTGAGCCGCTGCTGCTATATGTATCCCTATTACTGCACCTGATACCCCAATACTGAGCCGCTGCTGCTATATGTGTCCCTATTACTACACCTGATACCCCAATACTGAGCCGCTGCTGCTGTATGTGTCCCTATTACTGCACCTGATACCCCAATACTGAGCCGCTGCTGCTGTATGTGTCCCTATTACTGCACATGATACCCCAATACTGAGCCGCTGCTGCTGTATGTGTCCTCATTACTGCACCTGATACCCCAATACTGAGCCTCTGCTGCCATATGTGTCCTCATTACTGCACCTGATACCCCAATACTGAGCCGCTGCTGCTATGTGTCCCTATTACTACACCTGATACCCCAATACTGAGCCGCAGCTGCCATATGTGTCCTCATTACTGCACCTGATACCCCAATACTGAGCCGCTGCTGCTGTATGTGTCCCTATTACTGCACATAATACCCCAATACTGAGCCGCTGCTGCTGTATGTGTCCTCATTACTGCACCTGATACCCCAATACTGAGCCTCTGCTGCCATATGTGTCCTCATTACTGCACCTGATACCCCAATACTGAGCCGCTGCTGCCGTATGTGTCCCTATTACTGCACCTGATACCCCAATACTGAGCCGCTGCTGCCGTATGTGTCCCTATTACTGCTCCTGATACCCCAATGCTGAGCCGCTGCTGCCATTGTCCTAATGCCTGATACCCAATACTGGCTGCTGCCTATGTGTCCTCATACTGCACTGATCCCCAAATACTGAGGGCCTCTGCTGTCCACTATGTGTCCTATTACTGCACCTGATACCCCAATACTGAGCCGCTGCTGCCATATGTGTCCTCATTACTGCACCTGATACCCCAATACTGAGCCGCTGCTGCCGTATGTGTCCCTATTACTGCACCTGATACCCCAATACTGAGCCGCTGCTGCCGTATGTGTCCTATTACTGCACCTGATACCCAATACTGAGCCGCTGCTGCCGTATGTGTCCCTATTACTGCACCTGATACCCCAATACTGAGCCGCTGCTGCCATATGTGTCCTCATTACTGCACCTGATACCACAATCTGACCCGATCTGCGTATGTGTCCTCATTACTGCACCTATACCCCAATGCTGAGCCGCTGCTGCCGTATGTGTCCCTATTACTGCACCTGATACGGCAGCAGCGCTCAGTATTGGGTATCCATGAGCACTAATAAGACAAGTGGCGCAGCCTTCAGTATGGTATGTCCCTATTACTGCACCTCATACCCCAATACTGAGCCGCTGCTGCCGTATGTGTCCCTATTACTGCACCTGATACCCCAATACTGAGCCGCTGCTGCCGTATGTGTCCCTATTACTGCACCTGATACCCCAATACTGAGCCACTGCTGCCGTATTGTGTCCCTATTACTGCACCTGATACCCCAGTACTGAGCGCTGCTGCCATATGTGTCCCTATTACTACACCTGATACCTCAATGCTGAGCCGCTGCTGCCGTATGTGTCCTATTACTGCACTATACCCCAATACTGAGCCGCTGCTGCCGTATGTGTCCTTATTACTCACCTGATACCCCAATACTGAGCCGCTGCTGCCGTATGTGTCCCTATTACTGCACCTGATACCCCAATACTGAGCCACTGCTGCCGTATGTGTCCTATTACTGCACCTGATACCCCAATACTGAGCCGCTGCTGCCATATGTGTCCCTATTATCACCTGATACCTCAATGCTGAGCCGCTGCTGCCGTATGTGTCCCTATTACTGCACCTGATCACCCAAATACTGAGCCGCTGCTGCCGTATGTGTCCCTATTACTGCACCTCTGTAGCTACAATACGGCTCTTTATGCCCACATAGTGCCTCATGTGCCCCCCCATATTATGCCACCTGTACCCCCAATAACTGTTAGCCCTACATAAATGCTCCTATGTGTCCCACTAATTCCACCTGTCCCCAATAACTGAGCCCACTGTGCCGATTGTCCATATTAATGCACCACTGATACCCCTAATATGCCACTGCTTGATCCTATGTGTCCCTATATGCACCTGATCCCCATACTGAGCACGCTGCCCATATTGTCCACTGCCCCATTATAGCACACTGTGCACCCCCAATATGCACACTGTGCCCCTAATGCCTGTCCCTAATTATGCACCCTGTGACCACACATATACAGCCGCTGCTGCCTATGTGCCTAATGCACCTGTACCATAATAGCCACGTCCCATCACTTACATATTGCAGCCCTGCCCAATGTAGTCTAATACTCACCTGATACCCCAATAATGAGCCCTGCTGCCGTATGTGTCCCTATTATGCACCTGTACCCCAATAATGCACCACTGTGCCAATTATGTGCTCCCTATTAATGCACACTGATACCCCAATAATGAGCCCTGTGCGCCCTATATGCTACCCTTGACCCCCTTAATGCACACTGATACCCCAATACTGACCTGCTGCCAGTATGTGTCCCATATACTGCACCTGTGACCCCACATATAAGGCTCTCCATGTGTCCCCACATATATATGCCACCACTGTGTCCCACATATAATGCCCCACTGTGCCCTCACATGATAATGCACCCTGTACCCCACATAATATGCTACCACTGTGTCCCCACATAATAATGCCACCACTGTGCCCCACATATAATGCCACCATCTGCCCCAAAATAATGCACCACTGTGCCCCACTAATAATGCCACCATGTGCCCCCACATAATAATGCCACCACTGTGCCCCACATAATAATGCCACCACTGTGCCCCCACATAATAATGCCACCACTGTGCCCCATAATATGCCACCACTGTGCCCCCACATAATAATGCCACCACTGTGCCCCACATAATAATGCCACCACTGTGTCCCCCATAATAATGCCACCACGTGCCCCCACATAATAATGCCACCACTGTGCCCCACATAATAATGCCACCACTGTGCCCACTAATAATGCCACACTGTGCCCCCACATAATAATGCACCACTGTGCACCACATAATAATGCCCACTTGTGCCCCACATAATAATGCCACCTACTGTGCCCCACATAATAATGCTACCACTGTGCCCCACATAATAATGCACCACTGTGCCCCCACATAATAATGCTACCACTGTGCCCCACATAATGCCACCACTGTGCCCCACATAATAATGCCACCACTGTGCCCCACATAATAATGCCACCACTGTGCCCCACATAATAATGCCACCACTGTGCCCCACATAATAATGCCACCACTGTGCCCCCACATAATAATGCACCACTGTGCCCACATTAATAATGCCACCACTGTGCCCCCACATAATAATGCTACCACTGTGCCCCCACATAATAATGCCACCACTGTGCCCCACATAATAATGCCACCACTGTGCCCCACATAATAATGCCACCACTGTGCCCCACATAATAATGCACCACTGTGCCCCACATAATAATGCCACCACTGTGCCCCCACATAATAATGCCACCACTGTGCCCCACATAATAATGCACCACTGTGTCCCCACATAATAATGCCACCACTGTGCCCCCACATAATAATGCCACCACTGTGCCCCACATAATAATGTCCACCACTGTGCCCCACATAATAATGCACCACTGTGCCCCCACATAATAATGCCACCACTGTGCCCCCACATAATAATGCTACCACTGTGCCCCCACATAATAATTCCACCACTGTGCCCCCACATAATAATGCTACCACTGTGCCCCCACATAATAATTCCACCACTGTGTCCCCCACATAATAATGCCACCACTGTGCCCCCACATAATAATGCCACCACTGTGCCCCCACATAATAATGCTTCCACTGTGCCCCACATAATAATGCCACCACTGTGCCCCCGACATAATAATGCCACCACTGTGCCACCACATAATAATGCTACCACTGTGTCCCCACATAATAATGCCACCACTGTGCCCCCACATAATAATGCCACCACTGTGCCCCCACATAATAATTCCACCACTGTGTCCCCCACATAATAATGCTACCACTGTGCCCCACATAATAATTCCACCACTGTGCCCCCACATAATAATGCTACCACTGTGCCCCCGACATAATAATGCCACCACTGTGCCCCCACATAATAATGCCACCACTGTGCCCCCACATAATAATTCCACCACTGTGTCCCCCACATAATAATGCCACCACTGTGCCCCCACATAATAATTCCACCACTGTGCCCCCACATAATAATGCCACCACTGTGCCCCACATAATAATGCCACCACTGTGCCCCCGACATAATAATGCCACCACTGTGCCCCCACATAATAATGCCACCACTGTGCCCCACATAATGCCACCACTGTGCCCCCGACATAATAATGCCACCACTGTGCCCCCACATAATAATGCTACCACTGTGCCCCCACATAATAATGCTACCACTGTGCCCCCACATAATAATACTACCACTGTGCCCCCACATAATAATGCCACCACTGTGCCCCCACATAATAATGCCACCACTGTGCCCCCACATAATAATGCCACCACTGTGCCCCACATAATAATGCCACCACTGTGCCCCCGACATAATAATGCCACCACTGTGCCCCCACATAATAATGCCACCACTGTGCCCCCACATAATAATGCTACCACTGTGCCCCCACATAATAATGCCACCACTGTGCCCCCACATAATAATGCTACCACTGTGCCCCCCATAATAATGCTACCACTGTGCCCCCACATAATAATGCCTCCTTTTTGCCCTCTTGATGGTAAAATTGACCCCTTGAAATTATTAATACGCTGTGCAAGTGTCCTAGATAAGTGTCGACATTTTTCCCCAAAAAAAGTTTTAATGCCCTCCGTGCACCTACACCGGGACTCTGACATTGTGCTCCGACGCCGGGACTCTGACATTGTGCACCGACGCCGGGACTCTGACATTGTGCACCGACGCCGGGACTCTGACATTGTGCACCGACGCCGGGACTCTGACATTGTGCACCGACGCCGGGACTCTGACATTGTGCTCCGACGCCGGGACTCTGACATTGTGCACCGACGCCGGGACTCTGACATTGTGCACCGACGCCGGGACTCTGACATTGTGCACCGACGCCGGGACTCTGACATTGTGCTCCGACGCCTGGACTCTGACATTGTGCACCGACGCCGGGACTCTGACATTGTGCACCGACGCCGGGACTCTGACATTGACTCTGACATTGTGCACCGACGCCGGGACTCTGACATTGTGCACCGACGCCGGGACTCTGACATTGTGCTCCGACGCCTGGACTCTGACATTGTGCACCGACGCGGGGACTCTGACTCTGACAATGTGCTCCGACGCCTGGACTCTGACATTGTGCACCGACGCCGGGACTCTGACATTGACTCTGATATTGTGCACCGACGCCGGGACTCTGACATTGTGCACCGACGCCGGGACTCTGACATTGACTCTGACATTGTGCACCGACGCCGGGACTCTGACATTGACTCTGACATTGTGCACCGACGCCGGGACTCTGACATTGTGCACCGACGCCGGGACTCTGACATTGTGCACCGACGCCGGGACTCTGACATTGTGCACCGACGCCGGGACTCTGACATTGTGCACCGACGCCGGGACTCTGACATTGACTCTGACATTGTGCACCGACGCCGGGACTCTGACATTGACTCTGACATTGTGCACTGACGCCGGGACTCTGACATTGACTCTGACATTGTGCACCGACGCCGGGACTCTGACATTGTGCACCGACGCCGGGACTCTGACATTGACTCTGACATTGTGCACCGACGCCGGGACTCTGACATTGTGCACCGACGCCGGGACTCTGACATTGACTCTGACATTGTGCACCGACGCCGGGACTCTGACATTGTGCACCGACGCCAGGACTCTGACATTGACTCTGACATTGTGCACCGACGCCGCGGCAGTGTATCCCCGGCCGTTCTGTAGACCTCAGGCATAAAGCGACTTGCAGAACCAGGAGCGTCAGTGCCGCGAGCTCGGGACTCCCTGCTCTACCATAGAGCTGTTCTATATGGAGTAGAGAGTGGCAGTAACTCTGGGGTCTCGTCTGGCCGGGGGCTGGGACACCCGCACCCTCTGCCATCATTACCCCCCACAGTAACTACACTACTTACCGGACATATACAACCTGTCAGCACGGTCTTGTAACTGTAGCGACGCTGTAATACTGAGACTTTCAGCTGCAGAATGGAAGGAAGAGAGCCACAGTATTCATTACTGATGGGTAGGCGGAGCCCCAGATCAGGATGTTACCTCAGATCAAAAGAGTGATGACTGGCTGGCCCCTCCAGCTCGGGCTCCTCCTACTCAGCTCCAGTCTAAGATTTGAGGTCCAGAGGATGGTCGCTGCTAATGCAGCTCCTCAGAAGATTTTATTATTTTATATTCGGACAGGAGACTTGGATCACTAGTTGGTCTAGAGGTCTCAGGGGTACCAGCGCTGCTGTACCCCAACCTCTCCCTTGGCGGATCTGTATTTACTCAATAGTCCCTGCAGAATCCTTGCCGGCCCTGGGGGATGAGGAGAGCTTCCCTGGCGGGACGCAAACCACACGTGCGGTCACTGCGTTCCTCGCCCTGGGGGGAAGCATGGGCACTGCGCCAGAAACCCCTGAGGGTCCCTGTGGCGCTTTGGCTGGTGAGTACTCCACACAAATTTTTATTATTATTATGTGTGAGTGCTTCAGCGTCTGATGGCAGCGATATTACTAATGTCAGTATGCTTCAGCGCTGCGGTGACAGCGTTACTACATGTATATCAGTATGCTTCAGCGCTGCGGTGACAGCGCTACTACATGTATGTCATATGCTTCAGCGCTGCGGTGACAGCGCTATTACATGTATGTCAGTATGCTTCAGTGCTGCGGTGACAGCGCTATTACTTGTATGTCAGTATGCTTCAGCGCTGCGGTGACAGCGCTACTACATGTATGTCAGTATGCTTCAGTGCTGCGGTGACAGCGCTACTACATGTATGTCAGTATGCTTCAGCACTGCGGTGACAGCGCTACTACATGTATGTCAGTATGCTTCAGCGCTGCTGTGACAGCGCTATTACATGTATGTCAGTATGCTTCAGTGCTGCGGTGACAGCGCTATTACATGTATGTCAGTATGCTTCAGTGCTGCTGTGACAGCACTATTACATGTATGTCAGTATGCTTCAGTGCTGCTGTGACAGCACTACTACATGTATGTCAGTATGCTTCAGTGCTGCTGTGACAGCACTACTACATGTATGTCAGTATGCTTCAGCGCTGCGGTGACAGCGCTACTACATGTATGTCAGTATGCTTCAGTGCTGCGGTGACAGCGCTATTACTTGTATGTCAGTATGCTTCAGTGCTGCGGTGACAGCGCTATTACATGTATGTCAGTATGCTTCAGTGCTGCTGTGACAGCACTACTACATGTATGTCAGTATGCTTCAGTGCTGCTGTGACAGCACTACTACATGTATGTCAGTATGCTTCAGTGCTGCTGTGACAGCACTACTACTTGTATGTCAGTATGCTTCAGTGCTGCTGTGACAGCGCTATTACATGTATGTCAGTATGCTTCAGCGCTGCTGTGACAGCGCTATTACATGTATGTCAGTATGCTTCAGTGCTGCGGTGACAGCGCTATTACTTGTATGTCAGTATGCTTCAGCACTGCGGTGACAGCGCTACTACATGTATGTCAGTATGCTTCAGTGCTGCTGTGACAGCGCTATTACATGTATGTCAGTATGCTTCAGTGCTGCGGTGACAGCGCTACTACATGTAATGTCAGTATGCTTCAGCGCTGCGGTGACAGCGCTATTACATGTATGTCAGTATGCTTCAGCGCTGCTGTGACAGCGCTATTACATGTATGTCAGTATGCTTCAGTGCTGCTGTGACAGCGCTATTACATGTATGTCAGTATGCTTCAGTGCTGCGGTGACAGCGCTACTACATGTAATGTCAGTATGCTTCAGCGCTGCGGTGACAGCGCTATTACATGTATGTCAGTATGCTTCAGCGCTGCTGTGACAGCGCTATTACTTGTATGTCAGTATGCTTCAGCGCTGCTGTGACAGCGCTATTACATGTATGTCAGTATGCTTCAGTGCTGCGGTGACAGCGCTACTACATGTATGTCAGTATTCTTCAGTGCTGCGGTGACAGCGCTATTACATGTATGTCAGTATGCTTCAGTGCTGCTGTGACAGCGCTACTACATGTATGTCAGTATGCTTCAGTGCTGCGGTGACAGCGCTATTACATGTATGTCAGTATTCTTCAGTGCTGCGGTGACAGCGCTATTACATGTATGTCAGTATGCTTCAGTGCTGCTGTGACAGCGCTATTACTTGTATGTCAGTATGCTTCAGCGCTGCTGTGACAGCGCTACTACATGTATGTCAGTATGCTTCAGTGCTGCGGTGACAGCGCTACTACATGTATGTCAGTATTCTTCAGTGCTGCGGTGACAGCGCTATTACATGTATGTCAGTATGCTTCAGTGCTGCTGTGACAGCGCTACTACATGTAATGTCAGTATTCTTCAGTGCTGCTGTGACAGCGCTGTTACAAGTAGATGTGGTGATTTTTTGTCCGCAGGCAGATAGCTGCAGGACAGAGAGGGAGCAGGAGCGGGGAGAGTTCGCGCTCATTATTTGAGCTAGCAGGGGGCGTGGCCTATCTATTCCCGGTCTTTTGAGCAGGAAGACGCGCGCTCTGGCGTTTCTCCTGCGACCCCCTCACTGTGGCGGCCATTACACAGGCTCCTGGGCTCCTCAGACCGCTCCTCTCCTCATAAGACACCACGGCCAGCTGGGTGAGTGCTGATTCCTCACCCCGCAGCGTAGCGATCGCTATCCTGCAGCTGCAGTCTCATTAGAGACATAAAAATTGGCTGGGGCTCACAAATATATATATTGTGGTGAGTTTGCAATATTAACCCCTCTGAGGGTTATTTCTACCAGCTAAATTTTTTGACTGAATACCGCTGGGGTAACCCTGCCTGGTGGAGCGTTAACCCTTCAGCGTTTTAAAAAAAAAAAAAAAACGCATAGTTTTTGCTGG
This sequence comes from Oophaga sylvatica, assembly GCA_033576555.1. Classification (NCBI taxonomy): domain Eukaryota; kingdom Metazoa; phylum Chordata; class Amphibia; order Anura; family Dendrobatidae; genus Oophaga; species Oophaga sylvatica. Next base: position 600,007,405 of record JARQOD010000003.1, read on the forward strand.
TATTACCGCTTTGACCTGTTCATACAGGTGAGACATGTCTGAACAGAGTTCAGATGCCGCGGACCATGTCCCAGTGCCATTACGGCAATCAGATACGCAGACCTCCACAGCGTCTAGCGCTGCGGTCGACAGCGGTGGAAAATTGGACGATATCGCTCGATCGATCAACAACTTGTCTGACCTTTTAGGTCAATATGTGTCTGCTAATTCCTCTCAGAGGAAGCGACGCAGGCCGTTACCGGCCTCTACACGGAGCGAGTCAGATGTATCTGATATTGGGCAGAGTTCCCCTTTAAATTCGGATGGAGAAATATCCGATTCAGATGCGGACGAGCCGCAGGGGCGTTCCTCTATGGCGAAGCGTACGGAGGCATTAATTGAAGCCATGAGAGATATACTACAGTTACCGGAGGAGGTAACTAGTCGTCCTGGTAAAGCAGCACGTATGTTCCAGGAGTCCCGTGCTTCGCGTACAACATTACCAGCTCTGGATGAGCTTAATAGTGTAATAGAGGAGGAACGTCTGTGTCCAGATAAGCGTTTTCATGGAACGCATTTCTTGGATACACTTTATCCTTGCTCTGCGGAGTTAAAGGCTAATTGGTCTTCTGCTCCTGAAGTGGATGTGTCTTTATCTCAGCTTAGTAAATCCTCTCTACTCCCTATTAAGGGGAAAGCGAGCTTACAGGAGCCTTTGGATAGAAAAACAGAATTGGCGGCAAAAGCAAGCTATGAGGCTGCGGGTCATGGATTCCGAGCAGTGCTAGGATCCATGTGTGCTGCTAGAGCTTCTCTAAGCTGGTTGGCACGTCTGAAGACGGAGTTGCAAAATGAATCTCCGTTATCTGAGATACGGGAAACTTGTGAATGGTTAGAAACGGCAGCCTGTTATATCTTTGAGGCCGGTCTGGATACGGCATCTCTGCTGGCCAAAGCGCAAGCTTCAGCGGTCACAGTCAGAAGAGCTTTATGGCTCAGACAGTGGGCCGGGGACGCAGTTTCCAAACAAGGGTTGTTGGCCTTACCTTACAAGGGTGGCCATCTTTTTGGATCCGACCTCACAGAGCTGATTTCCAAGGCTAAGGCGAAGGAATCAGCATTACCACAGCGTAGGGCCATGGCCTCGGTGTCCAGTAAGCCTGGTGTCTATAGTGGTCGGCGGTCCTTTCGGGGCCGAGGACGATCTAGTCACTCCTCGTGGGGATCGGGTCGTCCTTCCTTCTCAGGAAAGAAATCCTCTCAGAAAACTCGTACTCCCTGGAAGCAGAGTTTCCACCAGGACAAGCGGGAACTTGACAAGAAGCCCGCAAAGTCGAATTGACGCCAGGGGTCCACTCGAGGATTCTCGAGTGGGGGGTCGCCTGCTTCTTTTCAAGGCGACTTGGATGGCTCGCGTTCCAGATTCCTGGGTAACGCGGATAGTGTCGGCAGGCTATTTCATAGAGTTTGCTTCTCGACCCCCAAATGTTTTTTGTCAGTCTCGCGTTCCGTCGGAACCCGAGCTTGTTGTCGCTCTACAGCGAGAGGTCGAATCTCTGCTACAAAAGGGTGTAGTGATACCGGTTCCGTCAGAGGACCGAGGGAAGGGTTTTTATTCCAACCTTTTCATAGTTCCCAAAAAGGAGAACAAATTTCGCCCGATTCTGGATCTCAAGCGATTAAACCGGCATGTCCATGCCCGGAAATTTCGCATGGAGTCGCTTCGCTCCGTTGTGGCAGCTCTATCACAGAACGATTTTCTGGTGTCAATCGACATTCGCGACGCCTATTTGCATATTCCATCGGAAAGGCTCATCAGCGCTTTCTTCGATTTGCCATAGGTCAGAATCATTACCAGTTCGTGGCTCTGCCGTTCGGCTTAGCCTCAGCGCCAAGGGTCTTTACAAAAATTCTGGCGCCCCTCATGGCAATCCTTCGAAGACAGGGGATTACGATTCTCCCTTATCTGGACGATCTTTTGATCGTGGCTTCCTCGGAGGAGGAGGTGTTGACGGCTCGGGATTTGTCTCTTCAGTTTCTGAAGGACTTCGGTTGGCTGGTCAATTGGGAGAAGTCGTCCCTGGAACCATCGAGGACAATCCTCTTTTTGGGAATGCATCTCGACACGTTTCGGTCGGTAGTTTCCCTACCACCGGACAAACAGTCATGTCTTCTTCGACATGTACAGATTATGAAATCCTCAACGGCAATGTCCCTACGGAAGTGTATGCGTCTTCTGGGACTGATGGTGGCGTCCATGGAGGCAATTCCTTTTGCCCAGTTCCATTCCAGGACTCTCAAAGGTTCATCTTGAGTCGATGGAACCAGTCGCAATCGCTGGATTGCAGTGTCACCATTTCTCGCGCGGTGCGGGATTCTCTAGAATGGTGGTTACGTCCAGGGGCATTCTCCCTGGGGAAGTCTTTCCTCCCTCGAAGTGGTCAGTCATAACCACCGATGCCAGCCTGACGGGCTGGGGGGGTGTTTGGAACAATCTCTGGATTCAGGGGGTATGGTCATTGGAAGAGTCTGTTCTTCCGATCAACATCCTGGAATTGAGGGCGATTTTCCTTTGCCTCCAACATTGGACGGTCCCTTTGAGCGGTCTGCCAGTCCGAGTGCAGACAGACAATGCGACGGCTGTCGCGTATATCAATCACCAAGGTGGGACAAGGAGTTCCAGACTCATGGTAGAGGTGTCCCGAATTCTGATTTGGGCAGAGGCCAGTGTACCAGCCATTTCGGCGATTCACATTCCAGGGGTTCAGAATATTACAGCGGACTTTCTCAGTCGCAGAAGGATGGATCCCGGGGAATGGAGCCTCCACCCGGAAGTTTTGCACTACTGTGCTCTCGCTGGGGAACCCCCCAAGTGGATTTGATGGCATCCAGGTCCAATGCCAAGTTACCGACGTTCATGTCCAGGTACAAGGACCCGAAGGCTGTGGCGGTGGATGCTCTAGTGGCTCAGTGGGATCAGTTCGAGCTGATCTATGTATTCCCGCCGATATCCTTACTTCCTCTAGTACTGCGTCGGATCAGACTAGAGAGAATTCCAGCTATTTTGATAGCTCCAGACTGGCCAAGAAGGGTGTAGTTCTCGACAATAATGTCGCTGTTGGCGGCACCTCCTTTTCCACTCCCTCTTCAACCGGACTTGTTGACTCAGGGGCCCGTTTGTCATCCGGACTTGATGTCCCTGCGTTTGACGGCGTGGCTCTTGAGACCGAAATCTTGACCCGTAGAGGTTTTTCAGCCGAGGTCATTGCTACCCTTCGTGCTGCAAGAAGTCCGGCTACTACTAGGATTTACCACAAAATTTGGGAAAACCTTCTTTTCGTGGTGTTTGGGGTCTTCTCGGAACCCGAGAAAATTTTCCATTCCCAACCTGTTGGCTTTTCTGCAGCATGGGCTAGACAAGGGTTTGGCAGTCAGCACCCTGAAAGGTCAGATTTCTGCTCTGTCCTTATTGTTCCGGAGAACCATTGCTTCAAATAGAGACGTGCTCTCCTTTTTCCGAGGTATATCTCGTAAGTTCCCGCCGCGGAAGGCACCCGTGTCTCCTTGGCGGCTCAACCTTGTTTTGGAGGCTCTTCAGCATAAACCTTTTGAGCCTATGGTTTCTGCTAGCCTTTCTTTACTTTCTTGGAAGGTGGCTTTCCTTGTTGCAGTCACTTCCTTGAGGAGAGTTTCTGAGTTGGCAGCTCTTTCTTGTTCGCCTACTTTTCTGGAGTTTTTTCCCGGATCGTGTAGTGCTTCGCACTCGGGGTGATTTTTTGCCTAAAGTGGTGTCACAATTACATGTCAACCAGGATATTGTGTTGCCTTCATTCTGCCGGATCCGAAGAATGTGAAAGAGCGCGCTTTACACACATTGGATTTAGTGCGGGCCTTGAAGTTTTATCTATCTATTACTCAAGGTTTTCGTAAGACGGACTCCCTATTTGTGGTTCCCGTCGGTCGTCGGCGTGGTCAACGAGCTTCCAAGGATTCTATAGCTCGTTGGATTCGGTCAGCTATATTGGAAGCTTACCGTCTTCAGGGTGAATCTTGCCCGATTAAGATTCAAGCCCATTCCACGAGGGCTGTGGCTTCATCGTGGGCTTTTCACCAAGGTGCTTCGGCAGTGCAGCTCTGCCGGGCGGCAACTTGGCGCTCTGTCCACACGTTTACGAAGTTTTATAAAGTGGACGTCAGTGCTTCCGCTGATGCAGCCCTCGGACGTAGGGTCCTGCAGGCAGCTGTAGTTTAAAGTTCTGGATGAACTTGTGTTTAGCGCTGGTTGCGTTTTGTTGTTAAGGTTGTTGGGTTTCTGCCTCTTGTTGGTTTTTTCCCACCCTTATTTTTGAACTGCTTTGGGACGTCCCATCAGTAATGAATTCCTGTGTCTCCCTCCCTTCCATCTGCAGCTGAAACACGGATTTTGGTAAAGAAATTACCGGTAAAATCCTTTTCAGCGAAGGAAGGGAGGGAGACACAGCACCCTCCCAAGGCAGAAGTGTGTTGATGTTTTCAGATGCAGCGCGACCCTTATCTGATAGCGATTATCTGGGCTGAGGTCAGCGCGCTAAGGCTCTGTTCCAGCATCGCCAGCTCATCGCAGTAGTCAGGTTCCGTGAGTAGTACCTGGAACTCTGTGGTTTTTGGCTTTCTTTGCATGCATAACCTGTATCCTTGTGTTTTTTCTCTGAAGTTCCTTCAGAAGGGGTTATGTTGCTCCGCTGGTGATCTTGGCTCTTTTCCTAAAAGCTTTGGTACGACTGGAGCTGAGTAGGAGGAGCCCGAGCTGGAGGGGCCAGCCAGTCAGCACTCTTTTGATCTGAGGTGACATCCTGATCTGGGGCTCCGCCTACCCATCAGTAATGAATTCCTGTGTCTCCCTCCCTTCCTTCGCTGAAAAGGATTTTACCGGTAAGTTCTTACCAAAATCCGTGTTTTTCTTGTATACATCGACTGTCCCGGAGGGGGGGCCGGACTGTACCGGGGAGGGGGATGCCGGACTGTACTGGGGGAGGGGATGCCGGACTGTATCGGGGGAGGGGGAGTGCCGGACTGTACCGGGGGAGGGGGATGCCGGACTGTACCGGGGGAGGGGGATGCCGGACTGTACCGGGGGAGGGGGATGCCGGACTGTACCGGGGGCCGGGGGGATGCCGGACTGTACCGGGGGAGGGGATGCCGGACTGTACCGGGGGAGGGGGGATCGGACTGTACCGGGGGAGGGGGATCGGACTGTACCGGGGGAGGGGGCCAGACTGTACTGGGGGGGAGGAATCGGACTGTACCGGGGAGGGGGGATCGGACTGTACCGAGGGGGAGGAATCGGACTGCACTGGGAGGGGGGTGGCCAGACTGTAACGGGGGAGGGGGATGCCGGACTGCACTGGGGGGGAGGGGATCGGACTGTACCGGGGGAGGGGGATGCCGGACTGCACCAGGGGGAGGGGATCGGACTGTACCGGGGGGAGGGGGGATCAAACTGTACCGGGGGAGGGGGATCGAACTACCGGGGGAGGGTGGGCCGGAGTGTATCGGGGTCTTCTCCCCATCTGTGATTCTCTGGCCCCTGCCTTTTTCTATGTTACCCTTTGTGCCGGCGCCGTCGTCCAGGTGGTGATTTACAGTTGTAGGTGTTGGTGTCTCTGTAGATGGCGGCCACCACCTTGGCTCAGTCGGTGAGGGAGAGGTTCCTGGCGAGCGTGTTGGAGCCGCAGCTCATGCAGACGTAAGTATCAGTGCCGCTGTCGGGACAATATCCATGTAATTTGGGGGAAAATAAATCCTTTCGTTTTAATAATCGTATTGTTTGTAAACCAGTTATAGGAAGGATTATTATATGTGGATTATTTAGAGACTTCTCAGATTACACATATCGGACTCGTGTCCCCGCTCTACACTTATAATGAGTGAGCATCAGAGCAGCGATCCCCGAGGCTGCGCCCGGTCCTGACCGTGTCTCTTACTCCTCCCTGACGTGATCTGCTTTGGGTCTTACTGGTAACGTTGATCTTCTCATCCTCCTCTTTCATTTTCCCAGGTCGGAGATTGGGATCCTCACGGCCACCTCCCTACTTCATCGAATTGTGCGGCAAGTGACATCCGAGTCTTTGCTGGAGGAGATCGTTCATTTCCTACTGGGGGATCAGCGAGAGCCGGAGACGCTGAGCGGCGCTCAGAGGTTCCCATTACGCCATCGCCTCATAGAGCACTGTAACCACATATCGGACGAGGTGAGGCTGCGCCGTAGTCACCGCTTCCTGGGGTGATGATTACGAGGGGAGGCTGCGCCCGTAGTCACCGCTTCCTAGGGTGATGATTACGAGGTGAGGCTGTGCCCGTAGTCACCGCTTCCTGGGGTGATGGTTACGAGGTGAGGCTGCGCCGTAGTCACCGCTTCCTGGGGTGATGGTTACGAGGTGAGGCTGTGTCCGTAGTCACCGCTTCCTGGGGTGATGGTTACGAGGTGAGGCTGGTGTCCGTAGTCACCGCTTCCTGGGGTGATGGTTATGAGGTGAGGCTGCGCCGTAGTCACCGCTTCCTGGGTGATGGTTATGAGGTGAGGCTGCGCCGTAGTCACCGCTTCCTGGGGTGTATGGTTACGAGGTGAGGCTGCGCCTGTAGTCACCGCTTCCTGGGGAGATGGTTACGAGGTGAGGCTGCACCCGTAGTCACCGCTTCCTGGGGTGATGATTACGAGGTAAGGCTGTGCCCGTAGTCACCGCTTCCTGGGGTGATGATTACGAGATGAGGCTGCGCCCAAAGTCACCGCTTCCTGGGGTGATGGTTACGAGGTGAAGCTGTGTCCGTAGTCACCGCTTCCTGGGGTGATGGTTACGAGGTGAGGCTGTGCCCGTAGTCACCGCTTCCTGGGGTGATGGTTACGAGGTGAGGCTGGGCCCGTAGTCACCGCTTCCTGGGGTATGGTTATGAGGTGAGGCTGCGCCGTAGTCACCGCTTCCTGGGGTGATGGTTACGAGGTGAGGCTGCGTCCGTAGTCACCGCTTCCTGGGGTGATGTTACGAGGTGAGGCTGTGTCCGTAGTCACCGCTTCCTGGGGTGATGGTTACGAGGTGAGGCTGTGCCCGTAGTCACCGCTTCCTGGGGTGATGGTTTACGAGGTGAAGCTGCGCCCGTAGTCACCGCTTCCTGGGGTGATGGTTATGAGGTGAGGCTGCGCCCGTAGTCACCGCTTCCTGGGGTGATGGTTACGAGGTGAGGCTGTGCCGGTAGTCACCGCTTCCTGGGTGATGATTACGAGGTGAGGCTGTGCCCGTAGTCACCGCTTCCTGGGGTGATGGTTATGAGGTGAGGCTGCGCCCGTAGTCACCGCTTCCTGGGGTGATGGTTACGAGGTGGAAGCTGTGCCCGTAGTCACCACTTCCTGGGGTGATGGTTACGAGGTGAGTGCTGCGCCCGTAGTCACCGCTTCCTGGGGTGATGGTTACGAGGTGAGGCTGCGTCCGTAGTCACCGCTTCCTGGGGTGATGGTTACGAGGTGAGGCTGCGCCCGTAGTCACCGCTTCCTGGGTGTGATGGTTACGAGGTGAGGCTGTGCCCGTAGTCACCGCTTCCTCTGGTGATGGTTACGAGGTGAGGCTGTGCCCGTAGTCACCGCTTCCTGGGGTGATGGTTACGAGGTGAGGCTGCGCCCGTAGTCACCGCTTCCTGGGGTGATGGTTACGAGGTGAGGCTGCGCCCGTAGTCACCGCTTCCTGGGGTGATGGTTACGAGGTGAGGCTGCGCCCGTAGTCACCGCTTCCTGGGGTGATGGTTACGAGGTGAGGCTGCGCCGTTAGTCACCGCTTCCTGGGGTGATGGTTACGAGGTGAGGCTGTGCCCGTAGTCACCGCTTCCTGGGGTGATGGTTACGAGGTGAGCTGTGCCCGTAGTCACCGCTTCCTGGGGTGATGGTTACGAGGTGATGCTGCGCCCGTAGTCACCGCTTCCTGGGGTGATGGTTACGAGGTGAGGCTGTGCCCGTAGTCACCGCTTCCTGCGGTGATGATTACGAGGTGAGGATGCGCCCGTAGTCACCGCTTCCTGGGGTGATGGTTACGAGGTGAGGCGTGCCCGTAGTCACCGCTTCCTGGGGTGATGATTACGAGGTGAGGCTGCGCCCGTAGTCACCGCTTCCTGGGGTGATGATTACGAGGTGAGGCTCAGTGACACATGGAGGATTTTCTTTGGATATTTTGTGGATTTTTGGTGAAATCTGTGACAGAAAAACGTTTTATTGTGAATGTAGTCAGTAAAATGATTTTTTTTTTATTCTGTTTGATCCGAGGGGAAATCTTTGATCCCGAGCAAACAAATGTGAACAAGTCCCGAGTGATTAACACCTTGTCCCCTCGGTGCCCACAGATCAGTATTATGACCTTGCGGCTGTTCGAGCATCTGCTCCAGAAACCCAATGAGCACATCCTGTATAACCTGATCCTGCGCAACCTGGAGGAGCGGAACTACACGGAGTACAAGCCCCCGTGTCCGGAGGACAAGGACATCGTGGAGAACGGGCAGATCCCCGGGGCGGTGTATGTATGATGGGGTCCCCGGGGCGTTGTATGTATGATGGGGTCCCCGGGGCGGTGTATGTATGATGGGGTCCCCGGGGCGGTGTATGTATGATGGGTCCCCGGGGCGGTGTATGTATGATGGGGTCCCGGGGCGGTGTATGTATGATGGGGTCCCCGGGCGGTGTATGTATGATGGGGTCCCCTGGGCGGTGTATGTATGATGGGGTCCCCGGGGCGGTGTATGTATGATGGGGTCCCCGGGGCGGTGTATGTATGATGGGGTCCCCTGGGCGGTGTATGTATGATGGGGTCCCCTGGGCGGTGTATGTATGATGGGGTCCCCTGGGCGGTGTTATGTATGATGGGGTCCCTGGGCGGTGTATGTATGATGGGGTCCCCTGGGCGGTGTATGTATGATGGGGTCCCCTGGGCGGTGTATGTATGATGGGGTCCCCGGGGCGGTGTATGTATGATGGGGATCCCGGGGCGGTGTATGTATGATGGGGTTCCCGGGGCGGTGTATATATGATGGGATCCCGGGGCGGTGTATGTATGATGGGATCCCGGGGCGGTGTATGTATGATGGAATCCCCGGGGCGGTGTATGTATGATGGGGTCCTCTGGGCGGTGTATGTATGATGGGATCCCGGGGCAGTGTATGTATGATGGGGTCCCGGGGCAGTGTATGTATGATGGGGTCCCGGGGCGGTGTATATATGATGGGGTCCCGGGGCGGTGTATATATGATGGGGTCCCAGTGGCGGTGTATGTATGATGGGATCCCAGGGGCGGTGTATGTATGATGGGGTCCCGGAGCAGTGTATGTATGATGGGGTCCCCGGCGCGGTGTATGTATGATGGGATACCGGGGCGGTGTATGTATGATGGGATCCTGGGGCGGTGTATGTAATGATGGGGTCCTGGGGCGGTGTATGTATGATGGGGTCCCCGGCGCGGTGTATGTATGATGGGAGCGTCCTGCCGTTCCTGCAGATCTGATTCACTGTTGTCTATCTACAGAGACCTTGAAGAAGATCCGATATTTACAGACATCTCTCCGGACAACGCTCTGTCTAAAGAGTGGCTGAGCGCGTCTCCTCCCATCACCCCGATCATCAAAGAACCGATGGTAAAACCGAAGTGCACAAAATCGTTAACAGGTGAGTCTGGAAAGTATGTGCCCCCGTGTGACCTATAGAAAGTAGCATAGGCCTCCTGTGCGCGAGCGGAGCTGTAGGCTCTGTACACACTGGCATCAAAAATGATGGACTGATCATGAATTAATATGCAGCTCTGCAAAACATAGGAGGATAGAGTAAAGGGGCAGTCCGCTGAAAATAAGTTACTACCGGTCTGACTGACTGCGGGGACTCGCAGAACAATGGGGCATTTCAGCTGCAGATGGAAGGAAGAGAGCCACAGTATTCATTACTGATGGGTAGGCGGAGCCCCAGATCAGGATGTCACCTCAGATTCAAAAGAGTGCTGACTGGCTGGCCCCTCCAGCTCGGGCTCCTCCTACTCAGCTCCAGTCTAAGATTTGAGGTCTCAGAGGATGGTCGCTGCTAATGCAGCTCCTCAGTAGATTTTATTATTTCAGCTGCAGATGGAAGGAAGAGAGCCACAGTATTCATTACTGATGGGTAGGCGGAGCCCCAGATCAGGATGTTACCTCAGATCAAAAGAGTGCTGACTGGCTGGCCCCTCCAGCTCGGGCTCCTCCTACTCAGCTCCAGTCTAAGATTTGAGGTCCAGAGGATGGTCGCTGCTAATGCAGCTCCTCAGAAGATTTTATTATTTTAATATTCGGACAGGAGACTTGGATCACTAGTTGGTCTAGAGGTCTCAGGGGTACCAGCGCTGCTGTACCCCAACCTCTCCCTTGGCGGATCTGTATTTACTCAAAGTCCCTGCAGAATCCTTGCCGGCCCTGGGGGGTGAGGAGAGCTTCTCTGCGGGAACGCAAACCACACGTGCGGTCACTGCGTTCTTCGCCCTGGGGGGAAGCATGGGCACTGCGCCAGAAACCCCTGAGGGTCCCTGTGGCGCCTTGGCTGGTGAGTACTCCACACAAATTTTAATAATAATTATGTGTGAGTGCTTTAGCGTCTGAATGAGCAGCGCTATTACTAATGTCAGTATGCTTCAGCGCTGCTGTGACAGCGTTACTACATGTATGTCAGTATGCTTCAGTGCTGCGGTGACAGCGCTACTACATGTAATGTCAGTATGCTTCAGCGCTGCTGTGACAGCGCTACTACATGTAATGTCAGTATGCTTCAGCGTACTGTGACAGCGCTACTACATGTATGTCAGTATGCTTCAGTGCTGCTGTGACAGCGCTACTACATGTAATGTTCAGTATGCTTCAGCGCTGCTGTGACAGCGCTACTACATGTAATGTCAGTATGCTTCAGCGCTGCTGTGACAGCGCTACTACATGTAATGTCAGTATGCTTCAGCGCTGCTGTGACAGCGCTGTTACAAGTAGATGTGGTGATTTTTTGTCCGCAGGCAGATAGCTGCAGGACAGAGAGGAGCAGGAGCGGGGGAGTTCGCGCTCATTATTTGAGCTGGCGGGGGGCGTGGCCTATCTATCCCGGTCTTTTGAGCAGGAAGACGCGCGCTCTGGCGTTTCTCCTGCGACCCCCTCACTGTGGCGGCCATTACTCAGGCTCCTGGGCTCCTCGGACCGCTCCTCTCCTCATAAGACACCACGGCCAGCTGGGTGAGTGCGGATTCCTCACCCCGCAGCGCAGCGATCGCTATCCTGCAGCTGCAGTCTCATCAGAGACATAAAAATTGGCTGGGGCTCACAAATATATATATATTTGGTGAGTTTGCAATATTAACCCCTCTGAGGGTTATTTCTACCAGCTAAATTTGCTGACTGAATACCGCTGGGGTAACCCTGCTTGGTGGAGCGTTAACCCTTCAGCGTTTGAAAAAAAAAAAAAAAAAAAAAAAAACTGCATAGTTTTTTGCTGGTATTACCGCTTCGACCTGCTCATACAGGTGAGACATGTCTGAACAGAGTTCAGATGCCGCGGATCACGTCCCAGTGCCATTGCGGCAATCAGATACGCAGACCTCCACAGCGTCTAGCGCTGCGGTCGACAGCGGTGAAAAATTGGATGATATCGCTCGATCGATCAACAACTTGTCTGACCTTTTAGGTCAATATGTGTCTGCTAATTCCTCTCAGAGGAAGCGACGCAGGCCGTTACCGGCCTCTACACGGAGCGAGTCAGATGTATCTGATATTGGGCAGAGTTCCCCTTTAAAATTCGGATGGAGAAATATCCGATTCAGATGCGGACGAGCCGCAGGGGCGTTCCTCTATGGCGAAGCGTACGGAGGCATTAATTGAAGCCATGAGAGATATATACAGTTACCGGAGGAGGTAACTAGTCGTCCTGGTAAATCAGCACGCATGTTCCAGGAGTCCCGTGCTTCGCGCACAACATTGCCAACTCTGGATGAGCTTAATGGTGTAATAGAGGAGGAACGTCTATGTCCAGATAAGCGTTTTCATGGAACGCATTTCTTTGATACACTTTATCCTTGCTCTACGGAGTTAAAGGCTAATTGGTCTTCTGCTCCTGAAGTGGATGTGTCTTTGTCTCAGCTTAGTAAATCCTCTCTACTCCCTATTAAGGGAAAAGCGAGCTTAAGGAGCCTTTGGATAGAAAGGCAGAATTGGCGGCAAAAGCAAGCTATGAGGCTGCGGGTCATGGATTTCGAGCAGTGCTAGGATCCATGTGTGCTGCTAGAGCTTCTCTAAGCTGGTTGGCACGTCTGAAGACGGAGTTGCAAAATGAATCTCCGTTATCTGAGATACGGGAAACTTGTGAATGGTTAGAAACGGCAGCCTGTTATATCTTTGATGCCGGTCTGGATACGGCATCTCTGCTGGCCAAAGCGCAAGCTTCAGCGGTCACAGTCAGAAGAGCTTTATGGCTCAGACAGTGGGCCGGGGACGCAGTTTCCAAACAAGGGTTGTTGGCCTTACCTTACAAGGGTGGCCATCTTTTTGGATCCGACCTCACAGAGCTGATTTCCAAGGCTAAGGCGAAGGAATCAGCATTACCACAGCGAAGGGCCATGGCCTCGGTGTCTAGTAAGCTGGTGTTTATAGTGGTCGGCGGTCCTTTCGGGGCCGAGGACGATCTAGTCACTCCTCGTGGGGATCGGGTCGTCCTTCTTTCTCAGGAAAGAAATCCTCTCAGAAAACTCGTACTCCCTGGAAGCAGAGTTTCCGCCAGAACAAGCGGGAACTTGACAAGAAACCCGCAAAGTCGGATTGACGCCAGGGGTCCACTCGAGGATTCTCGAGTGGGGGGTCGCCTGCTTCTTTTCAAGGAGACTTGGATGGCTCGCGTTCCAGATTCCTGGGTAACGCGGATAGTGTCGGCAGGCTATTTCATAGAGTTTGCTTCTCAACCCCCAAATGTTTTTTGTCAATCTCGCGTTCCGTCGGAACCCGAGCTTGTTGTCGCTCTACAGCGAGAGGTCGAATCGCTACTACAAAAGGGTGTAGTGATACCGGTTCCGTCAGAGGACCGAGGGAAAGGTTTTTATTCCAACCTTTTTATAGTTCCCAAAAAGGAGAACAAATTTCGCCCGATTCTGGATCTCAAGCGATTAAACCGGCATGTCCATGCCCGGAAATTTCGCATGGAGTCGCTTCGTTCCGTTGTGGCAGCTCTGTCACAGAACGATTTTCTGATGTCAATCGACATTCGCGACGCCTATTTGCATATTCCCATCGGAAAGGCTCATCAGCGCTTTCTTCGATTTGCCATAGGTCAGAATCATTACCAGTTCGTGGCTCTGCCGTTCGGCTTAGCCTCAGCGCCAAGGGTCTTTACAAAATTCTGGCGCCTCTCATGGCAATCCTTCGAAAACAGGGGATTACGATTCTCCCTTATCTGGACGATCTTTTGATCATGGCTTCCTCGGAGGAGGAGGCGTTGACGGCTCGGGATTTGTCTCTTCAGTTTCTGAAGGACTTCGGTTGGCTGGTCAATTGGAGAAGTCGTCCCTGGAACCATCGAGGACAATCCTCTTTTTGGGAATGCATCTCGACACGTTTCGGTCGGTAGTTTCCCTACCACCAGACAAACAGTCATGTCTTCTTCGACATGTACAGATTATGAGATCCTCAACGGCAATGTCTCTACGGAAGTGTATGCGTCTTCTAGGACTGATGGTGGCGTCCATGGAGGCAATTCCTTTTGCCCAGTTCCACTCCAGGACTCTTCAAAGGTTCATCTTGAGTCGATGGAATCAGTCGCAATCGCTGGATTGCAGTGTCACCATTTCTCGCGCGGTGCGGGATTCTCTAGAATGGTGGTTACGCCCAGGGGCATTCTCCCTGGGGAAGTCTTTCCTCCCTCTGAAGTGGTCAGTCATAACCACCGATGCCAGCCTGACGGGCTGGGGGGGTGTTTGGAACAATCTCTGGATTCAGGGGGTGTGGTCATCGGAAGAGTCTGTGCTTCCGATCAACATCCTGGAATTGAGGGCGATTTTCCTTTGCCTCCAACATTGGACGGTCCCTTTGAGCGGTCTGCCAGTCCGTGTGCAGACAGACAATGCGACGGCTGTCGCGTATATCAATCACCAAGGTGGGACAAGGAGTTCCAGACTCATGGTAGAGGTGTCCCGAATTCTGATTTGGGCAGAGGCCAATGTACCAGCCATTTCGGCGATTCACATTCCAGGGGTTCAGAATGTTACAGCGGACTTTCTCAGTCGCAGAAGGATGGATTCCGGGGAATGGAGCCTCCATCCGGATGTGTTTGCACTACTGTGCTCTCGCTGGGGAACCCCCCAAGTGGATTTGATGGCATCCAGGTTCAATGCCAAGTTACCGACATTCATGTCCAGGTACAAGGATCCGAAGGCGGTGGCGGTGGATGCTCTAGTGGCTCAGTGGGATCAGTTCGAGCTGATCTATGTATTCCCGCCGATATCCTTACTTCCTCTAGTACTGCGTCGGATCAGACTAGAGAGAATTCCAGCTATTTTGATAGCTCCAGACTGGCCAAGAAGGGTGTGGTTCTCGACAATAATGTCGCTGTTGGCGGCACCTCCTTTTCCACTCCCTCTTCAACCGGACTTGTTGACTCAGGGGCCCGTTTGTCATCCGGACTTGATGTCCCTGCGTTTGACGGCGTGGCTCTTGAGACCGAAATCTTGACCCGTAGAGGTTTCTCAGCCGAGGTCATTGCTACCCTTCGTGCTGCAAGATGTCCGGCTACTACTAGGATTTACCACAAGATTTGGGAAACCTTCTTTTCGTGGTGTTTGGGGTCCTCTCGGAACCCGAGAAAATTTTCCATTCCCAACCTGTTGGCTTTTCTACAGCATGGGCTAGACAAGGGTTTGGCAGTAAGCACTCTGAAAGGTCAGATTTCTGCTCTGTCCTTATTGTTTCGGAGAACCATTGCTTCAAATAGAGACGTGCTTTCCTTTTTCCGAGGTATATCTCGTAAGTTTCCGCCGCGGAAGGCACCCGTGTCTCCTTGGCGGCTCAACCTTGTTTTGGAGGCTCTTCAGCATAAACCTTTTGAGCCTATGGTTTCTGCTAGCCTTTCTTTACTTTCTTGGAAGGTGGCTTTCCTTGTTGCAGTCACTTCCTTGAGGAGAGTTTCTGAGTTGGCAGCTCTTTCTTGTTCGCCTCCTTTTCTGGAGTTTTTTCCGGATCGTGTAGTGCTTCGCACTCGGGGTGATTTTTTGCCTAAAGTGGTGTCACAATTCATGTCAACCAGGATATTGTGTTGCCTTCATTCTGCCCGGATCCGAAGAATGTGAAAGAGCGAGCT
Source organism: Oophaga sylvatica (assembly GCA_033576555.1). Taxonomy (NCBI): domain Eukaryota; kingdom Metazoa; phylum Chordata; class Amphibia; order Anura; family Dendrobatidae; genus Oophaga; species Oophaga sylvatica. The sequence continues at coordinate 600,022,727 of JARQOD010000003.1, forward strand.
TTACACACATTGGATTTAGTGCGGGCCTTGAAGTTTTATCTATCTATTACTCAAGGTTTTCGTAAGACGGACTCCCTGTTTGTGGTTCCAGCAGGTCGTCGGCGTGGTCAACGAGCTTCCAAGGATTCTATAGCTCGTTGGATCCGGTCAGCTATTTTGGAAGCTTACCGTCTTCGGGGTGAATCTTGCCCGATTAAGATTCGAGCCCATTCTACGAGAGCTGTGGCCTCATCGTGGGCTTTTCATCAAGGTGCCTCGGCAGTGCAGCTCTGCCGAGCGGCAACTTGGCGCTCTGTCCACACATTTACAAAGTTTTATAAAGTGGACGTCAGTGCTTCCGCGGATGCAGCCCTCGGACGTAGGGTCCTGCAGGCAGCTGTAGTTTAAAGTTCTGGATGAACTTGTGTTTAGCGCTGGTTGCGCTTTGTTGTTAAGGTTGTTGGGTTTCTGCCTTTTTATTGGTTTTTCCCACCCTTATTTTTGAACTGCTTTGGGACGTCCCATCAGTAATGAATACTGTGGCTCTCTTCCTTCCATCTGCAGCTGAAACACGGATTTTGGTAAGAACTTACCTGTAAAATCCTTTTCAGCGAAGGAAGGAAGAGAGACACAGCACCCTCCCAAGGCAGAAGTGTGTTGATGTTTTCAGATGCAGCGCGACCCTTATCTGATAGCGATTATCTGGGCTGAGGTCAGCGCGCTAAGGCTCTGTTCCAGCATCGCCAGCTCATCGCAGTAGTCAGGTTCCGTGAGTAGTACCTGGAACTCTGTGGTTTTTGGCTTTCTTTGCATGCTTAACCTGTATCCTTGTTTTTTCTCTGAAGTTCCTTCAGAAGGGGTTATGTTGCTCCGCTGGTGATCTTGGCTCTTTTCCTAAAAGCTTTGGTACGACTGGAGCTGAGTAGGAGGAGCCCGAGCTGGAGGGGCCAGCCAGTCATCACTCTTTTGATCTGAGGTAACATCCTGATCTGGGGCTCCGCCTACCCATCAGTAATGAATACTGTGTCTCTCTTCCTTCCTTCGCTGAAAAGGATTTTACAGGTAAGTTCTTACCAAAATCCGTGTTTTATATTCGGACAGGAGACTTGGATCACCAGTTGGTCTAGAGGTCTCAGGGGTACCAGCGCTGCTGTACCCCAACCTCTCCCTTGGCGGATCTGTATTTACTCAAAGTCCCTGCAGAATCCTTGCCGGCCCTGGGGGATGAGGAGAGCTTCCCTGGCGGGGACGCAAACCACACGTGCGGTCACTGCGTTCCTCGCCCTGGGGGGAAGCATGGGCACAGCGCCAGAAACCCCTGAGGGTCCCTGTGGCGCCTTGGCTGGTGAGTACTCCACACAAAATGTTATTATTAATGTGTGAGTACTTTAGCGTCTGATGGCAGCGCTATTACTTGTATGTCAGTATGCTTCAGCGCTGCGGTGACAGCGCTATTACATGTTTATCAGTGTATTTCACCAGCCTCTCCCTTGGCGGATCTGTAACTACATAATGGTCCCTGCAGAATCCTTGCCGGCCCTGGGGGATGAGGAGAGTTTTCCCTGGCGGGGGCGCAAACCACACGCTGGGTCACTGCGCTTCCCGCCCTGGGGGGAAGCATGGGCATAGCGCCAGAAACCCCTGAGGGTCCCTGTGGCGCTGAGCTGATGAGTTTTCCACACAATTTTTATTATAATTATGTGTGAGTGCTTCAGTGCTGCGGTGACAGCGCTATTACATGTATGTCAGTATGCTTCAGCACTGCGGTGACAGCGCTATTACATGTATGTCAGTATGCTTCAGTGCTGCGGTGACAGCGCTATTACTTGTATGTCAGTATGCTTCAGCACTGCGGTGACAGCGCTATTACATGTATGTCAGTATGCTTCAGCACTGCGGTGACAGCGCTATTACATGTATGTCAGTATGCTTCAGCACTGCGGTGACAGCGCTACTACATGTATGTCAGTATGCTTCAGCACTGCGGTGACAGCGCTATTACATGTATGTCAGTATGCTTCAGCACTGCGGTGACAGCGCTATTACATGTATGTCAGTATGCTTCAGCACTGCGGTGACAGCGCTATTACATGTATGTCAGTATGCTTCAGTGCTGCGGTGACAGCGCTATTACTTGTATGTCAGTATGCTTCAGCGCTGCGGTGACAGCGCTATTACTTGTATGTCAGTATGCTTCAGTGCTGCTGTGACAGCGCTATTACATGTATGTCAGTATGCTTCAGCGCTGCGGTGACAGCGCTATTACATGTATGTCAGTATGCTTCAGCGCTGCTGTGACAGCGCTATTACTTGTATGTCAGTATGCTTCAGCGCTGCTGTGACAGCGCTATTACATGTATGTCAGTATGCTTCAGTGCTGCGGTGACAGCGCTATTACATGTATGTCAGTATGCTTCAGTGCTGCTGTGACAGCGCTATTACATGTATGTCAGTATGCTTCAGTGCTGCTGTGACAGCGCTATTACATGTATGTCAGTATGCTTCAGTGCTGCTGTGACAGCGCTATTACATGTATGTCAGTATGCTTCAGTGCTGCTGTGACAGCTCTATTACTTGTATGTCAGTATGCTTCAGCGCTGCGGTGACAGCGCTATTACTTGTATGTCAGTATGCTTCAGTGCTGCTGTGACAGCGCTATTACATGTATGTCAGTATGCTTCAGTGCTGCTGTGACAGCGCTATTACATGTATATCAGTATGCTTCAGTGCTGCGGTGACAGCGCTATTACATGTATATCAGTATGCTTCAGTGCTGCGGTGACAGCGCTATTACATGTATGTCAGTATGCTTCAGTGCTGCGGTGACAGCGCTATTACATGTATGTCAGTATGCTTCAGTGCTGCGGTGACAGCGCTATTACATGTATGTCAGTATGCTTCAGCACTGCGGTGACAGCACTACTACATGTATGTCAGTATGCTTCAGCGCTGCGGTGACAGCGCTATTACATGTATGTCAGTATGCTTCAGTGCTGCTGTGACAGCACTACTACATGTATGTCAGTATGCTTCAGTGCTGCTGTGACAGCGCTACTACATGTATGTCAGTATGCTTCAGCGCTGCGGTGACAGCGCTATTACATGTATGTCAGTATGCTTCAGTGCTGCGGTGACAGCGCTACTACATGTATGTCAGTATGCTTCAGCGCTGCGGTGACAGCGCTATTACATGTATGTCAGTATGCTTCAGTGCTGCGGTGACAGCGCTACTACATGTATGTCAGTATGCTTCAGTGCTGCGGTGACAGCGCTGTTACAAGTAGATGTGGTGATTTTTTGTCCGCAGGCAGATAGCTGCAGGACAGAGAGGGAGCAGGAGCGGGGAGTTCGCGCTCAATATTCGAGCTGGCGGGGGGCGTGGCCTAACTATTCCCGGTCTTCTGAGCAGGAAGACGCGCGCTCTGGCGTTTCTCCTGCGACTCCCTCACTGTGTCGGCCATTACACAGGCTCCTGGGCTCCTCAGACCGCTCCTCTCCTCATAAGACACCACGGCCAGCTGGGTGAGTGCTGATTCCTCACCCTGCAGCGCAGCGATCGCTATCCTGCAGCTGCAGTCTCATTAGAGACATAAAATTGGCTGGGGCTCACAAATATATATATTGTGGTGAGTTTGCAATATTAACCCTTCTGAGGGTTATTTCTACCAGCAAAATTTTTTGACTGAATACCGCTGGGGTAACCCTGCCTGGTGGAGCATTAACCCTTCAGCATATATAAAAAAAAAAAAAAAAAAAAAGAAGAAAAACCGCATAGTTTTTGCTGGTATTACCGCTTTGACCTGTTCATACAGGTGAGACATGTCTGAACAGAGTTCAGATGCCGCGGACCATGTCCCAGTGCCATTACGGCAATCAGATACGCAGACCTCCACAGCGTCTAGCGCTGCGGTCGACAGCGGTGAAAAATTGGATGATATCGCTCGCTCGATTAACAACTTGTCTGACCTTTTAGGTCAATATGTGTCTGCTAATTCCTCTCAGAGGAAGCGACGCAGGCCGTTACCGGCCTCTACACGGAGCGAGTCAGATGTATCTGATATTGGGCAGAGTTCCCTTTAAATTCGGATGGAGAAATATCCGATTCAGATGCGGACGAGCCGCAGGGGCGTTCCTCTATGGCGAAGCGTACGGAGGCATTAATTGAAGCCATGAGAGATATATTACAGTTACCGGAGGAGGTAACTAGTCGTCCTGGTAAAGCAGCACGCATGTTCCAGGAGTCCCGTGCTTCGCGTACAACATTGCCAGCTCTGGATGAGCTTAATAGTGTAATAGAGGAGGAACGTCTATGTCCAGATAAGCGTTTTCATGGAACGCATTTCTTGGATACACTTTATCCTTGCTCTGCGGAGTTAAAGGCTAATTGGACTTCTGCTCCTGAAGTGGATGTGTCTTTATCTCAGCTTAGTAAATCCTCACTACTCCCTATTAAGGGAAAGCGAGCTTACAGGAGCCTTTGGATAGAAAGGCAGAATTGGCGGCAAAAGCAAGCTATGAGGCTGCGGGTCATGGATTCCGAGCAGTGCTAGGATCCATGTGTGCTGCTAGAGCTTCTCTAAGCTGGTTGGCACGTCTGAAGACGGAGTTGCAAAATGAATCTCCGTTATCTGAGATACGGGAAACTTGTGAATGGTTAGAAACGGCAGCCTGTTATATCTTTGATGCCGGTCTGGATACGGCATCTCTGCTGGCCAAAGCGCAAGCTTCAGCGGTCACAGTCAGAAGAGCTTTATGGCTCAGACAGTGGGCCGGGGACGCAGTTTCCAAACAAGGATTGTTGGCCTTACCTTACAAGGGTGGCCATCTTTTTGGATCCGACCTCACAGAGCTGATTTCCAAGGCTAAGGCGAAGGAATCAGCATTACCACAGCGTAGGGCTATGGCCTCGGTGTCCAGTAAGCCTGGTGTCTATAGTGGTCGGCGGTCCTTTCGGGGCCGAGGACGATCTAGTCACTCCTCGTGGGGATCGGGTCGTCCTTCCTTCTCAGGAAAGAAATCCTCTCAGAAAACTCGTACTCCCTGGAAGCAGAGTTTCCGCCAGGACAAGCGGGAACTTGACAAGAAGCCAGCAAAGTCTAATTGACGCCAGGGGTCCACTCGAGGATTCTCGAGTGGGGGGTCGCCTGCTTCTTTTCAAGGCGACTTGGATGGCTCGCGTTCCAGATTCCTGGGCAACGCGGATTGTGTCGGCAGGCTATTTCATAGAGTTTGCTTCTCGACCCCCAAATGTTTTTTGTCAGTCTCGCGTTCCGTCGGAACCCGAGCTTGTTGTCGCTCTACAGCGAGAGGTCGAATCTCTGCTACAAAAGGGTGTAGTGATACCGGTTCCGTCAGAGGACCGAGGGAAAGGTTTTTATTCCAACCTTTTTATAGTTCCCAAAAAGGAGAACAAATTTCGCCCGATTCTGGATCTCAAGCGATTAAACCGGCATGTCCATGCCCGGAAATTTCGCATGGAGTCGCTTCGCTCCGTTGTGGCAGCTCTGTCACAGAACGATTTTCTGGTGTCAATCGACATTCGCGACGCCTATTTGCATATTCCCATCGGAAAGGCTCATCAGCGCTTTCTTCGATTTGCCATAGGTCAGAATCATTACCAGTTCGTGGCTCTGCCGTTCGGCTTAGCCTCAGCGCCAAGGGTCTTTACAAAAATTCTGGCGCCTCTCATGGCAATCCTTCGAAGACAGGGGATTACGATTCTCCCTTATCTGGACGATCTTTTGATCGTGGCTTCCTCGGAGGAGGAGGCGTTGACGGCTCGGGATTTGTCTCTTCAGTTTCTGAAGGACTTCGGTTGGCTGGTCAATTGGGAGAAGTCGTCCCTGGAACCATCGAGGACAATCCTCTTTTTGGGAATGCATCTCGACACGTTTCGGTCGGTAGTTTCCCTACCACCGGACAAACAGTCATGTCTTCTTCGACATGTGCATATTATGAGATCCTCAACGGCAATGTCTCTACGGAAGTGTATGCGTCTTCTGGGACTGATGGTGGCGTCCATGGAGGCAATTCCTTTTGCCCAGTTCCACTCCAGGACTCTCCAAAGGTTCATCTTGAGTCGATGGAATCAGTCGCAATCGCTGGATTGCAGTGTCACCATTTCTCGCGCGGTGCGGGATTCTCTAGAATGGTGGTTACGTCCAGGGGTATTCTCCCTGGGGAAGTCTTTCCTCCCTCCGAAGTGGTCAGTCATAACCACCGATGCCAGCCTGACGGGCTGGGGGGGTGTTTGGAACAATCTCTGGATTCAGGGGTATGGTCATCGGAAGAGTCTGTTCTTCCGATCAACATCCTGGAATTGAGGGCGATTTTCCTTTGCCTCCAACATTGGACGGTCCCTTTGAGCGGTCTGCCAGTCCGAGTGCAGACAGACAATGCGACGGCTGTCGCGTATATCAATCACCAAGGTGGGACAAGGAGTTCCAGACTCATGGTAGAGGTGTCCCGAATTCTGATTTGGGCAGAGGCCAGTGTACCAGCCATTTCGGCGATTCACATTCCAGGGGTTCAGAATATTACAGCGGACTTTCTCAGTCGCAGAAGGATGGATCCCGGGGAATGGAGTCTCCATCCGGATGTTTTTGCACTACTGTGCTCTCGCTGGGGAACTCCCCAAGTGGATTTGATGGCATCCAGGTCCAATGCCAAGTTACCGACGTTCATGTCCAGGTACAAGGACCCGAAGGCGGTGGCGGTGGATGCTCTAGTGGCTCAGTGGGATCAGTTCGAGCTGATCTATGTATTCCCGCCGATATCCTTACTTCCTCTAGTACTGCGTCGGATCAGACTAGAGAGAATTTCAGCTATTTTGATAGCTCCAGACTGGCCAAGAAGGGTGTGGTTCTCGACAATAATGTCGCTGTTGGCGGCACCTCCTTTTCCACTCCCTCTTCAACCGGACTTGTTGACTCAGGGGCCCGTTTGTCATCCGGACTTGATGTCCCTGCGTTTGACGGCGTGGCTCTTGAGACCGAAATCTTGACCCGTAGAGGTTTCTCAGCCGAGGTCATTGCTACCCTTCGTGCTGCAAGATGTCCGGCTACTACTAGGATTTACCACAAAATTTGGGAAACCTTCTTTTCGTGGTGTTTGGGGTCCTCTCGGAACCCGAGAAAATTTTCCATTCCCAACCTGTTGGCTTTTCTGCAGCATGGGCTGGACAAGGGTTTGGCAGTCAGCACTCTGAAAGGTCAGATTTCTGCTCTGTCCTTATTGTTCCGGAGAACCATTGCTTCAAATAGAGACGTGCTCTCCTTTTTCCGAGGTATATCTCGTAAGTTTCCGCCGCGGAAGGCACCCGTGTCTCCTTGGCGGCTCAACCTTGTTTTGGAGGCTCTTCAGCATAAACCTTTTGAGCCTATGGTTTCTTTACTTTCTTGGAAGGTGGCTTTCCTTGTTGCAGTCACTTCCTTGAGGAGAGTTTCTGAGTTGGCAGCTCTTTCTTGTTCGCCTCCTTTTCTGGAGTTTTTTCCGGATCGTGTAGTGCTTCGCACTCGGGGTGATTTTTTTGCCTAAAGTGGTGTCACAATTTCATGTTAACCAGGATATTGTGTTACCTTCACTCTGTCCGGATCCGAAGAATGCGAAAGAGCGAGATTTACACACATTGGATTTAGTGCGGGCCTTGAAGTTTTATCTATCTATTACTCAAGGTTTTCGTAAGACGGACTCCCTGTTTGTGGTTCCAGCAGGTCGTCGGCGTGGTCAACGAGCTTCCAAGGATTCTATAGCTCGTTGGATCCGGTCAGCTATTTTGGAAGCTTACCGTCTTCGGGGTGAATCTTGCCCGATTAAGATTCGAGCCCATTCTACGAGAGCTGTGGGCTTTTCATCAAGGTGCCTCGGCAGTGCAGCTCTGCCGAGCGGCAACTTGGCGCTCTGTCCACACGTTTACAAAGTTTTATAAAGTGGACGTCAGTGCTTCCGCTGATGCAGCCCTCGGACGTAGGGTCCTGCAGGCAGCTGTAGTTTAAAGTTCTGGATGAACTTGTGTTTAGCGCTGGTTGCGCTTTGTTGTTAAGGTTGTTGGGTTTCTGCCTTTTGTTGGTTTTTCCCACCCTTATTTTTGAACTGCTTTGGGACGTCCATCAGTAATGAATACTGTGGCTCTCTTCCTTCCATCTGCAGCTGAAACACGGATTTTGGTAAGAACTTACCTGTAAAATCCTTTTCAGCGAAGGAAGGAAGAGAGACACAGCACCCTCCCAAGGCAGAAGTGTGTTGATGTTTTCAGATGCAGCGCGACCCTTATCTGATAGCGATTATCTGGGCTGAGGTCAGCGCGCTAAGGCTCTGTTCCAGCATCGCCAGCTCATCGCAGTAGTCAGGTTCCGTGAGTAGTACCTGGAACTCTGTGGTTTTTGGCTTTCTTTGCATGCATAACCTGTATCCTTGTGTTTTTTCTCTGAAGTTCCTTCAGAAGGGGTTATGTTGCTCCGCTGGTGATCTTGGCTCTTTTTCTAAAAGCTTTGGTACGACTGGAGCTGAGTAGGAGGAGCCCGAGCTGGAGGGGCCAGCCAGTCAGCACTCTTTTGATCTGAGGTAACATCCTGATCTGGGGCTCCGCCTACCCATCAGTAATGAATACTGTGTCTCTCTTCCTTCCTTCGCTGAAAAGGATTTTACAGGTAAGTTCTTACCAAAATCCGTGTTTTATCCCCCTTGCAATGGAGGTCACGGGCCGGACCGCCGCTCCATTCACTGCCTGTGGCGCTCAGCTCTGCTATGTGTAGCCCCATAGAAAGTGAATAGAACGGAGGTCACACATGCACACCCCCATTATTAGCGGGTTAAAAGTGAAGGTGACAGCCGTCGAACCCCACTACACCATGGATAGGTGACAACTTCACTGGACAATCCCATTTTAAAGTATCCATCATGGGGGTAGTCACTCACTTTATAGGGGATTCCACAATTTATTTTTAGTACAAAACCCAGCCCCTCCACCCCTGCCGATCCCCCCCTAATACCCGGCCCCTCCACCCCTGGCGATCCCTGCCCCTCCACCCCTGACGATCCCTCCCCTAATATCCGGCCCCTCCACCCCTGCTGATCCCTCCCCTAATACCCAGCCCTTCACCCCTGACGATCCCTCCCTAATACCCGGCCCCTCCACCCCTGGCGATCCCTCCACCCCTGGCGATCCCTCCACCCCTGGCGATCCCTCCACCCCTGCTGATCCCTCCACCCCTGCTGATCCCTCCCTAATACCCAGCCCTTCACCCCTGACGATCCCTCCCCTAATACCCAGCCTTTCACCCCTGACGATCCCTCCCCTAATACCCAGCCCTCCACCCCGCTGTTCCTTCCCCTAATACCCAGCCCTTCACCCCTGACGATCCCTCCACCCCTGACGTCTCCTCCACCCCTGCTGATCCCTCCCATAATACCCAGCCCCTCCACCTCTGCTGATCCCTCCCCTAATACCCAGCCCTGCACCCCTGGCGATCCTTCCCCTAATACCCGGCATCTCCACCCTGACGATCCCTCCACCCTGCTGATCCCTCCCCTAATACCTGCCCCTCCACCCCTGACGATCCCTCCACCCTGCTGATCCCTCCCCTAATACCCAGCCCTTCCACCCTGACGATCCTTCCATCCCTGCTGATCCCTCCCCTAATACCCAGCCCTTCCACCCCTGACGATCCTTCCACCCTGACGATCCCTCCCCTAATAACTGGCACCTCCACCCCTGCCGATCCCTCCACCCTGCGATCCTCCCTAATACCGGCATCTCCACCCCTGACGATCCCCATCCCTGCTGATCCCTCCCCTAATACCTGGCCCTTCCACCCCTGACGATCCCTCCCCCCCTGCTGATCCCTCCCCTAATACCCAGCCCTTCCACCCCTGACGATCCTTCCACCCTGACGATCCCTCCCCTAATAACTGGCCCCTCCACCCCTGCCCATCCCTCCACCCCTGCCGATCCTTCCCCTAATACCCGGCCACTCCACCCCTGCCCATCCCTCCGCAGTGTCCTCTCCAGTTCTGGTGTTGGCAGGACATGCTGGCTGCAGCCAATCAGTGGCCAAGTAGGTAGTGAGTAGGTCACCGCTGCCACAGTCACGCCCAGAGGGAGAAAGTAGAGATTGATGGAAAACACTTAAGAAATTTTTTTTAACCACTTAACCCCAAGGGTGGTTTGCACGTTAATGACCGGGCCAATTTTTACAATTCTGACCACTGTCTCTTTATGAGGCTATAACTCTGGAACGCTTCAACAGATCTTCGCGATTCTGAGAATGTTTTCTCGTGACATATTGTACTTCATGTTAGTGGTTAAATTTCTTCGATATAACTTGTGTTTATTTATGAAAAAAATGGAAATATGGCGAAAATTTTGCAATTTTCAAACTTTGAGTTTTTATTTCCTTAAAACAGAGAAATATGTCACACAAAATAGTTAAGAAATAACTTTTACCACATGTCTACTTTACATCAGCACAAATTTGGAACCAAAATTTTTATTTCTTAGGAAATTATAAGGGTTAAAAGTTGACCAGTGATTTCTCATTTTTACAACAAAATGTGCAAAACCATTTTTTTTAGGGACCACCTCACATTTGAAGTCACTTTGAGGGGTCTATATGGCAGAAAATACCCAAAAGTGACACCATTCTAAAAACTGCACCCCTCAAGGTACTCAAAACCATATTCAAGAAGTTTATTAACCCTTCAGGTGCTTCACAGGAGCTGAAGAAACATGGAAGGAAAAAATGAACATTTAACTTTTTAGTCACAAAAATGATCTTTTACAAACAATTTTTTTATTTTAACAAGAGTAAAAGGAGAAAATGGACAGAAAAAATTGTTGTGCAATTTCTCCTGAGTACGCTGATACCCCATATGTGGGGGAAAACCACTATCTGGGCGCACGGCAGGGCTCGGAAGGGAAGGAGCGCCGTTTGACTTTTTCAATCCAAAATTGTCTGGAATTGAGATTGGACTCCATGTCGCATTTGGAGAGCCCCTGATGTGCCTAAACAGTGGAAACCCCCCACAAGTGACACCATTTTTTAAACTAGACCCCCTAAGGAACTTATCTAGATCTGTTGTGAGCACTTTGAACCCCCAAGTGTTTCACTAAAGTTTATAATGCCTGGGTGAGAAAAAAAAAAAAATTCCACAAAAATGATTTTTTTTAGTCCCCAATTTTTGATTTTTCCCAAGGAAATTGGACCCCAAAAGTTGTCCAATTTGTCCTGAGCATGCTGATACCCCATATGTGGGGGAGGGGGACTGTTTGGGCGCACGGCAGGGCTCGGAAAGGAAGTAATGACATTTTGGAATGCAGACTTTGATGGGTGTCATGCTCAGTTTGCAGAGCCCCTGATGTGCCTAAACAGTGGAAAACCCCACAAGTGACCCCATTTTGGAAACTAGACCCCCTAAGGAACTTATCTATATCTGCGGTGAGCACTTTGAACCCCCCAAGTGCTTCACACAAGTTTATAATGCCTGGGCATGAAAATAAAAAATACTATTTTTTCCCACAAAAAAAATTCTTTAAGTCACCAATTTTTTTATTTTCCCAAGGGTAACAGGAAAAATTGGACCCCAAAAGTTGTTGTCCAATTTGTTCTGAGTACGCTGCTACCCCATATGTTGGAGAAAACTACTGTATAGGCACACGTCGGGGCTCGGAATAGAAGTAGTGACGTTTCGTAATGCAGACTTTGATGGAATGGTCTGCGGGTGTCATGTCGCGTTTGGAGACCCCCTGATGTGCCTAAACAGTGGAAACCCCCCACAAGTGACCCCATGTTGGAAACTAGACCCCCCAAGGAACTTATCTAGATGTGTGGTGAGAACTTTGAAACCCCAAGTGCTTTACACAAGTTTATAACGGAGAGCCATAAAAATAAAAAATCTTTTTTTTTTTTCACAAAAAATGATATTTTCGCCCCAAATTTTTTATTTTCCCAAGGGTAACAGAAGAAATTGGACCCCAAGAGTTATTGTGCAATTTGTCCTGAGTACGCTGATACCCCATATGTGGGGGTAAACTACTGCTTGGGCGCACGGCAGAGCTCAGAAGTGAAGGAGCACCGTTTGACTTTTACAACGCAGAATTGGCTGGAATTGAGATCAGACGCCATGTCACGTTTGGAGAGCCCCTGATGTGCCTAAACAGTCGAAACCCCCAAATTCTAACTCCAACCCTAACCCCAACACACCCCTAACCGTAGTCCCAACCATAACCCTAACCACAAACCTAACACACCCCTAACCCTAGTCCCAACCCCAACCACAAACCTAACCCTAACACCCCTAATCCCAACCCTAATCCTAACTTAAGCCCCAACCCTAACCCTAATGGGAAAATGGAAATAAATACATTTTTTAAATTTTATTATTTTTCCCTTAACTAAGGGGGTGATAAAGGGGGGTTTGATTTACTATTTATAGCGGGTTTTTATGATTGGCAGCTGTCACGCTAAAAGACGCTTTTTATTGCAAAATATAGTTTTTGCATCATCACATTTTGAGAGCTATAATTTTTCCATATTTTGGCCCACAGAGTCATGTGAGGTCTTATTTTTTGCAGGACGAGTTGACGTTTTTATTGGTACCATTTTTGAGCACGTGACGTTTTTTGATCGCTTTTTATTTCGATTTTTGGGAGGTTAGAATGAACAAAAATCAGCAATTCATGAATTTCTTTTGGGGGGGGGGCGTTTATACCGTTCCGCATGTGATAAAATCGATAAATCGGTTTTATTCTTCGGGTCAGTACGATTACAGCGATACCTGATTTATATCATTTTTTTTGTTTTGGCGCTTTTATACAATAAAAACAATTTTATATAAAAAATAATTATTTTTGCATCGCTTTATTCTGCGAGCTATAACTTTTTTATTTTTTCGCTGATGATGCTGTATGACGGCTCTTTTTTGTGGGACAAGATGACGTTTTCAGCGGTACCATGTTTATTTATATCCGTCTTTTTGATCGTGTGTTATTCCACTTTTTGTCGGCGGTATGAATAAAGAATTTTTTTTGCCTTGTTTTTTTTTTTTTTTATAAGGGATTCACTTAAAGGGGTTAACTAGTGGGACAGGTTTATAGGGGGGGTCGTTATGGACGCGGTGATACTAAATATGTGTACTTCTATTGTTGGTTTTGGTTTTTTTACATTAAATAAATGAATTTATTGGGGAATATTTTTTTTTTTTTTTTCATTATTTAGGAATTTTTTTACACGTTTATTTTTTTTACATTTTTACTTTGTCCCAGGGTGGGACATCACAGTATTATATCAGATCGCTGGTCTGACAGTGTGCACAGCACTCTGTCACACCAGCGATCTGACAGGCAGTGCTGCAGGCTTTCTCAGCGCCTGCTCTCAGCAGGTACTGAGGAAGCCGCCTCCCTGCAGGACCCGGAAGGACCCTGCGGCCATCTTGGATTCGGGGTCCTGCAGGGAGGAGGGTCCCTCGGAACAGCGCGATACATTGGTCCCTCCCTGCGCGATGCTTCCCTACACCACTGGAACACTGCGATCATCTTTGATTGCGGTGTGCCAGGGGTCAATGTGCCGGGAGCTGTCCGTGACCGCTCCTGGCACATAGTGCCAGGTGTCAGCTGTGATAATCAGCTGACACCTTGCCGCGATCGGCCGCGCTCCCCCGGGAATTAAGTCCCAGGGCACATGGACGGGATAGTACGTCCGATGACAGAAAGGGGTTAAGATCCAAAATGAGAACAGAATGTTTGTTTGTTTGTTTTTTTGCAGAAATTTCACATAAAAAGGGAATGTAACCAAAATGTGGAAATTTTTTTTAACTTTTATACATTGTGGGTCTACTATTGCCACAATAGGGAAATGACTGTGGAGTCCTGCGCTCCTCACTGTATTTTACCTGCTTACATGGGGCACGTGTAACCGCTGCACTACAACACCCAGCGTCCGCGTAGCTTCAGGCTTCATCAGAACGTGCGCTTTGGCTTCATCAGAGTGCGTCTTGAGCTTCATCAGAACGTGCGTTTAAGGCTCCCAGACGTCGCTTGAGCTTCCTCAGAATGCCTCTGAGTTATCGAACGTGCGCTTGAGGCTTCTAACTGCTTGAGGCTCATCAAAGTGCCTCTGAGGCTCATCAGAACGCGCGCTCTTGAGGCTTCATGACGTCGTCTTAAGGTTCCAACGTGCGCTCTTGAGGCTTCATCAGAACGTGCGCTCTTGAGGCTTCATCAGAACGTGCGCTCTTGAGGCTTCATCAGAACGTGCGCTCTTGAGGCTTCATCAGAACGTGCGCTCTTGAGGCTTCATCAAAGGCGCTCTGAGCCACAGAATGCGCGTCTTGAGGCTTCATCAGAACGTGCGGTCTTAAGGCTTCCTCAGAACGTGCGGTCTTAAGGCTTCCTCAGAACGCGCGCTCTTGAGGCTTCATCAGAACGTGCGCTCTTAAGGCTTCATCAGAACGTGCGCTCTTAAGGCTTCATCAGAACGTGCGCTCTTGAGGCTTCATCAGGGAATGTAACCAAAATGTGGAAAATTTTTTTTAACTTTTATACATTGTGGGTCTACTATTGCCACAATAGGGAAATGACTGTGGAGTCCTGCGCTCCTCACTGTATTTTACCTGCTTACATGGGGCACGTGTAACCGCTGCACTACAACACCCAGCGTCCGCGTAGCTTCAGGCTTCATCAGAACGTGCGCTCTTGAGGCTTCATCAGAACGTGCGCTCTTGAGCCTTCATCAGAACGTGCGCTCTTAAGGCTTCCTCAGAACGTGCGCTCTTGAGGCTTCATCAGAACGTGCGCTCTTGAGGCTTCATCAGAACGTGCGCTCTTGAGGCTTCATCAGAACGTGCGCTCTTGAGGCTTCATAACGTGCGCTCTTGAGGCCTCATCAGAACGCGCGCTCTTGAGGCTTCATCAGAACGTGCGGTCTTAAGGCTTCCTCAGAACGTGCGGTCTTAAGGCTTCCTCAGAACGTGCGCTCTTAAGGCTTCCTCAGAACGTGCGCTCTTAAGGCTTCATCAGAACGTGCGCTCTTAAGGCTTCATCAGAACGTGCGCTCTTGAGGCTTCATCAGGGAATGTAACCAAAATGTGGAAATTTTTTTTAACTTTTATACATTGTGGGTCTACTATTGCCACAATAGGGAAATGACTGTGGAGTCCTGCGCTCCTCACTGTATTTTACCTGCTTACATGGGGCACGTGTAACCGCTGCACTACAACACCCAGCGTCCGCGTAGCTTCAGGCTTCATCAGAACGTGCGCTCTTGAGGCTTCATCAGAACGTGCGCTCTTGAGCCTTCATCAGAACGCGCGCTCTTGAGGCTTCATCAGAACGTGCGCTCTTAAGGCTTCATCAGAACGTGCGCTCTTGAGGCTTCATGAGAACGTGCGCTCTTAAGGCTTCCTCAGAACGTGCGCTCTTAAGGCTTCCTCAGAACGTGCGGTCTTAAGGCTTCCTCAGAACGTGCGCTCTTAAGGCTTCATCAGAACGTGCGCTCTTGAGCCTTCATCAGAACGTGCGCTCTTGAGGCTTCATCAGAACGTGCGCTCTTGAGGCTTCATCAGAACGTGCGCTCTGAGGCTTCATCAGAACGTGCGCTCTTGAAGCTTCATCAGAACGTGCGCTCTTGAGGCCTCATCAGAACGCGCGCTCTTGAGGCTTCATCAGAACGCGCGCTCTTGAGGCTTCATCAGAACGTGCGCTCTTAAGGCTTCATCAGAACGTGCGCTCTTGAGGCTTCATCAGGGAATGTAACCAAAATGTGGAAATTTTTTTTAACTTTTATACATTGTGGGTCTACTATTGCCACAATAGGGAAATGACTGTGGAGTCCTGCGCTCCTCACTGTATTTTACCTGCTTACATGGGGCACGTGTAACCGCTGCACTACAACACCCAGCGTCCGCGTAGCTTCAGGCTTCATCAGAACGTGCGCTCTTGAGGCTTCATCAGAACGTGCGCTCTTGAGGCCTCATCAGAATGCGCGCTCTTGAGGCTTCATCAGAACGTGCGGTCTTAAGGCTTCCTCAGAACGTGCGGTCTTAAGGCTTCCTCAGAACGCGCGCTCTTGAGGCTTCATCAGAACGTGCGCTCTTAAGGCTTCATCAGAACGTGCGCTCTTAAGGCTTCATCAGAACGTGCGCTCTTGAGGCTTCATCAGGGAATGTAACCAAAATGTGGAAAATTTTTTTAACTTTTATACATTGTGGGTCTACTATTGCCACAATAGGGAAATGACTGTGGAGTCCTGCGCTCCTCACTGTATTTTACCTGCTTACATGGGGCACGTGTAACCGCTGCACTACAACACCCAGCGTCCGCGTAGCTTCAGGCTTCATCAGAACGTGCGCTCTTGAGGCTTCATCAGAACGTGCGCTCTTGAGCCTTCATCAGAACGTGCGCTCTTAAGGCTTCCTCAGAACGTGCGCTCTTGAGGCTTCATCAGAACGTGCGCTCTTGAGGCTTCATCAGAACGTGCGCTCTTGAGGCTTCATCAGAACGTGCGCTCTTGAGGCCTCATCAGAACGCGCGCTCTTGAGGCTTCATCAGAACGTGCGGTCTTAAGGCTTCCTCAGAACGTGCGGTCTTAAGGCTTCCTCAGAACGTGCGCTCTTAAGGCTTCCTCAGAACGTGCGCTCTTAAGGCTTCATCAGAACGTGCGCTCTTAAGGCTTCATCAGAACGTGCGCTCTTGAGGCTTCATCAGGGAATGTAACCAAAATGTGGAAAATTTTTTTAACTTTTATACATTGTGGGTCTACTATTGCCACAATAGGGAAATGACTGTGGAGTCCTGCGCTCCTCACTGTATTTTACCTGCTTACATGGGGCACGTGTAACCGCTGCACTACAACACCCAGCGTCCCGCGTAGCTTCAGGCTTCATCAGAACGTGCGCTCTTGAGGCTTCATCAGAACGTGCGCTCTTGAGCCTTCATCAGAACGCGCGCTCTTGAGGCTTCATCAGAACGTGCGCTCTTAAGGCTTCATCAGAACGTGCGCTCTTGAGGCTTCATGAGAACGTGCGCTCTTAAGGCTTCCTCAGAACGTGCGCTCTTAAGGCTTCCTCAGAACGTGCGGTCTTAAGGCTTCCTCAGAACGTGCGCTCTTAAGGCTTCATCAGAACGTGCGCTCTTGAGCCTTCATCAGAACGTGCGCTCTTGAGGCTTCATCAGAACGTGCGCTCTTGAGGCTTCATCAGAACGTGCGCTCTTGAGGCTTCATCAGAACGTGCGCTCTTGAAGCTTCATCAGAACGTGCGCTCTTGAGGCCTCATCAGAACGCGCGCTCTTGAGGCTTCATCAGAACGCGCGCTCTTGAGGCTTCATCAGAACGCGCGCTCTTGAGGCTTCATCAGAACGCGCGCTCTTGAGGCTTCATCAGAACGTGCGCTCTTAAGGCTTCATCAGAACGTGCGCTCTTAAGGCTTCCTCAGAACGTGCGCTCTTAAGGCTTCATCAGAACGTGCACTCTTAAGGCTTCATCAGAACGTGCGCTCTTAAGGCTTCATCAGAACGTGCGCTCTTAAGGCTTCATCAAACGTGCGCTCTTAAGGCTTCATCAGAACGTGCGCTCTTAAGGCTTCATCAGAACGTGCGCTCTTAAGGCTTCATCAAAACGTGCTCATCAGAACGTGCGCTCTTGAGGCTTCATCAGAACGCGCGCTCTTAAGGCTTCATCAGAACGTGCGCTCTTAAGGCTTCATCAGAACGTGCGCTCTTGAGGCTTCATGAGAACGCGCGCTCTTGAGGCTTCATCAGAACGCGCGCTCTTGAGGCTTCATCAGAACGCGCGCTCTTGAGGCTTCAACAGAACGCGCGCTCTTGAGGCTTCATCAGAACGCGCGCTCTTGAGGCTTCATCAGAACGCGCGCTCTTGAGGCTTCATCAGAACGCGCGCTCTTGAGGCTTCATCAGAACGCGCGCTCTTGAGGCTTCATCAGAACGCGCGCTCTTGAGGCTTCATCAGAACGCGCGCTCTTGAGGCTTCATCAGAACGCGCGCTCTTGAGGCTTCATCAGAACGCGCGCTCTTGAGGCTTCATCAGAACGCGCGCTCTTGAGGCTTCATCAGAACGCGCGCTCTTGAGGCTTCATCAGAACGCGCGCTCTTGAGGCTTCATCAGAACGCGCGCTCTTGAGGCTTCATCAGAACGCGCGCTCTTGAGGCTTCAGTCTGATTTTCTCTTCTTTGCAGTTTTCTCTGTCTTGTTCCTGATGAAGCTAAATCTTCGTATCAAGTAGAAGGCAGGGCTACGACACCTACCTCAGGGACGCCCACCGGCAGGTAACTTAATAGACATGGAGCTAAAGTTCTGCCCCTTATAGACGTTGTACTTCTGGTCCTAGTTAAGATCTCTGCTTGCTGTCAGTGACTGGGATCATTGTTAGGCGCCATGCCAGGAAGAATTGATTGAGAAAAACAAGCAGTAACTCGTTAGTCCCGTGTAATCAGGATGTTGTGGTAGAGGGACGTCTCGCTTTTCATCTCTGCTGATGAAGAAGGCTTCTGCAACTTCTTAGTGGACTTTTTTTGTTTTAATTTTTGTTTCCAAGACGTCTCCCTGCTGACGTGTCTGATGAGTGGGACGGAGGCCGGTCTCTGATGAGTGGGACGGAGGCCGGGCTCTCCGATGAATGGGACTGAGGCCGGTCTCTCCGATGAGTGGGACGGAGGCCGGTGTCTCCGATGAGTGGGAGGGAGGCCAGTCTCTCCGATGAGTGGGACGGAAGCCGGTCTCTGATGAGTGGGACGGAGGCCGGGCTCTCCGATGAATGGGACTGAGGCCGGTCTCTCTGATGAGTGGGACGGAGGCCGGTCTCTCCAATGAGTGGGAGGGAGGCCGGGCTCTCCGATGAGTGGGAGGGAGGCCGGGCTCTCCGATGAGTGGGAGGGAGGCCGGGCTCTCCGATGAGTGGGAGGGAGGCCGGGCTCTCCGATGAGTGGGACGGAGGCCGGTCTCTGATGAGTGGGACGGAGGCCGGGCTCTCCGATGAATGGGACTGAGGCCGGTCTCTCCGATGAGTGGGACGGAGGCCGGTGTCTCCGATGAGTGGGAGGGAGGCCAGTCTCTCCGATGAGTGGGACGGAAGCCGGTCTCTGATGAGTGGGACGGAGGCCGGGCTCTCCGATGAATGGGACGGAGGCCGGTCTCTCTGATGAGTGGGACGGAGGCCGGTCTCTCCAATGAGTGGGAGGAGGCCGGGCTCTCCGATGAGTGGGAGGGAGGCCGGGCTCTCCGATGAGTGGGAGGGAGGCCGGGCTCTCCGATGAGTGGGAGGGAGGCCGGGCTCTCCGATGAGTGGGACGGAGGCCGGGCTCTCCGATGAGTGGGACGGAGGCCGGGCTCTCCGATGAGTGGGACGGAGGCCGGGCTCTCCGATGAGTGGGACGGAGGCCGGGCTCTCCGATGAGTGGGACGGAGGCCGGGCTCTCCGATGAGTGGGACGGAGGCCGGGCTCTCCGATGAGTGGGACGGAGGCCGGGCTCTCCGTGAGTGGGACGGAGGCCGGGCACTCCGATGAGTGGGACGGAGGCCGGGATCTCCGATGAGTGGACGGAGGCGGGCTCTCCGATGATTGGGACGGAAGCCGGGCTCTCCGATGAGTGGACGGAGGCCGGGCTCTCCGATGAGTGGGACGGAGGCCGGGCTCTCCGATGAGTGGGACGGAGGCCGGGCTCTCCGATGAGTGGGACGGAGGCCGGGCTCTCCGATGAGTGGGACGGAGGCCGGGCCCTCCGATAAGATGCATTGCACGTGTCTAACACTCGCCTGGACTAGTGCATTTTGTGGCTAGCAGAGCTGCTTTTTCGGTCTTACTTGCGGGACCCTGGACCGGCCTCTTTATTATTGTGCTGTGACTGGGAATATTCCCTCCGCGGAGAAGATAACGACACTTCTACCCGTCTCCAGATTCCAGGAATGTCTGACGCTTCTCCTCTTTTCCGTAGTTCCGGGATTACTGTGCAATCTGCCTGCGCTGGGATTGGCCCGGCACCGCGAAACCTATTGAAAAGTGCAATTTAGAGGCTCCTTTCTTCGAGGGACACTTCCTGAAAGTTCTGTTTGACCGAATGGGCCGGATACTGGACCAGGTGCACTTTATACTGCCTTCCTTGTGTAAAGGGGTGACGGGTGGCAAAGTGGGGCACAACCTCGAAATACAACTGGTGTGATCCGTACTGACTGACATTCCCACTCTGAGGATTCACACTGATTGTTTGGGGTGCGGCCATGGTGAAGGGGTCAGGAGGGCCGATAACGTCGCACTTCCATGGTCGAGTCTCGGGAGTCTCTTAGCGCTCGTTCGCCGCTCATCGCTGACACTAATCTCATTCTCTCCCGCAGCCTTACGACGTGAACCTACAGGTGACGTCCGTGCTGTCCAAGCTTTCCCTCTTCCCTCACCCTCATGTACATGAATTCCTTTTGGACCCCTACGTGAACTTGGCCCCCGGGTGCCGCTCCCTCTTCTCGGTCATCGTCAGGGTGAGTTCTTCTCCGTCAACTTACAATAAACCTGATCAATATTATTACATCATGGGGCAGGAATTACCGGTAACACGGGACACCCGGATCAGCCCAATCTATGAGGGATCTCCTTAAAGAATGGTTCCCCTCCTGCACCCCGGGACCGACTCTACTGCTGGGGTGTCTGCAGGCAGGATCGCCCGTAAGGCTGTGTGCACATGTTAAGTATTTGGTGCGGAAATTTCGGCATCTCTTGGCAGGAAAACCGCAGTGGCAAAATCTGCTGTTACCGTGTCTTTTACTGGCGTTTTTGGTGCAGATTTTTCCCCACTCGTTAGTTACAGGTGAAATCTGTAAAACCGCTGAAAGAATTGACGCTGCGGAGATAAATTTGCAGGTCGCAATAAGCAGCGTGTAAACGAGACCTCAGGATCCTCAGTCACTTCGTTGCATCAGGAAATCCATCAGGTTTTGTGACGAATCTGCACTGAAAAAACGCAGCAAAAGCGCAAAGTGTGCACACAGCCTAACAATGCACTGACTGTCGGCACACACCGAGAGGCCAATTCCTTTATAATGTGGCTCTTTCTCCTTTCCAGGTGGTTGGAGATCTTATGGTGAGAATTCAGCGGATCCCGGACTTCACCCCTAAACTCCTGCTGGTGAGGAAGAGACTGCTGGGACTGGAGCCTGACGGGCCCATGTAAGTGCATGCGGCTGGATTCCTAGTGTTCTCATTAGTTGCCACCTGCAGTCACTGTCAGTCTCTGGGAAAGCTGGGTGATCGGCAGTGTGAGCAGCACTGAGGGAGAGGATCTGATCAATGCATTGTCATTCCGAGAACCTTGGTGACAGCTGATGCGGGAGCTGTTGGGATAAGTGTGAGTCGTGCAGCTTTTCTAGATTCCTGATTCCACCTCTTTAAATTGAGGGGATTTAGTTTTCTAGAAAGCTGGGTGGCAGCCACCGTGGCCACGATTACAGCTCCGGAGGGAATGTCCCATGCTTGCAGCTTTGCCGTTCAGTGGCCGGGGTAAGCTGGGCTGTAATGTCCTCGGCAGCTTGTCACCTCCTGTGTCTTCTCTTCCCGCAGCGTTGACCACATGACGTTGTTGGAGGGGGTCATCGTTCTCGAGGAGTTCTGCAAAGAACTGGCTGCCATTGCCTTCGTCAAGTACCACAGCTCCGCCACACCGTGACGCTGCCCCCGGAGCTGACACTTCATCTGCGAGACCAAATTTTACTTATTTTAATTTGTTTTTTATTTTTGGGCAAAGACTTTTTATTGGAAAGAAGGGAAATCGGAGGGCGACGTCTCCAGGCCGTGGCCGCTCGCACAGGAGATGTCACACGTGGATTTATTTTCCATTCTCCGTTACCTTATGTGTTTTACAGAAACTCTTAATCTAATGGGATTTTTCAGCGGGATGATTATATTTCGCATGCATTTTATTTAAAAAAAAGAATACCCGAACGTCTGCGTCGTACAGCGGGGGACGGAGTCTACGATTCAGAGAAAGTTTACATGAAAAAAAGTATTTTACCACGAACCATTTCCGACATGTCGCCGTCAGCAGCAGCAGAAGCCGGGCACCGCTCCGTGCCGCCAACCACCACCTCCAGGAGGACACCACCAGGATCTTATATGTCCGACTCAGCCAAGAAAGAAAAAACTTCTCCGATTTTTATATTTAGGATCTAAATTAGGATTAAATCTGACGCGTGTCATGATTATTGCCTCCTATTCTGGAAGGAGTTTGTGGCCCCGGCTTTGTGTGAGGAGCAGTGGTCCCCGCATGTCACACGTCACCCGCCATCACCCCAGCGTCAGACGCTAGTGTGACGTCACCTGATTCCGCCCTTACTGCGTCCCACGAGCTGCTACTTCACCCCATTGTTATTTTATTTTTTCTTATATTGTTGGAGCAAATGTTATCGATAGACACGAAGCGTGTAAGAAATTAATATATTTCATGACTGGATGTCGGTATCTTACTGGTATATTTGCTTTATGTATATATGTAATGTATAAATTGTATTATACATGCATATAAAGCCATTACTGGGACCCCTGCTCATTCCCACGTGTGCATTATACAGACCACCATTCGTCTCATTGGGGGGCACAGAACCATGGGGTAGTCTGCCGCCACCTAGAGGCTGACACTATTATTGCATCTAAATACCTGGCTCCCCCTGCAGACTGTACCTCTCCTCCTGCAGACTGTACCTCTCCTCCTAGAGTCGGCTCTAAGTAGACGGTCCTGGTGCAGGGGGGGGCGGTCCTGGTGCAGGGGGCCTGTCCTGGCGCAGGGGGCCGGTCCTGGCGCAGGGGATCTGTCCTGGCGCAGGGGGGCGGTCCTGGCGCAGGGGGTTGGTCCTGGCGCAGGGAGTCGGTCCTGGCGCAGGGCGGTTGGCGCAGGGGCGGTCCTGGTGCAGGGGCCTGTCCTGGTGCAGGGGGTGGTCTGGGCAGGGGGGCGGTCTGGTGCAGGGCTGTCCCGGCGCAGGGGAGCGGTTCTGGCGCAGGGGGTCTGGCGCAGGGGTCGGTCCTGGTGCAGGGGGCCTGTCCTGGTGCAGGGGGGCGGTCCTGGTGCAGGGGGGCGGTCCTGGCGCAGGGGGTCGGTCCTGGTGCAGGGGGCCTGTCCTGGCGCAGGGGGGCGGTCCTGGCGCAGGGGGTCGGTCCTGGCGCAGGGGGCCTGTGCTGCTGTTCTGCTTACCCATCTGAGCTCCTATTGGCCTTGGTTGGGGTTAGACAGGTCGGTGGGCTGCAGTGGGACCGTGCCGCGGGGCTACCTGTGTATCTGCAGGCGTCTCTCTTTATGCGGGCCGGGTGGTAACAGGCCAGATGTTGCTACTGCAGGCGGACCACAAGCGTGTGTGGCCGTTAAAGCCCTTGGCCAATCGGCTGGCTGAATGTTTCCAACCAGCTGGCAACCGTGTTATTCCCTGCCTATCAGCGCGGCCAGTCTTTCAGCCAATCAGCGGTGGTGTCTCGGCACTCCGCGTTAAGGTGCGGCACTTTTTTAGTGGTGTCGCCCCTCCTGCTTTCCTTGCCGGTAGCCGCCCCGGGGACCTCCCATTCTGTAGATTTATTACCCAGGGTTCCCAGGACACTGGTTACATGTACGGAATGATTACCGGTGACTACTTCCGCCCCGGGAGCTCCGATCACCGCTGCGAGTGACTCCAGCCACCCTGCACCAATATGGCCAGTCACAAAGGCTGTCCAGACCGCCCCGGGTTACCTCCGGGTCCAGGTCAGCGTCACAGCGGAGCCGCCCGGCTGCCATTCCCTCTCTTCAGGGGATTCGCTCCCCACAGTGCTCAGAATCCGGTTCTAGTTCGGAGTCTGTTCTAGATCCAGATCACGTGGGAGATGGTGGACAGTGTGGTGCCGGCTGCTGACTCCTCTCTGGGAGTGACTGCTACGCTGCCCCCTCCTGTTACTGAAACAGATTTTTTTTAGGAGGGGTAAATGTGCGGCTAGATCCATGAGGAATATACAGAGGGCGCAGGAACACCCCGACAAAAGCGCAGCTGTATGGAGGTGTTACATCCCAGCAGACCTGGTGGCCTCGTCTACGCCACCGTGGTAGACACGCTGGTATCTCGCTTCTCTAAGATGACCACTCTACCTCTTGTGGAGGTTGCGGCACTTAAAGGGTTTGGTCCACAAACAAAGTTGATTTTAATCAATAGATCTTAGAATAATAATAATTTCCACAATTGGATGATTTTAAATTAGATGTTCCTGTGCTGAGATAATCTTATACATGTGTCCCTGCTCTCTGCTGTGTTATGGTCGTGTACGACCGTACAGGGACATGGTCAGATCATACCACAGCTCCAGGGCAGGGGAGGACACGAGAGTATACAGACAGGACAGAACAGGATCACAGCGGATTCTTCTTGTGAGATAAAACATTTCCCTGCCTGTTTTTAATCAATGTTTTACCTTAAAAAAGGAATCCGCTGTGATCCCGTGCTGTCCTGTCTGTATACTCTCTTCTGTCCTCCCCTGCCCAGGAGCTGTGGTATGATCTGACCATGTCCCTGTATGGTCGGACTCGACCATTACACAGCAGACAGCAGGGGCACATGTGTAAGATTATCTCAGCACAGGAACATCTTATTTAAAAACATCGAATTGTGGAAATTCTTATTATTCCAAGATGTATTCTTTTAAAATATTGATTAAAATTAATTTTGTAGGAAAACCCCTTTAAGGACCTCACGGATAGACGCTTGGAGCTTGTGGCAAGGTCGTCCGCTTTTGAAGAGGCAGCTTTCGCCCTTTGCCCAGCCCTCTCTGCCACTTGGATCTCTAAGGCGGTGACGGCATGGGCTAGGCGTTTGTGACAATGGTTTTGGCTGGTTCCCAGGATTATTCTCTCATGCCATGGCTCCAGGTGTGAAGGGCAGACCGAGCTTCAGACACATCGGTGACAGGACCGCCATTCCAGGGGTCTCGCTTATTCCTCTTTCAGCAGGCTTCGCTGGGGCAGTCGGTGAGCGATGGGTCAGGGAGGTCATCCCTTCGGGTTACAGAACAGAGTCCATCACTCTTCCTCAGGATCGTTTCCTTGGCTCTCGCCTCCAGGTCTCCAAGCACGAGAGGCCGTTTTGACCAGGCAATGGCTTCCCTGCTTCAGGCAGAGGTGATTGTAGGTTTTCCCATTTCTGAGCACGAAAGGGGGTTTTATTCAAACCTATTTGTCATCCGCAGAAATGCCGGCTCGGTGCGGCCTGCGTAATATTTCAGGTGCCTGAAGAGATGGGTCCAGGGTGTCTGGAGCAGTCAGGAGAGGCTGGAGCTCAGCGCTGTCCGTCCGGCTGAGGGTTGCCGATCAGGGGTCAGACAATGCTACTGCGGTGGCCTATATCACCAGGGGGCTCCTGAAGCCCATCTGCCATGGCGGAGGTCGCAGGGACTTTGGAATAAGCAGAGGATAGCTCTTATCTTGGCAGTGCCTATACCAGGGGTAGACATCTGGGGGGCAGACATCTTAAGATGCCAGCAGCAACCTGCGGAGAGTGGACTCTTCACCTGGAGGGGTTCAGGCAGATGGTTGTGTTCACCAGATGTAGATCTATTGGCCTCCAGACTAAACCAAAAGGTGCTGGAATTTGTGGCAAGGCGCTTCAATCAGAGGGCTCTCGGAGCTGGCGCCTCTTTTTGAACCCCTTAACATATTCTCCATCAGGAGGACGTAGTGTTTCAAATTTTCAGTAAGGCTGGGTTCACATTAGCGTTCGACTCCGCAGCATGGTGCTGCAGACTTCACCTACTTCAGCATGCGTCCTGCGTACCTATCTTTAACATTGGGTACGCACGGACATGCGTTGTATGCGGATGCCCTCCAAGCGCAATATAATGCATTTTCTTGCGTTCAGCACATCAACATGCGGCAAGCGGACGCATCTGCATACAACGCATGTCCCTGCGTACCCAATGTTAAAGATAGGTACGCAGCTTTAAGGAAAACAGTCCACAGCACCATGCTGCGGAGTCGAACGCTAATGTGAACCCAGCCTTACCCAGACCTCCGGCATAAATGTAAGTGGTAATGATAGTTTTATATATATCACACCATAGAGTTACCGCTCTTACAGTATAGAGCTCTATAGTGTGACCGCTCTTACAGTACAGAGCTCTATAGTGTGACCGCTCTTACAGTACAGAGCTCTATAGTGTGACCGCTCTTACAGTACAGAGCTCTATAGTGTGACCGCTCTTACAGTACAGAGCTCTATAGTGTGACCGCTCTTACAGTACAGAGCTCTATAGTGTGACCGCTCTTACAGTACAGAGCTCTATAGTGTGACCGCTCTTACAGTACACAGCTCTATAGTGTGACCGCTCTTACAGTACAGAGCTCTATAGTGTGACCGCTCTTACAGTACAGAGCTCTATAGTGTGACCGCTCTTACAGTACAGAGCTCTATAGTGTGACCGCTCTTACAGTACAGAGCTCTATAGTGGACCGCTCTTACAGTACACAGCTCTATAGTGACCGCTCTTACAGTACAGAGCTCTAATAGTGTGACCGCTCTTACAGTACAGAGCTCTATAGTGTGACCGCTCTTACAGTACAGAGCTCTATAGTGTGACCGCTCTTACAGTACAGAGCTCTATAGTGCGACCGCTCTTACAGTACAGAGCTCTATAGTGAACCGCTACGCTGGCTCTACAGTACAGAGCTCTATAGTGCGACCGCTCTTACAGTACAGCTCCAAAGTGCGACCGCTCTTACAGTACAGAGCTCTATAGTGCGACCGCTCTTACAGTACAGAGCTCTATAGTGCGACCGCTCTTACAGTCACAAGCTCTATAGTGTCGACCGCTCTTACAGTACAGAGCTCTATAGTGCGACCGCTCTTACAGTACACAGCTCATAGTTGACCGCTCTTACAGTACAGAGCTCTATAGTGCGACCGCTCTTACAGTACAGAGCTCTATAGTGTGACCGCTCTTACAGTACAGAGCTCTATAGTGGACCGCTCTTACAGTACAAGCTCTATAGTGACCGCTCTTACAGTACAAGCTCTATAGTGTGACCGCTCTACAGTACAGAGCTCTATAGTGACCGCTCTTACAGTAAGAGCTCTAAGTGTGACCGCTCTTACATACAAGCTCTATAGTGCGACCGCTCTTACAGTACAAGCTCTATATGCGACCGCTCTTACAGTAGAGCTCTATAGTGGACTCTTACAGTGCCAGCTTGTGCGCCTCAGGCTAAAGCACTCGTCAGCTCAATGCGACGCTCTTACACGGCTCATTAGTGGACCCTTAGGACAAGCCATGTGCGACACGCATTACAGTACCCAGACCTATAGGGAGTTAAATGTGTACCTAGTAGGTTACCTAATCAGAGCCAAGTGTACCGCTCTTACAGTAAAGCTCTATAGTGTGACCTCTTAAGTACAAGCTCATATGTACCGCTCTTACAGTACAGAGCTCTATAGTGTGACCGCTCTTACAGTACAGAGCTCTATAGTGGACCGCTCTTACAGTACAGCCTATAGTGGACCGCTCTTACAGTACAGAGCTCTATAGTGGACCGCTCTTACAGTACAAGTCTAAGTGTGACCGCTCTTACAGTACAAGCTCTATAGTGGACCGCTCTTACAGTACACAGCTCTATAGTGTGACCGCTCTTACAGTACAAGCTCTATAGTGTGACCGCTCTTACAGTACAAGCTCTATAGTGACGCTCTTACAGTACAAGCTCTAAGTGGACGCTCTTACAGTACAGCTCTATGTTGCCGCTCTTACAGTACAAGCTCATAGGGACCGCTCTTACAGTACAAGCTCTATAGTGTACCGCTTTACAGTACAAGCTCTATGTGTGACCGCTCTTACATACAGACTCTATATGGACCGCTCTTACAGTACAGAGCTCAAGTGCACCGCTCTACAGTACAACCATAGTGGACCGCTCTTACAGTACAGAGCTCTATGTGGACCGCTCTTACAGTACAAGCTCTATAGTGGACGCTTTACAGACGAGCTCTATGACCGCTCTTACAGTCAAGCTCTAAGTGGACCGCTCTACAGTCAAGCTCATAGTGGACGCTCTTACAGTACAGAGCTCATGTGACGCTCTTACAGTACAGAGCTCATAGTGGACCGCTCTACTACAGCTCATAGTTGACAGACTCTATAGTGGACCGCTCTTACAGTCAGCTCTATAGTGACCGCTTAGTACAAGTTAGTGACAGAGCTCTATATGTGACGCTCTTAAGTAAGCTCTATAGTGACCGCTCTTACATACAGACTCTATAGTGGACCGCTCTTACAGTACAGCTCTATAGTGGACCGCTCTTACAGTACAGAGCTCTATAGTGGACCCTCTTACATACAGAGCTCTATAGTGGACGCTTACAGTAAGCTCCATAGTGGACGCTCTTCAGTACAGAGCTCTTAGTGGACCGCTCTTACAGTACAGAGCTTAAGTGGACGCTCTTACAGTCACAGCTCATAGTGGACCGCTCTTACGTCAGACTCTAAGTGTGACCGCTCTTACGCAAGTCTATATGTGACCGCTCTTACAGTACAAGCTCTATAGTGTGACGCTCTACAGTACAGAGCCTATATGGACCGCTCTACAGTACAGAGCTCTATAGTGTGACCGCTCTTACAGTACAGAGCTCTATATGTGACCGCTCTACAGACAACTCTATTGTGACCGCTCTTACAGTACAAGCTCTATAGTGTGACCGCTCTTACAGTACAAGCTCTATAGTGTGACCTCTTACAGTACACAGCTCTATATGTGACCGCTCTTACAGTACAGCTCTATGTGGACCGCTCTTACAGTAGAGCTCATAGTGTGACCGCTACAACAACTCTAGGACGCTTACTACAGCTCTATATGCGCACTCTTAGCTCTACGTCAAGCCATAGGACCCCTTACAGTACAAGCTCTATAGGGCCACTTCAAAGCTCTATAGGACCGCTCTACAGTAAGCTTATAGTGCGACCTTAAGCAACTCTTACGTCTTACGTACAAGTTATATCGACCCTCTTAGACAAGCCATAGTGACCGCTTACAGTACAGAGCTCTATAGTGACCGCCTTACAGTACAGTAGTACTAAGTACAGAGCTCTAAGTGACCGCTCTTACAGTGACACTTAGTGCCGTTTACATACACAGCTCTATAGTGCGACCGCTCTTACAGTACAAGCCATATGCACCGCTCTTACAGTCACTAGCTCTAAGGCCTCTTACAGTACAGAGCTTAAGTGACTCTAGCCTTTACAGACAGAGCTCTAAGGGACCGCTCTTACAGTACAGAGTCTATAGTGGACCTTACCAGCTCTAGAGACCGCTCTTAAGTACAGACTCTATAGGACCGCTCTTACAGTGAACGTCTTAAGTGACCCTCTTACAGTACGCTCATAGTGCGACCTTCAGTACGATCTAAGTGCGACCGTTCAGTAAAGGCCCTCTTACAGACAAGGCCAGTGCAACAGCTCTTAAGTGCGCCTAAGTACAAGCTCTTAGGACGCTCTTAAGTCACCTTTCAGCAATCTCATAGTGCACCGCTCTTACAGTACAGAGCTCTATAGTGTGACCGCTCTTACAGTACAGAGCTCTATAGTGTGACCGCTCTTACAGTACAGAGCTCTATAGTGTGACCGCTCTTACAGTACAGAGCTCCATAGAGTGACCGCTCTTACAGTACAGAGCTCCATAGAGTGACCGCTCTTACAGTACAGAGCTCTATAGTGTGACCGCTCTTACAGTACAGAGCTCTATAGTGTGACCGCTCTTACAGTACACAGCTCTATAGTGTGACCGCTCTTACAGTACACAGCTCTATAGTGTGACCGCTCTTACAGTACAGAGCTCATAGAGTGACCGCTCTTACAGTACACAGCTCTATAGTGTGACCGCTCTTACAGTACAGAGCTCTATAGTGTGACCGCTCTTACAGTACAGAGCTCTATAGTGTGACCGCTCTTACAGTACAGAGCTCCATAGTGTGACCGCTCTTACAGTACAGAGCTCCATAGAGTGACCGCTCTTACAGTACAGAGCTCTATAGTGTGATCGCTCTTACAGTACAGAGCTCTATAGTGTGACCGCTCTTACAGTACAGAGCTCCATAGTGTGACCGCTCTTACAGTACAGAGCTCCATAGAGTGACCGCTCTTACAGTACAGAGCTCTATAGTGTGACGCTCTTACAGTACAGAGCTCTATAGTGTGATCGCTCTTACAGTACAGAGCTCTATAGTGTGACCGCTCTTACAGTACACAGCTCTATAGTGTGACCGCTCTTACAGTACAGAGCTCTATAGTGTGACCGCTCTTACAGTACAGAGCTCCATAGTGTGACCGCTCTTACAGTACAGAGCTCTATAGTGTGACCGCTCTTACAGTACAGAGCTCTATAGTGTGACCGCTCTTACAGTACAGAGCTCTATAGTGTGACCGCTCTTACAGTACAGAGCTCTATAGTGTGACCGCTCTTACAGTACAGAGCTCTATAGTGTGACCCTCTTACAGTACAGAGCTCTATAGTGTGACCGCTCTTACAGTACAGAGCTCCATAGTGTGACCGCTCTTACAGTACACAGCTCTATCGTGTGACCGCTCTTACAGTACAGAGCTCTATAGTGTGACCGCTCTTACAGTACAGAGCTCTATAGTGTGACCGCTCTTACAGTACAGAGCTCTATAGTGTGACCGCTCTTACAGTGCACAGCTTATAGTGTGACCGCTCTTACAGTACAGAGCTCTATAGTGTGACCGCTCTTACAGTACAGAGCTCTATAGTGTGACCGCTCTTACAGTACAGAGATCTATAGTGTGACCGCTCTTACAGTACACAGCTCTATAGTGTGACCGCTCTTACAGTACACAGCTCTATAGTGTGACCGCTCGTGAAATATTTAATCCAGAATGAAAGACA
Source organism: Oophaga sylvatica (assembly GCA_033576555.1). Taxonomy (NCBI): domain Eukaryota; kingdom Metazoa; phylum Chordata; class Amphibia; order Anura; family Dendrobatidae; genus Oophaga; species Oophaga sylvatica. Next base: position 600,053,589 of record JARQOD010000003.1, read on the forward strand.
GTGTTTATAAAAATATACGAAAGATTTTACAAAGGGGACAAAACAATAGAGTATATACAATTACATAAAATAAACAGGATTAAGAATCTCACTACTCTGATCACACAGATGATTTTTCTTAGGGAAGGAGAGCATTTTGATTGAAAACGTCCAGTGACTGAATTGTGCATAGTTATGTATCTCTCTACATGAACACAGATCATAATTTGCCTTGTCTTTTTTATCAGTACCTAAGTTACAGCCACATACCCTCCTTCATGACCTTATGTGTGTCGGGTTGTGGAATTTTCTTAGCCCTTCAGGATTTTATGAATTTCCCAACATTACCAATATAAATATCTCTGCCATATTTTTTATTGGGATTTTACCTTTTCGTGGATAGCTGATAACAGATGTCATATCATGTCTATTATATGGCCAATATTGATTTGGGGCTTATAGGCAGGTGTCACAGTTATGAAAAAATATGTATATTCTAACCTGATTATTCCTGAAGTTGAAAATGTATGTCCCATCACTATTGCATGTATACAAACCAAACCCCAATATTCATAACTTTCCATCGTAGATACAAAGTCTGAGTAAAGTTCTTTCATCATCCTGGAGATCTCTTTGCCCCTCCTCTAATCAAATAAACACTAAATTTCATCACAACAGGGATCCTGTCTTAATTACCTGTCCCCACCAGGGAGTTTGAACCTCAAAAGGAATTTTAATAAGATTTACCAGCTATGTGTAATTTCCTACTTCCATAAGTTTATTGTGCAATTCTACATCCAGGAGGTTTAGAATATAAGCTCTTTTTCCTACTGGAAAATAGAGAGAAGTGAGGGGGGTGATTGCCCCCTTACTAGTGGCTTTAGGGATCTCAATAATATTATTATTATATATTTTATATTTTCTATTACAACTGGCAATTCCCAAAGGCAGTGGCAAGCCTATACCCCAGAGTGGAGTGTCCAACACAGAACAGCTGAGACAATCCATGATGGAGAGTTCAGGAGATCGACTGACCTGATTAACCCTGGCAATACCAGAGCAAAGAAAACCTGAACTGTTTAGTCTGATGGTGAAGCAGATCTAACCAGTGCAGGAGTTGGGGTACCCAGATGTTGCGATCTCCTGTCACCTCTTTTTTTGCAGTAAACCCGGGACCGTTTTATTTGATTCCTCCTTTCGAGAGGCATCATTTTGTTATTTTTCTGCTGACATTGCCGTTTGGGGGTTTGTTTTTTTTGTAGGTTTTATAGGTATGAATGCCGCAATCATCTTTCCATACAATGTATGTTCTCAGTAGAGCCGCCCTTTTCCTGAGATCATTTTTCCCATCTACAAATACATTGTATGGAAAGGTGATTGTGGCATTCATACCTCGGAGTTTAGATTTTATAGACTTCTTTAGGCGATTTCTGATTCTTCAGGTTGAGGTGAGAACGTTGATGCTGAGCCTGGGCCCTTTCGTGTAGAGACCTCCCTTAGCTTCGGATTGTCGGGCTGCGGCAGTCAGAGCCCTTGGCCGGAGGAGAGGTGCGCGTGCTCGGCTTCCGCTCCGTGAGCTCTTGGGATTTCGCCGGAGCCCCCGCAGTCAGACCTCAGCGATCAGCTCGTTGTCCTCTTCCTTTTGTGTTTTTTTTCATTTTGGGAAAACAATTTCAGTAGTAAAAAAGTAGATAATTTGTACAAATAACGAAAAACAAACAATTTTTCTATTGAGAATACAGATGTATTTATTATGGACTGGACCTCAATTTTTTTAATGATGGAAAAGGGATGATTCAGAGTTTTTTACAGGTTGACATCAGCGATTGGTCGGAACGTGGTTTTAGGGGCAGGGGTCCGCCTCATGAACAAAACCCGAACTCATTTTCTGTCAAGAAGAAAAGAGAAAAATAAAACGCTCAAATCCATTTTATTCAGGACAAGACACACTGCCGGGTCCCGGAGGTGCCACGCTACACCTATCATACTCTGAGGTTATGGGAGTAGAGTGAGGAAACGCGTAGAGGCTGACGCAGGAAGATGGCGCAGAGCTTCAACATTTCTTTTATTGCACCCCAGTCCTGGATTAACAGCTTCTCTGCTCCGTACAACTGCAACTCCTGCTTTCTGGTGTTTTATCTCTGCAGAGCTCAGTAATGCTCTATAGTGTCCCCCATGCTCAGTAATGCTCTATAGTGTCCCCCATGCTCAGTAATGCTCTATAATGTCCCCCATGCTCAGTAATGCTCTATAATGTCCCCCATGCTGAGTAATGCTCTATAATGTCCCCCATGCTCAGTAATGCTCTATAATGTCCCCCATGCTGAGTAATGCTCTATAATGTCCCCCATGCTCAGTAATGCTCTATAATGTCCCCATGTGAGTAATGCTCTATAATGTCCCCCATGCTCAGTAATGCTCTACAGTCATGGCCAAAAGTTTTGAGAATGACACAAATATTATATTTTCACATGATCTGCTGCCTCTGGTTTTTATGTGTGTTTGACAGATGTTTTTATCACAGACAGAAATATAATAATTGTAAACATATGAGTAATAAAAGCTTATATTGACAGTTAGAATGAGTTAATGCAGCAAGTCAATATTTGCAGTGTTGACCCTTCTTCTTCAGGACCTCTGCAATTCTCCCTGGCATGCTCTCAATCAACTTCTGGACCAAATCCTGACTGATAGCAGTCCATTCTTGCACAATCAATGCTTTCATTTTGTCAGAATTTTTAGGTTTTTGTTTGTCCACCCGTCTCTTGATGATTGACCACAAGTTCTCAATGGATTAAGATTGGGGAGTTTCCAGGCCATGGACCCAAAATCTCTATGTTTTGTTCCTGAGCCATTTAGTTATCACCTTTTCTTTATGGCAAGGTGCTCCATCATGCTGGAAAAGGCATTGTTGATCGCCAAACTGCTCTTGGAGGGTTGGGAGAAGTTGCTCTTGGAGGACATTCTGGTACCATTCTTTATTCATGGCTGTGTTTTTAGGCAAGACTGTGAGAGCCGATTCCCTTGGCTGAGAAGCAACCCCACACATGAATGGTTTCAGGATATTTAACAGTTGGCATGAGACAAGACTGGTGGTAGCGCTCACCTTGTCTTCTCTTAATGAGGCGTTTTCCTGATGTCCCAAGCAATCGAAAAGGGGATTCATCAGAGAAAATAACTTTACCCCAGTCCTCAGCAGTCCACTGCCTGTACCTTTTGCAGAGTATCAGTCTGTCCATGATGTTTTTTCTGGAGAGAAGTGGCTTCTTTGCTGCCCTACTTGAGACCAGGCCTTGCTCCAAGAGTCTCCGCCTCACAGTGCGTGCAGATGCACTCACACCTGCCTGCTGCCATTCCTGAGCAAGCTCTGCACTGCTGGTAGCCCGATCCCGCAGCTGAAACACTTTTAAGAGACGGTCCTGGCGCTTGCTGGTCTTTCTTGGGCGCCCTGGAGCCTTTTTGGCAACAATGGAACCTCTCTCCTTGAAGTTCTTGATGATGCGATAGATTGTTGACTGAGGTGCAATCTTTCTAGCTGTGATACTCTTCCCTGTTAGGCCATTTTTGTGCATTGCAATGATGACTGCACGTGTTTCTTTAGAGATAACCATGGTTAACAGAAGAGAAACAATGATGCCAAGCACCAGCCTCCTTTTAAAGTGTCCAGTGGTGTCATTCTTACTTAATCATGACAGACTGATCTCCAGCCATGTCCTCATCAACACCCACACCTGTGTTAATGGAGCAATCACTGAAAAGGTTAGCTGGTCCTTTTAAGGCAGGGCTGCAATGATGTTGAAATGTGTTTTGGGGGATAAAGTTCATTTTCTAGCCAAATATTGACTTTGCAAGTAATTGCTGTTAAGCTGATCACTCTTTATAACATTCTGGAGTATATGCAAATTGCCATTAGAAAAAGTGAAGCAGTAGACTTTGTAAAAATTAATATTTGTGTCATTCTCAAAACTTTTGGCCATGACTGTATAATGTCCCCCATGCTACTGCTGCTTATATGCTTCTAGAAGGTGTTTCAATCCACCTGGTGCTGGATTCACAGCTACACTGCTGCTGTATATAAATATACATATTTGGTATTTCCATGTCTGTAAAAAGTCGATATATCAAAATATAAGATTAATTACCCTGATCGATAAATATGAAAAATAACAATAATGGAGACGCCAGAATTGCAGCTTTCATTCACTGAAGAATCGTAGCTACCACAAAGTGGTATCGCTAACAATGTCAACTCACTACAGCAGGACGCTGAAAATGGCTGCTGCTGTAGGAAGGAGGGAAACGCAGTAAAGGCCAGACAGGTGCTGATGGTAGGAGACTCTAGAATCAGACGGACAGACAGGGTCATCTGCCGCACGAGACTGCTGAACACTGTGTTGTCTGCCGGGTGCTCGGGTTCAGCATAATGTGGATCGGATAGACAGATTGCTGGGTGGGGCCTCTCCTAATATTACACGGGATGGAGGCCTCTCCTATATTACACGGGATGGAGGCCTCTCCTATATTACACGGGATGGAGGCCTCTCCTATATTACACGGGATGGAGGCCTCTCCTATATTACACGGGATGGAGGCCTCTCCTATATTACACGGGATGGAGGCCTCTCCTATATTACACGGGATGGAGGCCTCTCCTATATTCACAGGGATGGAGGCCTCTCCTATATTACACGGGATGGAGGCCTCTCCTATATTACACGGGATGGAGGCCTCTCCTATATTACACGGGATGGAGGCTCTCCTATATTACACGGGATGGAGGCCTCTCCTATATTACACGGGATGGAGGCCTCTCCTATATTACACGGGATGGAGGCCTCTCCTATATTACACGGGATGGAGACCTCTCCTATATTACACGGGATGGAGGCCTCTCCTATATTACACGGGATGGAGGCCTCTCCTATATTACACGGGATGGAGGCCTCTCCTATATTACACGGGATGGAGGCCTCTCCTATATTACACGGGATGGAGGCCTCTCCTTTATTACACGGGATGGAGGCCTCTCCTATATTACACGGGATGGAGGCTTCTCCTATATTACACGGGATGGAGCCTCTCCTATATTACACGGGATGGACGCCTCTCCTATATTACACATGATGGAGACCTCTCCTATATTACACAGGACGGAGGCCTCTCCTATATTACACGGGACGGAGACCTCTCCTATATTACACGGGACGGAGGCCTCTCCTTATATTACACGGGATGGAGGCCTCTCCTATATTACACGGGATGGAGGCCTCTCCATATTACACGGGATGGAGACCTCTCCTATATTACACGGGATGGAGGCCTCTCCTATATTACACGGGATGGAGACCTCTCCTATATTACACGGGATGGAGGCCTCTCCTATATTACACGGGATGGAGACCTCTCCTTTATTACACAGGATGGAGGCCTCTCCTATATTACACGGGATGGAGACCTCTCCTATATTACACGGGATGGAGGCCTCCTATATTACACGGGATGGAGGCCTCTCCTATATTACACGGGATGGAGACCTCTCCTTTATTACACGGGATGGAGGCCTCTCCTATATTACACGGGATGGAGACCTCTCCTATATTACACGGGATGGAGACCTCTCCTTTATTACACAGGATGGAGGCCTGTTATGATTTGGTAGCTGAGGAGTGCAGGCAAAAAAGGAAATACACCAGAGAGGTTGGAATCTATGAGATTGCAGTACCCTGACTAACCACCACAACTAAAAGCAGACGTGGAGCGTTCCTACTTTGGTCCTAGACGCCTCGTCACAGCCTGAGAAGCTAACTACACCTAAAGACAGAAAGAGGAAAACTATCTGCCCGGAGCAGATCCCCAAAGAACATAGGAAGCCCCCAAACATGTAATGGCGGTTAGACAAGAGGGAAATAAAGACACAGACAGAAAATAGTATGAGCAAACGTTGGGGCCCAAACTTCCTAAATAGAAAAGGATAGGAAGGACACTTACTGCAATCCCAAAAAACCCTGAAAAGTACCAACTCTACTAATTACAAAAACACTGAGATCACACGACCTCTACCACCTAAATTAGTTCTCTGGTGTAACAAAACTAAACAGCAGCCACTGAAAAAACTGGAAAAGGCAAATGAACAAACAACAGTGGCTGAACTAAACTGAGAGGAGCACAAGCCCCCAGAGGGGACCCGGCAGACCCCCACAGAAGTGCAGGACAAAATGCAAAAAGCAAGCACAAAAAACTAAAAGAAGAAAATGTCTTATCTGATAGCAGAAGATGCAGGCACGAAACAGCAAGCTACAAAGTGAACAGGAATCAAAGATGAGACCAGAACAATTGATCACCGGCAACCCTGATGGGAGGGAACCTCCCTTATATAAGACAGTCAGTAACACCTGATCGCCAATCTTCACAATCTTCATTGGATAGTTCAGTACTGTTTGTAACCACCAGAGGGAGCTTCTGCTCAGAATTCATTTCTAGCACATTCACAACAGTACCCCCCCCCTGAGGAGGGGTCACCGAACCCTCATTTGAGCAACCAGGTCGGTCAGGATGAGCTCTGTGATACGCACGGATGAGTCTCCTAGCATGGATGCCGAAGCAAACACCCAAGAATTGTCCTCCTGACCATAACCTCTCCACTTAACCAAATACTGGAGTTTCCGTCTAGAAAACGAGAATTCAATATTTTCTCAACCACATACTCCAGATTGCCCTCAACCAAAACAGGGTCAGGAGGCAAAGCCATAGGAACCACTGGCTCAACAAACCTCTTCAATAAGGACTTGTGGAACACGTTATGGATCTTAAATGTCCCTGGAAGAAGTAAACGAAAGGAAACAGGATTAAGAATCTCCATGATCTTATAAGGTCCAATGAACTAGGCTTAAACTTAGGAGATGCAACTCTCATAGGGATATTTCTTGAGGACAACCAGACCAAGTCCCCACTTCAAACGAGGACCATCAGTCCTATGCGGTTGGCAAACCGCTGGGCCCTCTCCTGAGAGAGGGACAACCTCTCCACTACCTGGTCCCAAATCTGCTGCATATGCTCACAACAGAGTCAACACCTGGACAGACAGAAGCCTCCGTCTGTCCTGAAGAAAATCGAGGGTGAAACCCAAAATTGCAGAAAAATGGAGACATCAAAGTGGCAGAGCTAGCCCTATTATTAAGAGCAAACTCAGCCAAAGGCAAAAAAGAGACACAGTTATCCTGACAGCAGACACAAAGCATCTCAGATAAGTCTCCAATGTCTGGTTTGTTCTCTCAGTTTGTC
>JARQOD010000003.1:600060948-600104195 GCA_033576555.1 Oophaga sylvatica
CCTGCTGTCCTCTAGCTCACGCGTCGTCATCTTCATCATCATCTTCTTCTGTTCCTATTCATAATCTGGAAAAGAAAAACAAGCTTTCCTGCTTTATTGGGTCCCAACCGATTTCTCAATTTAGAATGAATGAGTCCAAAGGAAGAGAATATTCTTTCAACGCCTGCAGAAGAAGCTACTGCTGTTAGAAGTGAAATCATTACTTGAACAGTCTCTAAATCCAAGCGCTTAATAATAATAATAATCTTTATTTATATAGCGCCATCATATTCCGCAGCGCTTTACAGTTTAACAGTTTCAAAACACAAGTCATAAGTAACAACGTTAACAATACAGTAATTAAAGCAAAATAAGACGCCCCTGCTCATGAGAGCTTACAATCTACAATGAGGTGGGGGAGATACAAAATACAGGTGTGTATATACAATGGTGTATTTACAATGATGGTCCAGCCATCTTAAGGGAGTGAGGGATGGATGGAGATAGTGAATGGGCTACACACACACACACACTTACACATAGAATGACTTTGATTAGTGAATGTGATAGGCCGCTCTGAACAGATGTGTTTTGAGGGAGCGCCTGAAACCATGCAAATTGTGGATAGTCCTAATTTCTTGGGGTAGAGCATTCCAGAGGATTGGCGCAGCACGGGAGAAGTCTTGGAGTCGGGAGTGGGAGGTACGGATTAGTGCAGCAGTCGGTTAGGCCGATAGATAGAAATGAGGGAGGAGATGTAGCGGGGTGCTGCAGTGTGGAGAGCTTTGTGGGTGAGAACAAGTACTTTGAATTGGATCCTATAATGAATGGGCAGCCAGTGTAAGGACTGGCGAAGAGCGGACGCGTCCGAGTACCGATTAGCCAGATGGATAACCCTGGCTGCTGCATTAAGGATGGACTGGAGAGGGGATAGTCGAGTAATGGGGAGGCCAAGTAATAGAGCGTTGCAGTTGTCCAGGCGGGAGTGGATCAATGCTACAGTGAGGGTTTTTGTTGTTTCCATGGTGAGAAAAGGGCGGATTCTAGAGATGTTCTTTAGGTGTAGGCGGCAAGAGCGGGCAAGAGATTGTATATGGGAGGTGAAGGAGAGATTGGTATCAAACATAACACCCAGACAGCGAGCCTGCTGCCGGGGTGTTATTATGGTGCCGCCCACTGAGAGGGAAATGTCAGATTTAGGGAGGTTAGTAGACGGCGGGAGCAGAAGCAGTTCAGTCTTGGAGAGGTTGAGTTTCAGATAGAGAGCAGACATGATGTTGGAGACTGCGGACAGACAGTCGGTGGCGTTCTGTAGTACAGCGGGGGTAAGGTCGGGGATGACGTGTATAGTTGTGTGTCATCAGCATAAAGATGGTACTGAAAGCCAAATCTGCTGATGGTCTGTCCAATTGGGGCGGTGTAGAGAGAGAAGAGAAGGGGGCCAAGGACTGAGCCCTGGGGTACACCGACAGTGAGAGGAAGAGGAGATGATGTGGAGCCAGAGAACGAAACACTGAAGGAGCGGTCAGAAAGATAGGAGGAGAACCAGGAAAGAACAGTGTCCTTAATACCTAGAGAGTGGAGCCTGGACAGTAGGAGACGGTGGTCAACCGTGTCGAAAGCTGCAGAAAGGTCGAGTAGAATGAGCAGAGAGTGGTCGCCGTTACGTTTTGCTGTCAGAAGGTCATTGGTCACTTTGATGAGTGCAGTTTCAGTCGAATGTAGGGGTCGGAAGCCGGACTGTGACGGGTCTAGGAGGGAGTGAGTGGAGAGGTAACGGGTGAGGCGGGAGTAGACTAGGCGCTCCAAAAGTTTAGAGATGAAGGGGAGATTGGAGACCGGTCTGCAGTTGTTTGTGCAGGAAGGGTCAAGAGCGGGTTTCTTTAGTAATGGAGTAATGATGGAGTGCTTGAAGGAGGAGGGGAAAATGCCAGAGGAGAGTGAGAGATTGAAGATTGTAGTTAGGTGAGTTGTGACAACAGGAGAAAGAGACTGGAGGAGATGTGAGGGGATGGGGTCGGTAGTGCATGTAGTCGGACGAGAGGAAGAGAGGAGTCTGGAGACTTCTTCTTCTGTGATGGGATCAAATGTGGAAATTGAGCCAGGGGAAATGCAGGGTGGGATGGGAGTCACAGCACTTGGTGGTTGAGAGCAGATTTCCTGACGGATAGTATCTATTTTTTCTATAAAGTGGGAGGCCAGGTCGTCAGCACAAATGTCTGTGATAGGGGCTTGTGCTTTTGGCCTGAGGAGGGAGTGAAAAGTGTCAAAAAGTTTCTTGGGGTTGTTGGCTAGTGAGGAGATCAGTGTGGTGAAGTAGGTCTGTTTGGCGAGGTGAAGGGCAGCATTATAAGTTCTTAACATGAATTTAAAGTGGATGAAGTCTTCTGGTGTGCGGGTTTTTCTCCAGAGGCGTTCAGCACTCCTAGAGCATCGCTGGAGAAGGTGAGTTTGCGATGTGAGCCAGGGCTGTTTTACTGTGTGTTTGGAGGTTCTGAGGGTGAGCGGTGCTACTTGGTCAAGGGTGCTTCTAAGAGTGTCATTGTAGTGATGAACAGCCAGATCAGGACAGGAAAAAGAGGAGATTGGGGACAGCGATGAGTGTAGGGAGTCTGAAAGTGTCTGAGGGTTAATGGCTTGTAGATTTCTGAATGTGCGGTAGGTAGGAGTGCGCTGGGGTGGTGGAGGATTTGTGAGCGTGAAGGAGAGAATGTTGTGGTCAGAGAGTGGAAGCGGTGAGTTATTTAGGTGGGAAATTGAACAGAGGCGGACAAAGACCAGGTCAAGGGTGTTGCCATCCTTGTGTGTCTCAGAAGTTGAAAGCTGTGAGAGGCCTATAGAAGTGGTTAGTGATAGAAGCTGAGATGCAGATGTGGAAGTAGGGCTGTTAATGGGGATGTTGAAGTCTCCAAGGATAAGGGTTGGTAGTTCTGAGGACATGAAGTGCGGCAGCCAGGCTGAGAAGTGGTCAAGGACCTGGGTGGGTGAGCCTGGGGGCCGATATATGACCGCTACTCTGAGGGAGAGGGGATAGAAGAGCCTGATGGTGTGGACCTCAAAAGAAGGGAATGAGAGTGATGGAATTGGGGGGATGACCTGGAAAGTGCATTGTGGGGACAGGAGTATGCCAACTCCACCACCATGTTTGTTTGTGGGTCTCGGGGAATGGGAGAACTGTAAGCCACCATAGGAAATGGCAGCAGGGGAGACCGTGTCAGAATCCTGAATCCAGGTTTCAGTGAGGGCCAACAGATGAAGAGAGTTGTTCAGAAAGTAGTTGTGCAGGAAAGATAGTTTATTGCATGCAGACCGTGGATTCCAGAGGGCACAATTGAAAGAAGGAGATGAGGGAGTGCAAGTAATATTAATAAGATTATTATGGTTTCGAAATGAGGTAGGGTAGGGATTGAGGTTGGGGGATGGACCAGGGTTGGGGGAGATGTCCCCTGAAATCAGTAGGAGTAGGAAGATAAAGAGCAGGTAGTTGTTGGATTTATAAATAGGTTTTTTCTGAGATATGTTTGGGCAAGATGGGCTTAAGTGACTTCCACCAGTTTACTGGTGTGACCTTCCTTAAAATATCTTCAGCAAACATATATTTCTTGAATGGTTTCCCCTTAGCTCTGAAGTTTATTATAGTTGGCATTAAAGATGGATGATTGCTGGATACCCATGTCATAGCTAACTCCTCTTCCTCAGCACTTAGGTTTTGACCCTGATATTGGATATTGACAATATTTGCCAAAAAATGAGCTGGAGTCAGTGCTTGTCCCATTCGTTTGTTTACTGCTTGTAATTTAATTCTGTCCATGTGTAGTTCTGTTTTTAAGTGTTCACTCAGTTCCTTCCAAATTTCAACAGCATCCGCAATAAAACAGCTATTTTTCTGTATTTTGTTTAAAGCTTGAGAGATGGGTTTCAGGAAGCTCAGCATATGTTCAACATTTTCTCTTAAGCCCAATGTTGAGGATTTTGGCCGTGACAGTGCCATCTATTTTATCTCGATTTTCTTCACAAAGTGTCATCAGAATAGGCCAGTTTTTGATATACTGCTCAAAACAGTCCACCACAGAGTTCCATCTAACATCTTGTGGGAGCGTTAGCTTGGTTCCAACCATCCTTTTCAGAGCTACTGCAGCAAAATGATTATTACGGAAGTATTTAGCAATTTCAACAACATTAGCCTTTATTTCTGGAACACTTTCACTTAAGTCTTTGGCTAAGAGGTGCAGCAAATGAGCACTGCAACCATATGTTATTAGCTTTGTATTCCCTCCCTGCTCTTCTAAATTTCTTCTCATCTTGATATGTTTGCAGCATTGTCAGTGACCAAACTGCGTACTAGACATTTGAATTTTTGTTCACATGTTGTTATAGCTTTTACTGCCACTTCTTGTAAGTATTCTGCTGTGTGTGCATTTCCTGACCTATCAGTTGTTTGTGCAAGGAAGACTTTACCTTCTTCTGTTGTTATACAAGCACATACAATAGGATCATTGTGGACATTACTCCACCCATCAATACTTAGGTTAACAATTTTACCCTCCAGAGCTGTTGCACATTGCTCCATTTCTCTGTCATACACTTGATCCAGCAGTTTCCCTGCAACATCAGCTCTGCTGGGTGGACTGTATCCTGGTCTCAGTGACTGAACCATATTAATGAAATGTGGGTTCTCAGTCAGACAGAAAGAAGAGTTCGTTGCATAAATAAACTGGGCAATTTTTTCATCAATCAACTCTTTTTCTAATCTGCTAGTTCTTATCACAAACCTATCTATGGTGGTTCCAGGAGGTAAAGGTTTTTTCTTCCTTTTGGGTGATGGTGATATGTGGCTGTGGGTGTCTGATGATGATGCTGCTGCTAATGAAGCACTATCCTGGATGGATAACTCTGAAACTGTAGAACAGGATGATGGTGATCTTGGAGGTGGATAGTTTCCAGAATCCATGAATTCCCCTAAACAAAAAAAGTCAATGCTGTTATTTTATTGTTTATACAATTTCTGCTTATTGTACACAACACAGCACTGCCCCAAAAGGAATATTTGTTTTTCTTCATAACTGTACCAAATGACAGTAACATGCAGTAATAATAAGAAATATAATTTTTCTCACACATGACAGTTCAGTCTTTAGAAATAGGATTCAATAAAAATGTTTACCAACCTGAAGATCCTGCCTGTTCAGAAGTGTTTCTTTGGTCATCTTCATCACCGCACTTCTCATGATGTTGCCTCATTCGCGCCACCAGGCCTTGCATCTCTTTGTTGCATCGTTTGCATTTTGCACGCATGCCTGCCTTACCGATAGGCGAAGGAGCTTCATTAAAATATTCCCAAACTGGGTCTCTTTTACGGCCTGCTGCCATTATAAGGGAAGAATGTAATAAACCTCAGATCGTACACACAAACAGATCCAGACTTGTCTGTCTGTGGCTATGCTGCAGTATTGTGCTCAAAGTTTCACTTTCATTTTCTTGTCTGCTTGCCCTTCCTCCTCCTCACACTTAGATTCACATTCTTCTTGTGTTGTGCAGATCTATTCCACTCCAAACAATCAGAAACATATTGTCTAACTTCTTGGACTTGGCACTGAAGGGGTTGATTCTGTATTCATATAGGTTTGTAGAACAATAGGATTAAGGTCTTTTTCTCAACTCTGTTCATGTTGTAACATTTTTGCCGTGAAGAAGAGGCTGGGACCTCTGCGGAGTCAAATTCAGTTTTGAGAACTGCGTAAGTAAAGCGAGCGTCTGTGATAATATAGGAGAGAAACTGCCCACTAATCCTACAGAAACCTCTGGAAGAGCATGGCATTGTGAATGTTACACATATACAGCCTTTATTCTACTGAGTTAAACAACTCAGCTTTATCTCATGATGGAAGAACCTTTGGATGGTAAAATATTTTCCTCAAAAAGCAGTTTATTGAAAAAAATCCGATTTAAATCAAAAAAATACGATTTAAATCAAAAAAATATCGATATTTTTTGATTTTTTTTTTAAAAAATCATTGATTTTATCCACCCTGCGTCCCATACTGTCATCACGGGGGCGTCCTACGTGGTGACCACGGGCGTCCCATACTGTCATCATGGGGGCGTGTCCTATGCAGTGATGATGGAGGGAGTGTCCCTTACTGTCATCACGGGGGCGTCCTACGCGGCAACCACGGTGCGTCCTATACTGTCATCACGGGGGGCGTCCTACGCGGTGACCACGGGACGTCCTACTCAGTGATGATGGAGGGAGCGTCCCATACTGTCATCACGGGGCGTCCTAGCGGTCAACCACGGTGCGTCCATACTGTCCAGGGTCCTACTGACGGGCCACCACGGGGTCCCATACTGTCATCACTGGGGGCGTCTACGCGGTGACACGGGATCCTACTTCATCAGGGGCGTCCTACGCGGTGACACGGGGCGTCCCATACTGTCATCACGGGGGGCGTCCTACGGGTGACCACGGGCGTCCCATACTGTCATCATGGGGGCGTGTCCTACCAGGTGATGGGGTCCCTTACTGTCATCACGGGGGCGTCCTACGCGCAACAGGTGCACTGCATACGGGGGCGTCCTACCGTACACGGGACGTCCTACTCAGTGATGTGGAGGGAGCGTCCCATACTGTCATCACGGGGGGCGTCCTAACTGGTACCACGGTGCGTCCCATACTGTCATCACGGGGGGCGTTCCTACGGGTGACCATGGGCGTCCCTACTGTCATCAGGGGGAGTGTCCTACGCGTGAGAGGAGGATTCCCTTACTGTATCGGGGGGTCCCATACTGTCATCACGGGGGGCGTCCTACGCGGTGACCACGGGACGTCCTACTCAGTGATGATGGAGGGAGCGTCCCATACTGTCATCCACGGGGACGTCCTAGCGGTAACCACGGTGCGTCCCATACTGTCATAGGGGAGCCTACCGGTGACCACGGGGCGTCCCATACTGTCATCACTGGGGGCGTCCTACGCGGTGACACGGCATTGTAAGGGGGTCCTCTCACGGACCCATACGTCACGGGGAGCGTCCCATACTGTCATCATGGGGGAGCGTCCTACACGGTGACCACGGGCGTCCTACTCAGTGATGATGGAGGGAGCGTCCCATACTGTCACATGGGGGACGTCCTACGCAGGAATCGAGGTGCGTCCCATACTGTCATATGGGGGAGCGTCCTACGGGGTGACCAACTGGGGGCGTTCTGCTGTGAGACGGGGGAGTCCCATACTGTCATCATGGGGGCGTCCTATGCGGTGACCACGGGGCGTCCTACATGATGAGGAGGGAGCGTCCTACTGTCATCATAGGGAGCGTCCCATACTGTCATCATGGGGGGTGTCCTACACTGTGACCGGGGGCTCCTACTCAGTGATGATGGAGGGAGCGTCCCATACTGTCATCATGGGGGAGCGTCCCATACCTGTCAGTCGATGATGGAGGGAGCGTCCCATACTGTCATCATGGGGGAGCGTCGCTACGCGTGTGACCACGGGGAGCGTCCCATACTGTCTCATGGGGGAGCGTCCCATACTGTCTATCATGGGGGCGTCCTACGCGTGACTCGGGGCGTCCTACGCAGTGATGATGGAGGGAGCGTCCCTTTACTGTCATCATAGGGGAGCGTCCCATACTGTCATCATGGGGTGGTCCTACCTGTGACCGCGGGGGCTCCTACTCAGTGATGATGGAGGGAGCGTCCCATACTGTCATCATGGGGGAGCGTCCCACTCTGTCATCATGGGGGAGCGTCCCATACTGTCATCATGGGGGAGCGTCGTACGCTGTGACCGCGGAGCGTCCATACTGTCATCATGGGGGAGCGTCCCATACTGTCATCATGGGGATGCGTCCTACGCTGTGACTGCGGGGGCGTCCCATACTGTCATCATGGGGATGCGTCCTACGCTGTGACCGCGGGGCGTCCTACTCAGTGATGATGGAGGGAGCGTCCCACGCTGTCATCATGGGGGAGTGTCCCATACTGTCATCATGGGGGAGCGTCCTACGCTGTGACCGCTGGAGCGTCCCATACTGTCATCATGGGGGGCGTCCCATACTGTCATCATGGGGATGCGTCCTACGCTGTGACTAAGGGGGCGTCTACCCAGTGATGATGGAGGGAGCGTCCCACACTGTCATCATGGGGGAGTGTCTCATACTGTCATCATGGGGGAGCGTCCTACGCTGTGACCGCTGGAGCGTCCCATACTGTCATCATGGGGATGCGTCCTATGCTGTGACTAAGGGGGCGTCCTACCCAGTGATGATGGAGGGAGCGTCCCACACTGTCATCACAGGGGGTGCATTCTACGTGGTAATCACAGAGGTGGCCACTTTGTGCATCAATGTTCTTGTTTTTACGTAAAATGTGGATTTTGAGTAATAATTATTTTTGTATTTAGTTTTCATTACAGATTTTTAACCTTTTATATTCTCCAGCCGCTGCTGTGCTGCAGTGTCAATTACTCTCCAAAGTATGAGTTAACTGAGAATCAGTCAGTCAGCTCCTTCTGACAGGAAAGTTTGTAACTCTCATCTGTCTTTTTCTGAGCTCCTCTCATCAAAGTGGAGTGTGCCGGATACAAACGGCCTGAAACAGCAAAACGGTGCAAAATGTGTAATGAAACCCAATTGCAGAAATGATTTTTCTCCCCATGACCGTGCTAAGGAATTGGGCCTAATGTTCCTTGAATGACAAGTGTGGTGCGGTACCGAGAGACTTGTCCTGTGCTGCTCCCTACTGATGGCTTTCTTGCTATGTGTTGGGCATGAGGAGCATCCTGCCAGTCATAGGGTTTGAGGCCGGGGACTGCGCCAAACTAGACATCTGGCCTTTCAAAGTTAGTTTTCTCTTCAGCATAAAACATCCATAGTAACGCCTCCAGACTCAGCGACGATCTCCTGCCAACTGTCCATTAAAAAGAGAGTTACCAAAAATGATGAATCGGCCGCTGGAGATCGTACAGATAAGTGGTAGATGGAAACCTCGCTCTTGTGTGTGATGCTGTCGCTCTGCAGTAGGTGGCGCCACCACGGAGCTCCACGATCCCCTCTGACACCGTTGGTGTTCTCTGCTGTCAGCCCTCCATCGCTTCAGCTTTTTCTCCCCTGTATATCTGCTTGGTGATGAAAGTTTCTGGCAGAAATCTCAATGTTTCCAGAGAAGTTGTGCGGTTTGTTACTACAATGCGAGCAACAAAATATGGTAATTGTGAAAAAATAAAAATTCCTCTTATTAATTAACCGTCTATCGCTCTGCTCGTGCCGCACGCTGATGGCTTTGGCGCAGTGTCGGCCGCTCCTCTTGGGTTTATCATATCTGACCTGCGTTCCAGATCTTGGCGCGGGCGCACAAATCTCTGCGGTCCTGGACTCCATGATCTTATACACTGTAACAAACCTGCTGTCAGCACCACCGGGGTCAGGGTGAGAGTTCAGCCTCTGGACGTCAGGGTTTCCATTCAGTGACGAGCAGAGATCTTAAAATTAGCGATGAATTGAAAGTTTGTTAGAAAGTTGCAGAACGTATTCACAGGAGACTGCAGCGGCCTTTTAAGTCATGCACCCCTAGTCCTGATATTGGGGAGCTGGTGTGGGAACGAGGTGCAGCCCTGGTGCCCTGCGATTCCTTCAGAGCATCTAATACAAGTGAGCGGCGCCATTTCTTCCGGGGATCGGGGGAAGTTTTCTGACGTCATGTGACTGACATTTCGCTCTACGTTTTTCCTTCAGTGGTCGGTATCGGGGACGGCACCAAGATGTTGGGGGCGATGCTGACCGGGAGTAAGGTAACCACCCTGCACCTCCGGTCTTGGGCGAATCTACACATTTTATTGTTTGTTTTCTAACTTGTCAGCAAAAACCCTGCATTGTCCTGCAGTCGTAGCTGTGATCTGCGGGTAAATACCTGTTAATAGAGATTTTCAGATGCAAATGACGCAATGTGAACATAGCCTTATCCTCTCCGACAGAAATACACCAGCACCGGGCAGCTGGGGAAAGCCACCGACACGCTGGATGCTTCTGGGTCTGTGACAGAAGAGAAGCCTTACGGTAAGTACTCGCGATGCAGCGCTAACCACCGCGTTCCAGGAGGCCGGCGGGACAGACTACCGGCCCCGCTGGTACTTCTGCTCATGGCTACTTCCCATAGTCTGCTATGTGACAGCCACATCGTTGTCAGCCTCTCCCTAGCATGAAATGGCTGATAACAGGAAGCAATAGGCTGCACTCGCGTGCACAGCACCGCTGAGGTCGCTATGTGATCCCTTCCTTATAAACGGACTTTTCTTGTCTCCTCAGATCACATCACCAGAGAAGCCATGGAGGCCGCGCTTGGCGCGTTCACCGGGAACATCCTGCAGGTTCCTCCGCTGTAAGTATCTGGCCATCCGGCAGGTTCAGTGCCGCTCCCTTTCCGGGTCAGTATTTGGGACCCCATTATTACATATCGCAGCAAGGATGGGTGCACCAAGGGTTAATACTGTAAGTCAGGAGACTCGCTGAGACCTGGACCTTAAAGGGTTATTTGTTTTATGTTTCAGCTTCTCGGCCTTAAAGAAAAACGGGAAAAGACTGTCGTGTCTGGTGAGAGAGGGGGCGGAGGTGGAAGCCAAGCCGGCGCGGCCCGTGGTGGTCTACAAGCTGTCACTGACCGACTTCCAGCCTCCGCTATTTACACTCGGTGCGTGTGCGCTCTCACATTGCTTTCCCCTAAAAGAAAGGATCCCCAAAAACCTTTTCACCATGGGGGAGAAATTTCCCTATAATATGAAGTTAAGCTGGAGGATAAATCATTACAGATCTGTTTTTCGGAGCGCGGGGGGCTCTCAGTATGACCCCCCTCGATTCCTGACCCACAACGCTGCTGATGTGCTGCGACGTTCACCCGCCGGCTGTGGATATATCCGCTCTGGAGAAAACCGCAGCTGCTGTCGGGGTGTAGGATAAGATACTGATCTTGTATCCTAAGGAAAGGTCACTAATATCTTACTCAGGAAGAGCACCAGAGTCCGGATCCCGCGGGAGTATCATAGACGTGTTACTTACGTCTCCGCCATCTTGTACAGTGGTGGCCAAAAGTATTGGCACCCCTGCAATTCTGTCAGATAATACTCAGTGTCTTCCTGAAAATGATTGCAACACAAATTCTTTGGTTTTATTATCTTCATTTAATTTGTCTTCAATGAAAAAACACAAAAAGAATTGACCTAAAGCCAAATTGGATATAATTTCACACCAAACCTAAAAAGGGGGTGGACAAAAGTATTGGCGCTGTGTGAACAATCATGTGATGCTTCTGTAATTGGTGTAATCACCGCACCTGTAACTTACCTGTGGCACCTAACAGGTGTTGGCAATAACTAAATGACACCTGCAGCCAGTTATCATGGAGTAAAGGTGACTCAACCTCTGTCCTGTGTCCTTGTGTCACCACATTGACCATGGAGAAAAGAAAGAAGAACAAAGAACTGTCTGAGGACTTGAGAAACCAAATTGTGAGGAAGCATGAGCAATCTCAAGGCTACAAGTCCATCTCCAAAGACCTGAATGTTCCTGTGTCTTCCGTGCGCAGTGTTATCAAGAAGTGTAAAGTCCATGGCACTGTGGCTAACCTCCCTAGATGTGGAAGGAAAAGGAAAATGACGAGAGATTTCAACGCAAGATTGTGCGGATGGTGGATAAAGAACCTCGACTAACATCCAAACAAGTTCAAGCTGCCCTGCAGTCCGAGGGTACAAAGTGTCACCCGTACTATCCGTCAGCGTCTGAATGAAAAGGGACTGTATGGTAGGATAGCCAGGAAGACCCCACTTCTTACCCGAGACATAAAAAAGCCAGGCTGGAGTTTACCAAAACTTACCTGAGAAAGCCTAAAACGGAAGAATGTTCTCTGGTCAGATGAGACAAAAGTCGAAAAACCATCAACATAGAGTGTAGAGGAAAAAAGAGGCCTTCAAAGAAAAGAACACGGTCCCTACAGTCAAACATGGCGGAGGTTCCCTGAGGTTTTGGGGTTGCTTTGCTGCCTCTGGCACTGGACTGCTTGACCGTGTGCATGGCATTATGAAGTCTGCAGCATAATGTAGGGCCCAGTGTGAGAAAGCTGGGTCTCCCTCAGAGGTCATGGGTCTTCCAGCAGGACAATGACCCAAAACACACTTCCAAAAGCACTATAAAATGGTGTGAGAGAAAGCACTGGAGACTTCTAAGGTGGCCAGCAATGAGTCCAGACCTGAATCCCATAGAACACCTGTGGAGAGATCTCAGAATGGCCGTTTGGAGAAGGCACCCCTCAAATATCAGGGACCTGGAGCAGAAGCCAAAGAAGAATGGTCGACAATTCCAGCAGAGCATTGTAAGAAACTCATTGATGTTACCGGAAGCGGTTGTGTGCAGTTATGCTAAAGGTTGTGCAACCAAGTATTAGGCTGAGGGTGCCAATACTTTTGTCTGCCCCATTTTTGGAGTTTTGTGTGAAATGATCAAGGATTTGATTTTTGCTTCATTCTCTTTTGTGTTTTTTCCTTTCAGGAAGACACTGAGTATTATCTGACAGAACTGCAGGGGTGCCAATACTTTTGGCCACCACTGTATATGGGGCAGGGGCTGTATGTAGTAGACCTGTGTGTGTGTGTTGAGGCTTGTAAGAAGATATTGCTGATCATTACTTGTGTCATCTCCCTATTGTCTGTCACAGATGTGGAGTGTGGAGGCGGCGTCTACGTCCGGAGTCTCATCAGAGATATTGGAGAAGGTAGTGTCCCTGCTTGTCCCTGTGCACCTGACCGTCCAGTGCAGTCACTATTGCGATCTCATTGTGTGTATGGACTCTGTGTGTAATCCCTTCCTCCTCATCCTGTGTAGCCTCTGCATGCTGTTTACGTCTCCTCCTGTGTGGCCTCTGCGCGCTGTTAACTTCTCTTCTTGCGCGGCCTCTGCGCACGGTTGACATGTCCTCTTGCGCGGCCTCTGCGCGTGGTTGATTTCTTTCCTTGCGCAGCCTCTGTGCGCGATTAACGTCTCATCGTGCGCGGCCTCTGCACGCGGTTGACGTCTCCTCCTGTGCGGCCTCTTTGTCCTGTCCGCCCTTTGTGTGCAGTCGTTGCCGACCCTTCCTCCTGCGCGGCGTTCGTCTCTTCCTCCTGTCCAGCCTCTGTGTGCAGTCATAGTCTTCTCTTCCTCCTGTGCGTCCGTCATCTCCTCCTCCTGGGCGGCCTCTGTGTGCGGCAAACGTCTCCTCCTCCTGTGCGGCCTCTGCGTGCGGCAAACGTCTCCTCCTCCTGTGCGGCCTCTGCGTGCGGCCGTCGTCTCCTCCCACTGTGCGGCCTCTGTGTGCGGCAAACGTCTCCTCCTCCTGTGCGGCCTCTGCGTGTGGCCGTTGTCTCCTCCTCCTGTGCGGCCTCTTCGTGTGGCCGACGTCTCCTCCTCCTGTGCGGCCTCTTCGTGCGGCCGACGTCTCTTCCCCCTGTGCGGCCTCTGCGTGCGGCCGACGTCTCTTCCCCCTATGCGGCCTCTGTGTGCAGCCGATGTCTCCTCCCCCTGTACAGCCTCTGCGTGCGGCCGAAGTCGCCTCCTGTGCGGCCTCTTCGTGCGGCCTACGTCTCCTCCCCCTGTGCGGCCTCTGCGTGCGGCTGACGTCTCCTCCTCCTGTGCGGCCTCTGCGTGCGGCCGACGTCTCTTCCCCCTGTGCGGCCTCCGCGTGCGGCTGACGTCTCCTCCCCCTGTGCGGCCTCTTCGTGCGGCTGACATCTCTTCCCCCTGTGCGGCCTCTTCGTGCGGCCGTCGTCTCCTCCTCCTGTGCGGCCGACGTCTCCTCCCCCTGTGCGGCCTCTGCGTGCGGCCGATGTCACCTCCTGTGCGGCCTGCGTCTCTTCCCCCTGTGCGGATTCTGCGTGCGGCTGACGTCTCCTCCTGTGCGGCCTCTGCGTGCGGCCGACGTCTCTTCCCCCTGTGCGGCCTCTGCGTGCGGCCGACGTCTCTTCCCCCTGTGCGGCCTCTGCGTGCGGCCGACGTCTCCTCCCCCTGTACGGCCTCTGCGTGCGGCCGACGTCACCTCCTGTGCGGCCTCTTCGTGCGGCCGACGTCTCCTCCCCTGTGCGGCCTCTGCGTGCGGCCTACGTCTCTTGCCCCTGTGCGGCCTCTGCGTGCGGCCGACGTCTCCTCCCCCTGTGCGGCCTCTGCGTGCGGCTGACATCTCCTCCTCCTGTGCGGCCTATGCGTGCGGCCGACGTCTCTTCCCCCTGTGCGGCCTCTGCGTGCGGCCGACGTCTCCTCCCCCTGTTCGGCCTCTGCGTGCGGCCGACGTCACCTCCTGTGCGGCCTGTTCGTGCGGCCGATGTCTCTTCCCCCTGTGCGGCCTCTGCGTGCGGCCGTCGTCTCCTCCCTCTGTGCGGCCTCTGCGTGCGGCTGACGTCTCCTCCCCCTGTGCGGCCTCTGCGTGCGGCCGTCGTCTCCTCCCTCTGTGCGGCCTCTGCGTGCGACTGACGTCTCCTCCTGTGCGGTCTCTGCGTGCGACCGACTTCTCCTCCTGCTGTGCGGCCTCTTTCGTGCGGCCTACGTCTCTTCCCCCTGTGCGGCCTCTGCGTGCGGCCGACGTCTCCTCCCCCTGTGCGGCCTCTGCGTGCGGCTGACGTCTCCTCCTCCTGTGCGGCTTCTTCGTCCCTCTGTCCGGTCTGTGTGCAGTCGTTGCCAACCCTTACTTCTATGCGGCCACTTTAACCCCTTCACCTCCCGGTCACTGGACTCGTTACTTTCTCCCCAATCTCACAGCATTGTCCAGTGTCGCCAGTGTGAAGGATCTGATCCGCACCAAGCAGGGGCCGTTCACACTGGACGAGGAGACCCTGAGGGAGGATCGGTGGGACATTGAGCACATCGCCCGGGCTCTGCAGACGAGCGCCACACCGCCAGAACAAGCGTGCAAGCGGCTGAAGACGGCGGAGGACGAGGAGGCTGTGGTCCAGTCCTGAGTGTCCAGATCTCGTGATGACAAAGATGTGCGGACGGATGGTAAATATCTGCCGCCCCGTGACACTCGCCCCTCAGGACATCGCAAGGGTCTCATTTTTTCCACGTCACTCAATAGTTTGGATTCTCAGCTTGTTAAGTCCTGAGGACGATGTCTGAGATGAAAGAACCTCAGAAATTTCCGCAGAAGCCGGGGACCCCGAGAATACAGAGGAAGCTCAGTGAGACCCCCCAACATTACATAGAAGAATGGTCTAATGTGACGCCCCACAAAATAAGAGACTGTATAGTGTATGCTGAAACTTGAGGGTGGTCTCAACAAACATCATGGTGGTCTATAGATGGAGAATGTACAGAGATCTAATAAAAAACGCGAGACCCTCGGCCACTGAGTAGTGATTGCGGGCACACAAGTCTGGAGGTGGCCGCGGTGGGCTGCTCCATGTGTGCGGACTCTGCAGACCCTCACCCCACAAGACACTTTTCCATGTGACATTTGCATTTGTTGTTTTTCCTTTGGGCGTTTCTCACGTCTTTATAGGAACGACGTTTCTCATGTTTTACTTCTTTTCCTCCATTTTTGTTCGTTCTCTACTTTTCCTCTTCGTCTCCTGATGTTGGAGGATTCTTCCGGGAGTTGATAACTTCTTCATGTTTGTTCCATATTAAGACGAATGTTTTATTACAAGTATCCAATCACAAATTCACCCTCCCGGGGTCCTGCGTTGTCCCCACCGCTGCAGAGGTGACATTACTACAGCGCACATCACTGCTGCAGCCAATCATTGAGCGCCGTGACTGTGCCATCTACAGCAGCAGATGATTGACTGCAGCGGTGATGTCACCACTGCCGCGGCGGACACACAGCACAGGGGCCGGGGAGAGTCAATAATATGTGTTATGTTACCTGTCTGCAAACATTCGGCCACCAGTTTCTTTAGTGAGAATATCCCTTTATTGCTTATGTTTGTTTTTTTACTTAATTTAATAAAAACCCTTGTTTTTGTGTCGTCCTATTATTGTCTGGACGTTATTCCTGCACTATTCTTTTTGGGTGATTGGTTTGTTACAATGTGTCAGTGTAGACAATTCTTGGTCTCTGTTCACATGTCCAGTTGTCATGCAGTATCCAGGACTGAATGAATCGGCCACTATTTTATCATTGATGATCAATCCTTAGCGTTAGTCAGTGTCTGATCGGTTGGGGTCTGGCACCCGGCGCCTCTGCCGATCAGTTGTTCCCGGGGTTGGTGGCGGCAGGGGCCGTGCAGAACCGCTTTATAGCAGAGCTGTGACCACAGCCGCGTTCCGCATATCCCCCCTTATTCCTATCACTAGTAGGCGGATGTGTAGTACCCGGCCGCGGTCGCTATCGGAAGATGGAGCAGCTCCTATATTAGAGCGGTGCCAGTCACCCACACAGAGCAGCTCATCGACGGGGGTCCCAGGCGTCGGACCCCAACCGATCAGACATTGATCTATCCTGAGGATACATCATCAATGATAAAGTAGTGGACAACCTCATTTCATAGTAAAATGGATACAAGTAAATCCGCGTTCACACTGTGCTTTCCACTCTGCATCCTTTTTTGTTCCGTTTTTAACGAATTCGTTGATGACATAAGAGACGGACTGTAAGGCCGGGGTCACACGACTGCAATGCGAGAGACTCGCCTCAGTACGGCACTCGGGAGCGGAGCGTGCGGCTCCATGTATGTCTGCAGCTGAAGGCTCCGGTCCGAGTGCCGGCGGCAGGAACACGGCCGGGATCACACGCGCGAGGAACACGGCCGGGATCACACGCGCGAGGAACACGGCCGGGATCACACGCGCGAGGAACACGGCCGGGATCACACGCGCGAGGAACACGGCCGGGATCACACGCGCGAGGAACACGGCCGGGATCACACGCGCGAGGAACACGGCCGGGATCACGCGCGAGGAACACGGCCGGGATCACACGCGCGAGGAACACGGCCGGGATCACACGCGCGAGGAACACGGCCGGGAACACACGCGAGAGGAACACGGCCGAGTCTCGCATGTTAATGTGAGTGGAGCGTGCGGCTCCATGTATTGCTATGCGGCCGCACTCTCCACTAACATGCGAGACTCGGCCGTATTCCTCGCATGTGTGATCCCGGCCGTATTCCTCGCGTGTGTGATCCCGGCCGTATTTCTCGCGTGTGTGATCCGGCCATATTCTCAGAGTGGAACTCGCAGGAGAGGCCGGAGAAGCAAGTGTACAGTGAGGAAAATAAGTATTTGATCCTCTGCCGATTTTACACATTTCCCCTACACAGAATGGAGGATCTGTAATTGTTATCGTCGGTCACTTCACCTGTGAGAGACAGAATCTAGAAATAAAACCCAGAGAATCACATTGTAGATTGTTACATCATTAATTCACATTTTATTACATGAAATAAGTATTTTATCACCGACCGACCAGCGAGAATTCTGCTCTCACAGACCTGTTGGTTTTTCTGTAAGAAGCCTCCTACTCCGCACTCATTACTTGGATTAATTGCTCCTGTTTGACCTCGTTACCTGTATCAAAGACACCTGTCCACACACTCAATCACACTCCAACCTCTCCACCATGGCCAAGACCAAAGAGCTGTCTAAGGCTACTTTCACACTTGCGTTTTTTGCGCAGCGCATCGTGCGCTATCGGACGCATGCGCAATGTTCCCCTATCTTTAACATGGCGGGCGCAGGGTCTAGCGCTTGAACGCGTTCATGTGCGTTTGTCGTGCGCTGTGCATTTTCCCGGTGTGTGCCCATACGCGCTAGACGCTACATGTTGCATTTTTTTTTCGGTAAACCGCTTTAAAAAAACGCATGCGCAAAAAATAACATTGCAGTCTATGGGGGCGCTGGCGTGCGCATGGCTTTGCGCTCGTCAGCGCTTTTGCACGCACGCGATTTTTCTGTAAATAATGGAGCCAGAGATGATGGAGACAGAGATGATGGAGACAGAGATGATGGAGCCAGAGATGATGGAGACAGAGATGATAGAGCCAGAGATGATGGAGACAGAGATGATGGAGACAGAGATTATGGAGACAGAGATGATGGAGACAGAGATGATGGAGCCAGAGATGATGGAGACAGATGATGGAGCCAGAGATCATGGAGACAGATGATGGAGCCAGAGATGATGGAGACAGAGATGATGGAGCCAGAGATGATGGAGACAGATGATGGAGACAGAGATGATAGAGCCAGAGATGATGGAGACATAGATGATGGAGACAGAGATGATGGAGCCAGAGATGATGGAGACCGAGATGATGGAGCCAGAGATGATGGAGCCAGAGATGATGGAGCCAGAGATGATGGAGCCAGAGATGATGGAGACAGAGATGATGGAGACAGAGATGATGGAGACAGAGATGATGGAGACAGATGATGGAGACAGATGATGGAGACAGATGATGGAGCCAGAGATGATAGAGCCAGAGATGATAGAGCCAGAGATGATAGAGCCAGAGATGATGGAGCCAGAGATGATGGAGACAGAGATGATAGAGCCAGAGATGATAGAGCCAAAGATGACAGAGACAGAGATGATAGAAATGTGACACATAGACAACGCATGCGCCAAAAAAACGCATGAAATCGGAGACAAACCCTGCGTTTTTTTGTCGAAATGCGCATGCTGATGCGACTAAATATCGCAGCGTTTACAAGCGTTTGCAAGATTTTTTTTAATGCGCTTCATGTGCGCTTGAAACGCAGCGCAAAAAAACGCAAGTGTGAAAGTAGCCTAAGAACAACAGGGACAAAATTGTGGACCTGCACAAGGCTGGGATGGGCTACAGGACAATCAGCAAGACGCTCGGTGAGAAGACAACTGTTGCACAATTATTAGAAAATGGAAAAAAACACAAAATGACGGTCAATCTTCCTTGGTCTGGGGATCCATGCAGGATCTCGCCTCGTGGGGTAAAGATGATTCTGAGAAATGTCAGGAATCAGCCCAGAACTACACGGGAGGACCTGGTCAATGACCTGAAAAGAGCTGGAACCACAGTGTGAAACATTACCATTAGTAACACACTACAATGTCATGGAGTAAAATCCTGCAGGGCACACAAGGTCCCCTGCTCACACCAGCACATGTCCAGGCCCGTCTGAAGATCACCAATGACCATCTGGATGATCTAGAGGAGTCATGGAAGAAGGTCATGTGGTCAGATGAGACGAAAAGAGAACTTTATGGTATCAACTCCATTGTTCGTGTTTGGAGGAAGAAGAAGGATGAATACAACCCCAAGAACACCGTCCCTACCGTGCAGCATGGTGGGGGAAACATCATACTTTGGGGGTGCTTTTCTGCAAAGGGGACAGGATGACTGCACTGTATCGAAGGGAGGATGGATGTCATCATGTATAACAAGACTTTGGCCGAAAACTTCCTTCCTCAGTAACAGCATTGACGATGGATCTTGGCTCGTTCTTCCAGCATGACAATGACCCAAAACACACAGCCAGGGCAACTAAGGAGCGGCTCCATAAGAAACATTTCCCGGTCCTGGAGTGGCGTAGCCAGTTTCCAGACCTGAATCCAATAGAAAATCTTTGGAGGAGCTGAAACTCAATGTTGCCCAGCGACAGCCCCGAAACCTGAAAGACCTGGAGAAGATCTGTATGGAGGAGGGGGCCAAAATCCCTGCGGCAGTGCGTGCAAACCTGGTCAAGAACCACAGGAAACATCTGACCTCTAACTGCAAACAAAGGTTTCTGGACCAAATGTTAAGTTCTGTTTTTCTATTGTATCAAATACTTATTTCATGCAATAAAATGGATGTGAATACTTTTCTGCCCAATGATGACAAAAGCATTCTTAGAGTGATACCTTTACTGGCTAACAAGAAAATAATATGTTTGCAGCTTTCAGAGCACAGATGCTCCTTCTTCACCAAGATTACAAATAGATTAAAGGGAATCTGTCACCCCATTTTGGCTATATCAGATAAAGATATGCCTGAATAGTGCGTCCCATAAGTAACCTATCGGTATCTATCATATATCCTGACACCGCCGTTTTCATGCCCAAATACCTTTGTAAAGTTCGGTTTTCTGTATGCTAATCAGGGCGGTCCGGTCCGGAAGGTGGTGTTTTTTTCTTCCTCCCCCTCCCCCACTCCTTTGCTTCTCTTGCATAGGTCCGTCTGTACATAGCACAGACGGCGTAGTGTTCCTGCAATTGCGCGTTTTAAAATCCCCTCGTGCCTGCGCAGTGTGCTATGCCCAACAGTGGGCAAAGCATAAAATAATTACAGCGCATGCGCAACTATTTTCGGTCACTTTCCTTGTCCCGGAAGTCGTCCAAGGCAAGCAGTCATTTCAGGAGAAGGTGGGGGAGAGGCAGGTGTACGGCCCAGGAGAGGACGGGGAGAGGCAGGTGTACGCCCCAGGAGAGGACGGGGAGAGGCAAGTGTACGGCCCTGGAGAGGACGAGGAGAGGCAGGTGTACGGCCCAGGAGAGGCTGGAGAGAGGCAGGTGTACGGCCCAGGAGAGGCAGGTGTACGGCCCAGGAGAGGACAGTAGAGAGGCAGGTGTACGCCCCAGGAGAGGACGGGGAGTGGCAAGTGTACGGCCCAGGAGAGGACGGGGGATAGGCAGGTGTGCGGCCCAGGAGAGGCTGGAGAGAGGCAGGTGTACGGCCCAGGAGAGGACGGGAGAGAGGCAGGTGTACGGCCCAGGAGAGGACGGGGAGAAGCAGGTGTACGGCCCTGGAGAGGACGGGGAGAGGCAGGTGTACGGCCCAGGAGAGGCTGGAGAGAGGCAGGTGTACGGCCCAGGAGAGGATGGGGGAGACGCAGGTGTATGGCCCAGGAGAGGCTGGAGAGAGGCAGGTGTACGGCCCAGGAGAGGACGGGGGAGAGGCAGGTGTACGGCCAGGAGAGGACGGGGAGAGGCAGGTGTACGGCCCAGGAGAGGACGGGGAATAGGCAGGTGTGCGGCCCAGGAGAGGCTGGAGAGAGGCAGGTGTACGGCCCAGGAGAGGACGGGAGAGAGGCAGGTGTACGGCCCAGGAGAGGACGGGGAGAAGCAGGTGTACGGCCCAGGAGAGGACGGGGAAGAGGCAGGTGTACGGCCCAGGAGAGGACGGGGGAGAGGCAGGTGCACGGCCCAGGAGAGGATAGGGAGAGGCAGGTGTACGGCCCAGGAGAGGACGGGGGAGAGGCAGGTGTACGGCCCAGGAGAGGACGGGGAGAGGCAGGTGTACGGCCCAGGAGAGGACGGGGAGAGGCAGGTGTATGGCCCAGGAGAGGATAGGGAGAGGCAGGTGTACGGCCCAGGAGAGGACAGGGGAGAGGCAGGTGTACGGCCCAGGAGAGGACGGGGAGAGGCAGGTGTACGGCCCAGGAGAGGACAGGGGAGAGGCAGGTGTACGGCCCAGGAGAGGATGGAGAGAGGCAGGTGTACAGCCCAGAAGAGGACGGGGAGAGGCAGGTGTACGGCCCAGGAGAGGACAGGGGAGAGGCAGGTGTATGGCCCAGGAGAGGCTGGAGAGAGGCAGGTGTAAGGCCCAGGAGAGGACGGGGACAGGCATGTGTACAGCACAGGAGAAGACGGGGAGGGGCAGGTGTACGGCCCAGGAGAGGACGGGGGAGAGGCAGGTGTACGGCCCAGGAGAAGACGGGGAGAGGCAGGTGTACGGCCCAGCAGAGGATAGGGAGAGGCAGGTGTACGCCCAGGAGAGGACAGGGGAGAGGCAGGTGTACGGCCCAGGAGAGGACGGGGAGAGGCAGGTGTACGGCCCAGGAGAGGACAGGGGAGAGGCAGGTGTATGGCCCAGGAGAGGCTGGAGAGAGGCAGGTGTACTGCCCAGGAGAGACTGGAGAGAGGCAGGTCTACGGCCCAGGAGAGGACGGGGTAGAGGCAGGTGTATGGCCCAGGAGAGGATGGGGAAGAGGCAGGTGTACGCCCCCGGAGAAGGCGGGGGAGAGGACGGGGAGAGGCAGGTGTACGGCCCAGGAGAGGACGGGGAGAGGCAGGTGTACGGCCCAGGAGAAGGCGGGGGAGAGGCAGGTGTACGGCCCAGAAGAAGACGGGGGAGAGGCAGGTGTACGGCCCAGGAGAAGGCAGGGGAGAGGCAGGTGTACTGCCCAGAAGAAGACAGGGGAGAGGCAGGTGTACGGCCCAGGAGAGGACGGGGAGAGGCAGGTTTATGGACCAGGAGAGGACGGGGAGAGGCAGGTGTACTGCCCAGGAGAGGACTGGGAGAGGCAGGTGTACAGCCGAGGAGAGGACGGGAGAGAGGCAGGTGTACGGCCCAGGAGAGGCTTGAGAATGGCAGGTGTACGGCCCAGGAGTGGACTGGGAGAGGCAGGTGTACAGCCGAGGAGAGGACGGGGAGAGGCAGGTGTACGGCCCAGGAGAGGCTGAGAGAGAGCAGGTGTACGGCCCAGAAGAAGACGGGGAGAGGCAGGTGTACGGCCCAGGAGAAGACGGGGGAGAGGCAGGTGTACGGCTTAGGAGAGGCTGGAGAGAGGCTGGTGTGTACGGCCCAGGAGAGGCTGGAGAGAGGCAGGTGTACGGCCCAGAAGACAGGGGAGAGGCAGGTGTACGCCCCAGGAGAAGGCGGGGAGAGGCAGGTGTACGGTCCAGGAGAGGACGGGGAGAGGCAGGTGTACGGCCAAGGAGAGGATGGGGAGAGGCAGGTGTATGGCCCAGGAGAGGACGGGGAAGAGGCAGGTGTACGCCCCAGGAGAAGGCGGGGGAGAGGCAGGTGTACGGCCAAGGAGAGGACGGGGAGAGGCAGGTGTACGGCCAAGGAGAGGATGGGGAGAGGCAGGTGTACGGCCCAGGAGAAGGCGGGGAGAGGCAGGTGTACGACCCAGAAGAAGACGGGGAGAGGCAGGTGTACGGCCCAGGAGAGGACGGGGAGAGGCAGGTGTACGGCCCAGGAGAAGACGGGGAGAGGCAGGTGTACTGCCCAGGAGAATGCGGGGAGAGGCAGGTGTACGGCCCAGGAGAGGACGGGGAAGAGGCAGGTGTACGCCCCAGGAGAAGACGGGGGAGAGGCAGGTCTACGGCCCAGGAGAAGACGGGGAGAGGCAGGTGTAAGGCCCAGGAGAAGACGGGGAGATGCAGGTGTACGGCCCAGGAGAGGACGGGGAAGAGGCAGGTGTATGGACCAGGAGAGGACGGGAGAGGCAGGTGTACTGCCCAGGAGAGGACTGGGAGAGGCAGGTGTACAGCCGAGGAGAGGACGGGAGAGAGGCAGGTGTACGGCCCAGGAGAGGCTTGAGAATGGCAGGTGTACGGCCCAGGAGTGGACTGGGAGAGGCAGGTGTACAGCCGAGGAGAGGACGGGGAGAGGCAGGTGTACCGCCCAGGAGAGGCTGGAGAGAGGCAGGTGTACGGCCCAGAAGAAGACGGGGGAGAGGCAGGTGTACGGCCCAGGAGAAGACGGGGAGAGGCAGGTGTACGGCTTAGGAGAGGCTGGAGAGAGGCTGGTGTGTACGGCCCAGGAGAGGCTGGAGAGAGGCAGGTGTACGGCCAGAAGGACAGGGGAGAGGCAGGTGTACGCCCCAGGAGAGGCGGGGAGAGGCAGGTGTACGGTCCAGGAGAGGACGGGGAGAGGCAGGTGTACGGCCAAGGAGAGGATGGGGAGAGGCAGGTGTATGGCCAGGAGAGGACGGGGAAGAGGCAGGTGTACGCCCAGGAGAAGGCGGGGGAGAGGCAGGTGTACGGCCAAGGAGAGGACGGGGAGAGGCAGGTTTACGGCCAAGGAGAGGATGGGGAGAGGCAGGTGTACGGCCCAGGAGAGGACGGGAGAGGCAGGTGTACGACCCAGAAGAAGACGGGGAGAGGCAGGTGTACTGCCCAGGAGAGGACGGGGAGAGGCAGGTGTACGGACCAGGAGAGGATCGGGAGAGGCAGGTGTACGGCCCAGGAGAAGGCGGAGAGAGGCAGGTGTACGGCCCAGGAGAGGACAGGGGAGAGGCAGGTGTACGGCCCAGGAGAGGACGGGGAGAGGCAGGTGTACGGCCGAGGAGAAGATGGTTGAGAGGCAGGTGTACGGCCCAGAAGAAGACGGGGGAGAGGAAGGTTACGGCCCAGGAGAGGACGGGGAAGAGGCAGGTGTACGCCCAGGAGAAGGCGGGGAGAGGCAGGTGTACGGCCCAGGAGAGGATGGGGAGAGGCAGGTGTACGGCCCAGGAGAGGACGGGGAGAGGCAGATGTACGGCCCAGGAGAGGACGGGGAAGAGGCAGGTGTACGGCCCAGGAGGAGACGGGGGAGAGGCAGGTGTACGACCCAGGAGAGGACGGGGAGAGGCAAGTGTACGGCCCAGGAGAGGCAAGAAAGAGGCAGGTGTACGGCCCAGGAGAAGGCGGGGAGAGGCATGTGTACAGCCCAGGATAGGACTGGGAGAGGCAAGTGTTCGGCCCCGGAGAGGACGGGGAGAGGCAGGTGTACGGCCCAGGAGAGGACGGGGAGAGGCAGGTGTACGGACCAGGAGAGGACGGGGAGAGGCAGGTGTACGGCCCAGGAGAGGCTGGAGAGAGGCAGGTGTACGGCCCAGGAGAGGACGGGGAGAGGCAGGTGTACGGACCAGGAGAGGACGGGGAGAGGCAGGTGTAAGGCCCAGGAGAGGACGGGGGAGGCAGGTGTATGGCCCAGAAGAAGACGGGGAGAGGCAGGTGTACGGCCCAGGAGAGGACGGGGAGAGGCAGGTGTACGGCCCAGGAGAGGACGGGGAGAGGCAGGTGTACGGCCCAGGAGAAGACGGGAGAGGCAGGTGTACTGCCCAGGAGAGGACGGGGAGAGGCAGGTGTACGGACCAGGAGAGGATCGGGAGAGGCAGGTGTACGGCCCAGGAGAAGGCGGGGAGAGGCAGGTGTACGGCCCAGGAGAGGACAGGGGAGAGGCAGGTGTACGGCCCAGGAGAGGACGGGGGAGAGGCAGGTGTACTGCCCAGGAGAGGACAGGGGAGAGGCAGGTGTATGGCCCAGGAGAGGCTGGAGAGAGGCAGGTGTACGGCCCAGGAGAGGACGGGGGAGAGGCTGGTGTACGGCCCAGGAGAAGGTGGGGAGAGGCAGGTGTACGGCCCAGGAGAGGACGGGGAGAGGCAGGTGTACGGCCCAGGAGAGGACAGGGAGAGGCAGGTGTGCGGCCCAGGAGAGGACAGGGGAGAGGCAGGTGTACGGCCCAGGAGAGGCTGGAGAGAGGCAGGTGTACTGCCCAGGAGAAGACGGGGAGAGGCAGGTGTACTGCCCAGGAGAATGCGGGGAGAGGCAGGTGTACGGCCCAGGAGAGGACGGGGAAGAGGCAGGTGTATGCCCCAGGAGAAGACGGGGGAGAGGCAGGTCTACGGCCCAGGAGAAGACGGGGAGAGGCAGGTGTAAGGCCCAGGAGAAGACGGGGGAGATGCAGGTGTACGGCCCAGGAGAGGACGGGGAAGAGGCAGGTGTATGGCCCAGGAGAGGACGGGGAAGAGGCAGGTGTACGGCCTAGGAGAGGACAGGGAAGAGGCAGGTGTGCGGCCCAGGAGAGGACGGGGGAGGGCAGGTGTACTGCCCAGGAGAGGACAGGGGAGAGGCAGGTGTACGGCCCAGGAGAGAGGCAGGTGTACGGCCCAGGAGAAGACGGGGGTGAGGCAGGTGTATGGCCCAGGAGAAGACGGGAGAGAGGCAGGTCTACGGCCCAGGAGAAGACGGGGAGAGGCAGGTGTACGGCCTAGGGTAAGGCGGGGAGAGGCAGGTGTACGGCCCAGGAGAGGACGGGGAGAGGCAGGTGTACAGCCCCGGAGAGGACGGGGAGAGGCAGGTGTACGGCCCAGGAGAGGACGGGGAAGAGGCAGGTGTACGCCCCAGGAGAAGACGGGGGAGAGGCAGGTCTACGGCCCAGGAGAAGACGGGGAAAGGCAGGTGTACGGCCCAGGAGAAGACGGGGAGAGGCAGGTGTACGGCCCAGGAGAGGACGGGGAAGAGGCAGGTGTACGGCCCAGGAGAGGACGGGGAAGAGGCAGGTGTACGGCCCAGGAGAGGACGGGGAAGAGGCAGGTGTACGGCCCAGGAGAGGACAGGGAAGAGGCAGTTGTACGGCCCAGGAGGACGGGGGAGAGGCAGGTGTATGGCCCAGGAGAGGACGGAGAGAGGAACGTGTGCGGCCCAAGAGAAGACGGGGGAGAGGCAGGTGTACGGCCCAGGAGAGTACTGGGGAGAGGCAGGTGTACGGCCCAGGAGAAGACGGGGGAGAGGCAGGTGTACGGCCCAGGAAAGGACAGGGGGAGAGGCAGGTGTACAGCCGAGGAGAGGACGGGGGGGAGAGGCAGCTCCGGCCTCAGCTGCTTTCACTGAGGTTATTAATGGTCGTCTGAGGAAATCATCAAGATCTGCTGCTGGCAGCTCCCGTGTAATCACCAACAACTGATGTCCCCCGATGTGCTCAATGGAGATATCCGTAGACACTGCAACCGTGGGAGCAGGTTTAGGTCACGCAGGCGTTCACAGTAGTAAGAGGAACATGCATCCACAAATCAATGTGATGCCGAGCTGCTAGTGATCAGGAATGGAGACTAGAGGGTCCGGCTACCGGACATTATACCCCCACACCATAATCCCAGGTGTAGGACCAGTGCGTCATTCCCTTGTGATGCGTCTTCATGGCGCTGCCCATGTCTCCAGAGGGAGACCGGAGGATGGAGGGGAGGAAAGTGAGGAGTCCAGATTATGGATTGGATGCAGTGAACCAGAGACCACGGGGGCCGCACAGGATTAGATACACGGCTCAGCAGGCAGTATCACACAGGATAGGATTAGATACACGGCTCAGCAGACATATCATACATGATAAATTACATACAGCATTTTAGCAGTCAGTATCACACATAAGATTAGATACAGTATCTCAGCAGTCAGTATCACACATAAGATTATATACAGTACCTCAGCAGACAGTATAACACATAAGATTAGATACGTTATCTAACAGGAAGTATCACACATGATAAGACTAGATACAGTAGCTCAGCAATTTTCTGTCCTTTATAGGAAGTAGACAAGGAACAAGCAGATGATTTGTGTACATGTTTAATGTCAGTCCTTCTATATTGTATTGTGGAACTGAAAAACAACACAAATATCTGCTGGAAAAGTTCCTCGGATCAATCAGTATAAATATACAAGAGCCAAAGGGGAAAAAATCCGAAAAGTGGTGAATAATAAGAATGGTCGTATAAAGATGATAAAAAGCATTGCTGAGATCCCAGGAAGCTGCTCCTCCTGACTGCCGGCGATATCTCTCCAAATCCTGGTCCTCCTCTCCACAGTCATTTCTACCTCCCATCCAGGCTCTAGCACAACTTTCCGTAACCTCTCTAACCTTATACCCATTCGCTCGGCCCCCGCTGCCCCAGTCCCACTAACAGGAGCTCTGTGGATCGCTCGCTCTGTCTGCAACAAACTTTCCTTCATCCATGATCTTTTTATTACTAACAAACTTTCCTTCCTCGCCATCACTGAAACCTGGCTCACCCTCTGACACAGCCTCTCCTGCTGCACTCTCCTATGGTGGAATCCACCTTTCCCAGACACCCCACCCCAGCAGCAAGCATGGTGGAGGAGCTGGTTTTCTCCTGTCAGATAACTGTTCCTTCACCCCAGTCCCACTGCCACCCTCTGTTACCCTCCCTTCCTTTGAGGTGCACTCTGTGCGCATCTACTCCCCCTCCAACTAGCTGTCATTTACCGCCCCCAGGGCCAGCCACCACCTTCTTCGACCACTTCACCACCTGGCCACTTCATTTCCTCTCCGCTGACATCCCCACTATCATCTTGGACGACTTCAACATCCCCATTGACACTTCCCTCTCAGCTGCCACTAAACTTCTATCCCTTACTTCCTCCTTCAGCCTCACTCAATGGTCTTCTGCAGCCACTCACAAAGATGACCACATGCTAGACCTCATCTTCACCCGCGTCTGCTCCCTATCTAACCTCTCTAACTCACCTCTCCCTCTTTCTGACCACAACCTACTTACATTCTCTTCCCTCTCCAGGTCCACAATCCCCACCCCACAAACTTGCACACCCTCACAGAAACCTTAAACATCTCGATCTACACTCACTGTCTGAATCCCTCCTCCCTCTTACAGACATAAGTTCCCTACACAATGCGGATGCCGCTGCCGCTCTATATAACACCACAATAGCTGCAGCTCTGGAATCGGTCACCCCTCTCACACATACCAAAGCTCGCAAAATCAACAGACAGCCCTGGCACACCAGCCTGACCAAAGAACTGAGGTGAGCTTCCAGGGCTGCTGAGCGGAGACGGAAAAGATCCCACTCCACCAAGGACTTCATCGCATTCAAACAGTCCCTCACTACTTTCAAGGCCACACTCGCTGCAGCAAAACAAACTTACTTCTCATCTATCATATCCTCCCTGTCTCACAACCCTAAACAGCTATTCAACACCTTCAATTCTCTCCTCTGCCCCCCAGCACCTCCTCTCTCCCCCCTCATCTCAGCTGAAGACTTTGCCTCATTCTTCAAGCAGAAGATTGATAACATCAGAGAACGCTTTGGTCTACAAACCGCACAGCCCTTCCTCCTAACTGCCCTGCCCTCCTCCTCCAAAACCAACTTCTCCACCATTACAGAAGATTGACACTCCATTCTACAGTCATGGCCAAAAGTTTTGAGAATGACACAAATATTAATTTTTACAAAGTCTACTGCTTCACTTTTTCTAATGGCAATTTGCATATACTCCAGAATGTTATAAAGAGTGATCAGCTTAACAGCAATTACTTGCAAAGTCAATATTTGGCTAGAAAATGAACTTTATCCCCCAAAACACATTTCAACATCATTGCAGCCATGCCTTAAAAGGACCAGCTAACCTATTTCAGTGATTGCTCCATTAACACAGGTGTGGGTGTTGATGAGGACATGGCTGGAGATCAGTCTGTCATGATTAAGTAAGAATTACACCACTGGACACTTTAAAAGGAGGCTGGTGCTTGGCATCATTGCTTCTCTTCTTTTAACCATGGTTATCTCTAAAGAAACACGTGCAGTCATCATTGCAATGCACAAAAATGGCCTAACAGGGAAGAGTATCGCAGCTAGAAAGATTGCACCTCAGTCAACAATCTATCGCATCATCAAGAACTTCAAGGAGAGAGGTTCCATTGTTGCCAAAAAGGCTCCAGGGCGCCCAAGAAAGACCAGCAAGCGCCAGGACCGTCTCTTAAAAGTGTTTCAGCTGCGGGATCGGGCTACCAGCAGTGCAGAGCTTGCTCAGGAATGGCAGCAGGCAGGTGTGAGTGCATCTGCACGCACTGTGAGGCGGAGACTCTTGGAGCAAGGCCTGGTCTCAAGGAGGGCAGCAAAGAAGCCACTTCTCTCCAGAAAAAACATCATGGACAAACTGATATTCTGCAAAAGGTACAGGCAGTGGACTGCTGAGGACTGGGGTAAAGTTATTTTCTCTGATGAATCCCCTATTCGATTGTTTGGGACATCAGGAAAACGCCTCATTCGGAGAAGACAAGGTAAGCGCTACCACCAGTCTTGTCTCATGCCAACTGTTAAGCATCCTGAAACCATTCATGTGTGGGGTTGCTTCTCAGCCAAGGGAATCGGCTCTCTCACAGTCTTGCCTAAAAACACAGCCATGAATAAAGAATGGTACCAGAATGTCCTCCAAGAGCAACTTCTCCCAACCCTCCAAGAGCAGTTTGGCGATCAACAATGCCTTTTCCAGCATGATGGAGCACCTTGCCATAAAGCAAAGGTGATAACTAAATGGCTCAGGGAACAAAACACAGAGATTTTGGGTCCATGGCCTGGAAACTCCCCAGATCTTAATCCCATTGAGAACTTGTGGTCAATCATCAAGAGACGGGTGGACAAACAAAAACCTAAAAATTCTGACAAAATGAAAGCATTGATTGTGCAAGAATGGACTGCTATCAGTCAGGATTTGGTCCAGAAGTTGATTGAGAGCATGCCACAGAGAATTGCAGAGGTCCTGAAGAAGAAGGGTCAACACTGCAAATATTGACTTGCTGCATTAAAGGTACTGCCACACTAAACAATCCCGCTAGCGATCACGATAACGACGCATACTAATGCGATCGCTAGCGGGATTGTTTCTATATCGCTAAGTGCGGCCACATTTAGCGATATAGTTAACGACGCTATCGCCGTTAGCGATCTTCTTAACGACTTTAGCGGTACAAAAGTACCGCTAAATCGCTAAGAAAAGGTGCCACACAGCGATTAGATACTTACCCAGCGGGAGCGCCGACGAGAAAATAGGGTCCGGAACGATTCCAGCGACGAGCGAGATCACAGCAGGAAGCTCGTCGCTGGCAGATGCCGCACTGAACAACATCGCTAACGGGATCGCTAAATAGTGACGTTTTTTAGCGATCCCGTTAGCGATATTGTTCAGTGTGGCATACCCTTTACTCATTCTAACTGTCAATATAAGCTTTTGTTACTCATATGTTTGCAATTATATTTCTGTCTGTGATAAAAACATCTGTCAAACACACATAAAACCAAAGGGCAATAGATCATGTGAAAATATAATATTTGTTTCATTCTCAAAACTTTTGGCCATGACTGTACTCTCAAAATCACATCTCACCACTTGTGCACTTGACCCGATCCCATCCCACTTCATGCCAAACCTCACCAGTCTTCATCCAACCCTAACCCATCTCTTCAACCTATCACTAACAACTGGTATTTTCCCCTCAAGCTTTAAACAATCACACCTATCCTCAAAAAGCCCTCTCTTGACCCATCTTCTGTATCTAGCTATCGCCCCACATCACTTCTCCTCTATGCCTCAAAACTACTGGAACACGTCCATTTTGAACTGTCCTCCCACCTCTCTTCTTGCTCCCTCTTTGACCACTTACAATCTGGCTTCTGACCACACCACTCCACTGAAATTGGCTTAACTAAGGTCACCAATGACCTATTAACCGCCAAGGCCAAGTGACACTACTCTGTCCTCCTCCTCCTGGACCTTTCCTCTGCCTTCTACACTACTCTGTCCTCCTCCTGGACCTGTTCTCTGCTTTCTACACTACTCTGTGCTCCTCCTCCTGGACCTGTCCTCTGCATTTTACATTACTCTGTCCTCCTCCTCCTGGACCTGTCCTCTGCCTTCTACACTACTCTCTCCTCTTGGACTTGTCCTCTGCCTTCTATACTACTCTGTCTTCCTCCTCTTGTCCTCTGCCTTCTATTAACCGCCAAGGCCAAGCGACACTACTCTGTCCTCCTCCTCCTGGACCTGTCCTCTGCGTTTTACACTACTCTGTCCTCCTCCTCCTGGACCTGTCCTCTGCCTTCAACACTAATCTCTCCAAGACTC
This sequence comes from Oophaga sylvatica, assembly GCA_033576555.1. Classification (NCBI taxonomy): domain Eukaryota; kingdom Metazoa; phylum Chordata; class Amphibia; order Anura; family Dendrobatidae; genus Oophaga; species Oophaga sylvatica. Next base: position 600,092,273 of record JARQOD010000003.1, read on the forward strand.
ACCAAGTCTCTGGTACCAAAAATTCCGGGATGACCGGCCAACGCGGAACAATGAATCTCAGACATCACACTCTTCTTCCACTGGTCTGGGACAAACAATTTCCCAACAGGGCAGCGCTCGGGTTTATCCTCCTGACACCCCTCCAGAGCCAGTCTCAAATTGGGCGAGATGGCGGAAAGAACTACACCCTCTTTCAAAATAACAGTAGGATCAGATAACTCAGGAGAGTCCGCAAGGAAACTCCTCGAGAGGGCAACCGCCTTAACATTCTTAGTGCCAGGAAGAAAGGAAACCACAAAATTAAAATGTGTGAAAAACAAGGCCCACCTGGCCTTCAAAAGCCCACTTCATGGCCAGTGACTCCCGATTACCCACGTCATAATTACGTTCAGTTGAGAAAAATTTTTGAGAGAAAAAGGCACAAGGGTTACTTTTAGAGGTCTCAGGATCTCTTTGGGACAAAACGGCACCTGCCCCAATTTCAGAGGCATCAACTTCCACCTGAAATGGCAGAGAAACATCAGGCTGCCGTAGAACAGGAGCAGAAGTGAATCTCTGTTTTAGTTCCTGAAACGCAGAGACTGCCTCAGGAGGCCAATTCACCACATCAGAACCCTTTCTGGTCAAATCAGACAATGGTTTAACAATAACCGAGAAATTACCAATAAATTTACGATAAAAATTGGCAAAACCCAAGAATCTCTGAAGAGCCTATAATGAAGTAGGTTGGACCCAATCACAGATGGCCTGAACCTTGACCGGGTCCATTTCAATAACAGATGGGGACAAAATGAATCCCAGAAATGAGATCCTCTGTACGCCAAAAAGACACTTTGATCCCTTCACATACAGAGCATTCTCTCTCAAAATCTGGAAAACAGTCCGAACATGTTTCACATGAGAGTCCCAGTCATTGGAAAAAATCAAGATATCATCCAAATAAACAATCAGAAATTTATCCACAAAATCCTGAAAATGTCATTCATGAAGGACTGGAAGACGGAAGGAGCATTAGTGAGCCCAAAGGGCATCACTAGGTACTCAAAATGCCCCTCTGGGGTATTAAATGCCGTTTTCCATTCATCCTCGTGCTTAATGCGAATAAGGTTATACGCCCCCCTGAGATCAAGCTTGGTAAACCAAGTAGCACTTTTCACCCTGGAAAACAGGTCAGAAATCAAGGGTAACGGATATTGATATTTCACAGTGATATTGTTCAAGAGACGATAATAAATACACGGCCTTAATGAACCATCCTTTTTGGCCACAAAGAAAAAACCGGCACCCAAGGGTGAAGAGGATGGTCTGATATGTCCCTTCTCCAATGACTCCTTGATATAAGACCGCATAGCGTCATGTTCAGGTACAGACAAGTTAAAAAGGCGACCTTTAGGGAATTTACTACCAGGCACTAATTGAATAGCGCAGTCATAGCTCCTATGGGGAGGCAAGGATGCAGATTTACTTTCGCTAAACACATCAGAAAAATCAGTCAAAAAGTCAGGCACATCTTGAGCCTGGGAGAGGCAGAAAAAACAGGAGTGTTGGCATTAACACATTGGCAGCCCCAACTGGTCACAGACACAGATTTCCAATCCAAAACAGGATTATGAGACCGTAACCAAGGGAAACCTAGTACAATAATGTCATGCAGATTATACAGCACCAAAAATTTGCAACTCTTCTGATGATCAGGTTCAACCCTCATTATCACCTGAGTAGAGAATTGGGGTTTATACTCAGCCAAAGGGGTAGAATCAATCCCCAGTAGGGGAATAGACTTCCGTAGGGGTATCAAGGGAAACCCACAACGTTTAGCAAAATCAAAATCCATCAGGTTAATAGCTGCTCCCGAATCAACAAAAGACTGAGCAGAAAATGTGGACAGGGAGCAAATCAGGGTAACAGTCAACAGAAATTTAGTCTGAACACTACCCAAGACAACTGAGCGTGCAAAACGTCTTCCCCGCTTAGGGCAGACTGAAATAGCATGAGAGGCGTCACCACAGTAGAAACATAACCCACTGCGTTTTCGAAACTCATGACGCTGTGCCCCAGAAGCCACTCTATCACACTGCATGGGTTCAGAAGCTGGTTCACAAGGCAACACCATTCCACGCATACCTCTGCGCTCACGCAAACGTCTGTCAATTTGAATCGCCAATGACATAGAATCATTGAGACCAGAGGAAGCAGGGAAACCCACCATACCATCTTTTTCATTCTCTGACAGACCCTTCCGAAAAAGGGCTGCCAAAGCATCATCATTCCATTTGGTCAGGACTGCCCACTTTCGGAATTTCTGACAGTACAACTCAGCGTCCTCAAGCCCCTGATTTAATGCCAACAAGGTTTTTTCAGCTTGATCAGTGACATTAGGTTCATCGTACAATAACCCCAGAGCCAGAAAATATGCATCAACATTACTCAAAACAGGGTCCCCAGGTGTCAGGGAAAAAGCCCAATCCTGAGGATCGCCGCGCAGGAGAGAGATGACAATTTGAACCTGCTGTGCTGCGTTCCCTGAGGACTTAGGTTTTAAGGCAAAAAACAACTTACAGTTATTTTTGAAATTCAGAAATTTAGCTCGATCCCCCAAAAACAAATCTGGCATGGGGATCCTAGGTTCCACAACCGGCAACCCAGCAAGATAGGTAGCAATACTCTGAACCTCAGTGGCAAGCTGATCCACACGGCCAGACAACTGTGCAAACTCCATTGAGAGGAAAAAAAAAATCCTCCTCAGCACCCAGAGAAAAAGAGGGAAAAAAAAAATGCAACAAACAGAAAAAAAAAAAAAATCTCTGACAACTCTGACAACTTTTTTCTTTCCACACAATTTTTCCCTTCTGTGAGTACCATATAATTTTCAGTTTGGCCGGTGATACTGTTATGTTTTGGTAGCTGAGGAGAGCAGGCAAAAACGGCAATACACCAGAGAGGTTGGAATCTATTGGATTGCAGTACCCTGACTAACCACCACAACTAAAGGCAGCCATGGAGCGTTCCTACGTTGGCCCTAGACGCCTCGTCACAGCCTGAGAGGTTAACTACACCTAAAGATAGAAAGAGGAAAGCTATCTGCTCCGGAGCAGATCCCCAAAGAACATAGGAAGCCCCCAAACATGTAATGGCGGTTAGACAAGAGGTAATACAGACACAGACAGAAAATAGTATGAGCAAATGCTGGGGCCCAATCTGCCTGGACAGAAAAGGATAGGAAGGATACTTACTGCAATCCAAAAAAAAACCCTAAAAAAAAAAACAACGCTACTAATTGCAAAAACACCTGAGATCACACGACCTCTACCACCTAAATTAGTTAATATAAGAAAGATGTGGACATCATACTGCATATAGAGGTTGAATATATCCAACTGTGTGGGACCTACTAATATGCATATTATATATGGACATATGACGACCAGCTGTACATAATACAGAGAAATGCCACAAGAAAACAGCCTCACGGTCAATAAAAGATATAAACTTTATTGATAACAACATATAATCTTAAAAGAACAATGGTACGGGGAGAGGAATAATAGCAGAATTGCACACATACACAAAATCAGGGCCTGTGATCAATGTGTTCAAAAATAATGCTTATAATCTAGGACAACTGTCCATACATTGCAGGGCATGGGGAATATATCCAAGGTAAGTACCGAGGTAAAGCATCATGGTGTATATAATAATATCATATAAGCTATCAGGACTGCTGTACAGTAGTTAGTGACTGCTATCAATATGCAGCAAACATGGATGACATGGTTACATACAGCCCTATACAGCATACAGCATCATGGTGTATATAATAATATCATATAAGCTATCAGGACTGCTGTACAGTAGTTAGTGACTGCTATCAATATGCAGCAAACATGGATGACATGGTTACATACAGCCCTATAGAAAGATAGTTACCCCAGCCGACAGGAACACAAGATCATCAGGGACCCCGAACCCCGACGCGCGTTTCGGAGCCACGCAAAAGCTCCTTCCTCAGGGGGCGTGAGGGGAGACTGACAGTCCATCGCTCTAAATGTGCAGCGTCCCGGATGTGACGTTTTGCTCATTAGAACTTCACAGCAGCCGGAGAAAAACACCGCCCCGAACGTCACCACCCACAGCCGTGGAAACCACGAGATATGGGATAGGACGTCGGGGGAGGTGCGTCACCAGCAGCTGGAGTGACATGCGCAATAGCGCCAGGAAGTGTGATCCACCATATTTAATACAGGCAAATTGCCCTAAATGAATTCCAGATCGCAAGCAACTAACTAGGTGCATAGTGAGGAAAATGTGGGGCCCCACATATCCGCACAGCACCGAGAGAGTGAGAGGCGACTGGGGATTATAACATACGATAAAAGCAAAATTGTATAAAAATAGAAAATGAATAATATAGAGAAAATGCTATACAGGAAATGCTATACAAAAATTGACAATTACACACAACACAAAAGAATAATGCAGTAATATGTGAGCAAAAATGTTGGTAAAGAGAACATCCAACATACAATATGAACTAATAATAAGTGGATAAACAAAATTCTACCCATCAACCACTACATGACATATTCAATAAAATGTAATAATGTAACGGAACAACTGCAATGCATAACAAAATACTAAAAGAAACATAAACAAAAGAAAAAACAAAAAAACAGTTTGTGTAACATCATGGATGAATAAGTAGTCTCCTCAAACGAAAACGACTATTGAAGAAGATGATGTCAGACATTCAAATCCAAAACCTAAAGTAAAACTGTAAGAAAAAAAGGATTATTAATACAAAATATTAAAACCGCATAAAATATATGTGCAGGGGTGCAGTCCCACTATAGGAAGATTCACACAAACGGGACAAATGATAAGTTCTCATTCAATCCATCTGGATGAATGGTACGTAGGGTCCAGATCCATCTGGTTTCTAACTGGCCTAGTCTTTTGGTTGAATTTCCTCCTCTAATATTCATCTTGAGGGAGTCAATACCACGGACCCTCAACATAGACGCGTCACATTGATGATGCTCTCTAAAATGACGTGGTATAGTTTTAAGGGTGGATGTGTCTCTGCAGGAAGAAGCCGCCTGAATGCCAAGGACGTGCTCCCTAACACGTACCTTCAGTTGTCTAGTTGTGAGACCCACATAAATGAGATCACAAGGACAAGTGGCATAGTATATTACAAATCTAGATGTGCAGGTAATGCGTTGTTTAATATTGTACACCACACTACCATCTGAGTTTTTAAATGAGGTACATCTATCTATGTTAGGGCAGGCTATGCATTTGCCACATGGTACACATCCACCCATAAGAGGAGCACCGTCAAGGAAAGTGGTCTTTACAGGAGGGACATAATGGCTCTGAGTAAGGCGATCACGCAGATTTTTGGCCCTCCTATAAGTAATGGATGGACAGTCTGGGAGAAATTTTTTAATAACACTATCAGCTTTTAATATGGGCCAAGCCCTATCAAGGGCGGATTTCATCATTTGAAATTGCGGATGGAAAGTTGTGATGAATCTCAGCATGCCAGCATTACTCATGTCGCGAGAAGTTCTTTTATACAGTAAATCACTGCGACATGAATGCTTCGCCCTATGATAGGCCTTTTTGATAGCACGTGCACTATAGCCACGAGATAAAAATCTGGACGAAGTTCACTTGCTCGAATTTCAAAATCACTGTCTGTGGAGCAGATCCGGCGGAGCCGTAAAAACTGCCCCACAGGAATGGCCCTAATGATGTGTCGTGGGTGACAGGAGGAGGCGTGCAACAAAGTGTTAGTAGAAGTCCTTTTACGGAAGATATCGGTCTGGACAACACCATCGATGCCTTTTTTTATAGTAACGTCAAGAAAATCAATAGACTGAGTGTCCCACACCGGGAAAGATAGATATTAAGATCATTGCTGTTCAATAGGGAAACAAATTGCACAAGGTCAACAGATGTGCCCTGCCAGACAAAGAAGATATCGTCGATATACCGTGCCCAAAATAGGACACGATCAATCGACCCCTGTTTGTCCGACAGAAAGAGATCCCTCTCCCACAGCCCCAGGAAGAGGCATGCGTAAGCGGGCGCAAAGGCCGCGCCCATCGCAGTCCCCTGGAGCTGCAGGTAGAAGGATCCCTTGAACACAAAAAAATTGTGTGTGAGAGTGAACTCCAATAGCTCCAGATGAGATCCCTCAATCCCTCTGGGATGTTGGAGGTAGATAAGAAAAATTTGGTGGCACGAAGCCCATCAACATGTCTAATGTTGGTATATAGGGATTCAACATCAACTGAAGCCAACAGAGTATCACTCTCTAAACACATCCCGTCGACCCTGCGCAATAAGTCCCCTGTATCCTGGAGGAAGGAAGGGAGGCTGGTAACCAAAGGTTGTAAATGGTAATCAACCCATTGGTTAACTTTTTCCAAGAAATTCCCTCTCCCGGATATAATTGGTCTGCCAGGTGGTGATACCTCGTTCTTATGTATTTTCGGCAGGAGGTACAATGTCGGAATCGTGGGTTCCTTCACGGTGAGTGCCGAAACTAGCTCCTTGGTGACAATGCCTGTATCTGTGGCCTTTTTTAGAATCGACTCAAGTTTCATACAATATGCGGAGAGGGGGTTGTATGTTAATTTTCTGTAACATGTGGCGTTATTTAACTGCCGAAAAGCCTCCCTCTCATACATATGTACAGGCCACACCACGACACTGCCACCTTTATCCGCCGGTTTCAGCACTATATCCGGAAGCTCCTGTATAGCTTTTAGACGAATTCTTTCTTCCTTTGTCAAATTGTCACCCCTGCCGAATTTAGGTATTTTTAAGAAGTCCTCGGTCACCACCCGGACAAACATATCCACACTGGCACATGAGGAAAAAGGAGGGAATTTCTGGGAACGTACACGAATAGATGGAGGAATCTTACCTCCAAGGCCATCATGTTATACATGAGCTTCCGGATATAGTGCTGAAACCGGCGGATAAAGGTTGCAGTGTCGTGGTGTGGCCTGTACATATGTATGAGAGGGAGGCTTTTCGGCAGTTAAATAACGCCACATGTTACAGAAAATTAACATACAACCCCCTCTCCGCATATTGTATGAAACTTGAGTCGATTCTAAAAAAGGCCACAGATACAGGCATTGTCACCAAGGAGCTAGTTTCGGCACTCACCGTGAAGGAACCCACGATTCCGACATTGTACCTCCTGCCGAAAATACATAAGAACGAGGTATCACCACCTGGCAGACCAATTATATCCGGGAGAGGGAATTTCTTGGAAAAAGTTAACCAATGGGTTGATTACCATTTACAACCTTTGGTTACCAGCCTCCCTTCCTTCCTCCAGGATACAGGGGACTTATTGCGCAGGGTCGACGGGATGTGTTTAGAGAGTGATACTCTGTTGGCTTCAGTTGATGTTGAATCCCTATATACCAACATTAGACATGTTGATGGGCTTCGTGCCACCAAATTTTTCTTATCTACCTCCAACATCCCAGAGGGATTGAGGGATCTCATCCTGGAGCTATTGGAGTTCACTCTCACACACAATTTTTTTGTGTTCAAGGGATCCTTCTACCTGCAGCTCCAGGGGACTGCGATGGGCGCGGCCTTTGCGCCCGCTTACGCATGCCTCTTCCTGGGGCTGTGGGAGAGGGATCTCTTTCTGTCGGACAAACAGGGTCGATTGATCGTGTCCTATTTTGGGCACGGTATATCGACGATATCTTCTTTGTCTGGCAGGGCACATCTGTTGACCTTGTGCAATTTGTTTCCCTATTGAACAGCAATGATCTTAATATCTATCTTTCCCCGGTGTGGGACACTCAGTCTATTGATTTTCTTGACGTTACCGATATCTTCCGTAAAAGGACTTCTACTAACACTTTGTTGCACGCCTCCTCCTGTCACCCACGACACATCATTAGGCCATTCCTGTGGGGCAGTTTTTACGGCTCCGCCGGATCTGCTCCACAGACAGGATTTTGAAATTCGAGCAAGTGAACTTCGTCCAGATTTTTATCTCGTGCTATAGTGCACGTGCTATCAAAAAGGCCTATCATAGGGCGAAGCATTCATGTCGCAGTGATTTACTGTATAAAAGAACTTCTCGCGACAGATAATGCTGGCATGCTGAATTCATCACAACTTTCCATCCGCAATTTCAAATGAGAAATCCGCCCTTGATAGGGCTTGGCCCATATTAAAAGCTGATAGTGTTATTAAAAAATTTCTCCCAGACTGTCCATCCATTACTTATAGGAGGGCCAAAAATCTGCGTGATCGCCTTACTCAGAGCCATTATGTCCCTCCTGTAAAGACCACTTTCCTTGACGGTGCTCCTCAATGGTTGGAGTGTGTACATGTGGCAAATGCTAGCCTGCCCTAACATAGATAGATGTACCTCATTTAAAAACTCAGATGTAGGTGGTGTACAATATTAAACAACGCATTACCTGCCACATCTAGATTTGTAATATACTATGCCACTTGTCCTTGTGATCTCATTTATGTGGGTCTCACAACTAGACAACTGAAGGTACGTGTTAGGGAGCACGTCCTTGGCATTCAGGCGGCTTCTCCTGCAGAGACACATCCACCCTTAAAACTAACCACGTCATTTTAGAGAGCATCATCAATGTGACGCGTCTATGTTAGAGTCCGTGGTATTGACTCCCTCAAGATGAATATTAGAGGAGGAAATCAACCAAAAGACTAGGCAGTTAGAAACCAGATGGATCTGGACCCTACGTACCATTCATCCAGATGGATTGAATGAGAACTTATCATTTGTCCCGTTTGTGTGAATCTTCCTATAGTGGGACGCACCCCTGCACATTATTTTATGCGTTTTAATATTTTGTATTAATAATCCTTTTTTTCTTACAGTTTTACTTTAGGTTTTGGATTTGAATGTCTGACATCATCTTCTTCAATAGTCGTTTTGTTGAGGAGACACTTATTCATCCATGATGTACACAACTGTTTTTTGTTTTTTCTTTTGTTTATGTTTTCTTTTAGTATTTTGTTATGCATTGCAGTTGTTCCGTTACATTATTACATTTTATTGATATGTCATAGTATTGGTTGATGGGTAAATTTTGTTTATCCACTTATTATTAGTTCATATTGTATGTTGGATGTTCTCTTTACCAACATTTTTGCTCACATATACGGCATTATTCTTTGTGTTGTGTGTAATTGTCAATTTTTGTATACATTCCTGTATAGCATTTTCTCTATATTATTCATTTTCATTTTATACAATTTTGCTTTTATCGTATGTTATAATCCCCAGTCGCTCTCACTCTCTCGTGCTGTGCGGATATGTGGGCCCCCATTTTCCTCACTATGCACTAGTATTGCTTGCGATCTGGAATTCATTTAGGGCAATTGCCTGTATTAAATATGGTGGATCACACTTCCTGGCGCTATTGCGCATGTCACTCCAGCTGCTGGTGACGCACCTCCCCCGACGTCCTATCCCATATCTCGTGGTTCCACGGCTGTGGGTGGTGACGTTCGGGGCGGTGTTTTTCTCCGCTGCTGTGAGTTCTAATGAGCAAAACTCACATCCGGGACGCTGCACATTTAGAGCGATGGACTGTCAGTCTCCCCTCACCCCCCTGGGAAGGAGCTTTTGCGTGCTCCGAAACGCGCGTCGGGGTTCGGGGTCCCTGAATATCTTGTGTTCCTGTCGGCTGGGTAACTACTTTCTATAGGGCGTATTAACCAGTCATCCAGTTGCTGCATATTGATAGCAGCACTAACTACTGTACAGCAGTCCTGATAGCTTAATGATATTATTATATACACCATGATGCTGTATGCTGTATAGGGCTGTATGTAACCATGTCATCCATGTTTGCTGCATATTGATAGCAGTCACTAACTACTGTACAGCATCCTGATAGCTTATAGATATTATTAATATACACCATGATGCTTTACCTCGGTACTTACCTTGGATATATTCCCCATGCCCTGCAAGTATGGACAGTGTCCTAGATTATAAGCATTATTTTTGAACACATTGATCACAGGCCCTATTTTGGTATGTGTGCAATTCTGCTATTATTCTCTCCCTACCATTGTTCTTTTAAGATTATATGTTGTTATCAATAAAGTTTATACTTTTTGACCGTGAGGCTGTTTTCTTGGTGGCATTTCTCACCTAAATTAGTTTCTCTGGTGTAACAAAACAAGCCGCAGCCACTGAAAAAAACTGGAAAAGGCAAATGAACAAACAACAGTGGCTCCAGAGGAACGAGAGGAGACCAAGCCCTCGAGGAGGGAAACCTGGCCAACCTCAAGAAATGCAGAAGAAAATTGCAAATGGCAAGCACAAAACAAAAAAACAGAAAAAAATCTTATCTTGAGAGCAGGAGAAGAGGCAAGACTCAGCAAGCTTCCAAGGAACCAGGAAACAACGTTGAGACAAGAACAATTGGTCACCGGCAACCATGATGGGGGAACCTCCCTTATATCCAGCCATCCGTGATTCCTGATTGCCAATCCTCATTGAATGGTTCAGTACCATTTGTAACCACCAAGGGAGCTTCTGCTCACAATTCATTCTAAAACATTCATAACACTCCTCCTCCTGGACCCATCCTCTGCCTTCTACACAACTCTGTCCTCCTCCTCTGACCCATCCTCTGCCTTCTACACTACTCTGTCCTTCTTCCTCCTTGACCCGTCCTCTGCCTTCTACACAACTCTGTCCTCCTCCTCCGGACCTGTCCTCTGCCTTTGACACTGTGGACCATTCCCTATTACTACAGACCCTCTCATCTCTTGGCATCACAGACTTGGCCCTATCTTGGATCGCGTCATATCTAACAGACCGGACATTCAGCGTCTCCCACTCACAACACCACCTCCTCATCGCACCCCTGTTGGAGTCCCACAAGGTTCAGTCCTAGGGCCCTTGCTCTTCTCCATTTACACCTTCGGCCGGACAGCTCATAGAATCTCACGGCTTCCAGTATCACCTCTATGCTGATAAAACGCAGATCTACATCTCTGGACCAGACATCACCTCCCTACTAACCAAATCCCACAATTGTCTCTCCGCTATCCATCCTTCTCCCTAGATTTCTAAAACTTAATATGGACAAAACAGAATTCATCATCTTTCCCCCATCTCCACTTTACCCCCCAACGGACGTAATCCATTAAAGTAAACGTGCCCATTCTCCCAGTCCCACAATCTCGCTACTTCGGGGTTATCCTTGACACTGATTTCTCTTTTTTTGCCACATATCCAAGCCCTCTCCACCTCCTGCCGACTTCAACTCAAAAATCTCACAGATCCGTACATTCCTCAACCAAAACTGCAAAAAAACCCCCATCCATGCCCCCTCATCTCCCCCCTTGATACTCAACCCCCTGCTCTGGCCTCCCCCTAACACTTGACCCTCCAACCACCCTTCCCCCCCCTATTCCCCGGCCCCTCCCCTTCATTCCCCCACTGGCTCCTCATAACCCCGAGACTCCAGTTAGAACCCAATCATGACATACAAAATCCCCACCAGCTGATTGTATAAGATTAGAATTGTATTTATTAGACCCATCCTCCGTAAAGGCCCAGGGAAAAAATGGGGCTTTAAAAAAATAGGAACACAAAGATACTAAAAATAAAAATTGTTATTCCTTCGCCTTTTGCTTTCAGAGATCGTCTTCACTGAGATACTATTTTCTGTTCCCTTTATCTCCTCCGTAATCTTTTTAAAAAAGAGATTTTTTCCATTTGCAAATGGCCCTAAAACTACATTTATGCCCATAGCGTCCCTTGTCGGGGCACTTTTGTGTTTGTCCTGTTTTCTATATTGTGTGCGCCGGGCCCCCACATTAAAAACTGCTCACAGACTTTTTTTCAGAATGTTTTTTTTCTCTTTATACGCCC
>JARQOD010000003.1:600104295-600172341 GCA_033576555.1 Oophaga sylvatica
AGGACATGCTGCGGTCTGAAAAGCGCCGCATGTCCGTTTCGCGGTCTGCCCCTGGTGTTGTTACGCATAGTGGAGAGGGGATTTTTTGAAACCCCCTCCCTATGCGTAACATCTGGACGTGGTGTTGGCGTGCGCCAGCGCACAGGCAAACACGCGCGTTTCTGACGGGGAAACTCCCCCTTAATTTTGTACCAGGGTGGTAAGGTCCCCCAAAAACCCGTGTGACAGACTGGGGAAAAGATGCCAAGACGCAGGAAAGCTGTGATTAACAATCGGTTATTCCCCCAAAAATTATTGATTTTGAAGCTTCCTGAGGGAAACATTAGTTTTTTTGTTTCAAATGATGTGAACTTGTTTTCTTTGCTTTTTTGAGGGCTGAAAGCATGTTTTTTGTTTTTTTTTTTTTTTGACCATTTTTTTTGTCAGAAAAAAAAATCAAAAGTATTTTTTGGGAAATTCGAGTTGTGAGTAGTTTATAGAATAAAAAAGAAATTTTACATTTTACTCAAAAATAAAAAGAGAAAAATCAGACAAACTAAAACATTTGAAAGTGTTTTTAAAATTTTTGCCAGAGTGTTATATTTTTTGGGGAAAAGGGAAGCAAAACGCCAGCAAAAGCCTACATCTAAAAAAAATATATTGAGAACTGGGCTTTTAGAAGGAAGGGGGAAAAACAAAGACAAAAAAATTACATAATAAAAATATTGGAGGAAGAGAAACCATCACAAAATAAAAGTTTCTATACAATGCACAAAGCAGGGCAAAAAAACAAGGAGGGAAATTTGGGCTATAAAGCGGAGAGAAGTAGTTGTCATTGCAATCCTGAGAATTTGGGGGGACGATACCATGATGGGGGAAAACAAGGTGAAGGTACAATTTTTGCAAGAAAAAGGGCTTGATAAACAGGAGGGGTGTGGCATTGATGTTAGAAAGCGTTATCTGCACGGATAAGAAAAGACGGGGGGTTCTGTGAAATGTTTGGGAAGAATACAAAAGGCACCTTGTAGGCTTTTTTACGGCCCGCCCGGGCGCGAGTTGCTTCTTTTGATAAATGGGGCCAATTTCAAAAAATTTTTTTACTGGGTTGGGGTTTAAAAATTAGGGCATTTTTTGGGCCTTTAGGCCAAACTACAGGTCAAGAAATTTTACCCCTTCTTGTGAAACTTTTCTTCCAAAGATAGGGGAGAAAACAAGGGGATCTGCTCCTTTTGGATCTAATCTCATAAACGGGAGGAAATGGTGGAGGGGTAAGAGTGGGGGGGCCCCTAGGGGTAGTGACCTGTATTTTAGAATTTTGGATAACAAGGGGGAAGCCCTTGAGACTCAGACTTTAAAGGTTAGATTTCAAAAAGGGCCGTTTTTAAAGGGGGCTCGAAGAGAAATTGGGGGATCCAAGGGCTGGATATCCTTAGGAAAAAAAAAGTCCGGAAGGATGGAAAATCTTGTAAAATGAGATTCTAAAAGCACAATCGTTAAAAATTTCGAAAAGAGGGAAAAAAATGGGAAGTTTTTAAGGAAACCGGATGGATGAACACAGAACTTAAACACATGCTAAAAAGGAAAAAAGAAATGTTTCAAAGGAAAGAGGGAGGCATTTAAAGAAGAATAATGCCGTTGCAGAACCTGCAGGGCAAAAATAGATTATCTAAAGTGACAATGTTTAAAGGTTTGCAAGAGATGTCAAAATCAATAAAAAGGATTTTGTGGATACGTCAAAAGTAAAAAAAAAGTAAGATGTATGGTTTTTTTCGGATGAAAAGATGAAATGGTAAGACGGATGTTGAGAAGGTGAATTTTTAAAATTTCCCATTTTGAATTTTGTTTTCTTAGAAAAGGAAATGTAACATCAAATGATCTTCCTGTCCTTTAAAGGAATTGAAGAAACCAGGTTTTCTATAAAAGAAATACAGTGAGGAAACACTTTTCAAAATAAATGAATTCAAGTCTCCAGGTCCCAAAGAAATTTCCCCAGAGTATGAAGGAGATGAGAAGAAATTCTTGAAAAAACTGTCATAAACTTTGAAAATTCTTGGAGAACAGGGGAAATCCCCGAAGACTGGGAGAAGAGCAAAGTTCCATCTTCAAAAAGGGGAAGAAGGGGGACCCCGGGAACTACAGGCCGGGGAGCTGACTTCCCATCCGGAAAGATCTTTGAAAATTTTAAAGAATGTATGCAAGCCTGGATAAAAATGAAGTGATTAAAACAGGTCAGCATGGGGTTTTTAACTAATAAGTATGTAGACTAACTTAATTTCCTTCTATGACGAATCACTGACTGGGTGGGTCAGGGAAATGTGTAGATATAGTATTTGCTTCAGCAAAAGCTTTGACAAAGTATTCCCACATCCCTTTTGAAAAAAAAAAATAAATATGGAATGGGGGGGGGCGTGTGAGTGCTGGCTGGAATTGCTGCCTCATCTTTTTTTTTTGTACGCTAAAGCCCCCAAGAAGCCCCCCTCCTTCTCTCGCAGCCTTTGTACTTCACCAACCCCCAGCCCGCATCAGGCAGGTTAAAGTGAGCTGCCAGTGTGCAAGTTTTCCCGCTTTACCCAGGGGTCTGCTTGTTTCACACGTGCTTTCTTCCCTTTGAGCCTTTTGGAGAATTTATTTTTTTTTGGTTAATAAACAGGTGGGGCATTCGCTAGAAAACGAAAGTTTCGTGTTGAAAATGCGCCGGGGCATCGTTCCCCTGTATGGTAAACCCCTAACCCAACGAACCCGAGAAAGGAATTCTCGGGTGCCCCCTGTACTAGCCCACCCAAAGGGTGGGGGGGGGTCCCTTTGGAACCCTCTTTTGGAGTGAGTCATTGTAGGTCTGCCTTTTTGCAGGGATCTATTTATAGAATTCCCAGAGTGATTATTTTAGAATTAACCAGAGTGATTTTCTTGGGTTTTTAACCAGAGTGATCTTTCTTAGAAAATTAACAGAGTGATTTTTAAGCATTCCAAAGGTGTCATTCTTGGAATTCCCGGGTTATTTAAGCTTACAAAGGTGATCTTTTTTTAAGATTAAAAGTGATCTATTCTATAGAGTCATTACAACAGAGTGATCTATTCTAGAGTTTTACACACGAGTGATCTTTCTTTAGTCATTAAACACGAGTGATCTATTCTATAGGTATTACAACGAGTGATCTATTCTTAGAGACATTACACAGGTGATTATTCTATAGAGACATTACACACAGAGTGATCTATTCTATAGTCATTACACACAGAGTGATCTATTCTATAGTCATTACACACAGAGTGATCTATTCTATAGAGTCATTACACAGAGTGATCTATTCTATAGAGTCATTACACACAGAGTGATCTATTCTATAGAGATATTACACACAGAGTGATCTATTTCTATAGAGTCATTACAACAGAGTGATCTATTCTATAGAGACATTACACAGTGATCTATTCTATAGAGACATTACACACAGAGTGATCTATTCTATAGTCATTACACACAGAGTGATCTATTCTATTAGTCATTACACACGAGTGATCTATTCTATAGAGTCATTACACACAGAGTGATCTATTCTATAGAGTCATTACACACAGAGTGATCTATTCTATAGAGACATTACACACAGAGTGATCTATTCTATAGTCATTACACACAGAGTGATCTATTCTATAGAGTCATTACACACAGAGTGATCTATTCTATAGAGTCATTACACACAGAGTGATCTATTCTATAGACATTACACACAGAGTGATCTATTCTATAGAGACATTACAACAGAGTGATCTATTCTATAGTCATTACACACAGAGTGATCTATTCTATAGAGACATTACACACAGAGTGATCTATTCTATAGTCATTACACACAGAGTGATCTATTCTATAGAGGTCATTACACACAGAGTGATCTATTCTATAGTCATTACACACGAGTGATCTATTCTATAGAGTCATTACACACAGAGTGATCTATTCTATAGTCATTACACACAGAGTGATCTATTCTATAGAGTCATTCACACAGAGTGATCTATTCTATAGAGACATTACACACGAGTGATCTATTCTATAGTCATTACACACAGAGTGATCTATTCTATAGAGACATTACACACAGAGTGATCTATTCTATAGAGACATTACACACAGAGTGATCTATTCTATAGAGTCATTACACACAGAGTGATCTATTCTATAGAGTCATTACACACAGAGTGATCTATTCTATAGAGTCATTACATACAGAGTGATCTATTCTATAGAGTCATTACACACAGAGTGATCTATTCTATAGAGTCATTACACACAGAGTGATCTATTCTATAGAGTCATTTACACACAGAGTGATCTATTCTATAGAGTCATTACACACAGAGTGATCTATTCTATAGTCATTTACACACAGAGTGATCTATTCTATAGACATTACACACAGAGTGATCTATTCTATAGTCATTACACACAGAGTGATCTATTCTATAGTCATTACACACAGAGTGATCTATTCTATAGAGTCATTACACACAGAGTGATCTATTCTATAGAGACATTACACACAGAGTGATCTATTCTATAGAGTCATTACACACAGAGTGATCTATTCTATAGAGTCATTACACACAGAGTGATCTATTCTATAGAGACATTACACACAGAGTGATCTATTCTATAGAGTCATTACACACAGAGTGATCTATTCTATAGAGTCATTACACACAGAGTGATCTATTCTATAGAGTCATTACACACAGAGTGATCTATTCTATAGAGACATTACACACAGAGTGATCTATTCTATAGTCATTAACACAGAGTGATCTATTCTATAGAGTCATTACACACAGAGTGATCTATTCTATAGTCATTACACACAGAGTGATCTATTCTATAGAGTCATTACACACAGAGTGATCTATTCTATAGAGTCATTACACACAGAGTGATCTATTCTATAGAGTCATTACACACAGAGTGATCTATTCTATAGAGACATTTACACACAGAGTGATCTATTCTATAGTCATTACACACACAGTGATCTATTCTATAGAGTCATTACACACAGAGTGATCTATTCTATAGTCATTACACACAGAGTGATCTATTCTATAGAGTCATTACACACAGAGTGATCTATTCTATAGAGTCATTACACACAGAGTGATCTATTCTATAGAGTCATTACACACAGAGTGATCTATTCTATAGAGTCATTACACACAGAGTGATCTATTCTATAGAGACATTACACACAGAGTGATCTATTCTATAGTCATTACACACACAGTGATCTATTCTATAGAGACATTACACACAGAGTGATCTATTCTATAGAGTCATTACACACAGAGTGATCTATTCTATAGAGTCATTACACACAGAGTGATCTATTCTATAGAGTCATTACACACAGAGTGATCTATTCTATAGAGTCATTACACACAGAGTGATCTATTCTATAGAGACATTACACACAGAGTGATCTATTCTATAGTCATTACACACAGAGTGATCTATTCTATAGACATTACACACAGAGTGATCTATTCTATAGTCATTCACACAGAGTGATCTATTCTATAGTCATTACACACACAGTGATCTATTCTATAGAGACATTACACACAGAGTGATCTATTCTATAGAGTCATTATACACAGAGTGATCTATTCTATAGAGTCATTACACACAGAGTGATCTATTCTATAGAGACATTACACACAGAGTGATCTATTCTATAGTCATTACACACAGAGTGATCTATTCTATAGACATTACACACAGAGTGATCTATTCTATAGTCATTACACACGAGTGATCTATTCTATAGTCATTACACACACAGTGATCTATTCTATAAGACATTACACACAGAGTGATCTATTCTATAGAGTCATTACACACAGAGTGATCTATTCTATAGAGTCATTACACACAGAGTGATCTATTCTATAGAGACATTACACACAGAGTGATCTATTCTATAGAGACATTACACACAGAGTGATCTATTCTATAGTCATTACACACAGAGTGATCTATTCTACAGTCATTACACACAGAGTGATCTATTCTATAGTCATTACACACAGAGTGATCTATTCTATAGAGTCATTACACACAGTGATCTATTCTATAGAGTCATTACACACAGTGATCTATTCTATAGAGTCATTACACACAGAGTGATCTATTCTATAGAGTCATTACACACAGAGTGATCTATTCTAGAGACATTACACACAGAGTGATCTATTCTATAGTCATTACACACAGAGTGATCTATTCTATAGAGTCATTACACACAGAGTGATCTATTCTATAGAGACATTACACACAGAGTGATCTATTCTATAGTCATTACACACACAGTGATCTATTCTATAGTCATTACACACAGAGTGATCTATCTATAGAGTCATTACACACAGAGTGATCTATTCTAGAGACATTACACACAGAGTGATCTATTCTATAGTCATTACACACAGAGTGATCTATTCTATAGAGTCATTACACACGAGTGATCTATTCTATAGAGACATTACACACAGAGTGATCTATTCTATAGTCATTACACACACAGTGATCTATTCTATAGAGACATTACACACAGAGTGATCTATTCTATAGGACATTACACACAGTGATCTATTCTATAGAGACATTACACACAGAGTGATCTATTCTATAGAGTCATTACACACAGAGTGATCTATTCTATAGAGTCATTAACACAGAGTGATCTATTCTATAGAGACATTACACACAGTGATCTATTCTATAGAGTCATTACACACAGAGTGATCTATTCTATAGTCATTACACACAGAGTGATCTATTTCACGTGTTTATTACTGTTAATGTTGATGATTATGGTTTACAGCCAATGAAAATCCAGAAGTCATTATCTCAGTAAATTAGAATAATTAACAATAAACTCCTGTAAAGGCTCCTAAGTGTTTATATAAAGGTCCCTTATTCTGTTTCAGTAGCTCCACAATCATGGGGAAGACTCCTGACCTGACAGATGTCCAGAAGGCGTCACTGACACTCCACAAGGAGGGGAAGCCACAATGGGTCATTGATAAAGAAGCCGCTGTTATTGTTTGGGTAACAATACAAGAAGAACAGAAATGACACTATTGTAGGTGTTTTGTGAGAAGCACCTGTATGTATTTTATATCTTAGTGTTGAATATTGTAATAAAAATGTTTTGGTCTTCTGCCATCATTTTTCTGTAAGTTTTTTTCTTCCATTACTGGAGTGTTGTGAGGATTTCTGTTTTGTGGTGTTCTTTTTATTTGTACCATTTATGGATATATTATTTTTTATTGTATTTTTTTAGATTCGGACACTGAAAAATGGGAGATTCTGGGCTTTTCTCTTTATGGCGTTTGCAGCAAGGGTTAAATAATTTTGTATTTTAGTAGGCCGACATGTAAGGAAGTGGCAAGGCTGGTTTTTTTTAATAAATGGGGAAAATTAGGATAATTTAATTTGTTTTCTTACCGTTCACTGTTTTTTTAATTCCTCTAGGGGCCGTGTGATCGCTTGTTCTATATACTGCAGTATACGGAGCAGATCATCACGGCCTCCCACGGAGCTCAGTCTGTGGCTGCGTTTCATAGCTGTACCAAGATGGCGGTGACTGAGGTCTCTGCAGACCCCGGCTGCCATGGTAACGCACCGGCACTTTGTGATCGCATTGTGGTGGTGATGGGAGAATGGGCACAGGGTTGGCACGC
The DNA here is from genome assembly GCA_033576555.1 of Oophaga sylvatica. Lineage (NCBI taxonomy): Eukaryota > Metazoa > Chordata > Amphibia > Anura > Dendrobatidae > Oophaga > Oophaga sylvatica. Next base: position 600,112,012 of record JARQOD010000003.1, read on the forward strand.
CGCCAGGACTGCGCCATCAAAATACCACGGTCAGTGACGTGTAAGGGGTGAAGCGGGCTGTGAACGCTGCGGGGTCATGCAGATGGTGGCTGTGTAATACAGAGACTGAGAGCCAGTCCTACACCTGCACCTGACACAGTACACCCCATGTGGTGAAGAGGTTAAAGTGATCTGCCTTGTTGCCCATGGCCACCAATAACACTGCAGCTTTCATCCCTTAATCGGTCCGGCCTTGTTGCCCATAGCAACCAGATCGCAGCTTTCATCTCTTAATCGGTCCGGCCTTGTTGCCCATAGCAACCAGATCGCAGCTTTCATCCCTTAATCGGTCCAGCCTTGTTGCCCATAGCAACCAGATCGCAGCTTTCATCCCTTTAATCGGTCCAGCCTTGTTGCCCATAGCAACCAGATCGCAGCTTTCATCCCCTAATCGGTCCGGCCTTGTTGCCCATAGCAACCAGATCGCAGCTTTCATCCCTAATCGGTCCGGCCTTGTTGCCCATAGCAACCAGATCGCAGCTTTCATCCCCTAATCGGTCCGGCCTTGTTGCCCATAGCAACCAGATCGCAGCTTTCATCCCTTAATCGGTCGGCCTTGTTGCCCATAGCTACCAGATTGCAGCTTTCATCCCTTAATCGGTCCAGCCTTGTTGCCCATAGCAACCAGATCGCAGCTTTCATCCCCTAATCGGTCCGGCCTTGTTGCCATAGCAACCAGATCGCAGCTTTCATCCCCTAATCGGTCCGGCCTTGTTGCCCATAGCAACCCAACCAGATTGCAGCTTTCTATGTCTGAGGTTGCTCTAGGCATCTAGGTCGGCTCTTCAGTCCATCAAGACTTGCGGCCATCGGGGAGAGTTGATCAATGTATTGATGCCCTATCGGTAATTTTGACACATGGCACGATGAGGCCTGCGTGATTCATCTCATCCACAGTTACCGTCAACAAACTAATACAAAATGCAGCAAATCTGTCAAATTGTAAAAATCAAGTTATACAGAGCGGCGGGCTGCGCTTAATGGACGCCACATCTATCGCACCACGCTGAAAGCTTCGGTTCATTAATCTGCGCCAGGACTGTGAGCAAGTGATGCGCACGTACCAGGGCTATGGGGTACTCGGCACCGAGCCCATGGAAGTCTATGGGGGACGTCACGGGTAGCACAGCTCGGTCCGTGCCCTGGGCGCTCACCGTAATGTGGGATATTTACAGGGGATGATGGGATGTTCATTTAATTTGTCGTGACGCCACCTGTAGTACCTGGTCAGGGTGACCAGCGCTGCTGTGCAGATCCTCTGGAAGGGATGGTGTTGTGCAGCTAGGTGATAAGTCTTCTACAGGTAAGACTGTATCCTTCCAGGGCAGATAGATGTAAGGTAACAGCAATGGTGCAGAGTGATGTAGCAGAGTGGAATGTGCGACGTAGTAATAATGCAGGAGACAGTTCTTATGCAGTTTCAAGGGTTTACTCACAGTCTGTTAAGCGCTTTACAGAGTCCAGCCGGGCACTGTGTCCTTCTAGTGAGTAGTCCAGTAACCCTCAGATAATTTGGTCACACTTCCAATGACTCCCTTTTATGTTCCTTTCCGGCGTTTTTGTGCAATACTCCTTACTTCTACCTGCACCTCCCTACCACAGAGCCCTCAGCGAAGCAGTATTAGGCCTTTTCAGTTTTCAGGTGCAACCCGATGCCCCGAGTGGCCATCTCCCAGAGAGCTGCGGAGATCGCGACACCGTCGGAAACCTGGACGTACTTGACCACTGAGCTGCCTCGGGACGAGATTATGGTAGCTAGTGGCTCTTGAAGAGTCCCACTAGATGCGGTGTTTGCTGATGGCGCTGAACTGACCCACCAGCCTGGGAACCGTCTCCCCGATGTTTTGCCTGGTCCTTCCTCCAGTGAGGATGGGGGACAGCGTCAATTGCTGTACCGACCCGGACCCCTTCATTTCTCTCAGCAAGGCTCTCTGAGGTAAACTCAGAGAGCTGCAGGACCGGCCAGTACTCAGGCTGGCCGCCTGTCTCCAACTGAAATTCAAAAACTAACGTTCGCAGCATGAGGCTGCCTCAACCCCTCCCATCCAACTAGCCACACCCTATTCTAACCAACCTGAGCTAGACCATCCCATTGGGTCCGCCTACACTCAGCTGGCATAGTGTACTGTTGAATGCAGTGGTTGGAGTCAATGGGGTGTTTCCTCTTTACCTGAGAGTCTGGTGTCACACCGCTGGGTGCGATGCAACATCTCTGTGGCGACTGGACCCTCAGGGCGCCACATTCCCCCCTGGTTAAACACAGCACTCCCGGGCTGTAAAAGAGCAAAGATGTTACAAAAGAAACATACAAAATTTTTATATGATGCATCAAAATAGTAAACAGTATAAAACTCTTCTTCCCTTTATGGGAGGCACTTCAGGTTAAACGTTGCATAAAAACATTTTTAATAATAACATTCAAAAGTGCAAATAGCAATTCTGCCGAAGTTCATTGAGACTTCTTAGGACTACCCCCACCGGGGTAACTTCACAGTGTCCTTTCTTGTGCTTTTGCTTGTGGAGGACCCGCTCCAAACCTCCAATGGTGGTCTTGGGTGGGCTGCAAGACTTTCTTTAAGCAGACCTCACTTTCGGCCACACCAAACGGGTTTTTAACTTCTGAGGTAGTTGTGCAAATAATGCACGGTAAGGCTTTTTGTAAAACCAAGATGGAGCACCGAAGTGCCAACTATTTACATATCACAGTTTGTGAGCCAGCACAGTTCATGGCTTCAAAGTTCAGACTTTAAATGTATTCCACTACTCAACCAGAGTATTTCAACAACACTTATCAAATTCACATCTCAGAACATTTAAAATATAGAAACACCATTAACTTCTAGCACATACTTATATTTCAGAACATTCACCCGTCCGGGTGCAGCAACAATTCAACTTTTTACAGATGCAGTAAACCCTGTCTGGGTCCTACTGTTCTTCTTTGTGAATAGCAGTGACACCTGGTGGCGGTGCCAGCACAGGACCGTTCCTATTCACGGGCCCAGTGCCTAGCACCTGGATCATCGACTCCACCATCGGATCATGTCTAGCCCCCAGTCGCCGCTGCCCTGCACACTACCTCTCATCTGCCGCATCCGCTGCTGGGACAGGCGGCGCTCAGCACATACAGGTGCGGGAGCCGGCTCGTCCCGGTTCTCCAGGCCGCAGGGTCTGTCTTCCTCCGGCGATGCTGATGGCAGGCACGGATCTTGTGCAGGCGGCGTGAGAAGACGTTCCTCTGTGGGCTCCTCCGTGGAGCCGGGTGCCTCCGCTGTGGTGGCAGCTCCGATGTCGGGATCCTCCTCTGCTCCAGGTACGGCTCTTCCAGGATCAGCCTCCGGCCAGATTTCAGCCACTAGCTCAGGTGATGGCGCGGGTGTCAGTCGCGCGCTCTGGGCAGGGAGCGGTTGGCTCTGCTGCAGCCGCAGCTTTAGAGCCCGACAGCTTTGCTCCACTTCATCGCTGGGAGGGTGAGCTCCTTCATTCCCTCCCGTGACAGCTTACAACCGGCAGCCATCTTTTCCCTTTTCCTCCTCTTCACTCCCTTTGGATCAGGAGGCGGACTTCCTTGCTGATGGGCGTGTCCGGTTAAGGCAGTCACATTTAGGGTAGGCGGACATTTCTTCCGCGCCACAGGGGGGGGGCACGCCCACGAATGCACGCCCACCTTCTTCACCAGCGCCTCAGGGCGCGAATATGGCGGCAAAATGTCGGAAAATGGCGCCAAAAATCACAAAAATAGCAAACAGTCTTTTTGCACAAAAACAGTCCAATTCAAAGCACACAGGACTCACAAATGTAAGCTTCGGATCCTGTTCGTGACGCCAAGTTAAAGACGATGCGCACGTACCAGGGCTATGGGGTACTCGGCACCGAGCCCATGGAAGTCTATGGGGGACGTCACGGGTAGCATAGCTCGGTCCGTGCCCTGGGCGCTCACCGTAATGTGGGATATTTACAGGGGATGATGGGATGTTCATTTAATTTGTCGTGACGCCACCTGTAGTACCTGGTCAAGGTGACCAGCGCTGCTTTGCAGATCCTCTGGAAGGGATGGTGTTGTGCAGCTAGGTGATGAGTCTTCTACAGGTAAGACGATATCCTTCCAGAGCAGATAGATGTAAGATGAAGAGCAATGGTGCAAGGTGATGTAGCAGAGTGGAGTATGCGACGTAGTAATAATGCAGGAGACAGTTCTTATGCAGTTTCAAGGGTTTACTCACAGTCTGTTAAGCGCTTTACAGAGTCCAGCCGGGCACTGTGTCCTTCTAGTGAGTAGTCCAGTAACCCTCAGATAATTTGGTCACACTTCCAATGACTCCCTTTTATGTTCCTTTCCGGCGTTTTTGTGCAATACTCCTTACTTCTACCTGTACCTCCCTACCACAGAGCCCTCAGCGAAGCAGTATTAGGCCTTTTCAGTTTTCAGGTGCGACCCGATGCCCCGAGTGGCCATCTCCCAGAGAGCTGCGGAGATCGGGACACCGTCGGAAACCTGGACGTACTTGACCACTGAGCTGCCTCGGGACGAGATTATGGTAGCTAGTGGCTCTTGAAGAGTCCCACTAGATGCGGTGTTTGCTGATGGCGCTGAACTGACCCACCAGCCTGGGAACCGTCTCCCCGATGTTTTGCCTGGTCCTTCCTCCAGTGAGGATGGGGGACAGCGTCAATTGCTGTACCGACCCGGACCCCTTCATTTCTCTCAGCAAGGCTCTCTGAGGTAAACTCAGAGAGCTGCAGGACCGGCCAGTACTCAGGCTGGCCGCCTGTCTCCAACTGAAATTCAAAAACTAACGTTCGCAGCATAAGGCTGCTCCAGCCCCTCCCATCCAACTAGCCACACCCTGTTCTAACCAGCCTGAGCTAGACCATCCCATTGGGTCCGCCTACACTCAGCTGGCATAGTGTACTGTTGAATGCAGTGGTTGGAGTCAATGGGGTGTTTCCTCTTTACCTGAGAGTCAGGTGTCACACCGCTGGGTGCGATGCAACATCTCTGTGGCGACTGGACCCTCAGGGCGCCACACAAGCGATGAGATAGAGGAAGCATGGAAGCCATTCCTATAACTGAGGGCGTGATGGGCGCTCAGGAAGCTGGGACACCAATATGGCTGCCATCACCTACAGACTCCTGCACAGAAAACTGTGACTAATGGCGGAAAAGTGCTGGTACCGGGGACGCCTGTGCCTGTCAGGGCTCTGGGAGAGCAGGGTGATGGCGCCTGGTGGCCGCCGCACAGCCATATTAGCCGCAGATATCTAATGGCTTCTATTAGGAGAGGAATGTTCCAGATCCCGCAGGACAGAAGGATAATTATCTCAAGACGGGAAGTGGAGAAACCTCATTATAAAGACGTCTCTGGTTTATTTTACTGCAGACAATGAGAGCCAGGAACCACTGGAGTGTATTCTCCGAGTATTAGAGGAGGCGCACCCGCCGCCATCACACATCTGCTGCGCGCCCCCCTGCTCCGTAGGAGCCCCCACGGAACAATATTACCTGCCAGCTGCCATTGACTTCTCTAGGAAAGACACACAATTAAAGTTAAAAACATACAAAAAAGGTAAAAAAAAAGTTTAAGAAGTGTAAAAAATGTTGCTTTAGATAAAAAGAAATGCAATAAAAAAGCTATTAAAGTGTTGCATGTTCCCTAAAACAGTACCAGTAAAAACGTCAGCAGAAAACCCACTCAGCTCCGTCAGCCGAAAATAAAAACGTCACAGGTCCCAGAAAATCAGAAAATGGTGATCACTTTTTTTTTTTTGTAAAAGTTCTGAATTTTTTTAACCGCTAACAGAACTCATAGATATTTGGCATTGCGGTAATTGTGCTGAGCGGAGAATGACATTTTTACTACACACCTAATGCCAAAAGAACTAAACCTAAAAAATAATGGCGGAATTGCAACAGTTTTTGGAACGTTTCATCGCACTCAAATATTTTTAGCTTCCAGTACTTTAAATGGTAACATGAATGGTGTCATACTAAATTACAATAAAGCATACTGCAATAGTGACGCAATTTCAATATCTTTTTTTGTTGTCGCCTCCTTTTAAAAAACGCTACCGAAAAACGCGCATCGGGGTCTCCTTCCCGGTGTGTGCATCACATTATTATGGGGAAGTGATCTTCATAGATAGTAATGGAGTCACTTTGTTACTCCTGAAGTGATGGTATGGTGGGTGACTGAACACTACCAATCCGGTGTAACATTGTTTCATCCACCATTGTGAGCAGTACACCGGCCTCCAGGATTATATAGAAGACATTTATTATGACATTTTTGTAGGTGGATACTTACTCTGAATTTACCTATATACACTGTAAACATATAGATATTTGACATTAGTCTGCGCACTGTTTGTGATGTTTTTATGGTCTTCTTGGATTAGCCTATTTTCACTGTATAGTTGTTATACATTTTTATGCTTTTTGTAAACTATTAATTGTAATAAACTGATATTTTTATTGAATTCGGTGCTTCAATCTCATTTTTGTTAGGTTTGATTTTTTTTTTATAGTGGTCACAGAGAATTGTTTTTCTGACAAAGATCCAAATCCTCTGCAAGGAGAAAATAAATCAAAATGTTCCTCTTTTAGTGACCACTAGGGGGAGCTCAATAACACAGCAAGCAATAAGCTCCTGAGCTCCCTCTAGTGCAGGGGTCTCAAACGCGCGGCCCGAATGCGGCCCCTGAGGCAGGCATCTGCGGCCCGCGGTGCACCACGTCTCAAGAGGAGGAGTGCGCCAGAAGGTCGGCGGGAGAGGGGGTGTCAGATCATGCTACCCCCGGCGCGTCTCTGCAGCCCCCTGCTTCTCCTACAATCTCAGGCTTCTTCCTTCATCAGTCACATGGTACCGCTCATTAAAGTCATGAATATGCACATATTCATGACTTTAATGAGCGGTACCACCTGACCGATGAAGGAAGAAGCCTGAGATCGTAGGAGAAGCAGGGGGGCTGCAGAGACGTGCCAGGAGGGGATAAGTATATGCGATATTCACCTGTCCCGGTCCACCGCTGCACACCGCTGTGTCCTCTGGCTGTGATGTTCAGGTCAGAGGGCGCAATGACGTAGTTAGTGCGCGCCGCACCCTCTGCCTGAACAGTCACTGACAGAGGAGCCGGACTATGGAACGGCGTGCAGCGGTGGACCGGGGACAGGTGAATATCACAGGTGCTGGGGCCCTGAGACAGCGGTGACACCGGCACCTGGCCCCCAGCGACGAGAGGTGAGTATGTCATTTTTTTTTTTATTTGCAGCAGCAGCATATGGGGGCATAAAATCTATGGAGCATCTTATGGGGCATAAAATATATGGAGCATCGTATGGGGGCATAAAATCTATGGAGCATCTTATGGGGGCATAAAATATATGGAGCATATTATGGGGCATAAAATATATGGATCATCTTATGGGGCATAAAATATATAGAGCATCTTATGGGGGCATAATCTATGGAGCATCTTATGGGGCATAAAATATATGGAGCATTTATGGGGATAAAATATATGGAGCTATTATGGGGCATAATCTATGGAGCTCTATGGGCATAAATTAGAGCATTTTATGGGGGATATCTATGGAGCATCTATGGCATAAATATATGGAGCATCGTATGGGGGCATAAAATCTATGGAGCATCTTATGGGGGCATAAAATATATGGAGCATATTATGGGGCATAAAATATATGGATCATCTTATGGGGGCATAAAATATATAGAGCAGTTTATGGGGGCATAAAATATATGGAGCATCTTATGGGGGCATAAAATATATGGAGCATCTTATGGGGGCATAATCTATGGAGCATATTATGGGGCATAATCTATGGAGCATTTTATGGGGCCATAACCTTTATGGAGCAGCATATGGGGCATATTATTCTATGGAGCATTTTATGGGGCCATTATTAACCTTTGTGCAGCATTACATGGGGCATAATCTATGTAGCATCTTATGGGGCCATTATTAACCTTTGTGCAGCATTATATGGGGCGTATTTTGTATGGAGCATCTTATGGGGCCATTATTAACCTTTATGCAGTGTTATATGGGGCGTATTTTGTATGGAGCATCTTATGGGGCCATTATGAACTGTATGGAGCATTATATGGGGCTCCTGATTCAATATGGATATTCAAAAACAATTTAACCTACTGATGTCTCAATTAATTTTACTTTTATTGGTGTCTATTTTTATTTTTGAAAATTTACCAGTAGCTGCTGCATTTTCCACCCTAGGCTTATACGTGAGTCAATACGTTTTCCCAGTTTTTTATGGCAAAATTAGGGGGTTGGCTTATAATCGGGTCGGCTTATACACGAGTATATACAGTAAGCTGTACATCGCAGCTGACAACTTATTTGAACGGCCACGGAGAGGGGCAGGTCCGGAGGGAGAGAATTGTTATAGTAGTTCAAATAAACAATTGTGTAACAATAATTTTGTACTGTATTAAGTTTGAACGGAATGCGGCCCCCCAGCTTAAATTTTTTTATGTGCGGCCCCTTTACTCTGCCGAGTTTGAGACCCCTGATCTAGTGAATATCACAAGCTGAAACTATTAGAAACCTGCACAAGACAGACAATCGCACAATATTTGACTCTTCTGGATTGAAAATAAAATAAAAAAATTGTAAAATTGTAGAGCAAGTGACTACCTAATTATTTCTTTTGTCACAGAGAGTAAAGGAGCTGCTACATCGAGTTTACAGTATAAGTGCCCTAAGAACAGCACTACATAGACCAGCTTGCTCAGAAGCCTTATGATCTCCTGTTGGATTCATCCTACAACCTCAGATCAGAGTAAAGATGTTCTAGATCAGCTGAATCCTCAGATAAGAGCTGGAGCAATGACACAATGACTTTCTAGATCAGCTACATACTTAAATGTGCTTGACCAAAGACATTCTACATAAACTGCATCCTCAGACCTGAGCAGGAACAATTTGCTACGTTAAATGGCCTCTTTTGGACAAACAGTGACTTCAGGGGAGGAATGCAGAGCAGCACAGTAAAGAACCGACTCAAAGTCAAAACTGAGGGTCCTGGAAGTGGTGTAGTCGGCGGTTTCTTGAGTGAGTGATGTAGACTGCGGATCCTAGAATGATGTACACAGAGGTTCCGAGAGTGATGGAGACGACGGTTCCGAGATTTATGGAGACGGCAGTTTCTAGAGTGATGAAGACACCGGTTCCGAGAGTGGTGTAGATGGCGGATCCTAGAATGATGTACAGTCATGGCCAAAAGTTTTGAGAATGACACAAATATTATATTTTCACATGATCTGCTGCCCTCTGGTTTTTATGTGTGTTTGACAGATGTTTTTATCACAGACAGAAATATAATAATTGGAAACATATGAGTAACAAAAGCTTATATTGACAGTTAGAATGGGTTAATGCAGCAAGTCAATATTTGCAGTGTTGACCCTTCTTCTTCAGGACCTCTGCAATTCTCCCTGGCATGCTCTCAATCAACTTCTGGAGCAAATCCTGACTGATAGCAGTCCATTCTTGCACAATCAATGCTTTCATTTTGTCAGAATTTTTAGGTTTTTGTTTGTCCACCCATCTCTTGATGATTGACCACAAGTTCTCAATGGGATTAAGATCTGGGGAGTTTCCAGGCCATGGACCCAAAATCTCTATGTTTTGTTCCCTGAGCCATTTAGTTATCACCTTTGCTTTATGGCAAGGTGCTCCATCATGCTGGAAAAGGCATTGTTGATCGCCAAACTGCTCTTGGAGGGTTGGGAGAAGTTGCTCTTGGAGGACATTCTGGTACCATTCTTTGTTCATGGCTGTGTTTTTAGGCAAGACTGTGAGAGAGCCGATTCCCTTGGCTGAGAAGCAACCCCACACATGAATGGTTTCAGGATGCTTAACAGTTGGCATGAGACAAGACTGGTGGTAGCGCTCACCTTGTCTTCTCCGAATGAGGCGTTTTCCTGATGTCCCAAACAATCGAAAAGGGGATTCATCAGAGAAAATAACTTTACCCCAGTCCTCAGCAGTCCACTGCCTGTACCTTTTGCAGAATATCAGTCTGTCCATGATGTTTTTTCTGGAGAGAAGTGGCTTCTTTGCTGCCCTCCTTGAGACCAGGCCTTGCTCCAAGAGTCTCCGCCTCACAGTGCGTGCAGATGCACTCACACCTGCCTGCTGCCATTCCTGAGCAAGCTCTGCACTGCTGGTAGCCCGATCCCGCAGCTGAAACACTTTTAAGAGACGGTCCTGGCGCTTGCTGGTCTTTCTTGGGCGCCCTGGAGCCTTTTTGGCAACAATGGAACCTCTCTCCTTGAAGTTCTTGATGATGCGATAGATTGTTGACTGAGGTGCAATCTTTCTAGCTGCGATACTCTTCCCTGTTAGGCCATTTTTGTGCATTGCAATGATGACTGCGCGTGTTTCTTTAGAGATAACCATGGTTAACAGAAGAGAAACAATGATGCCAAGCACCAGCCTCCTTTTAAAGTGTCCAGTGGTGTCATTCTTACTTAATCATGACAGATTGATCTCCAGCCATGTCCTCATCAACACCCACACCTGTGTTAATGGAGCAATCACTGAAAAGAGGTTAGCTGGTCCTTTTAAGGCAGGGCTGCAATGATGTTGAAATGTGTTTTGGGGGATAAAGTTCATTTTCTAGCCAAATATTGACTTTGCAAGTAATTGCTGTTAAGCTGATCACTCTTTATAACATTCTGGAGTATATGCAAATTGCCATTAGAGAAAGTGAAGCAGTAGACTTTGTAAAAATTAATATTTGTGTCATTCTCAAAACTTTTGTCCATGACTGTACACAGAGGTTCTGAGAGTGATGGAGACGATGGTTCCGAGAGTGGTGTAGAGGCCGATTCCTAGAGTGATGAAGACGACGGTTCCGAGAGTGGTGTAGACGGCGGATCCTAGAGTGATGTAGACTGCGGATCATAGAATGATGTAGATGGCAGATCTTAGAATGATGTACACAGAGGTTCCGAGAGTGATGGAGACGACGGTTCCGAGATTTATGGAGACGGCAGTTTCTAGCGTGATGGAGACGCCGGTTCTGAGAGTGGTGTAGAGGCCGGTTCATAGAGTGGTGTAAGAGTAGATAATGACGTGCACTCAGTTTCATAGGTAAGGTGCTGGTGTAATGGACTAATAGCCCTTAAAACTAAAGATAATAAGTACACCGCACTCTATAGGGAAGGTATGATATTAAGTTAAATTAATATTTATTGGTTGACTGACTAGGGCAACAAATTAGGACAAAAAGAAAAGAGCGAATTAACGTTTCGGCTACACTTTAGCCTTTATCAAAACGTCGCTGTGAAAACAAAAATACAACGTAAGTATCCCCAAAACAAAGGTGATAAATTTATATAATGTGTGTTATAAGTAACAATAATCCCCTATATTCCATCTAGGACACATTAAATATACATTATATACATGGTATATGTACAGTTTGCAACTTAAATATACATGGACCGATACAAGTAATAGGTTGACATATCACACAGGTTATTAGAACATAATGAGTTTATCATATGTGTATATAATTACCTCAAGAATAGTCCAGTGCCAGAAAATGTGAGCAAAGAAAAAGAAGGCCAAGGTGAAGTCCTTATCTGGCTATAATGATAGGATACTGAGTCAATAAACAGCTAAATAATAGGATGGTATACCAAGATGAAACATTTACCCAGAGAATACGGGTGTCACTATGTGGAGAGGCAGCTCCCTGTTTTGGACTCGTCTGTAGGCGCTATGGAGAATGATGACCCCAATGAGTAACATGCCACTTAATTTGACTTAATATCATACCTTCCCTATAGAGTGCGGTGTACTTATTATCTTCATAGAGTGGTGTAGACAGCGGTTCCTAGAGTGATAGAGACGGCAGTTCTGAGAGTGATGGAGATGCCGGTTCCCAGAGTGATGTGGATGGCGGTTTCCAGAGTGATTGAGATGGCGGTTCCTAGACTGATGGAGTGACGATTCCTAGAGTGATGGGAGACGACGGTTCCTAGAGTGATGGAGACGACGGTTACAAGAGTGTTGTAAAGGCTGGTTCCTAGAGTGATGGAGACGCTGGTTCTGAAAGTGGTGTAGAGGCCGGTTCATAGAGTGGTGTAGACGGCGGTTCAGAGTGATGGAGATGCCGGTTCCTAGAGTGATGGAGTCGACGGTTCCGAGAGTGGTGTAGACGGCGGTGTAACAGTGTGTCCCTTACCCAGCCTGTATTCCTGGACTGCAATGTAATCAGGCCTAGGTCCACCTCGCTTGTACTGCATTTGGTGGGGGATTCTGTCTTTGTTCTTCTCAGCATTGGACTTATCCAATACACAAACCTGTAAGACAGGACGGAGCCAGTAGCTTCTGGAAACTTCTCAATGCAGCCACATGTTAAAAGTTGGTGTGAACCTCCCCCATCGATAGGCTGATCCCAGGACACAGGACAATAGACTCATGTTTTTGGCTGTATCAGTTATGTGGTGAACTGCGAATGGCTGAGATCTTATGCTGAGGCGAGATCCCGGTGATCGTGCGTATTGTTAGAAGCTGACACGTGGGACGCTGTTGTATCCCTCATCTGCTGGATCTATTGAACTCATCCAAGGACTATTTCCCTGGAGTCGGATTACCGTGTGGCTCCCCCGGATCGGCTCCCTTTGTGTGAACTCATTACGGACGCTGTAGCATTTCCCTCATTTGTGCTGCCTAGTTCCCTGTTCTAATAAATCTCGGTGGATTGTTTATCGGCCTGGTGTCTCTTCCTGCTCTGTCGCATTCCCCGTCACAGGCGGTTCAGAGAGTGATGGAGACGGCGGTTCTCAGAGTGATGTAGACGGCAGTTCTTAGAGTGATGGAGATGGCGGTTCAGAGAGTGATGTAGACGGCAGTTCTTAGAGTGATGGAGATGGCGATTCAGAGAGTGATGTAGACGGCGGTTCTTAGAGTGATGGAGATGGCGGTTCCTAGAGTGATGGAGATGGCGGTTCTTAGAGTGATGGAGACGGTGGTTCTCAGAGTGATGGAGATGGCGGTTCAGAGAGTGATGTAGACGGCAGTTCTTAGAGTGATGGAGATGGCGATTCAGAGAGTGATGGAGACGGCGGTTCTTAGAGTGATGGAGAGGTGGTTCCCAGAGTGATGGAGATGGCGTCCCAGAGATGGGATGCGGTTTCAGAGTGATGGAGACGGCGGTTCTAGAGTGATGGAGATGGCGGTTCCTAGAGTGATGGAGATGGCGGTTCTAGAGTGATGGAGACGGGTTCCAGAGTGATGAGATGGCGGTTCCTAGAGTGATGAGATGGCGGTTCTCAGAGTGATGTAGACGGCGTTCCTAGAGTGATGTAGACGGCGAGTTCCAGAGTGATGTAGACGGCGGTTCCTAGAGTGATGTAGACGGCGGTTCCAGAGTGATGTAGACGGCGGTTCCCAGAGTGATGTAGACGGCGGGTTCAGAGTGATGTAGACGGCAGTTCTAGAGTGATGTAGACGGCGAGTTCCAGAGTGATGTAGACGGCGGTTCAAGAGTGATGTAGATGGCGAGTTCCAGAGTGATGTAGACGGCAGTTCTTAGAGTGATGGAGACGGTGGTTCCCAGAGTGATGGAGATGGCGGTTCTTAGAGTGATGGAGATGGCGGTTCTAGAGTGATGGAGATGGCGGTTCCTAGAGTGATGTAGACGGTAGTTCTTAGAGTGATGGAGATGGCGGTTCCTAGAGTGATGTAGATGGCGGTTCTAGAGTGATGGAGACGGCGGTTCCCAGAGTGATGTAGACGGCAGTTCTTAGAGTGATGGAGATGGCGGTTCCTAGAGTGATGTAGACGCGAGATGGCGGTTCCCAGAGTGATGGAGACGCGGTTCTCAGAGTGATGTAGACGGCGGTTCAGAGAGTGATGTAGATGGCGGTTCCCAGAGTGATGGATACGGCGGTTCCCAGAGTGATGGAGACGACGGTTCCTAGAGTGATATAGACGGCGGTTCCCAGAGTGATGGAGACGGCGGTTCCTAGAGTGATGTAGACGGCGGTTCCCAGAGTAATGGAGACGGCGGTTCCCAGAGTGATGGAGACGACGGTTCCTAGAGTGATGTAGATGGCGGTTCCCAGAGTGATGTAGACGGCGGTTCCCAGAGTGATGGAGACGGCGGTTCCCAGAGTGATGTAGACGGCGGTTCCCAGAGTGATGGGGACGACAGTTCCTAGAGTGATGTAGACGGCGGTTAAGAGAGTCATGGCGACGGCGGTTCCCAGAGTGATGTAGACGGCAGTTCTTAGTGTGATGGAAATGGCGGTTCATAGAGTGATGTAGACGGCAGTTCTTAGAGTGATGGAGATGGCGGTTCCTAGAGTGATGTAGACTGCTGTTATGTTTCGGTAACTGAGGAGTGCAGGTAAAAAAGGCAATACACCAGAGCAGTTGGAATCTATGAGATTGCAGTACCCTGACTAACCACCACAACTAGAGGCAGCCGTGGAGCGTTCCTACGTTGGTCCTAGACGCCTCGTCACAGCCTGAGAAACTAACTACACCTAAAGATAGAAATAGGAAAGCTATCTGCCCCGGAGCAGATCCCCAAAGAACATAGAAAGCCCCCAAACATGTAATGGCTGTTAGACAAGAAGGAATACTGACACAGACAGAAAATAGTATGAGCAAACGTTGGGGCCCAAACTAACTAAATAGAAAAGGATAGGAAGGGTACTTACTGCAATCCCAAAAAACCCTGCAAAGCACCAACTCTACTAATTTCAAAAACACCTGAGATCACACGACCTCTACCACCTAAATTAGTTCTCTGGTGTAACAAAATCAAAACAGCAGCCACTGAAGAAACTGGAAAAAGCAAAAGTACAAACATCAGTGGCTGAACTAAACTGAGAGGGCAAAAGCCCCCGGAGGGGACCCTGAAGGCCCCCACAGAAGTGCAGGACAAAATGCAAAAATAAAGCACAAAAACAAAAAGAAGAAAATGTGTTATCTGTTAGCAGGAGATGCAGACACGACACAGCACGCTACAAGGGAAACTGGAATCATGGAGCGAGACCAGAACAATTGCTCACCGGCAACCCTGATGGGAAGGCGAACTCCCTTATATAAGACCAGTCAGTAACACCTGATTCCCACTCCTCACAATCTTCACTGGACAGTCCAGTACCGCTTGTAACTACCAGAGGGAGCCTCTGCTCAGAACTCATTTCAAGTCCATTCACAACAGACGGCAGTTCTTAGAGTGATGGAGATGGCGGTTCCTAGAGTGATGTAGACGGCAGTTCTTAGAGTGATATAGACGGCGGTTCCCAGAGTGATGTAGATGGCAGTTCTTAGAGTGATATAGACGGCGGTTCCCAGAGTGATGTAGACGGCAGTTCTTAAGAGTGATGGAGATGGCGGTTCCTAGAGTGATGTAGACGGCAGTTCTTAGCGTGATGGAGATGGCGGTTCCTAGAGTGATGTAGACGGCGGTTCTTAGAGTGATGTAGACGGCGGTTCCCAGAGTGATGGAGACGGCGGGTTCCCAGAGTGATGGAGACGGCAGTTCTTAGAGTGATGTAGACGGCGGTTCCTAGAGTGATGTAGACGGCGGTTCAGAGTGATGGAGATGGCGGTTCCCAGAGTGATGGAGACGGCGGTTCCCAGAGTGATGTAGATGGCGGTTCCCAGAGTGATGTAGACGGCGGTTCAGAGAGTGATGTAGACGGCGGTTCCCTGAGTGACGTAGACGGCGGTTCCCTGAGTGACGGATACAGCAGTTCCCAGAGTGACGGAGACGATGGTTCCTAGAGTGATGTAGACGAAGGTTCCCAGAGTGATGGAGACGGCGGTTCCCAGAGTGATGTAGACTGCGGTTCCCAGAGTGATGGGGACGACAGTTCCTAGAGTGATGTAGACGGCAGTTAAGAGAGTCATGGCGACGGCGGTTCCCTGAGTGACGTAGACGGCGGTTCCCTGAGTGACGGATACAGCGGTTCCCAGAGTGACGGAGACGACGGTTCCTAGAGTGATGTAGACGGCGGTTCCCAGAGTGATGGAGACGGCGGTTCCCAGAGTGATGTAGACTGCGGTTCCCAGAGTGATGGGGACGACAGTTCCTAGAGTGATGTAGACGGCAGTTAAGAGAGTCATGGCGACGACGGTTCCAAGAGTGATGGAGACGGCGGTTCCCAGAGTGATGGAGACGACGGTTCCTAGAGTGATGTAGACGGCGGTTCCCAGAGTGATGGAGACGGCGGTTCCCAGAGTGATGTAGACTGCGGTTCCCAGAGTGATGGGGACGACAGTTCCAAGAGTGATGTAGACGGCGGTTCAGAGAGTCATGGCGACGGCGGTTCCCAGAGTAATGTAGATGGCGGTTCCCAGAGTGATGTAGTCGATGGTTCCCAGAGTGATGGAGACAGCGGTTCCTGTTGTGAATATGCTGGAGGCGGCTTCTGAGCTGGGGCTCCCTCCGGTGGTTGCTGAGGGTAATGAACTGAATACTGAATGGCCTTCAGCTGGCGCTGAATGGTAGGATATAAGTGGCCTGAGATCCCAGCAGCCTTGCCAGTTAACAATTGTTCCTTCTGGTCTTGCTTGTAGCACTGCTAGTTTCCTGCTCTCCTTCAGATAAGTGTTTGCTGTTTTTTTTTCCTCTGTTTAATTTTCTCTGCTGGTTTGCTGCTTGCAGTGGACTGCAGCCTGTCCCCCTTTTGGGGGTCTGGCGCTGCAATTGTGCTCCGTTTGTGTCTGCACTTTTGCTTTGCTCCTTTGTTACTTTCTATTTGCTGAATAGCGTTTTGTTACACCAGAGATCTGATTTAGGTGGATGAGATTGTGTGATCTCAGATTTTTTGGCAATCAGAAGTGTTGGTATTTTTTGTTAGGGTTTTGTTGGATTGCAGTCAGAATTCTTTCCTGTACTTTTCTGTCTAGACAGATTGGGCCCCAGCGTTTGCTCATTCTATTTTCTGTCTGTGTCCGTGCTTTCTTCTTGTCTAACCGCCATTACATGTTTGGGGGCTTCCTATTTTCTTTGGGAATCTGCTCCGGGGCAGATAGCTTTCATCTTTCTGCCTTTAGGTGTAGTTATCTCTCAGGCTGTGACGAAGCGTCTAGGATCATCGTAGGAACGCTCCACGGCTACTTCTAGTTGTGTGGTTAGTTCAGGTTACTGCAATCCAATAGGTTCCAGCCTCTCTGGTGTATTACCGCTTTTGCTGTTTTTTGCTATTTCTCCTCAGTTACCGAAACATAACAGGTTCCCAGAGTGATGTAGACAGCAGTTCTTAGAGTGATGTAGACGGCGGTTCCCAGAGTGATGGAGATGGCGGTTTCCAGAGTGATGTAGATGGCGGTTCCCAGAGTGATGTAGTCGACGGTTCCCAGAGTGATGTAGACGGCGGTTCTCAGAGTGATGTGGACGGCGGTTCTTAGAGTGATGGAGTCGGCGGTTCTTAGAGTGATGGAGTCGGCGGTTCAGAGTGATGGAGACGATGGTTCTTAGAGTGAAGTAGACGGCGGATCCTAGAGCGATGTAGACGGCGGTTTCTCAGAGTGATGTAGATGGCGGTTTCTCAGAGTGATGTAGATGGCGGTTCTTAGAGTGATGGAGTCGGCGGTTCAGAGTGATGTAGATGGCGGTTTCTACAGTGATGGAGACAACGGTTCCTAGAGTGATGGGGACGGCGGTTTTTAGAGACCTATAAGAATGGTGCTGCCAAACCGAGGTGCAGAGTCTGTGGTGTTCTCCCACTCATGACAGGTAACTCCACAAAGAGGAGTGGACTTTACCATTATGTTGCTGCGACATGTAACCGTTGTGGTTTCTGTCTGAAGCTCTAAAAACAAGATTCCAATATTACCGCTGACAGAGCCATTCCCTATAACGAGGGACTCCGCTGGGTGCCATCGCCACCTCAAAGAGACGGACACTGCTAGAATGGAAGCTGGATGCAGCACAAAGGGACTCTGACTCCCTCATATAATGGCCTCAGATCACAGACTGAAGCCCCATAGAGTCACTAACGCTGAAACATAATGTGAACACAGACATGGGAGGATACGTTGTGTCATTTGTGAATCTGATGTTGATAGAATTTCACTTCACTTTGATGTTGGCGATACTGGCCCAGATCAGACGCAGAATTAAAAGGCATCCTCCCCCGTCCTAATGTGACTGAAACGCCCATCGCAGCGCCCCCCGGCTGCTGGTAGAAACATGACATGAATCTGATGCAGACAAAAATTACAAACAAGTCTCTGCCTGAAAGCCGTGGAGTCTGCGGGACGTAACGGTAAAATGCAACACTCCTGTTGCCGCTAGTGAGGGGCCTCACTGATTTGGCCCCATCTTGGTGCTGGCCGGGGCCTCCTCCATACTCCGACCTTCTCTGTACTCTGGTGGGAGATGTCGCCTGGTGGGAGATGTTGTGACGCATCGTCCAGGATAGTGCAGACCCCACACGTGTATCACCGGCCGCTCTCATCTTACCCCAATGTTCGGGATATTTCAGGTGTCAGGGCGTCTCCGTCCGCAGCTGTTGTACCTCTCGTGGGCGCCGGGTATCAGACTCCCGCAGGGGTGGATGACGTGAGACTTCATTTATGGTGGAGATTTCGGTTTGTTTTATTGGGGAAGTTCCTATTCATGACGCGGTTTACAGATGCCGCTTGGTCAAGGACCAAGTATTAATGCTGCGCTGGAGGAAAAATAGAAACTAATATTTACTGAGCTGTACCCGGTGGAGTCAGTGCTGTGCCCGGTGGTGTCGGTGCTGTACCCGGTGGAATCGGTGCTGTGCTCCCGCTGCTGTACCCGGTGGTCTTGGCGCTGTACCCGGTTGTGTCGATGCTGTACCCTGTGGTGTCAGTGCTGTGCTCCCGCTGCTGTACCCGGTTGTGTCGGTGCTGTGCCCGGTGGTGTCGGTGCTGTGCTCCTGCTCCTGTGCCCGGTGGTGTCGGTGTTGTGCTCCCGCTGCTGTGCCCGGTGGTGTCGGTGCTGTGATCCCGCTACTGTGCCCGGTGGTGTCAGTGCTGTGCTCCCGCTGCTGTGCTTGGTGGTGTCGGTGCTGTGCCCGGTGGTGTCGGTGCTGTGCTCCCACTGCTGTTCCCGGTGGTCTTGGTGCTGCACCCGGTTGTGTCGGTGCTGTACCCTGTGGTGTCAGTGCTGTGCTCCCGCTGCTGTACCCGGTGGTGTCAGTGCTGTGCTCCGCTGCTGTGCCCGGTGGAGTCGGTGCTGTGCTCCCGCTCCTGTGCCCGGTGTTGTGCTCCCGCTGCTGTTCCCGGTGGTGTCGTGCTGTGCGGTGTGTCGGTGCTGTGCTCCACTCCTGTGCCGTGTGTCGGTTGCTGTGCTCCCTCCTGTGCCGGTGGTGTCGGTGCTGTGCTCCGCTCTGTGCCCGGTGGTGTCGGTGCTGTGCTAGGCTGCTGTGACGTGGTGTCGCTGCTGTGCCGGGGTGTCGGTGCTGTGCTCCACTGCTGTTCCTGGTGGTCTTGGTGTGTACCGGTGTGTCGTGCTGTGCTCCTGCTGCTGTACCCGGTCGTGTCGGTGCTGTGCTCCCGCTGCTGTGCCGGTGGTGTAGGTGCTGTGCCCGGTGGTGTCGGTGCTGTGCTCCCGCTGCTGTGCCCGATGGTGTCGTGCTGTGCCGTGCTCCGCTGCTGTACCCGTTGGTCATGCTGTACCGTGTCGTCGTGCTGTGCTCCCACTGCTGTACCCGTGGTGTCGGTGCTGTGCTCCCGCTGCTGTACCCGGTGGTGTCGCGCTGTGCCCGGTGTGTTGGTGCTGTGCCCAGTGCTCCGCTGCTGTACCTGGCTGTATCGGCGCTGTGCTCCCGCTGTCGTGCCCGGTGGTGTCGGTGCTGTACCCGTAGTGTCGGTGCTGTGCCGTTGCTGTCGCTGCTGTGCCCGGTGGTGTCGCTGCTGTGCCCGGTGTGTCGCTGCTGTGCCAGTGCTCCCGCTGCTGTACCGTGTTGTCACGGCTGAGCCCGGTGGTGTTGTGCTGGCCCGGTGGTGTCGCTGCTGTAGCTGCTGTGCCCGGTGGTGTCGGTGCTGTGCCAGTGATCCCGCTGCTGTACCCGGTGGTGTTGGCACTGTGCTCCCGCTGCTGTGCCCGGTTGTATCGGCCGGTACTCCGCTGCTATGCCCGGGACGGTGCTGTACCCGGTGGTATCGGTGTGTGCTCCCGCTGCTGTGCCCGGGTCTCCGCTGCTGTCCCGGTGGTGTCCGCTGCTGTGCCCGGTGGTGTCGCTGCTGTGCCCAGTGCTCCCGCTGCTGTGCGGCTGGCCCCGCCGCTGTGCCCGGTGGTGTCGCTGCTGTACCGTGGTGTCGCTGCTGTGCCTGGTGGTGTCGCTGCTGTGGCCGTGCTCCGCTGCTGTGTCCGGTGGTGTTGGTGCTGTGCCAGTGGTGTCGCTGCTGTACCTGGTGGTGTTGGTGCTGTGCCCGTGGTTTCGGTGCTGTGCCCGGTGGTGTCGCTGCTGTGCCCGTGCTCCGCTGCTGTGCCCGGGGTGTCGGTGCTGTGCCCGGTGGTGTCGCTGCTGTACCTGGTGGTGTTGTGCTGTGCCGGTGGTGTCGGTGCTGTGCCCGGTGGTGTCCACTGCTGTACCTGCGGTGTGTCGGTGCTGTAGCCCGGTGGTGTCGGTGCTGTGCCTGGTGGTGTCGCTGCTGTGCCCAGGGGTGTCGCTGCTGTGCCCGGTGGTGTCGCTGCTGTGCCGGTGGTGTCGGTGCTGTGCCCGGTGGTCGGCGGTTGCTGTGCCCGGTGCTCCCGCTGCTGTACCTGCTGTATCGGCGCCGTGCTCCTGTGTTGTGCCCGGTGGTGTCGGTGCTGTGCCCGGTGCTCCGCTGCTGTGCCCGGTGGTGTCGTGCTGTGCCCGGGTGGTGTCGGTACTGTGCCCGGTGGTGTCGCTGCTGTGCCCGGTGCTCCGCTGCTGTGCCCGGTGGTGTCGTGCTGTGCCCGGTGGTGTCGCTGCTGTGCCCGGTGGTGTCAGTGCTGTGCCCGGTGCTCCCGCTGCTGTGCCCGGTGGTTGTCGCTGCTGTGCCCGGTGTGTGTCGCTGCTGTGCCCGGTGGTGTCAGTGCTGTGCCCGGTGTCCGCTGCTGTGCCCGGTGGTGTCGGTGCTGTGCCCGGTGCTCCCGCTGCTGTACCCGATTGTATCGGCGCGTGCTCCTGCTGTTGTGCCCGGTGGTGTCGCTGCTGTGCCGTGTGTCGCTGCGTGTCGTGTGTCGGTGCTGTGCCCGGTGGTTTCGCTGCTGTGCCGGTGGTGCGCTTGCTGTGTGCCCGGTGGTGTCGGTGCTGTGCCTGGTTGTATCGGTCGCTGTGCTGCCGCTGCTGTCCCGGTGCTCCGCCTGCTGTGCTCGTGGGGGTCGGTGCTGTTGCTCACCGCTGCTGTGCCCGGTTGTATCGGCGCTGTGCCCGGTGCTGTCGCTGCTGTACCCGGTTGTATCGGCGCTGTGCTCACGCTGCTTGCCCGGTGGTGTTGCTGCTGTACCCGGTGCTCCCGCTGCTGTGCCTGGTTGTATCGGCGCTGTGCTCCGCTGCTGTGCCCGTGTGCTCCGGCTGCTGTGCCCGGTTGTATCGGCGCTGTGCTCCCGTGCTCGTCGTCCGTGCTGTCCCGTGCCCCGCTGCTGTGCCGATGCTCCGCTGCTGTGCCCGGTGTCCCGCTGCTGTGCCCGGTGCTCCCGCTGCTGTCGGCTCCCGCTGCTGTACCCGGTGCTCCCGCTGCTGTGCCCGGTGTTTCGCTGCTGTGCCCGGTGCTCCCGCTGCTGTACTCGGTGCTCCCGCTGCTATGCCCGGTGCTCCCGTGCTGTGTCCGGTGCTCCGCTGCTGTGCCCGGTGCTCCGCTGCTGTACCCGGTGCTCCCGCTGCTGTACCGGTGCTCCGCTGCTGTGCCGTGCTCCCACGTGCTGTGCCCGGTGCTCCCGCTGCTGTGCCGGTGCTTCCCGCTGCTGTACCCGTGCTCCCGCTGCTGTGCCGGTTGCTCCCGCTGCTGTGCCCGGTGCTCCGCTGCTGTGCCCGGTGCTCCGCTGCTGTACCCGGTGCTCCCGCTGCTGTCCGCGTGCTCCGCTGCTGTGTCCGTGCTCCCGCTGCTGTGCCCGGTGCTCCCGCTGCTGTGCCCGGTGCTCCCGCTGCTGTACCCGGTGCTCCGCTGCTGTACCGTGCTCCCGCTGCTGTACCCGGTGCTCCCGCTGCTGTGCCCGTGCTCCCGCGTGTGCCGTCTCCGCTGCTGTGCCGGTGCTCCCGCTGCTGTCCTCGGTGCTCCCGCTGCTACTGCCCGGCTGCTCCCGTGCCCCCTGCTTGTCCGGTGCTCCCGCTGCTGTGCCCGGTGCTCCCGCTGCTGTCGATGCTCCGGCTGCTCCCGGTGCTCGCTGCTGTGCCCGGTGGTGTCGCTGCTGTGCCCGGTGCTCCTGCTGCTGTGCCCGGTGGTGTCGCTGCTGTGCCCGGTGCTCCCGCTGCTGTGCCCGGTGGTGTCACTGCTGTGCCCGGTGGTGTCGGTGCTGTGCCCGGTGCTCCCGCTGCTGTGCCCGGTGGTGTCGCTGCTGTGCCCGGTTGTATCGGCGCTGTGCTCCCGCTGCTGTGTCCAGTGGTGTCGGTGCTGTGCCCGGTGCTCCCGCTGCTGTGCCTGGTGCTCCCGCTGCTGTGCCCGGTGGTGTCGCTGCTGTGCCCGGTGCTCCCATTGCTGTGCCCGGTGATGTCGCTGCTGTGCCCGGTGCTCCCGCTGCTGTGCCCGGTGGTGTCGCTGCTGTGCCCGGTGCTCCCGCTGCTGTGCTCGGTGGTGTCGCTGCTGTGCCCGGTGGTGTCGCTGCTGTGCCGGTGCTCCCACTGCTGTGCCCGTGGTGTCGCTGCTGTGCCCGGTGGTGTCGCTGCTGTGCCAGTGCTCCCGCTGCTGTGCCCGGTGGTGTCGCTGCTGTGCCCGGTGCTCCCGCTGCTGTGCCGGTGGTGTCGCTGCTGTGCCTGGTGGTGTTGCTGCTGTGCCCGGTGGTGTCGCTGCTGTGCCCGGTGCTCCCGCTGCTGTGCCCGGTGGTGTCGCTGCTGTGCCCGGTGGTGTCGGTGCTGTGCCCGATGCTCCCGCTGCTGTGCCCGGTGGTGTCGCTGCTGTGCCCGGTGCTCCCGCTGCTGTGCCCGGTGGTGTTGCTGCTGTGCCCGGTGGTGTCGCTGCTGTGCCCGGTGCTCCCGCTGCTGTGCCCGGTGGTGTCGCTGCTGTGCCCGGTGGTGTCGGTGCTGTGCCCGATGCTCCCGCTGCTGTGCCCGGTGGTGTCGC
Organism: Oophaga sylvatica; assembly: GCA_033576555.1. Lineage (NCBI taxonomy): Eukaryota > Metazoa > Chordata > Amphibia > Anura > Dendrobatidae > Oophaga > Oophaga sylvatica. The sequence continues at coordinate 600,135,289 of JARQOD010000003.1, forward strand.
TGCTGTGCCCGGTGCTCCCGCTGCTGTGCCCGGTGGTGTTGCTGCTGTGCCCGGTGGTGTCGCTGCTGTGCCCGGTGCTCCCGCTGCTGTGCCCGGTGGTGTCGCTGCTGTGCCCGGTGGTGTCGCTGCTGTGCCCGGTGCTCCCGCTGCTATGCCCGGTGGTGTCGGTGATGTGCCCGGTGGTGTCGCTGCTGTGCCCGGTGGTGTCGCTGCTGTGCCCGGTGGTGTCGCTGCTGTGCCCGGTGGTGTCGGTGCTGTGCCCGGTGCTCCCGCTGCTGTGCCCGGTGCTCCCGCTGCTGTGCCCGGTGGTGTCGCTGCTGTGCCCGGTGCTCCCGCTGCTGTGCCCGGTGGTTTGTCGCTGCTGTGCCCGGTGGTGTCGGTGCTGTGCCCGGTGCTCCCGCTGCTGTGCCCGGTGGTGTCGCTGCTGTGCCCGGTGGTGTCGCTGCTGTGCCCGGTGGTGTCGCTGCTGTGCCCGGTGCTCCTGCTGCTGTGCCCGGTGCTCCCGCTGCTGTGCCCGGTGGTGTCACTGCTGTGCCCGGTGGTGTCGGTGCTGTGCCCGGTGCTCCCGCTGCTGTGCCCGGTGGTGTCGCTGCTGTGCCCGGTTGTATCGGCGCTGTGCTCCCGCTGCTGTGTCCAGTGGTGTCGGTGCTGTGCCCGGTGCTCCCGCTGCTGTGCCTGGTGCTCCCGCTGCTGTGCCCGGTGGTGTCGCTGCTGTGCCCGGTGCTCCCATTGCTGTGCCCGGTGATGTCGCTGCTGTGCCCGGTGCTCCCGCTGCTGTGCCCGGTGGTGTCGCTGCTGTGCCCGGTGCTCCCGCTGCTGTGCTCGGTGGTGTCGCTGCTGTGCCCGGTGGTGTCGCTGCTGTGCCCGGTGCTCCCACTGCTGTGCCCGGTGGTGTCGCTGCTGTGCCCAGTGCTCCCGCTGCTGTGCCCGGTGGTGTCGCTGCTGTGCCCGGTGCTCCCGCTGCTGTGCCCGGTGGTGTCGCTGCTGTGCCTGGTGGTGTTGCTGCTGGTGCCCGGTGCTCCCGCTGCTGTGCTCGGTGGTGTCGCTGCTGTGCCCGGTGGTGTCGCTGCTGTGCCCGGTGCTCCCGCTGCTGTGCCCGGTGGTGTCGCTGCTGTGCCCGGTGCTCCCGCTGCTGTGCCCGGTGGTGTCGCTGCTGTGCCCGGTGGTGTTGCTGCTGTGCCCGGTGCTCCCGCTGCTGTGCCCGGTGCTCCCGCTGCTGTGCCCGGTGGTGTCGCTGCTGTGCCCGGTGGTGTCGGTGCTGTGCCGGTGTCGCTGCTGTGCCCGGTGCTCCCGCTGCTGTGCCCGGTGCTCCCGCTGCTGTGCCCGGTGGTGTCGCTGCTGTGCCCGGTGCTCCCGCTGCTGTGCCCGGTGGTGTCGCTGCTGTGCCCGGTGGTGTCGGTGCTGTGCCCGGTGCTCCCGCTGCTGTGCCCGGTGGTGTCGCTGCTGTGCCGGTGGTGTCGCTGCTGTGCCCGGTGGTGTCGCTGCTGTGCCCGGTGCTCCTGCTGCTGTGCCCGGTGGTGTCGCTGCTGTGCCCGGTGCTCCCGCTGCTGTGCCCGGTGGTGTCACTGCTGTGCCCGGTGGTGTCGGTGCTGTGCCCGGTGCTCCCGCTGCTGTGCCCGGTGGTGTCGCTGCTGTGCCCGGTTGTATCGGCGCTGTGCTCCCGCTGCTGTGTCCAGTGGTGTCGGTGCTGTGCCCGGTGCTCCCGCTGCTGTGCCTGGTGCTCCCGTGCTGTGCCCGGTGGTGTCGCTGCTGTGCCGGTGCTCCCATTGCTGTGCCCGGTGATGTCGCTGCTGTGCCCGGTGCTCCGCTGCTGTGCCCGGTGGTGTCGCTGCTGTGCCCGGTGCTCCCGCTGCTGTGCTCGGTGGTGTCGCTGCTGTGCCCGGTGCTCCCCTGCTGTGCCCGGGGTGTCGCTGCTGTGCCCGGTGGTGTCGCTGCTGTGCCCAGTGCTCCCGCTGCTGTGCCCGGTGGTGTCGCTGCTGTGCCCGGTGCTCCCGCTGCTGTGCCCGGTGGTGTCGCTGCTGTGCCTGGTGGTGTTGCTGCTGTGCCCGGTGCTCCCGCTGCTGTGCTCGGTGGTGTCGCTGCTGTGCCGGTGGTGTCGCTGCTGTGCCCGGTGCTCCCGCTGCTGTGCCCGGTTGGTGTCCGCTGCTGTGCCGGTGGTGTCGCTGCTGTGCCCGGTGGTGTTGCTGCTGTGCCCGGTGCTCCCGCTGCTGTGCCCGGTGCTCCCGCTGCTGTGCCCGGTGGTGTCGCTGCTGTGCTCGGTGGTGTCGCTGCTGTGCCCGGTGTTCCGCTGCTGTGCCCGGAGGTGTCGCTGCTGTACCCGGTGGTGTCGCTGCTGTGCCCGGTGGTGTCGCTGCTGTGCTCGGTGGTGTCGCTGCTGTACCCAGTGGTGTTGCTGCTGTACCCGGTGGTGTCGCTGCTGTGCCCGGTGCTCCCGCTGCTGTGCCCGGTGGTGCGGTGCTGTGCCCGGTGGTGTCGCTGCTGTGCCCGGTGGTGTCAGTACTGTGCCCGGTGCTCCCGCTGCTGTGCCTGGTGGTGTCGGTGCTGTGCCCGGTGCTCCCGCTGCTGTGCCCGGTGGTGTCAGTGCTGTCGCTCCGGGTCCCGGCGCTGTTGTGCCCGGTGGTGTCGCTGCTGTACCCGGTGGTGTCGCTGCTGTGCCCGGTGCTCTCCGCTGCTGTGCCCGCTGCTGTGCCCGGTGCTCCCGCTGCTGTGCCCGGTGGTGTCGCTGCTGTGCCCGGTGGTGTCGCTGCTGTGCCCGGTGCTCCCGCTGCTGTGCCCGGTGGTGTCACTGCTGTGCCCGGTGGTGTCGGTGCTGTGCCCGGTGCTCCCGCTGCTGTGCCCGGTGGTGTCGCTGCTGTGCCCGGTTGTATCGGCGCTGTGCTCCCGCTGCTGTGTCCGGTGGTGTCGGTGCTGTGCCCGGTGCTCCCGCTGCTGTGCCCAGTGCTCCGCTGCTGTGCCCGGTGGTGTCGCTGCTGTGCCGGTGCTCCCGCTGCTGTGCTCGGTGGTGTCGCTGCTGTGCCCGGTGGTGTCGCTGCTGTGCCCGGTGCTCCCGCTGCTGTGCCCGGTGGTGTCGCTGCTGTGCCCGGTGGTGTCGCTGCTGTGCCCGGTGCTCCCGCTGCTGTGCCCGGTGGTGTCGCTGCTGTGCCCGGTGGTGTCGCTGCTGTGCCCGGTGGTGTCGGTGCTGTGCCCGGTGCTCCCGCTGCTGTGCCCGGTGGTGTCGCTGCTGTGCCCGGTGCTCCCGCTGCTGTGCTCGGTGGTGTCGCTGCTGTGCCGGTGGTGTCGCTGCTGTGCCCGGTGGTGTCGCTGCTGTGCCCGGTGGTGTCGCTGCTGTGCCCGGTGCTCCCGCTGCTGTGCCCGGTGGTGTCGCTGCTGTGCCCGGTGCTCCCGCTGCTGTGCCCGGTGGTGTCGCTGCTGTGCCCGGTGGTGTTGCTGCTGTGCCCGATGCTCCCGCTGCTGTGCCCGGTGCTCCCGCTGCTGTGCCCGGTGCTCCCGTTGCTGAGCCCGGTGGTGTCGCTGCTGTGCTCGGTGGTGTCGCTGCTGTGCCCGGTGTTCCCGCTGCTGTGCCCGGAGGTGTCGCTGCTGTACCCAGTGGTGTCGCTGCTGTACCCGGTGGTGTCGCTGCTGTGCCCGGTGGTGTCGCTGCTGTGCTCGGTGGTGTCGCTGCTGTACCCAGTGGTGTCGCTGCTGTACCCGGTGGTGTCACTGCTGTGCCCGGTGCTCCCGCTGCTGTGCCTGGTGGTGTCGGTGCTGTGCCCGGTGGTGTCAGTGCTGTGCCCGGTGCTCCCGCTGCTGTGCCTGGTGGTGTCGGTGCTGTGCCCGGTGCTCCGCTGCTGTGGCCGGTGGTGTCGGTGCTGTCGCTCCGGGTCCCGGCGCTGCTGTGCCCGGTGGTGTCGCTGCTGTACCTGGTGGTGTCGCTGCTGTACCCGGTTGTATCGGTGCTGTGCTCCCGCTGCTGTGCCCGGTGCTCCCGCTGCTGTGCCCGGTGCTCCCGCTGCTGTGCCCGCTGCTGTACCCGGTGGTGTCGCTGCTGTACCCGGTTGTATCGGTGCTGTGCTCCCGCTGCTGTGTCCGGTGCTCCCGCTGCTGTGCCCGGTGTTCCCGCTGCTGTGCCCGATGCTGTCGCTGCTGCACCCGGTGGTGTCGCTGCTGTACCCGGTGCTCCTGCTGCTGTCGCTGCTGTACCCGGTGGTGTCGCTGCTGCACCCGGTGGTGTCGCTGCTGTACCCGGTGCTCCTGCTGCTGTCGCTGCTGTACCCGGTGGTGTCGCTGCTGTACCCGGTGCTCCCGCTGCTGTCGCTGCTGTACCCGGTGGTGTCGCTGCTGTACCCGGTGCTCCTGCTGCTGTCGCTGCTGCACCCGGTGGTGTCGCTGCTGTACCCGGTGCTCCTGCTGCTGCTGTACCCGGTGGTGTCGCTGCTGTACCCGGTGCTCTGCTGCTGTCGCTGCTGCACCCGGTGGTGTCGCTGCTGTACCCGGTGCTCCTGCTGCTGCTGTACCCGGTGGTGTCGTGCTGTACCGGTGCTCCGCTGCTGTACCGGTGCTGTCCTGCTGTACCCGGTGCTGTCGCTGCTTTACCCGGTGCTTCCGCTGCGTGCCGGTGCTTCCGCTGCTGTCGCTGCTGTACCCGGTGCTGTCGCTGCTGTACCCGGTGCTGTCGCTGCTGTACCCGGTGCTGTCGCTGCTGTGCCCGGTGCTGTCGCTGCTGTACCCGGTGGTGTCGCTGCTGTACCTGGTGCTCCCGCTGCTGTGCCCGGTGCTGTCGCTGCTGTACCCGGTGGTGTCGGTGCTATGCCCGTTGCTGTCGCTCCGGGTCCCGGCGCTGCTCCGCCTCCTCCTCCCGCGGCCTCTGCACATGCTCCTCGGCTCTTTGTGTCGGGAGGAGGCGGAGGAGGAGGCCGGACCAGCAGCCTCTCATCATCCTCCGCCGGTACCGGGCCGCCATCCTCCGGGCCCAGCATCCTCCTCCGCTGTCACCCGGGGCATTGGCCGCTATCTCGGCACAGACGGGCCCGACGCGGGAGCTTCTGGGATATCAGGACATGACGGGAGCCCGCACCGTGTCCTGACATAACCGCAGCCTCTGGAGGATGGTATCACGACACAACGGGAGACCACGGAGGAGCCTGGACACCGACCTGTCATAGCCGGAGTCTATGTCCCGATATAACAGACTCCTGGGCACTGTCCCGATATAAGAAGCCTATGAGCAGCCGGTATTCGGAGCTGACGGCAGGGACCTGGATATATGGAAGAAGGCTGCTGACTGTCGTGACATAGAGGGGTCCTGTGGAGGCTGCTGACTGTCGTGACATGGGTCTTGGAGCTGTGACTGTCGTGACATAGAGGGGTCCTGTGGAGGCTGCTGACTGTTGTGACATAGAGGGGTCCTGTGGAGGCTGCTGACTGTCGTGACATAGAGGGGTCCTGTGGAGGCTGCTGACTATCCTGACATAGAGGGGTCCTGTAGGAGGCTGCTGACTGTCGTGACATAGAGGGGTCCTGTGGAGGCTGCTGACTGTCGTGACATAGAGGGGTCCTGTGGAGGCTGCTGACTGTCGTGACATAGAGGGGTCCTGTGGAGGCTGCTGACTGTCGTGACATAGAGGGGTCCTGTGGAGGCTGCTGACTGTCGTGACATAGAGGGGTCCTGTGGAGGCTGCTGACTGTCGTGACATAGAGGGGTCCTGTGGAGGCTGTATATATCCGGCCCCTGATGGCTGTATACATGGAGTCCAAACCTGGATCCACTATCCTGACATAACGGGAATCATCCACATCACAGCGGTGTCTAGAGAGCCCCCGAACCCTGTGTACACGCAGCCTCGGCCCACACAGGGGTCTGCCGCCATGGACGTATCTAGTACAGGACCCGATCTACCACACTGGCATCACCGGAGCCCGAGTGCCCCATGTGAGGACGTATACGCCGTATACCCCACATCCCGGCGTGTACCGTATCTGGCCCCGTATACCCCACATCCCGGCGTGTACCGTATCTGGCCCCGTATACCCCACATCCCGGCGTGTACCGTATCTGGCCCCGTATACCCCACATCCCGGCGTGTACCGTATCTGGCCCCGTATACCCCACATCCGGCGTGTACCATATCTGGCCCGTATACACCACATCCGGCGTGTACCGTATCTGGCCCCGTATACACCACATCCCGCGTGTACCATATCTGGCCCCGTATACCCCACATCCGGCGGTGTACCGTATCTGACCCCGTATACACCACATCCCGGCGTGTACCGTATCTGGCCCCGTATACCCCACATCCCGGCGTGTACCGTATCTGACCCCGTATACACCACATCCCGGCGTGTACCGTATCTGGCCCCGTATACCCCACATCCCGGCGTGTACCGTATCTGACCCGTATACACCACATCCCGGCGTGTACCGTATCTGGCCCCGTATACCCCACATCCCGGCGTGTACTGTATCAGGCCCCGTATACCCCACATCCCGGCGTGTACCGTATCTGGCCCCGTATACCCCACATCCCGGCGTGTACCGTATCTGACCCCGTATACACCACATCCCCGCGTGTACCATATCTGGCCCCGTATACCCCACATCCCGGCGTGTACCGTATCTGACCCCGTATACACCACATCCCGGCGTGTACCGTATCTGACCCCGTATACACCACATCCCGGCGTTGTACCGTATCTGGCCCCGTATACCCCACATCCCGGCGTGTACCGTATCTGACCCCGTATACACCACATCCCGGCGTGTACCGTATCTGGCCCCGTATACCCCACATCCCGGCGTGTACTGTATCAGGCCCCGTATACCCCACATCCCGGCGTGTACTGTATCAGGCCCCGTATACCCCACATCCCGGCGTGTACCGTATCAGGCCCCGTATACCCCACATCCCGGCGTGTACCGTATCTGACCCCGTATACACCACCTCTGCGGCAGTCGCTGTATACCTGCACTGATGCCCTATTACAGTACCCGTGTATAGGTGCCTGGGCGACACCTCGCAGCACCGCGGAGCAGACTCTTACACGCGGCACTCTGACTGCAGGTAGACAGGTGGGCACAGGTGCAGCGCTCCGGTCATAAATGCGCTGGACGTAGGGACGTTGTGCTGCGGTAACTCTTGGACTTGGCATGCTCACTATGCCTCACCGGACCGTGCTACAAGCTGCCATCATGTGCCCTGGCTGCCCGGCGGCATCTCTCCTGAGGTCTGGACTCTTCTACCTGCTGCTATTTGCTCACAGCTCCCAGGGACGGGCCTGCGATAAGAGTCCGTGCTTCTCCGGACGCTGCGTCAACTCCACCTGCGTGTGTGACCCGGGCTGGGTAGGAGAACAGTGCCACCACTGCCAGGGACGCTTCAAGTAAGTGCAACCGAAATACATTACTATTCACCATGTCCTACAAACCCAAACCAAATCTTGACCCCAAGTCACTGTGTACATACATTGCTGATCCTGAGTTACATCCTGTATTATACTCCAGAGCTGCACTCACTATTCTGCTGGTGCAGTCACTGTGTACATACATTACATTACTGATCCTGAGTTACATCCTGTATTATACTCCAGAGCTGTACTCACTATTCTGCTGGTGCAGTCACTGTGTACATACATTACATTACTGATCCTGAGTTACATCCTGTATTATACTCCAGAGCTGCACTCACTATTCTGCTGGTGCAGTCACTGTGTACATACATTACATTACTGATCCTGAGTTACATCCTGTATTATACTCCAGAGCTGCTCTCACTATTCTGCTGGTGCAGTCACTGTGTACATACATTACATTACTGATCCTGAGTTACCTCCTGTATTATACTCCAGAGCTGCACTCACTATTCTGCTGGTGCAGTCACTGTGTACATACATTACATTACTGATCCTGAGTTACATCCTGTATTATACTCCAGAGCTGCACTCACTATTCTGCTGGTGCAGTCACTGTGTACATACATTACATTACTGATCCTGAGTTACATCCTGTATTATACTCCAGAGCTGCACTCACTATTCTGCTGGTGCAGTCACTGTGTACATACATTACATTTGATCCTGAGTTACATCCTGTATTATACTCCAGAGCTGCTCTCACTATTCTGCTGGTGCAGTCACTGTGTACATACATTACATTACTGATCCTGAGTTACATCCTGTATTATACTCCAGAGCTGCACTCACTATTCTGCTGGTGCAGTCACTGTGTACATACATTACTGATCCTGAGTTACATCCTGTATTATACTCCAGAGCTGCACTCACTATTCTGCTGGTGCAGTCACTGTGTACATACATTACTGATCCTGAGTTACATCCTGTATTATACTCCAGAGCTGCACTCACTATTCTGCTGGTGCAGTCACTGTGTACATACATTACATTACTGATCCTGAGTTACATCCTGTATTATACTCCAGAGCTGCACTCACTATTCTGCTGGTGCAGTCACTGTGTACATACATTACATTACTGATCCTGAGTTACATCCTGTATTATACTCCAGAGCTGCACTCACTATTCTGCTGGTGCAGTCACTGTGTACATACATTACATTACTGATCCTGAGTTACTCCTGTATTATACTCCAGAGCTGCACTCACTATTCTGCTGGTGCAGTCACTGTGTACATACATTACATTACTGATCCTGAGTTACATCCTGTATTATACTCCAGAGCTGCACTCACTATTCTGCTGGTGCAGTCACTGTGTACATACATTACATTACTGATCCTGAGTTACATCCTGTATTATACTCCAGAGCTGCACTCACTATTCTGCTGGTGCAGTCACTGTGTACATACATTAATACTGATCCTGAGTTACATCCTGTATTATACTCCAGAGCTGCACTCACTATTCTGCTGGTGCAGTCACTGTGTACATACATTACATTACTGATCCTGAGTTACATCCTGTATTATACTCCAGAGCTGCACTCACTATTCTGCTGGTGCAGTCTCTGTGTACATACATTTACTGATCCTGAGTTACATCCTGTATTATACTCCAGAGCTGCACTCACTATTCTGCTGGTGCAGTCACTGTGTACATACATTACATTACTGATCCTGAGTTACATCCTGTAGCTCTTTTTATTATAAAAAATATAAACAATACATACCATAATACATTTCTAACTGTACATAAATGAACATTGCTAAGATAAATAACAGAAACAAAAGAAACCAGCTTCAAAACAAAATTAAACCAAAAAGTCCAGAGTCCTTAGTCCTTTCTCTCCTTCAGAACTATTGCAGCTCCAAAGGACCCCCAGCAGGGACATTATCATTAAACAAAATTAAATATAAGACATAAAAGAAACATGCACACACACTCACACTGACACACAATCACGCACCTCCCCAAAAAAAAAGAAAAAAGGCCTCACCTGGCCATACATACAACACAACCTATATATAAACGCTACTATATACACTACTATATACACTAAGATATGGAAATTTTTTTTTTTTTTTTAATTAATTTTTTATTTTTTTATTTTTTTTTAAATTTTTTTTCTTTTTTTTTTCCCCCACCACACCACAGGTCCATGAGTTCATGCCCTTTTCACAGCAAACTTGATGGGTCCATGAAAGTTTATGCCCTTAGAAAATTTTTCGGGTCCATGGCAGGTTCCATGCCCTCCCCCCACACAAACACCCCCACCCAACCTAAACTATACCCCCCCAAACATATAACTATTTACACTTATATACAAAACATTACATTAACAGACCTACCACACAAAACACTACATTACATTACTTTACCCACATTACATTACATTAACCACACTTTGCTTAAACCACAACATTATAAACATTTACACTGTACACTGACCACATAACTTGCAAGGCCCAAGTTCAGCGCCTGCAAGCCCAATATCCATTATTTCCTGAATTTACAAAACAAAAAGCTAAATGTGCCACACACCAGCCCACACCGGGAAACTGGAGTCCTAAGAGGCCCCGTCCCTAACCACCAACACACGCACCCTGTCCCTCACCAACTAAATCTGCCCCTAAAAGAAAAGAAACTGACCCTAACTATCCCTACCTGCCCCTACCTATCCCTACTCTACCTAGCTTATCAAAACTAACTATCTAGCTATCCCTAAACTGGCCCTCCCTGTCCCTATCTGACCCTACTTTTCTCTCCCTCAACACCCACACCACCTTATCTTACCCTACCAACAATCTCACACAGACCAGCTCTCCCTAAGGCACGTTAAAGGAGAAACCCTCCAAAGCCAAGAGGCCCTCCTCGCGCCCAGCCTCTCGAACTCCAAAGAGCGCACCTTCCCCAGGTCACCCAAGATGTTTCTAAGCACCTCATCCTGGGGGAGGACTTTCCGCTGCGTGGAAACTAAACACCGTGCACTCCAAGTGTGGAACCTAATGACTACACTAACCAGGAATAAAGTGCTCCGTTCTCGGCCACCCAGGGATCTGAATGCCCCATAAGCCCACTCCGGATAAGAAAGGGACGCCAGCCTAGGCCAGCCTATGGAAGCACCCACCCTGTTGTAGACCCCTGTATTAAAGGGACACCGAAGGAGGAAATGCTCCATGCTTTCCAACATGTCGCCACACTCCTCACGGGGACAACCCGATCATCGGAGCTCCTGCACTTCAGGTTGTCCCTTACATACAGCCTCCCATGGAAGCAGCGCCAGGCCAAGTCCCAAAACTTCAAGGGGATCCGCTTGGAATTTAATAACCCAAGCCCAACCTCCAGATCCCGGCCTGGGCAATCCTTGAGCACCAGGGGCTTCTGGAAATGGGTCAACAGAACCCTGCTGTCAAGGAATTTCCTCGACATGGTCCTGATTTCCCACATTCCCAGACCCCACCGGCGGATCACCTTCAGAACCGGGGTAGCATAAGCCGGGAGATGTCCGTGCGGTGTGCGCAGGTCCTTCACCTGCCCTCCTGTCTCCCATTCCTGGAAGAAAGGCCGAAACCAACCCCTGCAGGAGAATACCCACGGAGGAGCCCTCTCTAAATAGAGGTTGGCAACATTGATCTTAAGAAAGGTGTTTATCAGAAACACCACCGGGTTGACCATACCCAACCCACCTAGTCTCCTCGTGCGGTACGTGACCTCTCTCTTAATTAGGTTAAGCCTGTTCCCCCATAACAGCTGGAAGAAAAGGCTATAGACCCGTGTCCAGAGAGGCTCTGGCAAGACGCAGACACTGCCCAGGTATATTAACAAGGGAAGCAGAAAGCCTTTGGCCAAGTTGACCCTTTCCCTCAGGGTTAAAGACCAACCCTTCCACTGGTCCACCTTTTGGGCGGCGATCTTAAGTCTGCCCTCCCAATTTTGCTGGGGGTAGTCCCCGGGGCCAAATTCGATGCCTAGGATTTTGGCGGAGGTCTGGGGCCCTGGAAGGGTGTCCGGGAGATCAAAACTAGGATCTCCCCCTCCCAGCCAGAGACTTTCGCACTTTTCCCGGTTGATCATGGACCCGGACGCCTCCGAGTAGCGTTCGACCTCAGACATGACCCAATCCGCCTCCTCTCTCGAGGACACAAAGAGGGAGACGTCGTCAGCGTACGCTACCACCCTCAGAGTGGCCCCGGTTCCGCCCGGTCCATCCCGACTCCCACCAACGGTCCACGATCTACCCTCCTCAAGAAGGGATCGATCGCGAACACGTATAAAAGTGGGCTCAGAGGACAACCCTGGCGGACCCGGAACTCACCTCAAAAGGGTGACCAACCCAACCGTTCACGAGTGGAAAAGTCTCAGCCCCTGGTATAAGGTCTCTAACCAATTTACAAACCTCCCAGGCAGACCGTACCTCAAAAGGACAGACCAGAGGTACTCGTGATTCACCCGGTCAAAGGCCTTTGCTTGATCTAAGGACAGCAAGTACCCCTTCCAGTGACCCGCCCTGCCCTGCTCCACTGCCTCTCGGACACCGAGCACAGCACTAAAAGTACTGCGGCCTGGAACAGAGCAGTGCTGAGCCCCGAAAGGAGCTGGGGTGCAAACTTCACCAGCCGATTAAACAGCACCTTTGCCAGAACCTTCCGGTCCACATTGAGAAGCGCTATGGGACGCCAGTTCTCAATACGGGACGAGTCCTTACCCTTTGATAGGATAATCAGGGCTGACCTCCTCATTGAGCTGGGAAGAGCACCCGAGGAAAGGCACTCATTAAACACCTCAGTCAAGAGGGGGACCAAGGAGTCCCTAAAGGCCTTGTAAAACTCGGATGTTAAGCCATCCGGACCTGGCGATTTTTTGGGCCGAAGCCCATCAATGGCCAGTCTCACTTCCTCTTCCCTGATTGCCTCTACCAAAACATCAAGAGAGGGGTCATCTCCTGGCTCAGGAATGGTCTCAGCCAGGAAAGCCGACATCCCGTCTCGATCCAGATCCCTCTTTTCCAAGAGGTGCGAGTAGAAGGATCTGACCACCTCCAGGATCCCTGATTTGGATCGGTTCAGGGAACCCGTACTGTCGATCAGTCCTGTCACCATCTTACAATTCACTGACATCTTACAGTTTCTGTAAGGGTCGGGCGAGCGGTACCTCCCGAAATCCCTCTCAAAAACCAAAGATGTGTGCCTATCATACTGACACCTCTTGAGCAAAGACTTCACCCTGGAGATCTCCTCACGGTCACCCCCAGTCGAGACGAGCTGCTCGAGTTTCCTCCTCAAAGCCTGATACAAGCGGTGCCTGTTCAGACTCCTGAGGCTCGAGAGCTGACGGAAGAACCCCGCCACCCTCTCTTTGAAGATCTCCCACCACTCAGACTTACTGCTACAGAGATCCAAAAGCGGTACCTGGCTCTGAAGAAATTCCTCAAAGGACTGTCTCACTTCCGCTTCTTCCAACAGGGATGAATTCAGCTTCCACAGCCCTCTTCCCATTCGGGGCGTCTCTGTAACATTCAGAGAAAAGAAAATTAAACAGTGATCGGAGAATTCCACCTCAACGGCGGACACTGCAGAAAAGATGGCATCCTCCTTCAAAAAAAACCTATCTATCCTAGACCTACAGCTACCTCTATGAAAGGTGAAACCCCCGTGACCTGGGGTGTGCCGGATGTGGACATCCACCAGGCGAGCTTCGCTAGCTATACTATTTAATGCTGTACTATCGTAAGCCAGGTGGCCTCCGGGGCCCCCCCTATCACGGGATCTCGTAATGGTGTTAAAATCCCCACCGAAGACCACCTGCCGGCTCGTAAAAAGAAAGGGCTTGATCTTCATGAAGAGACATTTGCGGTCCCACTTGGATTGTGGACCATAGATGTTTATGAGCCGAAGCTCCTGTCCCCTCATGAAAACGTCTAAGACCAGGCACCTCCCCATTTCTATCTCAATAACCCGTCGGCATTCCACCTCCGCGGTCTTAAAAAGGACCGCCACCCCGCTATACGGCTCAGCCGCAAGAGACCAGTATGAGGGCCCACACCTCCACTCCCTCCTGGCTTTATGGATGGCCCCCATGTCTGTTAGTCGGGTCTCTTGCAAAAACAAAATTTCAGCCTCAAATCGGGTGAAAAAATCAAAGGCCGCAAATCTGGCCGCATCTGACTTAATACTGGCGACATTAATGGACGCCAGAGTCAACGGGGTGAGTTCCGCCATCATGGGTGATTGGGTTAGATGGCCTTCTTCTTCCCCACCCCGTCTTTCCCATCTTTCCCCTCCGAAGAGGGGTCTGATCCCTTCCGTTTTAGGGAAGACGAGGTATCCATCCCCATGGTCTCCTTGCCTCCGGGCTCCAGGTCTGTCCCCCCCCCAGAGGAAACAGCGTCCCCTGGGGGACAGACTCCGCCATCCCCTGAAAGCCCCCCAGATGGCGCCCCCGGCCCCTCGCCCCCGACCTCCGTCCCAGCAGGGTCGTCGAGGGCTTGGTACCGGTTGGAGAGGGCGATCAGAGGGGAGCCGGTGAGCCCCTCCGTTGGCATACTTACGGTCGGGGGAGGAGGTTTGGAAGGCTTAACCACCTTCTTCTTCCTCCTTCCGGTACGCTTTTTATCACCCTTCTCTACTGTAGGCTGATCCGTGACCTCCTCATCCACACTTTCATACTGGGAGGAGTTGTCGGAGTCAGCCAGGTTTTCCTCCCTCTCCAACCTCCTGATCTCCTCGCATACCTCTTCCTCCCCCGGGGCCTCAGAGACACCGGCCACCGGCCTAGAGGGGAGGGCAGGCATCACCCCAGTTGCCTGAGGCTCTCCCCGCCCCTCACCCCCGTGGCGATTTTCCTGTCTCCTCTGGTAAGAGGGACCTCTATTGGCCTTGTCCTTCCTCACTGGCCCTTAGCCCCTCTCCCGCCACCACCACCTGCCACAGCAGAGGTCGCGCCGCCAGGGGTTGCCCCCTCACGGTCTCCCCCCACCGGGCCTGCAGCGGCATTGGTAAAGGAGCGAGGGCAGCGGCTATACGGGTGACCTAGGTCACCACACAGGTGGCACCGAATGTCCTTGCAAGATGCGGCGAGATGACCTACCCCACCACACAAGGCACATTTCTGCACCTTGCAGCTTGCGCTGAAGTGGCGGGGATCACCGCACTTGTGGCAGACCTTCGGCTGCCCCTGGTAGAAGACCAGGATCCTGTCCCTCCCTAGGAACGCCGAGGAAGGGATGTGGGTGACGGTACCCCCTGAGACCTTCAACTTCATCATGAAGGTCCAGCCCCCCGACCAGATACCGAACTCGTCCCGATTTTTTTTGGGGACGTCCGTGACTTCCCCATAACGGGAAAGCCACGTCATGATGTCAACGCCGGAGAGTGACTCGTTACAAGTCACCACGGTCACTCTCTTAACGGCATTTTGGCGAGACAACGCCTGTACGGCGAAGTCTCGCCATCCGGGCTCCCCCTTCACCAGCTCGTAATTAGACCAGAAGAGCTCTAGCCCCTCCGGCCGAACGAAACTGATGTCGAAGAATAGGGTGGCCGAGGGATGGATCAGGGCAAAGATGTCCGTCGCCCTGAAGCCCATCTTCAGGAGGAGCTCCACCACCCTACTCCTGGGTGGGCAAGCTTCACCGCCCCTCCAGCGAAGACGGACCACATTCCTCCTGGCCGGCCCTTGCCCGGCTGTCGGGAGGGACCAAATGGTTTCCCCCTCCCTTCTATCTTGGAAGGCGGCCAGGCCATGTCTTTCCAACCAGAAAGACAAGTCCACCTCTCTTCCCTCTACATTGACCGACCGCTCTCCTTTTTTAAGGGCCTCCAGAAAACGGCGGTGCAAAACGCCGTCCCCAGAGTCCGGAGGCAAGGAGACCCCCCGAGAATCCCCCGGAGCCCCAGCCACAACCCCCGCAAAAGAACGGGGTCTCACTGCTGGGGGGCCAGATGGGCCAGCCCCTCCCTCACCACCCGTGCTCCCACTTACACCAACACTCACTACTTCCGCATTCACTCCCACATCCACATCCACGTCACTCATGTCACTCACCTCACTCATACCATTCACCTCAGCCAATTCATCAGAATTTTCAATATTATTTTCCTTGCTGTTTCGTTTTTTACCTGCTGGGGGCCCTGGCTGATTGGTGCTCTGCCCCGTATTGTTTTTGCCCAGGAGTACTGCCGCCCCTTTACGAGCCGCAGAACAAAGCCCACCTAGTAAGCTCTGCTGGGCTCAGGAGCAGCAGCACTTCCTGAGCTCTCTGGCTCCATTTTTTTTTTTTCTGTTGTTACATTTGGGGCAGGGACAGGCTCTGCCTCTGCACCCTGTCCCCCACTGGAAACCTGTGCTGGCTTCTCTTGGGGCACCGGAGCCCCTGCACCACCAGATGGAGGTAAGCGGGCCGAGGACCCCGGCAACCCCTTGCTAGCTCTCTCGGGCATTGTTTTGGGTGGGACAGAAGG
This sequence comes from Oophaga sylvatica, assembly GCA_033576555.1. Classification (NCBI taxonomy): domain Eukaryota; kingdom Metazoa; phylum Chordata; class Amphibia; order Anura; family Dendrobatidae; genus Oophaga; species Oophaga sylvatica. The sequence continues at coordinate 600,151,139 of JARQOD010000003.1, forward strand.
CAGCGGGCCCGTCGAGGCCACGCCCCCCCCGCTGGTCACGGCAATGGCGGGTAGAGCGAAAGCCCGAAAGGCCACGCTCCCCCCGCCAGCCGTGAGCACAGCGAGCGGAGCTGCGGCCGCCGAGGCCACGCCCCCACCGCCAGCCGCAGTCATAGCGGGTGAGGCAGCAGCCCGCAAGGCTACGCCCCCCCCGCCAGACGCGACAATAGCGGGTGGGACAGCGGCTGAGGAGGACACGCCCCCCTCACAGGCCACCACCGCCTTCTTGTACCCACCACTCGCTTTTGGCAAAGTCGGCCACTCCCCCTCTGCGCCCAGCGGCGGCGGGGCCCCCGGCGCGGACCCCTTATTGGATCGACGCGCAGAGGACCCCGACCCTGCCGCGGACACCGCCAGGGGAGCGACCAACAGCTTGCACTTTTTAACTTGCTGCCTTACGGCAGACTCCGCGCCCTTTCTTGGTCTCTGGACCCCCAAAAATGATCCAGTCTGAGCGGATCCGCGTGTGGGGGGCCCAGAGACCCTAGCTCTCGCCGCCGGAGATGCGGCCCTGGCTGTACCGACTCCAGGTGCCGGGCCAGCCCCCGCTGCCACAGAGGACTGGGCCCGAGCACCACCACCATCAACAACACCGGCACCGACACTCTCCATATCGCTGCCTGAGTCCGAGCTGCCACCACCAGGCATGGCACCCAGACCCGGGCAGACTTTTCTCTCCCCGCTCCCTTGCTGCGGACCCACCACAGGGCCCGAGCCGGGGTGGGTAGCGGGTTCCACACAACGGGACAGGGGGGCCCCAGGAAGGGGAGCATAGACGAATTTGTCTATGGTGGTGACTCTGGCTTTTTTTTTCCTTTTCTTCCCCTTCCCGGTTGCCCCATCCTCGCAGATCTCATCCCCAAACAACAGCTCGCCAAACCGTGCTGGGGACTCGATCTGCCGCACTTGTTGCAGGATGAGGCAGCCCCCCTCACTGCTGATACCACTCCCGCCATCCTCCCCCTCGCTCCCACTTTCCTCCGAATTACTGGAGTCCGGTGGGAGGGCCACTTGCTCGGGGGCTATCCCGCTGCATGATACCTGGGCGTTTACACTCACCAGGTCTTCAGGTGGGACTGGCGCAGATACCTCACAGCCGCCATTTTCCTCCTTCTCCTCCTCCACCTGGCTGGGGCCTCCTGACCCCCCAGGAGACCCACCGGTCAGGGCCCTGAACCGGTCGTCGTTTTTGAGCTTCTCCTCGAAAGGGCCGCTCCCAGCCAGGATCTCTGCTCTCCGGTTTTCCAGATCTGTAATTGACCCCTTCAGCCTCTGCACCGTGGCGGTGACCTCTGCTCTCCTTGAGGCAGGGAGCTTGTTCTTCGCCATGATGCGTGCTCCCTTCAACTCCTCCCGGAGTCTCCTTAGCTGTTTGGCGGCCTCCTCGTATTCGCAGAGGTGCGCGTGGATGCGGGAGCCATAGGTGGTGACAGGCTCCCCCGCTGCCTTGGAGCCCCAGATGTTGGGGGGCTCCACCACCGCACCTCCGCTGGCCGCCTCTCCTCCTCCTCCGGAAGTAGGAACCGCCACGGTCCCAGCCTCGGGGGTCTTGGTTCCTGGGGTCTTGCGGCCCCCCGAGGGCTTTTTCCTCGCCATCTCCCTGGGACCGGCTAGATGGTATGGCCTCCTGCTGGTATGTGAGGCCTCCCACCCCCAGCCGCCTTGCTGGAGGGTGGGAGCCGGCGCACGGTCCCAGGGATAAGTGTCTCTCTGTGGGAAGGCAGGCAGGTGGACCAGGGAAAAAAAAATCCTTCCTTTGCAGAGATCTTTCCAAGCAGCTGCAGACACCGAGCACACGTCAAGCTCCGCCCCTTCCTGTGTGAGACTCCAGAGCTGCACTCACTATTCTGCTGGTGCAGTCACTGTGTACATACATTACATTACTGATCCTGAGTTACATCCTGTATTATACCCCAGAGCTGCACTCACTATTCTGCTGGTGCAGTCACTGTGTACATACATTACATTACTGATCCTGAGTTACATCCTGTATTATACTCCAGAGCTGCACTCACTATTCTGCTGGTGCAGTCACTATGTACATACATTACATTACTGATCCTGAGTTACATCCTGTATTATACTCCAGAGCTGCACTCACTATTCTGCTGGTGCAGTCACTATGTACATACATTACATTACTGATCCTGAGTTACATCCTGTATTATACTCCAGAGCTGCACTCACTATTCTGCTGGTGCAGTCACTATGTACATACATTACATTACTGATCCTGAGTTACATCCTGTATTATACCCCAGAGCTGCACTCACTATTCTGCTGGTGCAGTCACTATGTACATACATTACATTACTGATCCTGAGTTACATCCTGTATTATACTCCAGAGCTGCACTCACTATTCTGCTGGTGCAGTCACTGTGTACATACATTACATTACTGATCCTGAGTTACATCCTGTATTATACCCCAGAGCTGCACTCACTATTCTGCTGGTGCAGTCACTGTGTACATACATTACATTACTGATCCTGAGTTACATCCTGTAGCTCTTTTTATTATAAAAAATATAAACAATACATACCATAATACATTTCTAACTGTACATAAATGAACATTGCTAAGATAAATAACAGAAACAAAAGAAACCAGCTTCAAAACAAAATTAAACCAAAAAGTCCAGAGTCCTTAGTCCTTTCTCTCCTTCAGAACTATTGCAGCTCCAAAGGACCCCCAGCAGGGACATTATCATTAAACAAAATTAAATATAAGACATAAAAGAAACATGCACACACACTCACACTGACACACAATCACGCACCTCCCCAAAAAAAAAAGAAAAAAGGCCTCACCTGGCCATAACATGCAACAACAACCTATAATATAAACGCTACTATATACACTACTATATACACTAAGATATGGAATTTTTTTTTTTTTTTTAATTAATTTTTTTTTTTTCTTTTTTTTTCTTTTTTTTTTTCCCTCACCACACCCACAGGTCCATGAGTTCATGCCCTTTTCACAGCAAATTGATGGGTCCATGAAAGTTTATGCCCTTAAAAATTTTTCGGGTCCACGGCAGGTTCCATGCCCTCCCCCCACACAAACACCCCCACCCAACCTAAACTATACCCCCCCCAAACATATAACTATTTACACTTATATACAAAACATTACATTAACAGACCTACCACACAAAACACTACATTAAATTACATTAACCACATTACATTACATTAACCACACTTTGCTTAAACCACAACATTATAAACATTTACACTGTACACTGACCACATAACTTGCAAGGCCCAAGTTTCAGCGCCTGCAAGCCCAATATCCATTATTTCCTGAATTTACAAAACAAAAAGCTAAATGTGCACACACCAGCCCACCACCGGGAAACTGGAGTCCTAAGAGGCCCCGTCCCTAACCACCAACACACGCACCCTGTCCCTCACCAACTAAATCTGCCCCTAAAAGAAAAGAAACTGACCCTAACTATCCCTACCTGCCCCTACCTATCCCTACTCTACCTAGCTTATCAAAACTAACTATCTAGCTATCCCTAAACTGGCCCTCCCTGTCCCTATCTGACCCCTACTTTTCTCTCCCTCAACACCCACACCACCTTATCTTACCCTACCAACAATCTCACACAGACCAGCTCTCCCTAAGGCACGTTAAAGGAGAAACCCTCCAAAGCCAAGAGGCCCTCCTCGCGCCCAGCCCTCTCGAACTCCAAAGAGCGCACCTTCCCCAGGTCACCCAAGATGTTTTCTAAGCACCTCATCCTGGGGGAGGACTTTCCGCTGCGTGGAAACTAAACACCGTGCACTCCAAGTGTGGAACCTAATGACTACACTAACCAGGAATAAAGTGCTCCGTTCTCGGCCACCCAGGGATCTGAATGCCCCATAAGCCCACTCCGGATAAAAAAGGGGACGCCAGCCTAGGCCAGCCTATGGAAGCACCCACCCTGTTGTAGACCCCTGTATTAAAGGGACACCGAAGGAGGAAATGCTCCATGCTTTCCAACATGTCGCCACACTCCTCACGGGGACAACCCCGATCATCGGAGCTCCTGCACTTCAGGTTGTCCCTTACATACAGCCTCCCATGGAAGCAGCGCCAGGCCAAGTCCCAAAACTTCAAGGGGATCCGCTTGGAATTTAATAACCCAAGCCCAACCTCCAGATCCCGGCCTGGGCAATCCTTGAGCACCAGGGCTTCTGGAAATGGGTCAACAGAACCCTGCTGTCAAGGAATTTCCTCGACATGGTCCTGATTTCCCACATTCCCAGACCCCACGGCGGATCACCTTCAGAACCGGGGTAGCATAAGCCGGGAGATGTCCGTGCGGTGTGCGCAGGTCCTTCACCTGCCCTCCTGTCTCCCATTCCTGGAAGAAAGGCCGAAACCAACCCCTGCAGGAGAATACCCACGGAGGAGCCCTCTCTAAATAGAGGTTGGCAACATTGATCTTAAGAAAGGTGTTTATCAGAAACACCACCGGGTTTGACCATACCCAACCCACCTAGTCTCCTCGTGCGGTACGTGACCTCTCTCTTAATTAGGTTAAGCCTGTTCCCCCATAACAGCTGGAAGAAAAGGCTATAGACCCGTGTCCAGAGAGGCTCTGGCAAGACGCAGACACTGCCCAGGTATATTAACAAGGGAAGCAGAAAGCCTTTGGCCAAGTTGACCCTTTCCCTCAGGGTTAAAGAACCAACCCTTCCACTGGTCCACCTTTTGGGCGGCGATCTTAAGTCTGCCCTCCCAATTTTGCTGGGGTAGTCCCCGGGGCCAAATTCCCATGCCTAGGATTTTGGCGGAGGTCTGGGCCCTGGAAGGGTGTCCGGGAGATCAAAACTAGGATCTCCCCCTCCCAGCCAGAGACTTTCGCACTTTTCCCAGTTGATCATGGACCCCCGACGCCTCCGAGTAGCGTTCGAACCCTCAACATGACCCAATCCGCCTCCTCTCTCGAGGGCACAAAGAGGGAGACGTCGTCAGCGTACGCTACCACCCTCAGTGGCCCCCGGCTCCGCCCGGTCCATCCCGACTCCCACCAACGGTCCACGATCTACCCTCCTCAAGAAGGGATCGATCGCGAACACGTAAAAAAAGTGGGCTCAGAGGACAACCCTGGCGGACCCCGGAACTCACCTCAAAAGGGTTGACCAACCCAACCGTTCACGAGTGGAAAAGTCTCAGCCCCCTGGTATAAAGGTCTCTAACCAATTTACAAACCTCCCAGGCAGACCGTACCTCAAAAGGACAGACCAGAGGTACTCGTGATTCACCCGGTCAAAGGCCTTTGCTTGATCTAAGGACAGCAAGTACCCCTTCCAGTGACCCGCCCTGCCCTGCTCCACTGCCTCCCGGACACCGAGCACAGCACTAAAAGTACTGCGCCTGGAACAGAGCAGTGCTGAGCCCCCGAAAGGAGCTGGGGTGCAAACTTCACCAGCCGATTAAACAGCACCTTTGCCAGAACCTTCCGGTCCACATTGAGAAGCGCTATGGGACGCCAGTTCTCAATACGGGACGAGTCCTTACCCTTTGATAGGATAATCAGGGCTGACCTCCTCATTGAGCTGGGAAGAGTACCCGAGGAAAGGCACTCATTAAACACCTCAGTCAAGAGGGGGACCAAGGGAGTCCCTAAAGGCCTTGTAAAACTCGGATGTTAAGCCATCCGGACCTGGCGATTTTTTGGGCCGAAGCCCATCAATGGCCAGTCTCACTTCCTCTTCCCTGATTGCCTCTACCAAAACATCAAGAGAGGGGTCATCTCCTGGCTCAGGAATGGTCTCAGCCAGGAAAGCCGACATCCCGTCTCGATCCAGATCCCTCTTTTCCAAGAGGTGCGAGTAGAAGGATCTGACCACCTCCAGGATCCCTGATTTGGATCGGTTCAGGGAACCCGTACTGTCGATCAGTCCTGTCACCATCTTACAATTCACTGACATCTTACAGTTTCTGTAAGGGTCGGGCGAGCGGTACCTCCCAAAATCCCTCTCAAAAACCAAAGATGTGTGCCTATCATACTGACACCTCTTGAGCAAAGACTTCACCCTGGAGATCTCCTCAACGGTCACCCCCAGTCGAGACGAGCTGCTCGAGTTTCCTCCTCAAAGCCTGATACAAGCGGTGCCTGTTCAGACTCCTGAGGCTCGAGAGCTGACGGAAGAACCCCGCCACCCTCTCTTTGAAGATCTCCCACCACTCAGACTTACTGCTACAGAGATCCAAAAGCGGTACCTGGCTCTGAAGAAATTCCTCAAAGGACTGTCTCACTTCCGCTTCTTCCAACAGGGATGAATTCAGCTTCCACAGCCCTCTTCCCATCCGGGGCGTCTCTGTAACATTCAGAGAAAAGAAAATTAAACAGTGATCGGAGAATTCCACCTCAACGGCGGACACTGCAGAAAAGATGGCATCCTCCTTCAAAAAAAAACCTATCTATCCTAGACCTACAGCTACCTCTATGAAAGGTGAAACCCCCGTGACCTGGGGTGTGCCGGATGTGGACATCCACCAGGCGAGCTTCGCTAGCTATACTATTTAATGCTGTACTATCGTAAGCCAGGTGGCCTCCGGGGCCCCCCCTATCACGGGATCTCGTAATGGTGTTAAAATCCCCACCGAAGACCACCTGCCGGCTCGTAAAAAGAAAGGGCTTGATCTTCATGAAGAGACATTTGCGGTCCCACTTGGATTGTGGACCATAGATGTTTATGAGCCGAAGCTCCTGTCCCCTCATGAAAACGTCTAAGACCAGGCACCTCCCCATTTCTATCTCAATAACCCGTCGGCATTCCACCTCCGCGGTCTTAAAAAGGACCGCCACCCCGCTATAACGGCTCGGCCGCAAGAGACCAGTATGAGGGCCCACACCTCCACTCCCTCCTGGCTTTATGGATGGCCCCCATGTCTGTTAGTCGGGTCTCTTGCAAAAACAAAATTTCAGCCTCAAATCGGGTGAAAAAATCAAAGGCCGCAAATCTGGCCGCATCTGACTTAATACTGGCGACATTAATGGACGCCAGAGTCAACGGGGTGAGTTCCGCCATCATGGGTGATTGGGTTAGATGGCCTTCTTCTTCCCCACACCCGTCTTTCCCATCTTTCCCCTCTGAAAGGGGTCTGATCCCTTCCGTTTTAGGGAAGACGAGGTATCCATCCCCATGGTCTCCTTGCCTCCGGGCTCCAGGTCTGTCCCCCCCCAGAGGAAACAGCGTCCCCTGGGGGACAGACTCCGCCATCCCCTGAAAGCCCCCCAGATGGCGCCCCCGGCCCCTCGCCCCCCGACCTCCGTCCCAGCAGGGTCGTCGAGGGCTTGGTACCGGTTGGAGAGGGCGATCAGAGGGGAGCCGGTGAGCCCTTCCGTTGGCATACTTACGGTCGGGGGAGGAGGTTTGGAAGGCTTAACCACCTCTTCTTCCTCCTTCCGGTACGCTTTTTATCACCCTTCTCTACTGTAGGCTGATCCGTGACCTCCTCATCCACACTTTCATACTGGGAGGAGTTGTCGGAGTCAGCCAGGTTTTCCTCCCTCTCCAACCTCCTGATCTCCTCGCATACCTCTTCCTCCCCCGGGGCCTCAGAGACACCGGCCACCGGCCTAGAGGGGAGGGCAGGCATCACCCCAGTTGCCTGAGGCTCTCCCCGCCCCTCACCCCCGTGGCGATTTTCCTGTCTCCTCTGGTAAGAGGGACCTCTATTGGCCTTGTCCTTCCTCACTGGCCCCTTAGCCCCTCTCCCGCCACCACCACCTGCCACAGCAGAGGTCGCGCCGCCAGGGGTTGCCCCCTCACGGTCTCCCCCCACCGGGCCTGCAGCGGCATTGGTAAAGGAGCGGGGCAGCGGCTATACGGGTGACCTAGGTCACCACACAGGTGGCACCGAATGTCTTTGCAAGATGCGGCGAGATGACCTACCCCACCACACAAGGCACATTTCTGCACCTTGCAGCTTGCGCTGAAGTGGCGGGGATCACCGCACTTGTGGCAGACCTTCGGCTGCCCCTGGTAGAAGACCAGGATCCTGTCCCTCCCTAGGAACGCCGAGGAAGGGATGTGGGTGACGGTACCCCCTGAGACCTTCAACTTCATCATGAAGGTCCAGCCCCCCGACCAGATACCGAACTCGTCCCGATTTTTTTTGGGGACGTCCGTGACTTCCCCATAACGGGAAAGCCACGTCATGATGTCAACGCCGGAGAGTGACTCGTTACAAGTCACCACGGTCACTCTCTTAACGGTATTTGGCGAGACAACGCCTGTACAGCGAAGTCTCGCCATCCGGGCTCCCCCTTCACCAGCTCGTAATTAGACCAGAAGAGCTCTAGCCCCTCCGGCCGAACGAAACTGATGTCGAAGAATAGGGTGGCCGAGGGATGGATCAGGGCAAAGATGTCCGTCGCCCTGAAGCCCATCTTCAGGAGGAGCTCCACCACCCTACTCCTGGGTGGGCAAGCTTCACCGCCCCTCCAGCGAAGACGGACCACATTCCTCCTGGCCGGCCCTTGCCCGGCTGTCGGAGGGACCAAATGGTTTCCCCCTCCCTTCTATCTTGGAAGGCGGCCAGGCCATGTCTTTCCAACCAGAAAGACAAGTCCACCTCTCTTCCCTCTACATTGACCGACCGCTCTCCTTTTTTAAGGGCCTCCAGAAAACGGCGGTGCAAAACGCCGTCCCCAGAGTCCGGAGGCAAGGAGACCCCCCGAGAATCCCCCGGAGCCCCAGCCACAACCCCCGCAAAAGAACGGGGTCTCACTGCTGGGGGGCCAGATGGGCCAGCCCCTCCCTCACCACCCGTGCTCCCACTTACACCAACACTCACTACTTCCGCATTCACTCCCACATCCACATCCACGTCACTCATGTCACTCACCTCACTCATACCATTCACCTCAGCCAATTCATCAGAATTTTCAATATTATTTTCCTTGCAGTTTCGTTTTTTACCTGCTGGGGGCCCTGGCTGATTGGTGCTCTGCCCCGTATTGTTTTTGCCCAGGAGTACTGCCGCCCCTTTACGAGCCGCAGAACAAAGCCCACCTAGTAAGCTCTGCCTGGGCTCAGGAGCAGCAGCACTTCCTGAGCTCTCTGGCTCCATTTTTTTTTTTTCTGTTGTTACATTTGGGGCAGGGACAGGCTCTGCCTCTGCACCCTGTCCCCCACTGGAAACCTGTGCTGGCTTCTCTTGGGCACCGGAGCCCCTGCACCACCAGATGGAGGTAAGCGGGCCGAGGACCCCGGCAACCCCTTGCCAGCTCTCTCGGCATTGTTTTGGGTGGGACAGAAGGCAGCGGGCCCGTCGAGGCCACGCCCCCCCCGCTGGTCACGGCAATGGCGGGTAGAGCGAAAGCCCGAAAGGCCACGCTCCCCCCGCCAGCCGTGAGCACAGCGAGCGGAGCTGCGGCCGCCGAGGCCACGCCCCCACCGCCAGCCGCAGTCATAGCGGGTGAGGCAGCAGCCCGCAAGGCTACGCCCCCCCCGCCAGACGCGACAATAGCGGGTGGGACAGCGGCTGAGGAGGACACGCCCCCCTCACAGGCCACCACCGCCTTCTTGTACCCACCACTCGCTTTTGGCAAAGTCGGCCACTCCCCCTCTGCGCCCAGCGGCGGCGGGGCCCCCGGCGCGGACCCCTTATTGGATCGACGCGCAGAGGACCCCGACCCTGCCGCGGACACCGCCAGGGGAGCGACCAACAGCTTGCACTTTTTAACTTGCTGCCTTACGGCAGACTCCGCGCCCTTTCTTGGTCTCTGGACCCCCAAAAATGATCCAGTCTGAGCGGATCCGCGTGTGGGGGCCCAGAGACCCCAGCTCTCGCCGCCGGAGATGCGGCCCCGGCTGTACCGACTCCAGGTGCCGGGCCAGCCCCCGCTGCCACAGAGGACTGGGCCCGAGCACCACCACCATCAACAACACCGGCACCGACACTCTCCATATCGCTGCCTGAGTCCGAGCTGCCACCACCAGGCATGGCACCCAGACCCGGGCAGACTTTTCTCTCCCCGCTCCCTTGCTGCGGACCCACCACAGGGCCCGAGCCGGGGTGGGTAGCGGGTTCCACACAACGGGACAGGGGGGCCCCAGGAAGGGGAGCATAGACGAATTTGTCTATGGTGGTGACTCTGGCTTTTTTTTTCCTTTTCTTCCCCTTCCCGGTTGCCCCATCCTCGCAGATCTCATCCCCAAACAACAGCTCGCCAAACCGTGCTGGGGACTCGATCTGCCGCACTTGTTGCAGGATGAGGCAGCCCCCCTCACTGCTGATACCACTCCCGCCATCCTCCCCCTCGCTCCCACTTTCCTCCGAATTACTGGAGTCCGGTGGGAGGGCCACTTGCTCGGGGGCTATCCCGCTGCATGATACCTGGGCGTTTACACTCACCAGGTCTTCAGGTGGGACTGGCGCAGATACCTCACAGCCGCCATTTTCCTCCTTCTCCTCCTCCACCTGGCTGGGGCCTCCTGACCCCCCAGGAGACCCACCGGTCAGGGCCCTGAACCGGTCGTCGTTTTTGAGCTTCTCCTCGAAAGGGCCGCTCCCAGCCAGGATCTCTGCTCTCCGGTTTTCCAGATCTGTAATTGACCCCTTCAGCCTCTGCACCGTGGCGGTGACCTCTGCTCTCCTTGAGGCAGGGAGCTTGTTCTTCGCCATGATGCGTGCTCCCTTCAACTCCTCCCGGAGTCTCCTTAGCTGTTTGGCGGCCTCCTCGTATTCGCAGAGGTGCGCGTGGATGCGGGAGCCATAGGTGGTGACAGGCTCCCCCGCTGCCTTGGAGCCCCAGATGTTGGGGGGCTCCACCACCGCACCTCCGCTGGCCGCCTCTCCTCCTCCTCCGGAAGTAGGAACCGCCACGGTCCCAGCCTCGGGGTCTTGGTTCCTGGGGTCTTGCGGCCCCCCGAGGGCTTTTTCCTCGCCATCTCCCCTGGGACCGGCTAGATGGTATGGCCTCCTGCTGGTATGTGAGGCCTCCCACCCCCAGCCGCCTTGCTGGAGGGTGGGAGCCGGCGCACGGTCCCAGGGATAAGTGTCTCTCTGTGGGAAGGCAGGCAGGTGGACCAGGGAAAAAAAAATCCTTCCTTTGCAGAGATCTTTCCAAGCAGCTGCAGACACCGAGCACACGTCTAGCTCCGCCCCTTCCTGTGTGAGACTCCAGAGCTGCACTCACTATTCTGCTGGTGCAGTCACTGTGTACATACATTACATTACTGATCCTGAGTTACATCCTGTATTATACTCCAGAGCTGCACTCACTATTCTGCTGGTACAGTCACTGTGTACATACATTACATTACTGATCCTGAGTTACATCCTGTATTATACTCCAGAGCTGCACTCACTATTCTGCTGGTGCAGTCACTGTGTACATACATTACATTACTGATCCTGAGTTACATCCTGTATTATACCCAGAGCTGCACTCACTATTCTGCTGGTGCAGTCACTGTGTACATACATTACATTACTGATCCTGAGTTACATCCTGTATTATACTCCAGAGCTGCACTCACTATTCTGCTGGTACAGTCACTGTGTACATACATTACATTACTGATCCTGAGTTACATCCTGTATTATACTCCAGAGCTGCACTCACTATTCTGCTGGTGCAGTCACTGTGTACATACATTACATTACTGATCCTGAGTTACATCCTGTATTATACTCCAGAGCTGCACTCACTATTCTGCTGGTACAGTCACTGTGTACATACATTACATTACTGATCCTGAGTTACATCCTGTATTATACTCCAGAGCTGCACTCACTATTCTGCTGGTGCAGTCACTGTGTACATACATTACTGATCCTGAGTTACATCCTGTATTATACTCCAGAGCAGCTCTCACTATTCTGCTGGTGCAGTCACTGTGTACATACATTACATTACTGATCCTGAGTTACATCCTGCATTATACTCCAGAGCTGCACTCACTATTCTGCTGGTGCAGTCACTGTGTACATACATTACATTACTGATCCTGAGTTACATCCTGTATTATACTCCAGAGCTGCACTCACTATACTGCTGGTGCAGTCACTGTGTACATACATTACATTACTGATCCTGGTTACACCCTGTATTATACTCCAGAGCTGCACTCACTATTCTGCTGGTGCAGTCACTGTACATACATTACATTACTGATCCTGAGTTACATCTTGTATTATACTCCAGAGCTGCACTCACTATTCTGCTGGTGCAGTCACTGTGTACATACATTACATTACTGATCCTGAGTTACATCCTGTATTATACTCCAGAGCTGCACTCACTATTCTGCTGGTGCAGTCACTGTGTACATACATTACATTACTGATCCTGGGTTACACCCTGTATTATACTCCAGAGCTGCACTCACTATTCTGCTGGTGCAGTCACTGTGTACATACATTACATTACTGATCCTGAGTTACATCCTGTATTATACCCCAGAGCTGCACTCACTATTCTGCTGGTGCAGTCACTGTACATACATTACATTACTGATCCTGAGTTACATCCTGTATTATACTCCAGAGCTGCACTCACTATTCTGCTGGTGCAGTCACTGTGTACATACATTACATTACTGATCCTGAGTTACATCCTGTATTATACTCCAGAGCTGCACTCACTATTCTGCTGGTGCAGTGTTGCAGTGGTTCTGTAATTCCGCTGCTCCGTCTTATACTCACTGCTTTCATCGTTTCCAGTGTCGCTCCCTTCGGTCTCCGGAGTTGCCGGCTGCTCCTGGGTTTCTTGGACCTGCGCTGAGGTCACTAATCCATGTAAGGCTAGGTTCACATTAGCGTTTCTGTGTGTAACGTATCATACGCAGACGCATGTCTATGCAGTTCTTTATCCGCATCATCTTACACATGACACAAAAAAACCTGCTGCGTGCACATCCTTTTTTGCATGCGTTCGCGTTGTTTATGCGCATGCGTTCGATATTTCCAGGTGCAGTAATCAGTTCTGAAGTCCGCATGCGCATCAAACTCACCCATGCGCATGTCCTTGCGTACCAATGCGTTCTCCTGGACAGTAATGCGTTTTTTGATGCATTCATCTGCATGCGTATGACTGCACATATTTGACGGATTTTTGCTGCTTCAAAAAATGCAACATGTTGCATTCACCGGACACCGCCGCACACCGAGAAACGCCGCATGCGTACGCAAATGCATGCAAACTTTTGCAAACGCATGTCCCTGCGTACACCATGTTAAAGATATGTACGCATGACGCATGCAGATCTATGCGGATCAAACGCTGCGCACACAGACGCAAATGTGAAACCAGCCTAAGTCTATGAGAGCCCGGTTTTGGCCTCATTTGAACCCCTTCCTGGCCTTATTCTGGCCTCGTTCAGGCCCGCTTCCGCCTCTCGTAGACTTGCATTGAGAGCTCGTGACGTATCTTCTCACTTCCGGCCAGTCAGAAGCTGCGCTCACAAGATGGCATCACAGGACCGGAGCGGCACCAGAAAACGGTGACGACGCTGGAGGGTGAGTTTATGACTGGAGGCCGGGGACTTACATTTAAAGCGCCTGTCCAGCGCTGAAAACAATGCAAAACGCTGGAGTGAAGCTTTAATGTGCAGTTCCGTACTCTTGTGTCCCCTGTTCTCTCATACTCTGCCCGTCTGCCCGGTTGTTGCTGCTGTGCGCATTGGTAACGCTGTAAGGTGAGGAGGGGGGGCATTTTCAGGATGGTGCAGATGTATTTGCCAGTGACAGGCACTTTGTTCTGTCTGTGATTTCTCATCTCCGCGTGTCTGTGATTTCTCGGCTCTGCGTGTCTGTGATTTCTCGGCTCCGCGTGTCTGTGATTTCTCGGCTCCGCGTGTCTGTGATTTCTCGGCTCCGCGTGTCTGTGATTTCTCGGCTCCGCGTGTCTGTGATTTCTCGGCTCTCCGTGTCTGTGATTTCTCATCTCCGCGTGTCTGTGATTTCTCGGCTCCGCGTGTCTGTGATTTCTCGGTCGTGTCTGTGTTCTCGCTGCGTGTCTGTGATTTCTCGCTCGCGCGTTGTCCTGTGATTTCTCGGCTCCGCATGTCTGTGATTTCTCGGCTCCGCGTGTCTGTCATTTCTCATCTCCGCGTGTCTGTGATTCCTCGGTTCCGCGTGTCTGTGATTTCTCATCTCCGCGTGTCTGTGATTCCTCGACTCCGCGTGTCTGTGATTTCTCGGCTCCGCGTGTCTGTGATTTCTCGGCTCCGCGTGTCTGTGATTTCTCGGCTCTGCGTGTCTGTGATTTCTCAGCTCCGCGTGTCTGTGATTTCTCGGTTCTGCGTGTCTGTGATTTCTCGTCTCTGCGTGTCTGTCATTTCTCATCTCCGCGTGTCTGTGATTTCTCGGCTCCGCGTGTCTGTGATTTCTCGTCTTTGCGTGTCTGTGATTTCTCGGCTCTGCGTGTCTGGGATTTCTCGTCTCTGCGTGTCTGTGATTTCTCATCTCTGCGTGTCTGTGATTTCTCGGCTCCGCGTGTCTGTGATTTCTCGGCTCTGCGTGTCTGTGATTTCTCGGCTCTGCGTGTCTGTGATTTCTCGTCTCCTCGTGTCTGTGATTTCTCGGTTCCTCATGTCAGTGATTTCTCGGTTCCGCGTGTCTGTGATTTCTCAGCTCCGCGTGTCTGTGATTTCTCGGCTCCGCGTGTCTGTGATTTCTCGGCTCTGCGTGTCTGTGATTTCTCGGCTCCGCGTGTCTGTGATTTCTCGGCTCCGCGTGTCTGTGATTTCTCGGTTCCTCATGTCAGTGATTTCTCGGTTCCGCGTGTCTGTGATTTCTCAGCTCCGCGTGTCTGTGATTTCTCGGCTCCGCGTGTCTGTGATTTCTCGGCTCTGCGTGTCTGTGATTTCTCGGCTCCGCGTGTCTGTGATTTCTCGGCTCCGCGTGTCTGTGATTTCTCGGCTCCGCGTGTCTGTGATTTCTCGGCTCTCCGTGTCTGTGATTTCTCGGTTCTGCGTGTCTGTGATTTCTCGTCTCTGCGTGTCTGTGATTTCTCGGCTCCGCATGTCTGTGATTTCTCATCTCCGCGTGTCTTTTTTCCTCGGTTCCGTGTGTCTGTGATTTCTCATCTCCGCGTGTCTGTGATTCCTCGACTCCGCGTGTCTGTGATTTCTCGGCTCTCCGTGTCTGTGATTTCTCATCTCCGCGTGTCTGTGATTTCTCGGCTCCGCGTGTCTGTGATTTCTCGGTTCTGCGTGTCTGTGATTCCTCGACTCCGCGTGTCTGTGATTTCTCGGCTCCGCGTGTCTGTGATTTCTCGGCTCTCCGTGTCTGTGATTTCTCATCTCCGCGTGTCTGTGATTTCTCGGTTCTGCGTGTCTGTGATTTCTCGGCTCCGCGTGTCTGTGATTTCTCATCTCCGCGTGTCTGTGATTTCTCGGCTCCGCGTGTCTGTGATTTCTCGTCTCTGCGTGTCTGTGATTTCTCGGCTCTGCGTGTCTGTGATTTCTCGTCTGTGATTTCTCATCTCTGCGTGTCTGTGATTTCTCGGCTCTGCGTGTCTGTGATTTCTCGGCTCTGCGTGTCTGTGATTTCTCGTCTCCTCGTGTCTGTGATTTCTCGGTTCCTCATGTCAGTGATTTCTCGGTTCCGCGTGTCTGTGATTTCTCAGCTCCGCGTGTCTGTGATTTCTCGGCTCCGCGTGTCTGTGATTTCTCGTCTCTCCGTGTCTGTGATTTCTCGGCTCTGCGTGTCTGTGATTTCTCGGCTCCGCGTGTCTGTGATTTCTCGGCTCTGCGTGTCTGTGATTTCTCGTCTCTCCGTGTCTGTGATTTCTCGGCTCTCCGTGTCTGTGATTTCTCGCTCTGCGTGTCTGTGATTTCTCGGCTCTGCGTGTCTGTGATTTCTCGTCTCCTCATGTCGTGATTTCTCGGTTCCGCGTGTCTGTGATTTCTCAGCTCCGCGTGTCTGTGATTTCTCGTCTCCGCGTGTCTGTGATTCTCGCTCCGCGTGTCTGTGATTTCTCGGCTCTCCGTGTCTGTGATTTCTCGGTTCTGCGTGTCTGTGATTTCTCGGTTCTGCGTGTCTGTGATTTCTCATCTCCGCGTGTCTGTGATGTCTCGGCTCCACGTGTCTGTGATTTCTCGGCTCCGCGTGTCTGTGATTTCTCGGCTCTCCGTGTCTGTGATTTCTCATCTCCGCGTGTCTGTGATGTCTCGGCTCCGCGTGTCTTTGATTTCTCAGCTCCGCGTGTCTGTGATTTCTCATCTCCGCGTGTCTGTGATGTCTCGGCTCCGCGTGTCTTTGATTTCTCAGCTCCACGTGTCTGTGATTTCTCGGTTCTGCGTGTCTGTGATTCTCGGCTCTGCGTGTCTGTGATTTCTCATCTCCGCGTGTCTGTGATTTCTCATCTCCGCGTGTCTGTGATTTCTCGGTTCTGCGTGTCTGTGATTTCTCGGCTCCGCATGTCTGTGATTTCTCGGCTCTGCGTGTCTGTGATTTCTCATCTCCGCGTGTCTGTGATTTCCTCGGTTCCGCGTGTGTATGATTTCTCATCTCCGCATGTCTGTGATTTCTCATCTCCGCGTGTCTGTGATTTCTCATCTCCGCGTGTCTGTGATTCCTCGACTCCGCGTGTCTGTGATTTCTCGGCTCCGCGTGTCTGTGATTTCTCGGCTCTCCGTGTCTGTGATTTCTCATCTCCTCGTGTCTGTGATGTCTCGGCTCCGCGTGTCTGTGATTTCTCAGCTCTGTGATTTCTCGTTCTACGTGTCTGTGATGTCTCGGCTCTGCGTGTCTGTGATTTCTCGGCTCCGCGTGTCTGTGATTTCTCGGCTCCGCGTGTCTGTGATTTCTCATCTCCGCGTGTCTGTGATGTCTCGGCTCCACGTGTCTGTGATTTCTTAGCTCCGCGTGTCTGTGATTTCTCGGTTCTGCGTGTCTGTGATGTCTCGGCTCTCCGTGTCTGTGATTTCTCCCTCGTCTGTGATTTCTCGGCTCTGCTTGTCTGTGATTTCTCGTCTCTCCGTGTCTGTGATTTCTCGGCTCTGCGTGTCTGTGATTTCTCGGCTCCGCGTGTCTGTGATTTCTCGGCTCTGCTTGTCTGTGATTTCTCGGCTCTGCGTGTCTGTGATTTCTCGGTTCCTCATGTCGGTGAGTTCTCGGTTCTGCATGTCTGTGATTTCTCGGCTCCGCGTGTCTGTGATTTCTCGGTTCTGCGTGTCTGTGATTTCTCGGCTCCGCGTGTCTGTGATTTCTCGGCTCCGCGTGTCTGTGATTTCTCGGCTCTGCGTGTCTGTGATTTCTCGGCTCTCCGTGTCTGTGATTTCTCGGTTCTGCGTGTCTGTGATTTCTCGGTTCTGCGTGTCTGTGATTTTTTGTCTGTGATTTCTCGGCTCCGCATGTCTGTGATTTCTCATCTCCGCGTGTCTTTTTTCCTCGGTTACGCGTGTCTGTGATTTCTCATCTCCACATGTCTGTGATTCCTCGACTCCGCGTGTCTGTGATTTCTCGCTCCGCGTGTCTGTGATTTCTCGCTCTCGTGTCTATGATTTCTCGGCTCCGCGTGTCTGTGATTTCTCTGCTCCGCGTGTCTGTGATTTCTCGGTCTCCGTGTCTGTGATTTCTCGGTTCTGCGTGTCTGTGATTTCTCGGTTCTGCGTGTCTGTGATTTCTCATCTCCGCGTGTCTGTGATGTCTCGGCTCCACGTGTCTGTGATTTCTCGGCTCCGCGTGTCTGTGATTTCTCGGCTCTCCGTGTCTGTGATTTCTCATCTCCGCGTGTCTGTGATGTCTCGGCTCCGCGTGTCTTTGATTTCTCAGCTCCGCGTGTCTGTGATTTCTCATCTCCGCGTGTCTGTGATGTCTCGGCTCCGCGTGTCTTTGATTTCTCAGCTCCGCGTGTCTGTGATTTCTCGGTTCTGCGTGTCTGTGATGTCTCGGCTCTGCGTGTCTGTGATTTCTCATCTCCGCGTGTCTGTGATTTCTCATCTCCGCGTGTCTGTGATTTCTCGGTTCTGCGTGTCTGTGATTTCTCATCTCCGCGTGTCTGTGATTTCTCAGCTCTGCGTGTCTGTGATTTCTCATCTCCGCGTGTCTGTGATTCCTCGGTTCCGCGTGTGTATGATTTCTCATCTCCGCATGTCTGTGATTTCTCGGCTCTGCGTGTCTGTGATTTCTCATCTCCGCGTGTCTGATTCCTCGACTCCGCGTGTCTGTGATTTCTCGGCTCCGCGTGTCTGTGATTCCTCGACTCCGCGTGTCTGTGATTTCTCGCTCCGCGTGTCTGTGATTCCTCGACTCTCCGTGTCTGTGATTTCTCATCTCCTCGTGTCTGTGATTTCTCGGCTCCGCGTGTTGTGATTTCTCATCTCCTCGTGTCTGTGATGTCTCGGTCTCCGCGTGTCTGTCATTTCTCAGCTCTGTGATTTCTCGGTTCTGCGTGTCTGTGATGTCTCGGCTCTGCGTGTCTGTGATTTCTCGGCTCCGCGTGTCTGTGATTTCTCGGCTCTGCGTGTCTGTGATTTCTCGGCTCTGCGTGTCTGTGATTTCTCGGCTCCGCGTGTCTGTGATTTCTCGTCTCGCTGTCTGTGATTCTCGCTCCGCGTGTCTGTGATTTCTCAGCTCCGCGTGTCTGTGATTTCTCGCTCCGCGTGTCTGTGATTTCTCGCTCCGCGTGTCTGTGATTTCCTCGCTGCGTGTCTGTGATTCTCGGCTCCGCGTGTCTGTGATTTCTCGGCTCCGCGTGTCTGTGATTTCTCGCTCCGCGTGTCTGTGATTTCTCGGCTCCGCGTGTCTGTGATTTCTCGCTCCGCGTGTCTTGATTTCTCAGCTCCGTGTCTGTGATTCTCGGCTCCTCGTGTCTTGATGTCTCGCTCCGCGTGTCTGTGATTTCTCGGTCTCCCGCTGTCTGTGATTCTCGCTCTGCTGTCTGTGATTCTCGGCTCCCGTGTCTGTGATTTCTCGGCTCCGCGTGTCTGTGATTTCTCAGCTCCGCGTGTCTGTGATTCTGTCTCATTTCTCGCTCCGCGTGTCTGTGATTTCTCGATCTCCCGTGTCTGTGATTTCTCGGCTCCGCGTGTCTGTGATTTCTCACTCCGCGTGTCTGTGATTTCTCGGCTCCTGCGTGTCTGTGATTTCTCGCTCCGTGTCGGATCTCGCTCGCTGTGATTTCTCGGCTCTGCGTGTCTGTGATTTCTCGTTCTCTGTCTGTGATTCTCGGCTCTCGCGTGTCTGTGATTTCTCGCTCCGCGTGTCTGTGATTTCTCGGCTCTCCGTGTCTGTGATTTCTCTCGCTCGCGTGTCTGTGATTTCTCGGCTCCGTGTCTGTGATTTCTCGCTCCGCGTGTCTGTGATTTCTCGGTTCGCGTGTCTGTGATTTCTCGGTTCTGCGTGTCTGTGATTTCTCGGTTCTGCGTGTCTGTGATTTCTCGGTCTGCGTGTCTGTGATTTCTCGGTTCTGCGTGTCTGTGATTTCTCGCTCCGCGTGTCTGATTTCTCGGCTCCGCGTGTCTGTATTTCTCGGCTCTGCGTGTCTGTGATTTCTCGCTCTGCGTGTCTGTGATTTCTCGTCTCTGCGTGTCTGTGATTTCTCGGCTCGCGTGTCTGTGATTTCTCGTCCGCGTGTCTGTATTTCTCGGCTCCGCGTGTCTGTGATTTCTCGCTCTGCGTGTCTGTGATTTCTCGTCTCTGCGTGTCTGTGATTTCTCGTCTCTGCGTGTCTGTGATTTCTCGGCTCTGCGTGTCTGTGATTTCTCGGTCGCGTGTCTGTGATTTCTCGGTCTTCGTGTCTGTGATTTCTCGTCTCTGCGTGTCTGTGATTTCTCTCGGTCTCTGCGTGTCTGTGATTTCTCGGCTCTGCGTGTCTGTGATTTCTCGTCTCTGCGTGTCTGTGATTTCTCGGCTCTGCGTGTCTGTGATTTCTCAGTCTCCGCGTGTCTGTGATTTCTCGGTTCTCGCGTGTCTGTTATTTCTCGGCTTCTGCGTGTCTGTGATTTCTCGGTCTCTGCGTGTCTGTGATTTCTCGGTTCTGCGTGTCTGTGATTTTCCGGCTCTGCGTGTCTGTGATTTCTCGGCTCCGCGTGTCTGTGATTTCTCAGCTCCGCGTGTCTGTGATTTCTCGGTCTCTGCGTGTCTGTGATTTCTCGGTTCTGCGTGTCTGTGATTTCTCGTCTCTGCGTGTCTGTGATTTCTCGTCTGTGCGTGTCTGTGATTTCTCGGCTCCGCGTGTCTGATTTCTCGGCTTCGCGTGTCTGTGATTTCTCGGCTCTGCGTGTCTGTGATTTCTCGTCTCTGCGTGTCTGTGATTTCTCGGCTCGCGTGTCTGTGATTTCTCGGCTCTGTGTTGATTTTGCTGCTGTCTGATTTCTCGGCTCTGCTTGTCTGTGATTTCTCATCTCCGCGTGTCTGTGATTTCTCGGCTCTGCGTGTCTGTGATTTCTCGTCTTCTGCGTGTCTGTGATTTCTCGGCTCCGCGTGTCTGTGATTTCTCGGTCTCTCGTGTCTGTGATTTCTCGGCTCTGCGTGTCTGTGATTTCTCGGCTCTGCGTGTCTGTGATTTCTCGGCTCCGCGTGTCTGTGATTTCTCGTCTCTGCGTGTCTGTGATTTCTCGGCTCTCGTGTCTGTGATTTCTCGGCTCCGCGTGTCTGTGATTTCTCGGCTCCGCGTGTCTGTGATTTCTCGGCTCCGCGTGTCTGTGATTTCTCGGCTCCGCGTGTCTGTGATTTCTGTCGCGTGTCTGTGATTCTCGGCTCCGCGTGTCCTGTGATTTCTCGGCTCCGCGTGTCTGTGATTTCTCGGCTCCGCGTGTCTGTGATTTCTCGCTCTGCGTGTCTGTGATTTCTCGGCTCCGCGTGTCTGTGATTTCTCGGTTCTGCGTGTCTGTGATTTCTCGGCTCTGCGTGTCTGTGATTTCTCGTCTCCGCGTGTCTGTGATTTCTCGGCTCCGCGTGTCTGTGATTTCTCGGCTCCGCGTGTCTGTGATTTCTCGGCTCCGCGTGTCTGTGATTTCTCGGCTCCGCGTGTCTGTGATTTCTCGGCTCCGCGTGTCTGTGATTTCTCGGCTCCGCGTGTCTGTGATTTCTCGGCTCCGCGTGTCTGTGATTTCTCGGCTCCGCGTGTCTGTGATTTCTCGGCTGCGCGTGTTTGTGATTTCTCGGCTCCGCGTGTCTGTGATTTCTCGGCTCCGCGTGTCTGTGATTTCTCGGCTCTGCGTGTCTGAGTTCACAATCTTACATGGTCAT
>JARQOD010000003.1:600172441-600238218 GCA_033576555.1 Oophaga sylvatica
ACCCTCCAACACATAACAAGACAATTGCTCTTTATGTATTGCCCCTACTCGAAGATCTATGTTATGAACAGCTAGTACCAAGCTACCTTGACCGAGAGGTCTAGAATCAATAGAGACTATAGGGACCGGTTTGGCCAATACACTCAGTTGCATACCATGCACCTGGCAAACCGAGCGTCCACCAGATTAGCCCCGGACCCACTATCAAGAAAAACAGAAATCCTCTCAGTTCTAGTACCAATCACCACCTCCGCAGGCACGAGAAACTGAGAGGGATTTGGGGACGAAATACACACTCCCAGGTTAACTCCTTTGCTCAAAGAGGCCCGGGATGGACACCCCCCAACAAAATGTCCCTCTCTCCCGCAAAAGAAACACCTTCTAGTCCTGTGGCGCACCGCCGATTCCCTCCTACAAAAAGATGTCCCTCCCAACTGCATGGGTTCCTCAGAACAGACCAGGGGAACCTCAGTATAAGGGACTTTAGTAGTAGGTGGAGTCATCACGGGAGGCGGAGTTACCTCGCGTCTTCCCCGAATTCGTCTATCAATGCCATAGCAGCCTCCAGTGATGGAGGAGAATCATACTGAGCCAACACATCTTTTAATTTGTCAGACAACCCTTGACAAAACTGGCTCCTAAGAGCTGGGTCATTCCACTGAGTATCTGTGGCCCATCTACGGAACTCAGAAGAATATTCCTCCGCTGGACGATTTCCTTGCCGTATTTTACGTAACTTTGTTTCAGCAAGGGAAACTCGATCCGGATCATCATATACCAGACCCAGGGCAGTAAAAAATCGATCCACTGACTGGAGATCTGGGGAGCCTGGAGGAATAGAGAACGCCCAAGATTGAGGGTCCCCTTGTAAGAGCGAGATAACAATTCCCACCCTCTGCTCTTCACTCCCAGATGACCGAGGCCGCAGCCGAAAGTACAATTTACATGCCTCCCGGAAAGTAAAAAATTTGTCCCGCCCACCAGTGAACCTGTCCGGGACAGCAACCTTAGGTTCAGATCTGGTTTGCTCCGGGGGGGACAAAACCTTGGACTTAATGTCTGCAAACTCCATGGACAACCCCTGCAACTGCCGGGCCAGCTGGGCTACTGGATCCATGACAGCTGGGAGAATCTTTAGTATGGGCCGGTGAAAATGTCACGCTGTATAGCAGATATATATATATGTGATGTCAGTAATCAATATCAAAAGGGCAACATCCTATATAACATGCGCATAGATATATGATAACATAGATTTACCTGACAATGTCCAGTGGGTCAATACGGAATCCGTTATACGCTGTCTCCGGCTAGAGGGTGACCGGGGTCTATGCTGACCCTAAACTGGGGTCCTAACTAATCCCTCTACCTGGAGGTACTGTTAAAGGTACAGAGGTCCAGGCCACCAGCGTAAACCCTGTCTCCTATCAATCCCTGCCAACTGTAATCTAGTCCTAAGAAGGACCCTGATTACCACCAAAGGGAATGAACAGGTAACGGTTAATGAACAGAAAGACATACAAGAAAGACAAGAAATAAAGTAAATAAAGTCTTACATACAACACTCACACACAGTAGGAACACCTAAGGTCTCAGAGATAAA
Organism: Oophaga sylvatica; assembly: GCA_033576555.1. Taxonomy (NCBI): domain Eukaryota; kingdom Metazoa; phylum Chordata; class Amphibia; order Anura; family Dendrobatidae; genus Oophaga; species Oophaga sylvatica. The sequence goes on from JARQOD010000003.1 coordinate 600,174,045, forward strand.
CTATAAGCTGTAAGAGTAAAAACAACTAAGGAGCTCTTAGCTTAAGTATTCTCAGAACCGATCCAGTCTGCTAGACTACATGAATGCTTTCACCGGCATCTAACAAGCAGACTGGCAGGTATATGAAGGAATCTAATTAGAACATAATCAAAAGCAGCCAGGCGAGGCTGGACCTAGTCTTAGCAAAGAGCTAGGTAAAATTAACTCCCTCATTACCAAACACAAAGAAACAGCAACTCAGCTGTGAGAAGTCAGAGTGTGTAATCGCGACGATCCTCGTGGCGATACACCCATGACAGTGTCATAGAATGTTACAGTTGGAAAGGACCTCCAGGGTCATCAGGACCTCCAGGGTCATCAGGACCTCCGGGTCATCAGGACCTCCGGGATCATCAGGACCTCCGGGGTCATTGTCTCCAACCCCCTGCTCAAAGCAGGATTCACTAAATCATCTCAGACAGATGTCTGTCCAGCCTCTGTGTGAAGACTTCCATTGAAGGAGAACTCACCACCTCTCGTGGCCGCCTGTTCCACTCATTGATCACCCTAACTGTCAAAAAGTTTTTTCTAATATCTAATCTGTGTCTCCTCCCATTCAGTTTCATCCCATTGCTTCTAGTCTTTCCTTGTGCAAATGAGAATAAAGATGATCCTTCTACAATGTGACAGCCCTTGAGATATTTGTAGACAGCTATTAAGTCTCCTCTCAGTCTTCTTTTTTGCAGCTAAACATTCCCAAATCCTGTAACCGTTCCTCATAGGACATGGTTTGCAGACCGGTCACCATTCTGGTGGCTCTTCTCTGAACTTGCTCCAGTTTGTTGATGTCTTTTTTAAAATGTGGTGCCCAAAACTGGACACAGTATTCCAGATGAGGTCTGACCAAAGAGGAGTAGAGGGCAATAATGACCTCACGTGATCTAGACTGTATGCTTCTGTTGATACATCCTAGAATTGCATTTGCCTTTTTTGCTGCTGCATCACACTGTTGACTCATGTTCAGTCTGTGATCAATTAGTATACCCAAGTCTTTTTCACATGTGCTGTTGCTTAGTTCTATTCCTCCCATTCTGTAGATGTAATTTTCGATTTTCTTGCCCAGATGTAGAATCTTGCATTTCTCCCTGGTAAATCCCATTCTATTAGTTACTGCCTATTGTTCAAGCTTATCTAGATCCTTCTGAATCCTTTCTCTGTCTTCTCTAGTGATAGGGTCCCTTCACACTCTTCAATGTCCCAACGATACGACGTGGATGGGATTGCTGGGACATCGTTAGCTGATCGCTGGTGAGCTGTCACATGGGCAGACTCACCAGCGATCAGGACCAGTGAGCACGCTAGTATCCAAATGTACACATCGGGTAACTAAGCACCGCACGGCACCTAGTTACCCGATATGTACCCTAGGTACCGGCTCTCAGCGCTCTACAACTGAAGCTGGGAGCCAGTAACCAGGGTACATATTGGGTAACTAAGCACCGCGCGGCACCTAGTTACCCGATATGTACCCTAGATACCGGCTCCCAGCGCTGTACAGCAGAAGCTGGGAGCCAGTAACCAGGGTACATATCGGGTAACTAGGTGCCACGCGGTGCTTAGTTACCCGATATGTACCCTAGATACCAGCTCTCAGCGCTCTACAGCAGAAGCTGGGAGCCGGTAACCAGGGTACATATCGGGTAACTAGGTGCCGCGCGGTGCTTAGTTACCCGATATGTACATTGGATCCCAGCTCGCTGATCGTTGGTCTCCCGCTGTCACACGCAGCGATGCACGCTGGCCAGCGGGAGACCAACGATGAAAAAATGGTCCAGGACATTCAACGACGATCACCGATACCCAGCAGGGGGGTCGGTCGTCGCTGCGTGTCACACTAAGCGAGATCGATGGATAGGTCACTGTTGCGTCACAAAATCGGTGACTGTTCAGCGACCTCCCTTAGTGTGACGGGGGCTTTAGCTATCCCTCCTAGCTTTACATCCTCTGCAAATTCAATCAGTTTACCTTCAGCTCCCTTATCTAAATCTCTCAGAAAAATGTTGAACATTGGGGCCAGGACGGAACCTTGTGGTCCCCACTACAAACACTCTGCCAGTTGGATGTGCAGCCATTTATCACTACTCCTTGAGTAGGATCGCTGAGCCAGTTATCAATGTCTGTCAGTGTATACACTTTGTGCGTAATGACGGGTGACATGTTCTGTGTAATGACGGGTGACATGTTCTGTGTAATGACGGGTGACATGTTCTGTGTAATGACGGGTGATATGTTCTGTGTAATGACGGGTGACATGTTCTGTGTAATGACGGGTGACATGTTCTGTGCAATGACGGGAGACATGTTCTGTGTAATGACGGGTGACATGTTCTATGTAATGACGGGTGACATGTTCTGTGTAATGACGGGTGACATGTTCTGTGTAATGACGGGTGATATGTTCTGTGTAATGACGGGTGACATGTTCTGTGTAATGACGGGTGACATGTTCTGTGTAATGACGGGTGATATGTTCTATGTAATGACGGGTGACATGTTCTGTGTAATGACGGGTGACATGTTCTGTGTAATGACGGGTGATATGTTCTGTGTAATGACGGGTGACATGTTCTGTGTAATGACGGGTGACATGTTCTGTGTAATGACGGGTGATATGTTCTGTGTAATGACGGGTGACATGTTCTGTGTAATGACGGGTGACATGTTCTGTGTAATGACGGGTGACATGTTCTGTGTAATGACGGGTGACATGTTCTATGTAATGACGGGTGACATGTTCTGTGTAATGACGGGTGACATGTTCTGTGTAATGACGGGTGATATGTTCTGTGTAATGACGGGTGACATGTTCTGTGTAATGACGGGTGACATGTTCTATGTAATGACGGGTGATATGTTCTGTGTAATGACGGGTGACATGTTCTGTGTAGTGACGGGTGACATGTTCTGTGTAATGACGGGTGATATTTCTGTGTAATGACGGGTGACATGTTCTGTGTAGTGACGGGTGACATGTTCTGTGTAGTGACGGGTGACATGTTCTGTGTAATGACGGGTGACATGTTCTTTGTGCGTAATGACGGGTGACATGTTCTGTGCAATGACGGGTGACATGTTCTTTGTGTGCAATGACGGGAGACATGTTCTGTGTAATGACAGGTGACATGTTCTTTGTGTGCAATGACGGGTGACATGTTCTGTGTAATGACAGGTGACATGTTCTTTGTGCGTAATGACGGGTGACATGTGTGTGTAATGACGGGTGACATGTTCTGTGTAATGACGGGTGACATGTTCTTTGTGTGCAATGACGGGTGACATGTTCTTTGTGTGTTATGACGGGTGACATGTTCTGTGCAATGACGGGTGACATGTTCTTTGTGGTGAATGACGCGGTGTAGACATGTTCTTTGTGCGTAATGACGGGTGACATGTTCTTGTGTAATGACGGGTGACATGTTTGTGTAATGACTGGTGATATGTTCTGTGTAATGACGGTGACTTGTTTCTGTGTAATGACGGGTGACATGTTCTTTGTGTGTAATGACGGGTGACATGTTCTTTGTGCAATGACGGGTGACATGTTCTTGTGTGCAATGACGGGTGACATGTTCTTGTGTGTAATGACGGGTGACATGTTCTGTGCAATGATGGGTGACATGTTCTTTGTGCGTAATGACGGGTGACATGTTCTGTGTAATGACGGTGACATGTTCTTTGTTGGTGACAATGACGAGGTGACATGTTCTTTGTGCGTAATGACGGGTGACATGTCTGTGTAATGACGGTGATGTTCTGTGTAATGACGGGTGACATGTTCTTTGTGTGCAATGACGGGTGACATGTTGTTTGTGTCGTAATGACGGGTGACATGTTCTGTGAATGAGGGTGACATGTTCTTGTGTGAATGACGGTGACATGTTCTTTGTGTGAATGACGGGTGACATGTTCTTTGGCGAATGATGGGTGAGTCATGTTATGACGGGTACTTTTGTGTGTAATGACGGGTGACATGTTCTTTGTTGCAATGACGGGTGACATGTTCTTGTGTAATGACGGGTGACATTTCTGTGTAATGACGGGTGACATGTTCTTGTGTAATGACGGGTGACGTGTTCTGTGAATGACGGGTGACATGTTCTTTGTGTGAATGACGGGTGACATGTTCTTTGTGTGTAATGACGGTGACATGTTCTTTGTATGCGTAATGACGGGTGACATGTTCTTTGTGGTAATGACGGTGACAGTTCTTTGTGTAATGACGGGTGACTGTTCTTGTTCTAATGACGGGTGACATGTTTCTGTGTAATGACGGGTGACTGTTCTTTGGTGTAATGACGGTGTACATGTTCTTTGTGTAATGACGGGTGACATGTTCTTTGTGTGTAATGACGGGTGACTATGTTCTTGTGTGTAATGACGGGTGACGTGTTTTTGTGTAATGACGGTGACTGTTCTTGTGTGTAATGATGGGTGACGTGTTCTTTGGTGTAATGACGGGTGACATGTTCTGTGTAATGACGGGTGACATGTTCTTTGTGTGTAATGACGGGTGACGATGTTCTTTTGTGTAATGACGGGTGACGTGTTCTTTGTGTGTAATGACGGGTGACTGTTCTTTGTGTGTAATGAGGGTGACATGTTCTTTGTGTAATGACGGGTGACATGTTCTTTGTGTAATGACGGGTGACGTGTTCTTGTGTGTAATGACGGTGACATGTTCTTTGTGTGTAATGACGGGTGACTGTTCTTTGTGTGTAATGACGGGTGACGTGTTCTTTGTGTGTAATCACGGGTGACGTGTTCTTTGTGTGTAATGACGGGTGACGTGTTCTTTGTGTTAATGACGGGTGACGTGTTCTTGTGGTAATGAGGGTGACGTGTTCTTTGTGTGTAATGACGGTGACGTGTTCTTGTGTGTAATGACGGGTGACGTGTTCTTTGTGTGTAATGACGGGTGACGTGTTCTTTGTGTGTAATGACGGGTGACGTGTTCTTTGTGTGTATGACGGTGACTGTTCTTGTTGTAATGACGGTGACGTGTTCTTTGTGTGTAATGACGGGTGACGTGTTCTTTGTGTGTAATGACGGGTGACGATGTTCTTTGTGTGTAATGACGTGATGTCTTGTGGATGACGGTGATGTTCTTTGTGTGTAATACGGGTGACGTGTTCTTTGTGTGTAATGACAGGTGACGTGTTCTTTGTGTGTAATGACGGGTGACGTGTTCTTTGTGTGTAATGACGGGTGACGTGTTCTTTTGTGTGACGGGTGACGTTTCTTTGTGTGTATGAGGTGACGTGTTCTTTGTGTGTAATGACGGGTGACGTGTTCTTTGTGTGTAATGACGGGTGACGTGTTTCTTTGTGTGTAATGACGGGTGACGTGTTCTTTGTGTGTAATGACGGGTGACGTGTTCTTTGTGTTAATGACGGGTGACGTGTTCTTTGTGTGTAATGACGGGTGACGTGTTCTTTGTGTCTAGTGACGGGTGACGTGTTCTTTGTGTGTAATGACGGGTGACGTGTTCTTTGTGTGTAATGACGGGTGACGTGTTCTTTGTGTGTAATGACGGGTGACGTGTTCTTTGTGTGTAATGACGGGTGACGTGTTCTTTGTGTGTAATGACGTGGTGACGTGTTCTTTGATGTGTACTCTTGTAGACGGGTGACGTTTCTTTGTGTTGTAATGACGGGTGACTGTTCTTTGTGTGTAATGACGGGTGACATGTTCTTTGTGTTAATGACGGGTGACGTGTTCTTTGTGTTAATGACGGGTGACGTGTTCTTTGTGTGTAGTGACGGTGACGTGTTCTTTGTGTCTATGACGGGTGACGTGTTCTTTGTGTGTAATGACGGGTGACGTGTTCTTTGTGTGTAATGACGGGTGACGTGTTCTTTGTGTGTAATGACGGGTGACGTGTTCTTTGTGTCTAATGACGGGTGACGTGTTCTTTGTGTGTAATGACGGGTGACGTGTTCTTTGTGTGTAGTGACGGGTGACGTGTTCTTTGTAATGACGGGTGACGTGTTCTTTGTGTGTAATGACGGGTGACGTGTTCTTTGTGTGTAATGACGGGTGACGTGTTCTTTGTGTGTAGTGACGGGTGACGTGTTCTTTGTTATGACGGGTGACGTGTTCTTTGTGTGTAATGACGGGTGACGTGTTCTTTGTGTGTAGTGACGGGTGACGTGTTCTTTGTAATGACGGGTGACGTGTTCTTTGTGTGTAATGACGGGTGACGTGTTCTTTGTGTGTAATGACGGGTGACGTGTTCTTTGTGTGTAGTGACGGGTGACGTGTTCTTTGTAATGACGGGATGATTTGTGTTCTTTTGTGTGTAATGACGGGTGACGTGTTCTTTGTGTGTAGTGACGGTGACGTGTTCTTTGTAATGACGGGTGACGTGTTCTTTGTGTGTAGTGACGGGTGACGTGTTCTTTGTGTGGTATGACGGGTGACGTGTTCTTTGTGTGTATGACGGGTGACGTGTTCTTTGTAATGACTGGGTGACGTGTTCTTTGTGTGTAGTGACGGGTGACGTGTTCTTTGTGTTAATGACGGGTGACGTGTTCTTTGTAATGACGGGTGACGTGTTCTTGTGTGTAATGACGGGTGACGTGTTCTTTGTGTGTAAGTGACGGGTGACGTGTTCTTTGTGTGTAGTGACGGTGACGTGTTCTTTGTGTGTAGTGACGGGTGACGTGTTCTTTGTGTGTAATGACGGTGTGACGTGTTCTTTGTGTGTAATGACGGGTGACGTGTTCTTTGTGTGTAGTGACGGGTGACGTGTTCTTTGTGTGTAGTGACGGGTGACGTGTTCTTTGTAATGATGGGTGACATGTTCTTTGCTGTGTCCTTATATTGGCATGGAATGGAGACTGGCGTGATGTTTGCGTGTCCTGAGAAGCGTCATCCTCTGTAGCGTGGCGCAGTGCCGGGTCTGTGTGTCTGTACAGCAGGCTGTGCATGCAGATCGCAGAGTTCTACGCTTTTCTTTCTGGAGGTTCTTGATCATCAGACTTTTTGCTTTCTCTCCCTGTTACAGGATCCATCTGTTTTGCCAATATGGCGATTGCCATGATGGAGCCGGCACTGCCAATCTGGATGATGGAAACTATGTGCTCCCGGAAGTGGCAGCTCGGTAAGACGCCCATTAACCCCTTCCCTTCAGTCATCTACGCTGCGTTCTAAATTATTCCAGAAATGTTATTGTGTTCCTCTGATTTTCCGTCCAATCATCGACTCTTAGAGGATAAATCACATTTATTGGACAAATCTCCCAATAAGAACAGGATTTATTCCAAGAGTAAAACCCTCAGAAAGCAGCAAATTCTCCTGGAGATCGAGAGTCCGGACATTTTGTAGGCTGTGAAGATCTGAGATCGGTCATTTCTAGGATCTGCAGCGTTAATGTCACATTCCTGACATCAGAAGCTTTTCCACCAGGAACCTCCCCAGTCCGAGTCCATGTCACATCGGAGCTTCTGGGATTTCACGATTCTGCATCCATTGATCTTCTGCGTTTTTGGAGAGTTTCTGCTTGAATTTCTTTGCCGAATGTCAGAATCGCCCCCAGAGCTGCTGTTCTGATGTGATCAGCCCCCACCTCATAGATCTGCAGAGGATACCCCAAAGGTTCTCAATAGTACTGAGGTCAGAGGAGGGTGGTGGCCGCATCGTGAGTGTCCTCCCTTTATGCCCATAGCAGTGGAGGTTTCTCTGCAGCATGAGGTGGGGCACTGTCAACATGAAGATGATTTTGCTACTGACGGCGTGATTCACGGTTCTTCTTGTTGCACCATGGAAGAAAGTGGACATCAGAAACTATATACTTTCAAGGTCATTTTAACACAGGACTCTAAAGGGGCTGCAGGCTCTCTGCCTGTGATTCTGGCCCAAAACATGACTCCGCCACCTCCTTGCTGATGGCCGTCCACCAACCATCCACGACTCCATCCATCTGGATCATCGAGGGATACACAGCATCATCAGTAAACATGACTGGTTTACAATGAGTCTTCATGTATGTCGGGGCCACTGCAGCCGTCTCTGCTTGTTGGCTGAATAGTAGGTTTATACAGAACTGCAGCCCTTGGAGGATCCTACACCTTGAGGTTTGTGGACTTCAGAGGCTCGTGCAGCTTCACCTACCTGTCTGCTGCTTTGTAATAGGATTTGACCAGCTGATTTCTTAATTTGATGGATTGCTCTTGCACAATCCTTCCTCATTGTGCCTTTATCTGCAGAAACCTTCGTCATTATGCCTCTATTTGCATGATTACATCTCTCTCTATATCATCCACAAATCTCTTCACAGCACGATGATTACGCTTATGTTTCCATGAAATATCTTCTGTTTTCATACCTAGTCTGAGTCATTGCACTGTCTAATGCTTTTCATCAGCAGAGATTCATTTTCTTTGCCATATTGCAAAATATTGGACGTGTGCGCGGCCCCATAGAATTAAATTGGTCTGAGTGTGATCCGATGTTTTGTCAGATCGCACTCGGACCGAAAATACGGTGTCTCCACGAGCCCTTAAGGAAATAAATCAGTGCTGGCTTTTCTGCCATCAGTCACCCCCTTGGTATCAGGGGGTCCAGTGACAGACGCCTTTATAGCACTTACACTCCTAAGATGATATCACAGGAGACAAAGAACATGCCGTATGCGAGTGCCTCTGTGGTCCTGCATTCCCCTGCCATCATGTGGAGGTGCGGTATAGCCCCTGCAGCCTCGTCCCATCCTGGGACCCCCATACTTCCCGCGTCTCTTACAGCTCTGCAGAATCCAGTAATTACTGCAGATCCGAGGCTGAAAGTGATTGACTCATCGGAGACTGAATAAAGCGGAGCTGTGGGGCAGGTAAGATGGACGGGCGCAGTTCTGGAATACGGCAGTAACGATCCCCCGCGATAGCGGTTCCCGGATATTAAACCTTGCCTTGAATGTCTCATTGCAGCTGATAGTGGCATTGTTTCTCCGCAGGTGTGGCGTTCCTCCCGGCCAGCATCTCTTATCTCATAGGAACCAATATCTTCGGGCCCCTGGCTCACAGGATGGGGAGGTAAAACTGCTCCAGATCTAATCAGTAATGGCAGATCGTGAGGTCATCACGTTCCAGATAACGGCCCTGACACCGCACATAAAATATCTCATTCCCAAATCTTCTACATCCTCCATAGCACAATAACTGCAGCACCACAAAGGGTTAATCAAAAGTTATAAAAAAACAGCTGCTCCTCCTGTCTAATAATCAGTGATATCCATCATACCTGGAAAATAAACCTGACACCTACAGATAATAGGTCCCCAAACCCCATGTACAAGAATATAACTACTATAATACTGCTCCTATGTACAAGAATATAACTACTATAATACTGCTCCTATGTACAAGAATATAACTACTAAATATGCCCTATTACAGATATAACTATAATACTGCCCCTATATACAAGAATATAACTACTATAATACTGCTCCTATGTACAAGAATATAACTACTATAATACTGCCCGTATATACAAGAATATAACTACTATAATACTGCTCCCTATGTACAAGAATATAACTACTATAATACTGCTCCTATATACAAGAATATAACTACTATAATACTGCTCCTATATACAAGAATATAACTACTATAATACTGCTCCTATGTACAAGAATATAACTACTATAATACTGCCCCTATGTACAAGAATATAACTACTATAATACTGCTCCCTATGTACAAGAATATAACTACTATAATACTGCTCCCTATGTACAAGAATATAACTACTATAATACTGCCTCTATGTACAAGAATATAACTATATAATACTGCTCCTATTACAAGAATATAACTACTATAATACTGCTCCTATGTACAAGAATATAACTACTATAATACTGCTCCTATTACAAGAATATAACTACTATAATACTGCCCTATGTACAAGAATATAACTACTATAATACTGCCCTATGTACAAGAATATAACTACTATAATACTGCTTCTATGTACAAGAATATAACTACTATAATACTGCCCTATGTACAAGAATATACTACTATAATACTGCCCCTATGTACAAGAATATATCTACTATAATACTGCCTCTATGTACAAGAATATAACTACTATAATACTGCTCCTATGTACAGGAATATAACTACTATAATACTGCTCCTATGTACAAGAATATAACTACTATAATACTGCTCTATGTACAAGAATATAACTATATAATACTGCTCCTATGTACAAGAATATAACTACTATAATACTGCTCCTATGTACAAGAATATAACTACTATAATACTGCTCCTATGTACAAGAATATAACTACTATAATACTGCCCCTATGTACAAGAATATACTACTATAATACTGCCCCTATGTACAAGAATATAACTACTATAATACTGCCCCTATGTACAAGAATATAACTACTATAATACTGCCCCTATGTACAAGAATATAACTACTATAATACTGCTCCTATGTACAAGAATATAACTACTATAATACTGCCCCTATGTACAAGAATATAACTACTATAATACTGCTCCTATGTACAAGAATATAACTACTATAATACTGCTCCTATGTACAAGAATATAACTACTATAATACTGCTCCTATGTACAAGAATATAACTACTATAATACTGCTCCTATGTACAAGAATATAACTACTATAATACTGCCCTATATACAAGAATATAACTACTATAATACTGCCCTATTACAAGAATATAACTACTATAATACTGCCCTATGTACAAGAATATAACTACTATAATCTGCCCCATATACAAGAATATAACTACTATAATACTGCCCTATGTACAAGAATATAAACTATAATATACTGCCCTATGTACAAGAATATAACTACTATAATACTGCCCTATTACAAAATATAACTACTATAATACTGCCCCTATTACAAGAATAATAATACTTAATATGCTCCATGTATAAAATATAACTACTATAATATACCTATACAAATATACCTATAATACAGCCCTATATACAAATATACTATATAAATACTCTCATTACAAATTAACTCTATAATACTGCCCTATACAAAATATAATACTAAATATCACTATATACAAGAATATAATACTATAATACTGCCCCATGTACAAGAATATAACTACTATAATACTGCCCATATCAAGAATATAACTACTATAATACTGCTCCTATTACAAGAATATAACTACTATAATACTGCTCCTATGTACAAGAATATAACTACTATAATACTGCCCTATGTACAAAATATAACTACTATAAACTGCTCCTATTACAAGAATATAACTAATATATACTGCTCTAGTACTAAAATATAACACAAATAATACTGCTCACATGTACAAGAATATAACTACTATAATACTGCCCTATGTACAAGAATATAACTACTAAATACTGCCCCTATGTACAAGAATATAACTACTATAATACTGCCCTATGTACAAGAATATAACTACATAATACTGCCCCTGTACAGTATAATACATAATACTTACTATAAAATCTATTACAAATATACTCCTATAATAGATCATAACTACATAAATATACTCCTATTACTCAATAAACTACTATAAGCTATACAAATATAACTAATATAAACTCCCTAAAATAAACGCCCTATGTACAAGAATAAACTACTATAATACTGCCCCTATGTACAAGAATATAACTACTATAATACTCCCTATGTACAAAATATAACTACTATAATACTGCCCTATTACAAGAATATAACTACAAATCGCCTATGTACAAGAATATAACTACTATAATACTGCCCCTATGTACAAGAATATAACTACTATAATACTGCCCCTATTACAAGAATATAACTACTATAATACTGCCCCTATGTACAAGAATATAACTACTATAATACTTGCCCTATGTACAAGAATATAACTACTATAATACTGCCCCTATGTACAAGAATATAACTACTATAATACTGCCCTATGTACAAGAATATAACTACTATAATACTGCCCTATGTACCAAAATATAACTACTATAATACTGCCCTATGTACAAGAATATAACTACTATAATACTGCTCCTATGTACAGAATATAACTACTATAATACTGCCCTATGTACAAAATATAATTACTATAATACTGCCCTATGTACAAGAATATAACTACTATAATACTGCCCTATGTACAAAATATAACTACTATAATACTGCCCTATGTACAAGAATATAACTACTATAATACTGCTCCTATGTACAAGAATATAACTACTATAATACTGCCCTATGTACAAAATATAACTACTATAATACTGCCCTATGTACAAGAATATAACTACTATAATACTGCCCTATGTACAAAATATAACTACTATAATACTGCCCCTATGTACAAAAATATAACTACTATAATACTGCCCCTATGTACAAGAATATAACTACTATAATACTGCCCCTATGTACAAAAATATAACTACTATAATACTGCCCCTATTACAAGAATATAACTACTATAATACTGCTCCTATGTACAAAATATAACTACTATAATACTGCCCTATTACAAGAATATAACTACTATAATACTGCTCCTATGATACAAGAATATAACTACTATAATACTGCCCTATATACAAGAATATAACTACTATAATACTGCTCCTATTATACAAGAATATAACTACTATAATACTGCCCCTAATACAAGAATATAACTACTATAATACTGCTCCTATTACAAGAATATAACTACTATAATACTGCCCTAATACAAGAATATAACTACTATAATACTGCCCTAATACAAGAATATAACTACTATAATACTGCTCCTATGTACAAGAATATAACTACTATAATACTGCCCCTACATTACAAGAATATAACTACTATAATACTGCCCTATGTACAAGAATATAACTACTATAATACTGCCCCTATGTACAAGAATATAACTCTATAATACTGTCCTAATACAAGAATATAACTACTATAATACTGCCCCTATGTACAAGAATATAACTGCTATAATACTGTCCCTACATACAAGAATATAACTACTATAATACTGCCCCTATGTACAAGAATATAACTACTATAATACTGCCCCTACATACAAGAATATAACTACTATAATACTGCCCCTATTACAAGAATATAACTACTATAATACTGCCCCCTATATACAAGAATATAACTACTATAATACTGCCCTATGTACAAGAATATAACTACTATAATACTGCCCCTAATACAAGAATATAACTACTATAATACTGCCCTATGTACAAGAATATAACTACTATAATACTGTCCCCATAAGATATACATATAATCTGCCTATTCAAATATACTACTATAATACTGCCCCATGTACAAGAATATAACTACTATAATACTGCCCCTATGTACAAGAATATAACTGCTATAATACTGCCCCTATGTACAAGAATATAACTACTATAATACTGCCCTATGTACAAGAATATAACTACTATAATACTGCCCTATTACAAGAATATAAACTACTATAATACTGCCCCCATACAAGAATATAACTACTATAATACTGCCCCTATGTACAAGAATATAACTACTATAATATTGTCCCTATGTACAAGAATATATCTACTATAATGCTGCCCCTTGTGTATACAGTGGGTACGGAAAGTATTCACACCCCTTTACATTTTTCACTCTGTTTCATTGCAGCCATTTGGTAAATTCAGTAAAGTTCATTTTTCCTCATTAATGTACACTCTGCCCCCATCTTTACTGAAAAAACAGAAATGTAGAAATTTTTGCAAATTTATTAAAAAAGAAAAACCTGAAATCACACATGGTCATAAGTATTCAGCCCCTTTGCTCAGTATTGGGTAGAAGCCCCTTTTGAGCTAGTACAGCCATGAGTCTTCTTGGGAATGATGTAACAAGTTTTTCACCCCTGGATTTGGGGATCCTCTGTCATTCTTCCTGGCAGATCCTCTCCAGTTCCGTCAGGTTGGATGGTGAACGTTGGTGGACAGCCATTTTCAGGTCTCTCCAGAGATGCTCAGTTGGGTTTAGGTCAGGGCTCTGGCTGGGTCAGTCAGGAATGGTCACAGAGTTGTTCTGAAGACACTCCTTTGTTATTTTAGCTGTGTGCTTAGGGTCATTGTCTTGTTGGAAGATGAACCTTTGGCCAAGTCTGAGGTCCAGAGCACTCTGGAAGAGGTTTTCATCCAGGATATCTCTGTACTTGGCCGCATTCATGGTTCCTTCAATGGCAACCAGTCGTCCTGTCCCTGCAGCTGATAAACACCCCCATAGCATGATGCTGCCTCCACCATGTTTCACTGTTGGGATTGTATTGGGCAGGTGATGAGCAGTGCCTGGTTTTCTGCACACATACCGCTTACAATTATCACCAAAAAGTTCTATCTTCGTCTCATCAGCCAGAGAATCTTATTTCTCATAGTCTGGGAGTCCTTCATGTGTTTAGTAAACTCTATGCGGCTTTCATATGTCTGGCACTGAGGAGAGGCTTCCGTCGGGCCACTCTGCCATAAAGGCCGACTGGTGGAGGGCTGCAGTGATAGGTGACTTTGCGGAACTTTCTCCCATCTCCCTCCTGCATCTGTGGAGCTCAGCCACAGTGATCTTGGGGTTCTTCTTTACCTCTCTCACCAAGGCTCTTCTCCCACGATTGCTCAGTTTGGCTGGACGGCCAGGTCTAGGAAGACTTCTGCTGGTCCCAAACTTCTTCCATGTAAGGATTATGGAGGCCACTGTGCTCTTAGGAACCTTGAGTTCTGCAGAAATTCTTTTGTAACCTTGGCCAGATCTGTGCCTTGCCACAATTCTGTCTCTGAGCTCCTTGGCCAGTTGCTTTGGCCTCATGATCCTCATTTGGTGTGACATGCACTGTGAGCTGTGAGGTCTTATATAGACAGGTGTGTCGCCTTTACAAATCAAGTCCTATCAGTGTAATTACACACAGCTGGACTCCAATGAAGGAGTAGAACCATCTCAAGGAGGATCACAAGGAAATGGACAGCATGTGACGTAAATATGAGTGTCTGAGCAAAGGGTCTGAAGACTTATGATCATGTGATATTTCAATTTTTCTTTTTTAACAAATTTGCAAAAATTTCTACATTTCTGTTTTTATCAGTAAAGATGGGGAGCAGAGTGTACATTAATGAGAAAAAATGAACTTTACTGAATTTACCAAATGGCTGCAATGAAACAGAGAGTGAAAAATGTAAAGGGGTCTGAATACTTTCCGAACCCACTGTAGGATTATATCCGCTACTATGGGTAAGAGTAGAGCATTGATCGTCTTAGTTCTCTCGGCCTCCGCTGTCTCGGTGTTGTTCGCTCTTGGACGAGGCTTCTCACCGTATTGTCTGGTTGCAGGTGGCTGTGCGCATTCATCGGGATGATTTTGGTGGGGATCAGCGTTATATGTGTGAGTTCAGCAGGACGCGATATGGCGGATTTATCTTGCATGATATTTTATCACGTTCATCTCTTCACATCGCCTTTCGTACTCAGGTGCCTTTCGCGAAGGATATTTATGGACTAATAGCACCAAATTTTGGCGTTGGATTTGCCATCGGTAAGTTGCGTATTCTGACATGTATCTCATCCAGGGTTCTGTATCCGTCTGTGCTCATAGGACGCAGTCTGTCAACAGTTGTCACCAATGCTGATGTCAGATCATTGTGCTAATCCAGGGATGTCAAACTCAAATACACAGCGGGACATAATGAAAAGCTTGGAAACGCCGCAGGCGAACCAAGTTATCTATTAGAAAAATGTCCACAATTGAGAAAGTTTTATCTTATCATCAAATGTAAACATGACATTTTTCATATAAAACAAATTTAAAGGGGTTGCCTTACCAACAAAGTACAATTTAAGTAATAGATTTTAGTGTAAAATATTGGAATATGTTATATAAAAGCTGTAAAAAGCATATAGTCGAATTGCCTAGTTTAATATCTAAAAACAAAGGATGAAAAGAATTGAATAATACAAATAAAGTATGAAGAAAAACAAATGGGCCCCCAAACACAAAGATATCTCCAAAGTGACTTCCTCTACTTACACGGTATGATGACTGTACTGTACCCCCATCGCTCATAGAATGGTGACCCCATCACAGTATGATTCTCCAACTGTAAAACCCATATAGCCCTCCATACAGTATAATGGGCCCCATATAACCCTCCATACAGTATAATGGTCCCATATAGTGCTCCATACAGTGTCATGGCCCCACATAGTCCTCCATAGAGTATAATAGCCCCACATAGTCATCCATAGAGTATAATGGCACCATATAGTCCTCCATACAGTATAATGGCCTCACATAGTGCTCCATACAGTATAATGGCCCCATATAGTGCTCTATACAGTGTCATTGCCCTACATAGTCCTGCATAGAGTATAATGGCCCCACATAGTCATCCATAGAATATAATGGCACTAAATAGTCCTCCATACAGTATAATGGCCTCACATAGTGCTCCATACAGTATAATGGCATCACATAGCGCTCCATACAGTATAATGGTCCCACATAGTGCTCCATACATTATAATGCACCTTACTTAGTGCTCCATACAGTATAATGGCCTCACATAGTACTCCATACAGTATAATGGCCTCTGTTGTGAATGTGTTAGAAATGAGTTCTGAGCAGAAGCTCCCTCTGGTGGTTGCAGACAGTGCTGAACCATTTAGTGAAGATTGGCAATCAGGAGTTACAGACTGGTCCTTTATAAGGGAGGTTCCCTCCCATCAGGGTTGCCGGTGATCAATTGTTCTTGTCTCAATTGTGGTTCCTGGTTCACTTGGAAGCTTGCTGAATCTTGCCTCTTCTCCTGCTCTCAGATAAGACATTTTCTGTTTTTATTTTTGTGCTTGCTTTTTGCATTGTTTCCTGCACTTTTTGGAGGTCAGCCAGGTCCCCTCGGGGCTTGTGCTCCTCTCAGTTTGTCTGAGCCACTGTTGTTTGTTCATTTGCCTTTTCCAGTTTGTTCAGTGGCTTCGGCTTAGTTCTGTTACACCAGAGAACTAATTTAGGTGGTAGAGGTCGTGTGATCTCAGGTGTTTTTGCAATTAGTAGTGTTGGTACTTTTTAGGGTTTTTTGGATTGCAGTAAGTATCCTTCCTATCCTTTTCTGTCTAGGAAGATTGGGCCCCAACGTTTGCTCATACTATTTTCTGTCTGTGTCTGTATTTACTCTTGTCTAACCGCCATTACATGTTTGGGGGCTTCCTATGTTCTTTGGGGATCTGCTCCGGGGCAGATAGCTTTCTTCTTTCTGTCTTTAGGTGTAGTTAGCTTCTCAGGCTGTGACGAGGCATCTAGGACCAACGTAGGTACGCTCCACGGCTGCCTTTAGTTGTGGTGGTTAGTCAGGGTACTGCAATCCAGTAGATTCCAACCTCTCTGGTGTATTGCCGTTTTTGCTTGCTCTCCTCAGCTACCAAATCATAATAGTATCACCGGCCAAACTGAAAATTATATGGTACTCAACAGAAGGGAAAAATAGTAAAAGGAAAAAGAAAAAGGGAAGTTGTCAGAATTTTTTTTTTTCTCTGTTGCATTTCCTTTTTTTTCTCTGGATGCTGAGGAGGATTTTTTTTTTTCTCTCAATGGAGTTTGCACAGTTGTCTGGCCGTGTGGATCAGCTTGCCACTGAGGTTCGGAGTATTGCTACCTATCTTGCTGGGTTGCCGGTTGTGGAACCTAGGATCCCCATGCCAGATTTATTTTTGGGGTATTGAGCTAAATTTCTGAATTTCAAAAATAACTGTAAGTTGTTTTTTGCCTTAAAACCTAAGTCCTCAGGGAACGCAGCACAGCAGGTTCAAATTGTCATCTCTCTCCTGCGCGGTGATCCTCAGGATTGGGCTTTTTCCCTGACACCTGGGGACCCTGTTTTGAGTAATGTTGATGCATTTTTTCTGGCTCTGGGGTTATTGTACGATGAACCTAATGTCACTGATCAAGCTGAAAAAACCTTGTTGGCATTAAATCAGGGGCTTGAGGACGCTGAGTTGTACTGTCAGAAATTCCGAAAGTGGGCAGTCCTGACCAAATGGAATGATGATGCTTTGGCAGCCCTTTTTCGGAAGGGTCTGTCAGAGAAAGTAAAAGATGTTATGGTGGGTTTCCCTGCTCCCTCTGGTCTCAATGATTCTATGTCATTAGCGATTCAAATTGACAGACGTTTGCGTGAGCGTAGAGGTATGCGTGGAATAGTGTTGCCTTGTGAACCAGCTTCTGAACCCATGCAGTGTGATAGAGTGGCTTCTGGGGCACAGCGTCATGAGTTTCGAAAAAACGCAATGGGTTATGTTTCTACTGTGGTGACGCCTCTCATGCTATTTCAGTCTGCCCTAAGCGGGGAAGACGTTTTGCACGCTCAGTTGTCTTGGGTAGTGTTCAGACTAAATTTCTGTTGACTGTTACCCTGATTTGCTCCCTGTCCACATTTTCTGCTCAGGCTTTTGTTGATTCGGGAGCAGCTATTAACCTGATGGATTTAGATTTTGCTAAACGTTGTGGGTTTCCCTTGATACCCCTACTGAAGTCTATTCCCCTACTGGGGATTGATTCTACCCCTTTGGCTGAGAATAAACCCAGTTCTCTACTCAGGTGATAATGAGGGTTGAACCTGATCATCAGGAGAGTTACAAATTTCTGGTGCTGTATAATCTGCATGACATTATTGTACTGGGTTTCCCTTGGTTACAGTCTCATAATCCTGTTTTGGATTGGAAATCTGTGTCTGTAACCAGTTGGGGCTGCCAATGTGTTAATGCCAACACTCCTGTTTTTTTTGCCTCTCCCCAGGCTCAGGATGTTCCTGACTTTTTGACTGATTTTTCTGATGTGTTTAGCGAAAGTAAATCTGCATTCTTGCCCCCCCATAGGAGCTATAATTGCGCGTTTGAATTAGTGCCTGGTAGTAAATTCCCTAAAGGTCGCCTTTTTAACTTGTCTGTACCTGAACATGACGCTATGCGGTCTTATATCAAGGAGTCATTGGAGAAGGGTCATATCAGACCATCCTCTTCACCCTTGGGTGCCGGTTTTTTCTTTGTGCCCAAAAAGGATGGTTCATTAAGGCCATGTATTGATTATCGTCTCTTGAACAATATCACTGTGAAATATCAATATCCGTTACCCTTGATTTCTGACCTGTTTTCCAGGGTGAAAAGTGCTACTTGGTTTACCAAGCTTGACCTCAGGGGGGCGTATAACCTTATTCGCATTAAGCACGGGGATGAATGGAAGACAGCGTTTAATACCCCAGAGGGGCATTTTGAGTACCTAGTGATGCCCTTTGGGCTCACTAATGCTCCTTCCGTCTTCCAGTCCTTCATGAATGATATTTTCAGGGATTTTGTGGATAAATTTCTGATTGTTTATTTGGATGATATCTTGATTTTTTCCAATGACTGGGAATCTCATGTGAAACATGTTCGGACTGTGTTCCAGATTTTGAGAGAGAATGCTCTGTATGTGAAGGGATCAAAGTGTCTTTTTGGCGTACAGAGGATCTCATTTCTGGGATTCATTTTGTCCCCATCTGTTATTGAAATGGACCCGGTCAAGGTTCAGGCCATCTGTGATTGGGTCCAACCTACTTCATTAAAGGCTCTTCAGAGATTCTTGGGTTTTGCCAATTTTTATCGTAAATTTATTGGTAATTTCTCTGTTATTGTTAAACCATTGACTGATTTGACCAAAAAGGGTTCTGATGTGGTGAATTGGCCTCCTGAGGCAGTCTCTGCGTTTCAGGAACTTAAGCAGAGATTCACTTCTGCTCCTGTTCTACGGCAGCCTGATGTTTCTCTGCCATTTCAGGTGGAGGTTGATGCCTCTGAAATTGGGGCAGGTGCCGTTTTGTCCCAAAGAGATCCGGAGACCTCTAAAAGTAACCCTTGTGCCTTTTTCTCTCGAAAATTTTCTCCAACTGAACGTAATTATGACGTGGGTAATCGGGAGTTATTGGCCATGAAGTGGGCTTTTGAAGAATGGAGACATTGGCTGGAGGGAGCCAAACATCAGGTGGTGGTCCTCACAGGCCATAAGAATCTGGTTTATCTGGAGTCAGCCAAGCAACTTAATCCTAGACAGGCCAGGTGTCACGCTGTCTCAGGATAGAGGTGGACCGGGGTCTATGCTGACCCTAAACTGGGGTCCTGACTAGTCCCTCTACCTGGAGGTACTGTTAATGGTACAGAGGTCCAGGCCGCCAGCCTAACCCTGTCTCCTGTAGATCCCTGACCACTGTAATCCAGTCCTGAGAAGGACCCTGATTACAACCAAAGGGAATGGGCAGATCACAGCTTACTAACAGTATTAGACACACGAGACAGACAAGGGGTAAAGTAAATACTGCCTTGCATACAAAAACTACAACACAGAGGGAACACAAAAGGTTAAGGAGATAAACAATAAGCGAGGAGAGGATTAACCACAACAGGCACTCTTAGCTTAAGTCTTCTCAGAAACGATCCGCTCTGCTGGTCAGAATGAATGCTTTCACCGACAACTCCTAAGCAGAACGGCAGGTATATGAAGGAAGCTAATTAGTGCCTAATACACTGCAGCCGGGCGAGGCTGGAACTAGTCTAAGCACAGAGAACGGTAGAATTAACTCCCTCACTGCCAACAGACACATAGCACCAACAACTCAGCTGCGAGAAGTCGGAATGTGAAATCGCGACGATCTTCGTGGCGATACACCCGTGACACCAGGTGGGCCTTGTTTTTCACACATTTTAATTTTGTGGTTTCCTTTCTTCCTGGCACTAAGACTGTTAAGGCGGATGCCCTCTCGAGGAGTTTCCTTGCGGACTCTCCTGAGTTATCTGATCCTGCTGTTATTTTGAAAGAGGGTGTAGTTCTTTCTGCCATCTCGCCCAATTTGAGACTGGCTCTGGAAGGGTGTCAGGAGGATAAACCCGAGCGCTGCCCTATTGGGAAATTGTTTGTCCCAGACCGGTGGAAAAAGTGTGATGTCTGAGATTCATTGTTCCGCGTTGGCCGGTCATCCCGGAATTTTTGGTACCAGAGCCTTGTTTAGTCGGTCCTTTTGGTGGCCTACCTTGTCTCGTGACGTCAGGGAATTTGTGCAGTCCTGCGGGACTTGTTCTCGCTCCAAGCCTTGCTCTCGCTCTAGTGGTTTGTTGATGCCATTGCCTGTGCCCAAGAGACCATGGACCCATATCTCTATGGATTTCATTTCCGACCTCCCTGTTTCTCAGAGAATGACCGTTATCTGGGTGATTTGTGATAGGTTTTCCAAAATGATACATCTTGTGCCATTACCTAAGTTGCCTTCCTCCTCCGAATTGGTGCCTTTGTTCCTTCAGCACGTGGTTCGGTTACACGGCATTCCTGAGAACATTGTGTCTGACAGAGGAGTCCAGTTTGTGTCCAGATTTTGGAGGACTTTTTGTTCTAAACTTGGTGTTCAATTGTCTTTCTCCTCGGCTTTTCATCCTCAGACCAATGGACAAACTGAGAGAACAAATCAGACATTGGAGACTTACCTGAGATGCTTTGTGTCTGCTGATCAAGATGACTGGGTCTCTTTTTTGCCTTTGGCTGAGTTTGCTCTTAATAATAGGGCTAGCTCTGCCACTTTGATGTCTTCATTTTTCTGCAATTTTGGGTTTCACCCTCGATTTTCTTCGGGACAGACGGAGGCTTCTGTCTGTCCAGGTGATGACTCTGTTGTGGAGCGTATGCAGCAGATTTGGGACCAGGTAGTGGAGAGGTTGTCCCTCTATCAGGAGAGGGCCCAGCGGTTTGCCAACCGGCATAGGACTGATGGTCCTCGGTTTGAAGTGGGGGACTTGGTCTGGTTGTCCTCAAGAAATATCCCTATGAGAGTTGCATCTCCTAAGTTTAAGCCTAGATTCATTGGACCTTATAAGATCATGGAGATTCTTAATCCTGTTTCCTTTCGTTTACTTCTTCCAGGGACATTTAAGATCCATAACGTGTTCCACAAGTCCTTATTGAAGAGGTTTGTCGTGCCAGTGGTTCCTATGGCTGCGCCTCCTGACCCTGTTTTGGTTGAGGGCAATCTGGAGTATGTGGTTGAGAAAATATTGGATTCTCGTTTTTCTAGACGGAAACTCCAGTATTTGGTTAAGTGGAGAGGTTATGGTCAGGAGGACAATTCTTGGGTGTTTGCTTCGGACATCCATGCTAGGAGACTGATCCGTGCGTATCACAGAGCTCATCCTGACCGACCTGGTTGCCCAAGTGAGGGTTCGGTGACCCCTCCTCAAGGGGGGGGTACTGTTGTGAATGTGTTAGAAATGAGTTCTGAGCAGAAGCTCCCTCTGGTGGTTGCAGACAGTGCTGAACCATTTAGTGAAGATTGGCAATCAGGAGTTACAGACTGGTCCTATATAAGGGAGGTTCCCTCCCATCAGGGTTGCCGGTGATCAATTGTTCTTGTCTCAACTGTGGTTCCTGGTTCACTTGGAAGCTTGCTGAATCTTGCCTCTTCTCCTGCTCTCAGATAAGACATTTTCTGTTTTTATTTTTGTGCTTGGTTTTTGCATTGTTTCCTGCACTTTTTGGAGGTCAGCCAGGTCCCCTCCGTGGGCTTGTGCTCCTCTCAGTTTGTCTGAGGCACTGTTATTTGTTAATTTGCCTTTTCCAGTTTTTCTTCAGTGGCTGCGGCTTAGTTTTGTTGCACCGGAGAGCTAATTTAGGTGGTAGAGGTCGTGTGATCTCAGGTGTTTTTGCAATTAGTAGAGTTGGTATTTTTTAGGGTTTTTTGGATTGCAGTAAGTGTCCTTCCTATCCTTTTCTGTCTAGGAAGATTGGGCCCCAACGTTTGCTCATACTATTTTCTGTCTGTGTCTGTATTTACTCTTGTCTAACCGCCATTACATGTTTGGGGGCTTCCTATGTTCTTTGGGGATCTGCTCCGGGGCAGATAGCTTTTCCTCTTTCTATCTTTAGGTGTAGTTAACCTCTCAGGCTGTGACGAGGCATCTAGGACCAACGTAGGTACGCTCCACGGCTGCCTTTAGTTGTGGTGGTTAGTCAGGGTACTGCAATCCAGTAGATTCCAACCTCTCTGGTGTATTGCCGTTTTTGCTTGCTCTCCTCAGCTACCAAATCATAACAGGCCTCACATAGTGCTCCATACATTATAATGGCCCCACATAGGGCTCCATACAGCGTAATGGGCCCCACATAGTGCTCCATACAGTATAATGGCCCTATATGGTGCTCCATACAGTATTTTCCCCCAGCTAGTTTTCCATACATTATAATGGGCACCACATAGTGCTGCACACAGTATAATGGCCTCACATAACGTTCCATATAGTATAATGACCTCACATAGAGCTCTATACAGTATATTGGGAGAGACATTGTGCTCCATACAGTATAATGGGCCTCATATAATGCTAAAAAAAAACACAATGGAACAATCACCAGCTCCCCCGGATGACAGATTAATGGAATAAGGGTGCGGTGCACGGAGGCTTCAGGCTGGTTTTCTGAGTGAGTAAACCATGAAAAAAATTTGGAAAACCAAGCAACCGCAAAAGTATTAAAACATCACACTTATTGGTAAATTAAAACATAAAAATTTTAAAACCATGACAGTATAAGGATCGACGCTACAATAGCTCTTAATCATCATCATATAATGCTCCATACTATATAATAGCCCCATATAGAGCTCTATACAATATAATGGCCTCACATCTCGCTCCATATAGCATAATGGACTCACAGAGTTCTCCATACAGTATAAAGGCTTCACATAGTGCCCCAAACATTTCATTGCGCACCACACAGTGCTCCATAAAGAATAATGGGCCTCATATAAATGCCTCCATACAGTATAATGGCCCCACATAGTGCTCCATATAGTATAATGGCCCCATATATTGCTCCATACAGTATAATGGCTCCACATAGTCATCCATACAGTATAATGGCCCCAGATAGTGCTCCATACAGCATAATGGCCTCACATAGTGCTCCATACAGTATAATGGCCCCACATATTGATCCATACAGTATAATGGCCTTACATAGTGCTCCATATTGTATAATGGGCCCCACGTAGTGCTCCATACAGTATAATGGCCTCACTTAGTGCTTCATACAGTATATTGGGCCACAAATAGTTCTCCATACTGTATAATGGTCCCACATAGTGCTCCATACAGTTTAAGGCCCCACATAGTGCTCAATACAGCATGATGGCCTCACATAGTGCTCCATACAGTATTATGGTCCCATATAGTGCTCCATACAGTATAACGGTCCCACGTAGTGCTACATGCATTATATTGGGAAATGCATGATGCTCCACACAGTATAATGGCCCCACATTGTGCTCCCTACAGTATAATGGCCTCACATAGTGCTCCATACAGTATAATGAGCCTCATATAATGCTCCACATAGTATAATGGCCCCACATAGAGCTCAATACAGTATAATGGGCTCCACACAGTACTTCATACAGTATAATGGCCTCACATAGGGCTCCATACAGTATAATGGACTCACATAGTGCTCTATATAGTATAATAGCCCCACACAGTCCTCCACACAGTAATGGGCTCAAAAAGTGCTCCATACATTATAATGACCCATATAGTGCTCCATATAGTGTAATGGGCCTCACATAATGCTCCATATAGTATAATGGCCCCACATAGAGCTCTATACAGTATAATGGGCCCCACATAGTTCTCCATACAGTATAATGGCGCCACATTGTGTTCCATACAGTATAATGGCCCCTCATAGTGCACCATATAGTATAATGAGCCTCATATAATGCTCCGTATAGTATAATGGCCCACATAAAGCTTTATACAGTATAATGGGCCCCACATACTGCTCCATACAGTATAATTACCTCACATAGTGCTCCATACAGTATAAATAGCACTCCATATAGTATAATGGCCTCACAAAGTTATCCATACAGTATAATGCCCCCACATAGTGCTCCATACAGTATAAAGGCATCACATAGTGCTCCAAACATTATAATGGGGCCCATATATTGCTCAATACAGTATAATGGCCCCACATAGTGCCCCACACAGTATAATGGGCCCAGATAGTGCTCTATATAGTATAATGGCCCCACACAGTCCTCCATACAGTGTAGTGGCCTCACTTAGTGCTCTATACAGCGTAATGGGCCCACATTGTGCTCCATACGGTATAATAGCCCATATGGTATAATAGCCCACATATTGCCTCATACAGAATAATAAGCCCACATAGTGCTCTGTACAGTTTAATAGCTTCACATAGTGCTCCATGCAGTATAATTGCCCCACATAGTGCTCCATACAGTATAATGGCCCCACATGTGCTACATACAGTATAATGGCCCCACACATTGATCCGTACAGTATAATGGCCTCACATAGTACTCCATATTGTATAATGGGCCCCAGATAGTGCTCCACACAGTATAATGTCCTCCATTAGTTCTTTATACAGTATAATGGGCCCCAAATAGTTCTCCATACTGTATAATGGTCCCACATAATGCTCCATAAATTATAATGGGCACCACATAGTGCTCCATACATTATAATGGCCCCATATAATGCTCCATACAGTGTAATGGCCCCACATAGATCTCTATACAGTATAATGGGCCCCACATAGTGCTCCATACTGTATAATGGCCCCACGTAGTGCTCCATACATTATCTTGGGCACTACATAGTGCTCCATACAGTATAATTGCCCCACATAGTGCTCAATACAGTATAATGGCCTCACATGTTGCTCAATAGTATACAGGGCCCTACATAGTGATCCATATAGTATAGTTGCTTCACATACTTCTCCATATACTATAATGGACTCACATAGTGCTCTATACAGTATAATGTCCCCACATAGTGCCCCATACAGTATAATGGCCTCACAGTGGTCCATATAGTATAATGGCCCCTCACAATGCAACATATAGTATAATGAGCCTCATATAATGCTCCATATAGTATAATTGCCCCACATAAAGCTTTATACAGTATAATGGGCCCCACATACTGCTCCATACAGTATAATTGCCTCACATAGTGCTCCATACAGTATAGTTGGCCACACATAGTTCTCCATAAAGCATAATGTTCCACATAGCACTCCATATAGTATAATGGCCTCACAAAGTTATCCATTCAGTATAATGCCCCCACATAGTGCTCCATACAGTATAAAGGCATCACATAGTGCTCCAAACATTATAATGGGGCCCACATATTGCTCCATACAGTATAATGGCCCCACATAGTGCCCCACACAGTATAATGGGCCCAGATAGTGCTGTATATAGTATAATGGCCCCACACAGTCCTCCATACAGTGTAGTGGCCTCACGTAGTGCTCCATACATTATCTTGGGCACTACATAGTGCTCCATACAGTATAATTGTCCCACATAGTGCTCAATACAGTATACTGGCCTCACATGTTGCTCCATAGTATACAGGGCCCCACATAGTGATCCATATAGTATAGTTGCCTCACATACTTCTCTATATACTATAATGGACTCACATAGTGCTCTATACAGTATAATTTCCCCACATAGTGCCCCATGCAGTATAATGGCCTCACAGTGGTCCATATAGTGTAATGTGCCCCATATAGTCCTCCATACAGTATAATGGCCTCACCTAGTGCTCCATGCAGTATAATGGGACCAATATAGTCCTGCGTACTGTTTAATGACTCCACATAGTGCTCCATACAGTATAATGGGCCCCCACATAGCTCTCCATGCAGTATAATGGTCCCACATAATGCTCCATACAGTACAACGGTCTCACATATTGCTCCATACAACATAATGGGCCCCACACAGTTCTTCTTACAGTATAATGGCCCCACATAATGCTCCATACAGGTTAATGGCCTCACATAGTGCTCCATACATTACAATGGCCCCACATAGTGCTCCATACAGTATAATGGCCTCACATAGTGCTCCATACAGTATAATGGCCTCACATAGTGCTCCATACAGTATAATTGGCCCCACATAGTTCTCCTAAACCATAGTGTTCCACAAAGCACTCCATTTAGTATAATGGCCTTAAAGTTCTCCATACAGTATAATGGCCCCCCCATAGTGCTCCAAATGTTATATTGCGCACCACGTAGTGCTGCATACAGTATAATGGCATCACATAGTGTTCCAAACATTATAAGTTCCACATAATTTCTCATTACTATAATGGCACCACATAGTGCTCATACATATAATGCCCCAATATGCCCTATACAGTATATGGCCTCACATGGTCCCATAAATATAATGGCCCCATAGTCCTCCATACAGTATAATGGGCCATCACATAGTACTCCATCAGTATAATGGACCAAATGTCCTCGTACTGTATTAATGCTCACATAGTGCACCATACAGTATAATGGGCCCCACATAGTGCCCCACATTGCATAATTTTATTGGGCCACATAATGCTCCATACAGTAAAGGGTCCCCACATATTGCTCCTATACAAATAATGGGCCCCACAAGTTCTTCTTACAGTATAATGGCCCACATAAAGTCTCCATACAGTATAATGGCCTCACATAGTGCTCCATAACATATTGGCACATAGCATTCCATAAGTATAATGGCCTCACATAGTCTCCATACAGTATAATGGCCTCACATAGTGCTTCCAAAGTATAATTGCGCCCCATAGTCTACATACCAGTTATCATCAATACTGCTCCAATTCATTATAATGGGCCTAATAGTCTCCAGTACAGTATAATGGCCCCCCATAGTGCTCCATACAGTTAATGGCCCACATGTGCTGCCATCAGTTATATAATATGCCTAACATAATAAGTTCCATCATAATGCCCACAAAAGGTCACAATATGTCATACATAATGGCCCCAATGATGCTCCTATACAGTATAATGGGCCCCACATAGACCATACAGTATAATGCCCACATAGTGCTCCATAATATATTGGGCACTACATAGTCTCATACGTTAATGCCCACATTGTGCTCCAGTGCAGTATAATTGCCACCACATAGTGACCATACAGTATAATGGCCTCACATAGTGTGCTCCATACATTAATGGCCACTACATAGTGCTCCTATACAGTGTAATGGCCCACATAGGCTCATGCAGTATAATGGCCCACATAGTGCCCATAGTATAATGGCCTCACACAGTGATCCATACAGTATAATGGGCCCAAATAGTTCCCCATAACATGTGTATTCACCATGCATCCATGAGTATAATGGCCCAAAGTCCTCTTACAGTTTAATGACCCCACATAGTGTCCAAAATATATTGCCCCCATATGCTACCATACATATAAGTTGATCACATATGCTCCAAACAGTATAATGGTCCCACATATTGCTCATACATCATAATGGGCCCCACATAGTTCTCTTACAGTATAATGGCCCCACATGTGCTCCATCCAGTATAATAGCCTTCACATAGAGCTCCATGCATTATAATTGCCCCACATAGTGCTCATTACTGTATATTGGCCCACATGATGCTCTACAGTATAATGGGCCCCCATAATTCCATACAGTATAATGACCTCCACAATGGTCCATATATATAATGGACCCACATAGTGTTTCCACAGCTATAATGACTCACATATGCCTCCATGAGTATAATTCCCACATAGGCTCAATACAGTATAATGCCTCACATGCGCTCCATACAGTATAATGGCCCACATAGTGATCCATACAGTGTAATGGCCCACATAGTGCTCCATTATAATGTCACCATATATTGCCCATTAAGTATAATGGCCTCACAAATGTCCATACAGTATAATGGGCTCCACATAATCTCCATACAGTATAATGGCCTCACATGTGCTCCATATAGTAAAATGGGCCCAATAGTCCTGTGTACAGTTTAATGACTCCACATAGTGCTCCATACAGTATAATGGCCCCACATACTGCTCCATACATTATAATGGTTATCACATAATGCCCATACAGTATAATGGTCTCACATATTGCTCCATACAACATAATGGGCCCCACATAGTTCTTCTTACAGTATAATGACCCCACATAATGCTCCATACAGTATAATGGCCTCACATAGTGCTCCATACATTATATTGGCCCCACATAGTGCTCCTTACAGTATATTGGCCTCACATAGTGTTCTGTACAGTATATAATGGCCTCCCATAATCCTCCATACAGTATAATGGCTCCATATAGTGCTTTATACACTATAATTGACCTCACATAGTGTTCCAGACAGCATAATGGCCTCACATAGCGCTCCATATAGTATAATGTCCTCACATAGCGCTCCATATAGTATAATGTCCTCACATAGCGCTCCATATAGTATAATGGCCTCACATAGTGATCCATACAGTATAATGGTCCCACATAGTGCTCCAAATATTATAATGGGCACCATATATTGCTCCATACAGTATAATGGCCTCACATAATGCTCCATACAGTATAATGGCCTCACATAATGCTCCATACAGTGTAATGGCCTCACATTGTGCTCCATATAGTACAAAGGGCCCCACATAGTGCACCATACAGTATAATGGCCACACATAGTGCGCTATACAGTTTAATGGGCCCCACAAAGTGATCCATACAGCATAATGGCCCCACGTAGTGCTCCATACAGTGTAATGGCCCCACATAGTGATCTATACAGTATAATAGCCCCATAAAGTGTTCATTACAGTATAATGGGGCTCGTTTAATATTCCATACAGTATAATGGCCCCACTTAGAGCTCTATACAGTATAATGGCCTCACATAGTGCTCCATACAGTATAATGGCCCCACATAGTGATCCATACAGTATAATGGCCTCATATAATGCTCCATACAGTATAAAGGGCCCCACATAGTGATTCATACAGTATAATGACCTCACAAATTCCTCCATACAGTATAATGGTCCCACATAGTGCTTCATACAATATAATGGCCCCACATAGTACTCCATACAGTGTAATGGCCTCACATAGTGCTCCATACAGTATAATGGCCCCAAATAGTGATTCATACAGTATAATGGCCTCATATAATGCTCCATACAGTATAAAGGGCCCCACATAGTGATTCATACAGTATAATGACCTCACAAATTCCTCCATACAGTATAATGGTCCCACATAGTGCTCTATACAGTATAACAAAAAGACTGACTGGCACTTCTAAGCTAATGTGATCAGATGCAAACTAGGAGCAGCTACCTCCAGATACAATAAACAAAAAAAAGTTGCACTGCGTAGTGCTATAGTATGTCAATGTGAAATATGAATAGCAATGCTGCTTCTGGAAACTAGGAAAAAATTAGACATTTGGCACATAATTTGGCCAATTCATGCATGCCCAGCAACCAACGACAAGGTGGTCTCAAAGCTGCTGGGTCCTAACGTGTCTAGTGTGAATACCTCTCTAAGACTGAAGTGTGAATTCCTGGGTAGACGTGAATACCTCTATTCCAAGTCTGATTTTATGAATAGGTAGGACCCAGTTGCAATTAACTTTGTCATTGTATATTAGCTCTCTGACCAAGCACTCTGCCCTTCAGCCTGTGGTGGATTTTAATTGCAACAGGGTCCTACCTACCCATAAAATCAGACTTGGAAGAGAGGTATTCACATCTGGCCCCACATAGTGCTCCATAAAGTATAATGGCCCCACATAGTGCTCCATACAGTGTAATGGCCCCACATAGTGCTCCATACTGTATAATGGCCCCACATAGTGCTCCATACTGTATAATGGCCCCACATAGTGCTCCATACTGTATAATGGCCCCACATAGTGCTCCATACAGTATAATGGCCCCACATAGTGCTCCATACAGTATAATGGCCCCACATAGTGCTCCATACAGTATAATGGCCCCACATAGTGCTCCATACAGTATAATGGTCCCACATAGTGCTCCATACAGTATAATGGCCCCACATAGTGCTCCATACAATATAATGGCTTGTTATAGTGCTCTATACAGTATAATGTGCCCCATATAGTCCTGCATACAGTATAATGGACCCACATAGTGCTCCATACAGTATAATGGTGCCACATAGTGCTCCATACTGTATAATGACCCCACATAGTGCTCCATAGCGTATAATGGCCCCACATAGTGCTCCATACAGTATAATGGCCCCACATAGTGCTCCATACAGTATAATGGCCCCACGTAGTGCTCCATACTGTATAATGGCCCCACTAGTGCTCCATACAATATAATGGCCTCTTATAGTGCTCTATACAGTATAATGTGCCCCATATAGTCCTGTGTACAGTATAATGGACTCACATAGTGCTCCATACAGTATAATGGCCCCACATAGTGCTCCATACTGTATAATGGCCCCACATAGTGCTCCATACTGTATAATGGCCCCACATAGTGCTCCATACAGTATAATGGCCCCACATAGTGCTCCATACAGTATAATGGCCCCACATAGTGCTCCATACAATATAATGGCCTCTTATAGTGCTCTATACAGTATAATGTGCCCCATATAGTCCTGCGTACATTATAATGGACCCACATAGTGCTCCGTACAGTATAATGGCCCCACATAGTGCTCAATACTCTATAATGGCCCCACATAGTGCTCCATACAGTATAATGGACCCACATTGTGCTCCATACTGTATAATGGCCCCACATAGTGCTCCATACAGTATAATGGCCCCACATAGTACTCCATACTGTATAATGGCCCCACATAGTGCCCCATACTGTATAATGGCCCCACATAGTGCTCCATACTGTATAATGCCCCCACATAATGCCCCATACTGTATAATGGCCCCACATAGTGCTCCATACTGTATAATGGCCCCACATAGTGCTCCATACAGTATAATGGCCCCACATAGTGCTCCATACTGTATAATGGCCCCACATAGTGTTCCATACAATATAATGGCCTCTTATAGTGCTCCATACAGTATAATGGCCTTACATAGTGCTCTATACAGTATAATGGCCCCACATAGTGCTCCATATAGTATAATGGCCCCACATAGTGCTCCATACTGTATAATGGCCCCACATAGTGCTCCATACTGTATAATGGCCTCTTATAGTGCTCCATACAGTATAATGGCCTTACATAGTGCTCTATACAGTATAATGGCCCCACATAGTGCTCCATATAGTATAATGGCCTCTTATAGTGCTCCATACAGTATAATGGCCCCACATAGTGCTCCATATAGTATAATGGCCTCTTATAGTGCTCCATACAGTATAATGGCCCCACATAGTGCTCCATACAGTATAATGGCCTCTTATAGTGCTCCATACTGTACAATGGCCCCACATAATGCTCCATACTGTACAATGGCCCCACATAGTGCTCCATACAGTATAATGGCCTCTTATAGTGCTCCATACTGTATAATGGCCCCACATAGTGCTCCATACTGTACAATGGCCCCACATAGTGCTCCATATAGAGCGGGACAGAGTTTGAAATATGTGATCTAATCGAACAGTTTCCTGACCCCGCGGGAAGTGGTGCAGAACTGCGGAGTGCTGGGTGACTGGCAAACTGACCCACACTAGTCGGCCGTGGGTAATAATTGCTGGGTGACCAGACTTCAAGAAACATCTATTTTTTTTTTTTGGTTGTAATTTTTTTAGTTGAAAGTTTTTCTTAAATTTTGGATGCATTTCATCCGAGACATTAAGTTTGGAGCAGACGTTTACACTGCTGGGGTGTGTAGTCCTATTTCAGTGTTCTTTATCCTGTTTCTGGCAGGGATGGTGGATTCATCGATGATGCCCATCATGGGTTACCTGGTGGATCTGCGCCACGTCTCGGTCTACGGCAGTGTTTACGCCATTGCGGACGTTGCCTTCTGTATGGGGTTTGCATTAGGTGAGCGGTACATGCTGCTGCAGAGATGCCTGGAGACAATCTGATGAAACTCCCGTAGCACTCGGCCCACGGTCTCTCTATGGGGCAGCTCACATTTGCGATTGTTTTCCCATGCCGATTCAGCAAGTCTATACAAGTCTATGGGTGCGGGTGAAACATCGCACTTCACTCGAATGTCACCCGAGTGCAGTGCGATTCCCATGGACGCTGGCATTAGAGGAGGTGAAGAAATTACTTTTTTTGTCTGCTCCGCTGCCTTTCCTGCCATTCACTCATATAAGGGGATCGGAGCACAGCGCACGGACCCTCGGATCACACTCGCAGCAGAGCACGAGTCCTGGAATCATGCTGGCAGCAGAGCACGGACCCTCGGATCACTCTCGCAGCAGAGCACGGACCCTCGGATCACGCTCGCAGCAGAGCACGGACCTTCGGATCACACTCGTAGCAGAGCACGGACCCTCAGATCACACTCGCAGCAGAGCACGAGTCCTGGAATCACGCTGGCAGCAGAGTACGGACCCTTGGATCACGCTCGCAGCAGAGCACGGACCCTCGGATCACACTCGTAGCAGAGCACAGACCCTCGGATCACACTCGCAGCAGAGCACGAGTCCTGGAATCACGCTGGCAGCAGGGTACGGACCCTCGGATCACGCTCGTAGCAGAGCATGGACCCTCGGATCACACTCGCAGCAGAGCACGAGTCCTGGAATCACGCTGGCAGCAGAGTAAGGACCCTCAGATCACGCTCGTAGCAGAGCATAGACCCTCGGATCACACTCGCAGCAGAGCACGAGTCCTGGAATCACGCTGGCAGCAGAGTACGGACCCTCAGATCACGCTCGTAGCAGAGCACAGACCCTCGGATCACACTCGCAGCAGAGCACGAGTCCTGGAATCACGCTGGCAGCAGAGTACGGACTCTTAGATCACGCTCGTAGCAGAGCACAGACCCTCGGATCACACTCGCAGCAGAGCACGAGTCCTGAATCACGCTGGCAGCAGAGTACGGACCCTAAGATCACGGTCGCAGCAGAGCACAGACCCTCGGATCACACTCACAGCAGAGCACGGACCCTAAGATCACGGTCGTAGCAGAGCACGGACCCTCACAACATGCTCGCAACAGAGCACGGACCCTAAGATCACGATCGCAGCAGAGCACGGACCCTAACATTACGATCGCAGCAGAGCACGGACCCTAAGATCACGCTCGTAGCAGTGCACGGACTATCGGATCACGTTCACAGCAGAGCATGGACCCTGGGATCTCACTCACAGCAGAGCACGGACCCTCGTATCACACTCGCAGCAGAGCACGAGTCCTGGAATCACGCTGGCAGCAGAGTACGGACCCTAAGATCACGCTCGTAGCAGAGCACGGACGCTTGGATCACTCTCGTAGCAGAGCACGGAACGCTTGGATCACGCTCGTAGCAGAGCACGGACGCTTGGATCACGCTCGTAGCAGAGCACGGACGCTTGGATCACGCTCGTAGCAGAGCAGGGACGCTTGGATCACGCTCGTAGCAGAGCATGGACGCTTGGATCACGCTCGTAGCAGAGCACGAACCCTTGGATCACGCTCGTACCAGAGCACGGTCACTTGTATCACGCTCATAGCAGAGCACGGACGCTTGTATCACGCTCGCAGCAGAGAACGGATGCTTGTATCACGCTCGTAGCAGAGCACGGACGCTTGGATCACGCTCGCAGCAGAGCACGGACCCTCGGATCACGCTCATAGCAGAGCACGGACCCTGGATCCCTCTCATAGCAGAGCACGGAACCTCGGATGCACGCTCCTGTAGCACAGCACGGACCCTCGGATCACGCTCGTAGCAGAGCACGGACCCTCGGATCACGCTCGCAGCAGAGCACGGACCCTTAGATCACGCTCGCAGCAGATTACGGACCCTCGGATCACGCTCACAGCAGAGCACGGACCCTCGGATCACTCACGTAGCAGAGCACGGACCCTCGGATCACGCTCGCAGCAGAGCACGAACCCTTGGATCAGCTCGCAGCAGAGCACAGACCCTCGGATCACGCTCGTAGCAGAGCACGGACCCTCGGATCACGCTCGCAGCAGAGCACGGACCCTCGGATCCCTCTCGTAGCAGAGCACGGACCCTCGGATCCCTCTCGTAGCAGAGCACGGACCCTCAGATTATGCTCGTAGCAGAGCACGGACCCTCGGATCCCTCGTAGCAGAGCATGGACCCTCGGATCACACTCGCAACAGAGCACAAACCTTCGGATCACGCTCGTAGCAGAGCACGGACCCTCGTATCACACTCGCAGCAGAGCACGGACCCTCGTATCACACTCGCAGCAGAGCACGGACCCTCGTATCACGCTCGCAGCAGAGCACGGACCCTCGGGTCACGCTTGCAACAGAGCCGGAGGCGAGTGTCATTAGCATCTCGCATCCAATACTGTACGCTGTGATCCCGGTCTTGGCTTGCGGTTTCCTTTACGCAGTGATGAGCTTTCTATAGAGTTCAGAGCTTGTGCCTCAATCCTTGCCCCTGACAGCTGCATATCCCCCAGACTGGCCATCATCCTCATCACTGTTCATTTCTTCCAGGCCGTCCGCTGGAGGTGCCATCGCTAAATCTATTGGGTTCCCCTGGCTGATGACGATCATTGGAGTGGTGGATATTGTCTTTGCTCCACTTTGTCTGTTCCTCAGAAGTCCTCCGGCCAAAGAAGAGAAGATGGTAAGAGAACGGGACATGGTCACAAATAGAAGCAGGACATAAAGCTACACAGGACACACACAGATGGTGGGAACATATGAGAATCCACAGTATGGATGGATATGATTGGCGCTCAGGTCTGCAGCGCTGGGTTATTTCCATAATATGACAATGAAATATTGTAGGATCCAAAGCGCCTTCAGGTAATACGAGCGTGTCAGGGCTACGATATTTTTCAGGACTTTTCTAATCCCACAAATCCCTGATATCACAGACCAGGAAGGTCATGAGTACCACCCGCTGTGATCCTTGGAGCGAACAGCTCTCTACTGCCCCCTATCGTCCGGACAATTACACGATTGGCCGACTATCTACGGAGAAGGCCGCAGCCTGTTCGCACTACTAGGCCGGCTATCGGAAAATTAACTGTGAGCGTACGGCATATACACCTCCGGATTCCAACACAGCGAATATGTGTACACACCCCGGTACGATCACAGCCTACTCTGACACCCACAGACTACTCGCTGCCACCACCACTTTGGTTCTGTTGAATGGACACCGTTAAATAGTAATGGTAGCTATCACTTCGAGGCGTAGCTTACAGAACAAAAGGAACAGAACTATTACATTTTATATTTAATCTAAAGGCAGGCAGCGTTTATGAAAAATGGGGGGACAAAACAATACTGCATATACAGTTACATAAAATAAAAAGGATTAACAGAAGAACTTACTACACCGATCGCAGAGACGAGTCAGTTTAGCCGAAGGAGAGCGCTTCGCTGGAGCTGTCAATAACGGGGTGTCTACATACATGATATTTAGCTCTCTGTATAATCGCTGACGATAATTGGGATTGATCTTTTATCAGACCCTGAATCCCACCCATAAACCCTTATATGATGACCTTAAAAGTGCCCGGTTGTGGCTGAACTCAGCGCTTCATAATTTTAGGAAATCACAATTTATGTAATAACTCCTCATAGAGCGATCACAGAAGGTCGAGACTGATGTCATCTTTTTTATCGGGATTGTAGCTGATACTCTTCTCAGTGGGCTGCTGATACCCTACTCAGTGGGCTGCTGATACCCTTCTCAGTAGGGCTGATGATATCCTTCTCAGTGGGCTGCTGATACCCTTCTCAGTGGGCTGCTGATACCCTTCTCAGTGGGCTGCTGATACCCTTCTCAGTGGGCTGCTGATACCCTACTCAGTGAGCTGCTGATACCCTTCTCAGTAGGGCTGCTGATACCCTTCTCAGTAGGCGGCTGATACCCTTCTCAGTGGGCTGCCGATACCCTTCTCAGTGGGCTGCTGATACCCTTCTCAGTGGGCTGCTGATACCCTTCTCAGTAGGGCTGCTGATACCCTTCTCAGTGGGCTACTGATACCCTTCTCAGTGGGCTGCTGATACCCTTCTCAGTGGCTGCTGACACCCTTCTCAGTGGGCTGCTGATAACCCTTCTCAGTGTGTGGCCGATACCCTTCTCAGTGGGCTGCTGATACCCTTCTCAGTGGGCTGCTGATACCCTTCTCAGTGGGCTGCTGATACCCTTCTCAGTGGGCGGCTGATACCCTTCTCAGTGGGCGGCTGATACCCTTCTCAGTGGGTTACCGATACACTTCTCAGTGGGCGGCCGATATCCTTCTCAGTAGGGCTGCCGATACCCTTCTCAGTGGGTGGCCGATACCCTTCTCAGTGGGTGGCCGATGCCCTTCTCAGTGGGCTGCTAATACCCTATTCAGTAGTGCTGCCGATACCCTTCTCAGTGGGCTGCTGATACCCTTCTCAGTAGGGCTGCTGATACCCTTCTCAGTAGGGCTGCCGATACCCTTCTCAGTGGGCTGCCGATACCCTTCTCAGTGGGCTGCTGATACCCTTCTCAGTAGGGCGGCTGATACCCTTCTCAGTAGGGCTGCTGATACCCTTCTCAGTGGGCTGCCGATACCCTTCTCGATGGGCTACTGATACCCTTCTCAGTAGGTGGCTGATACCCTTCTCAGTGGTGGCCGATACCCTTCTCAGTGGGCTGCTGATACCCTTCTCGATGGGCTGGTGATACCCTTCTCAGTAGGTGGCTGATACCCTTCTCAGTAGGGCTGCTGATACCCTTCTCAGTGTGTGGCCGATACCCTTCTCAGTGGGTTGCCGATACCCTTCTCGGTAGGGCTGCTTATACCCTTCTCGGTAGGGCTGCTGATACCCTTCTCGTGGGCTGCTGATACCCTTCTCAGTGGGCGGCTGATACCCTTCTCAGTGGGCTGCTGATACCCTTCTCAGTGGGCTGCTGATACGCTTTCAGTGGGCGGGTGATACCCTTCTCATTGGGCGGCTGATACCCTTCTCAGTGGGCTGCCGATACCCTTCTCAGTAGGCGGCTGATACCCTTCTCAGTGGGCGCTGATTCTCCAGTGGCTGCTGATACCCTTCTCAGTGGGCGCTGATACCCTTCTCAGTAGGCGGCTGATACCTCTCATGTGCTGCCTACCTTTATCATGGCTGCCGATACCCTTCTCAGTGGGCTGCCGATACCCTTCTCAGTGGGCTGCCGATACCCTTCTCAGTGGGCGGCCGATACCCTTCTCAGTGGGCGGCCGATACCCTTCTCAGTGGGTGGCCGATTCCCTTCTAAGTAGGGCTGCTGATACCCTTCTCAGTAGGGCTGCTGATACCCTTCTCAGTGGGCTGCTGATACCCTTCTCAGTAGGGCTGCTAATACCCTTCTCAGTGTGTGGCCGATACCCTTCTCAGTGGGTTGCCGATACCCTTCTCGGTAGGGCTGCTGATACCCTTCTCGGTAGGTCTGCTGATACCCTTCTCGGTGGGCTGCTGATACGATACCCTTCTCGGTGGGCTGCCGATACCCTTCTCAGTAGGCGGCTGATACCCTTCTCAGTGGGCGGCTGATACCCTTCTCAGTGGGCTGCTGATACCCTTCTCAGTGGGCGGCTGATACCCTTCTCAGTAGGCGGCTGATACCCTTCTCAGTGAGCTGCCGATACCCTTCTCAGTGGGCGGCTGATACCCTTCTCATTAGGCGGCTGATACCCTTCTCAGTAGGGCTGCTGATACCTTTCTCAGTGGGCTGCTGATACCCTTCTCAGTGGGCTGCCGATACCCTTCTCAGTAGGCGGCTGATACCCTTCTCAGTGGGCGGCTGATACCCTTCTCAGTGGGCTGCTGATACCCTTCTCAGTGGGCGGCTGATACCCTTCTCAATAGGCGGCTGATACCCTTCTCAGTTGGCTGCCGATACCTTTCTCAGTGGGCTGCCGATACCCTTCTCAGTGGGCTGTCGATACCCTTCTCAGTGGGCTGCCAATACCCTTCTCAGTGGCGGCCGATACCCTTCTCAGTGGGTGGCCGATACCTCTCAGTAGGGCTGCTGATACCCTTCTCAGTAGGGCTGCTGATACCCTTCTCAGTGGGCTGCTGATACCCTTTTCAGTAGGGCTGCTGATACCCTTCTCAGTGTGTGG
The DNA here is from genome assembly GCA_033576555.1 of Oophaga sylvatica. Classification (NCBI taxonomy): domain Eukaryota; kingdom Metazoa; phylum Chordata; class Amphibia; order Anura; family Dendrobatidae; genus Oophaga; species Oophaga sylvatica. The sequence continues at coordinate 600,213,219 of JARQOD010000003.1, forward strand.
CTGATACCCTTCTCAGTGGGCTGCCGATACCCTTCTCAGTAGGCGCTGATACCCTTCTCAGTGGGCTGCTGATGCCCTTCTCAGTCTTCTCAGTGGGCTGCCGATAATACCCTTCTCAGTGGGCGGCCGATACCCTTCTCAGTGGGCGGCCGATCCTCTCATAGCGCCTCCTCTCAGTGGGCGGCCGATACCCTTCTCAGTGGGTGGCCGATACCCTTCTCAGTAGGGCTGCTGATACCCTTCTCAGTGGGCTGCCGATACCCTTCTCAGTAGGGCTGCCGATACCCTTCTCAGTGGGCTGCCGATACCCTTCTCAGTGGGCTGCCGATACCCTTCTCAGTGGGCTGCTGATACCCTTCTCAGTGGGTGGCCGATACCCTTCTCAGTAGGGCTGCTGATACCTTTCTCAGTGGGCTGCCGATACCTTTCTCAGTGGGCTGCCGATACGCTTCTCAGTGGGCTGCCGATACCCTTCTCAGTGGGTGGCCGATACCCTTCTCAGTGCACTGCTGATACCCTTCTCAGTGGGCTGCTGATACCCTTCTCAGTGGGCTGCTGATGCCCTTCTCAGTAGGCGGCCGATACCCTTCTCAGTGGGCGGCTGATACCCTTCTCAGTGGCGGCTGATACCCTTCTCAGTGGGCGGCTGATACCCTTCTCAGTAGGGCTGCTGATACCTTTCTCAGTGGGCTGCTGATACCTTTCTCAGTGGGCTGCCGATACGCTTCTCAGTGGGCTGCTCTTCAGTGGCGCCGATACCCTTCTCAGTGTGCGGCCGATACCCTTCTCAGTGGCGGCCGATACCCTTCTCAGTGGGCGGCCGATACCCTTCTCAGTGGGCGGCCGATACCCTTCTCAGTGGGCGGCCGATACCCTTCTCAGTGGGCGGCCGATACCCTTCTCAGTAGGGCTGCTGATACCCTTCTCAGTAGGGCTGCTGATACCCTTCTCAGTAGGGCTGCTGATACCCTTCTCAGTGGGCTGCTGATACCCTTCTCAGTAGGGCTGCTGATACCCTTCTCAGTGGGCGGCCGATATCCTTCTCAGTAGGGCTGCCGATACCCTTCTCAGTGGGTGGCCGATACCCTTCTCAGTGGGTGGCCGATGCCCTTCTCAGTGGGCTGCTAATACCCTATTCAGTAGTGCTGCCGATACCCTTCTCAGTGGGCTGCTGATACCCTTCTCAGTAGGGCTGCTGATACCCTTCTCAGTAGGGCTGCCGATACCCTTCTCAGTGGGCTGCCGATACCCTTCTCAGTGGGCTGCTGATACCCTTCTCAGTAGGGCGGCTGATACCCTTCTCAGTAGGGCTGCTGATACCCTTCTCAGTGGGCTGCCGATACCCTTCTCGATGGGCTACTGATACCCTTCTCAGTAGGTGGCTGATACCCTTCTCAGTGGGTGGCCGATACCCTTCTCAGTGGGCTGCTGATACCCTTCTCGATGGGCTGGTGATACCCTTCTCAGTAGGTGGCTGATACCCTTCTCAGTAGGGCTGCTGATACCCTTCTCAGTGTGTGGCCGATACCCTTCTCAGTGGGTTGCCGATACCCTTCTCGTAGGGCTGCTTATACCCTTCTCGGTAGGGCTGCTGATACCCTTCTCGTGGGCTGCTGATACCCTTCTCAGTGGGCGGCTGATACCCTTCTCAGTGGGCTGCTGATACCCTTCTCAGTGGGCTGCTGATACGCTTCTCAGTGGGCGGGTGATACCCTTCTCATTGGGCGGCTGATACCCTTCTCAGTGGGCTGCCGATACCCTTCTCAGTAGGCGGCTGATACCCTTCTCAGTGGGCGGCTGATATCCTTCTCAGTGGGCTGCTGATACCCTTCTCAGTGGGCGGCTGATACCCTTCTCAGTAGGCGGCTGATACCCTTCTCAGTGGGCTGCCGATACCTTTATCAATGGGCTGCCGATACCCTTCTCAGTGGGCTGCCGATACCCTTCTCAGTGGGCTGCCGATACCCTTCTCAGTGGGCGGCCGATACCCTTCTCAGTGGCGGCCGATACCCTTCTCAGTGGGTGGCCGATTCCCTTCTAAGTAGGGCTGCTGATACCCTTCTCAGTAGGGCTGCTGATACCCTTCTCAGTGGGCTGCTGATACCCTTCTCAGTAGGGCTGCTAATACCCTTCTCAGTGTGTGGCCGATACCCTTCTCAGTGGTTGCCGATACCCTTCTCGGTAGGGCTGCTGATACCCTTCTCGGTAGGTCTGCTGATACCCTTCTCGGTGGGCTGCTGATACGATACCCTTCTCGGTGGGCTGCCGATACCCTTCTCAGTAGGCGGCTGATACCCTTCTCAGTGGGCGGCTGATACCCTTCTCAGTGGGCTGCTGATACCCTTCTCAGTGGGCGGCTGATACCCTTCTCAGTAGGCGGCTGATACCCTTCTCAGTGAGCTGCCGATACCCTTCTCAGTGGGCGGCTGATACCCTTCTCATTAGGCGGCTGATACCCTTCTCAGTTGGCTGCCGATACCTTTCTCAATGGGCTGCCGATACCCTTCTCAGTGGGCTGTCGATACCCTTCTCAGTGGGCTGCCAATACCCTTCTCAGTGGGCGGCCGATACCCTTCTCAGTGGGTGGCCGATACCCTTCTCAGTAGGGCTGCTGATACCCTTCTCAGTAGGGCTGCTGATACCCTTCTCAGTGGGCTGCTGATACCCTTTTCAGTAGGGCTGCTGATACCCTTCTCAGTGTGTGGCCGATACCCTTCTCAGTGGGCTGCCGATACCCTTCTCAGTAGGCGGCTGATACCCTTCTCAGTGGGCTGCTGATGCCCTTCTCAGTCTTCTCAGTGGGCTGCGATACCCTTCTCAGTGGGCGGCCGATACCCTTCTCAGTGGGCGGCCGATACCCTTCTCAGTGGGCATGTGGCGGCCGATACCCTTCTCAGTGGGTGGCCGATACCCTTCTCAGTAGGGCTGCTGATACCCTTCTCAGTGGGCTGCCGATACCCTTCTCAGTAGGGCTGCCGATACCCTTCTCAGTGGGCTGCCGATACCCTTCTCAGTGGGCTGCCGATACCCTTCTCAGTGGGCTGCTGATACCCTTCTCAGTGGGTGGCCGATACCCTTCTCAGTAGGGCTGCTGATACCTTTCTCAGTGGGCTGCCGATACCTTTCTCAGTGGGCTGCCGATACGCTTCTCAGTGGGCTGCCGATACCCTTCTCAGTGGGTGGCCGATACCCTTCTCAGTGCGCTGCTGATACCCTTCTCAGTGGGCTGCTGATACCCTTCTCAGTGGGCTGCTGATGCCCTTCTCAGTAGGCGGCCGATACCCTTCTCAGTGGGCGGCTGATACCCTTCTCAGTGGGCGGCTGATACCCTTCTCAGTGGGCGGCTGATACCCTTCTCAGTAGGGCTGCTGATACCTTTCTCAGTGGGCTGCTGATACCTTTCTCAGTGGGCTGCCGATACGCTTCTCATGGGCTGCCGATACCCTTCTCAGTGGGCGGCCGATACCCTTCTCAGTGTGCGGCCGATACCCTTCTCAGTGGGCGGCCGATACCCTTCTCAGTGGGGCCGATACCCTTCTCAGTGGGCGGCCGATACCCTTCTCAGTGGGCGGCCGATACCCTTCTCAGTGGGCGGCCGATACCCTTCTCAGTAGGGCTGCTGATACCCTTCTCAGTAGGGCTGCTGATACCCTTCTCAGTAGGGCTGCTGATACCCTTCTCAGTGGGCTGCTGATACCCTTCTCAGTAGGGCTGCTGATACCCTTCTCAGTGGGCTGCCGATACCCTTTTCAGTGGGCTGCTGATACCCTTCTCAGTGGGCTGCTGATACCCTTCTCAGTGGGCTGCCGATGCCCTTCTCAGTAGGCTGCCGATACCCTTCTCAGTGGGCGGCTGATACCCTTCTCAGTGGGCGGCCGATACCCTTCTCAGTGGGCGGCTGATACCCTTCTCAGTAGGGCTGCCGATACCCTTCTCAGTGGGCGGCCGATACGCTTCTCAGTGGGTGGCCGATACCCTTCTCAGTAGGGCTGCTGATACCCTTCTCAGTAGGGCTGCTGATACCCTTCTCAGTAGGGCTGCTGATACCCTTCTCAGTGGGCTGCTGATACCCTTCTCAGTAGGGCTGCCGATACCCTTCTCAGTGGGCTGCCGATACCCTTCTCAGTGGGCTGCCGATACCCTTCTCAGTGGGCGGCCGATACCCTTCTCAGTGTGCGGCCGATACCCTTCTCAGTGGGCGCCGATACCCTTCTCAGTGGGTGGCGATACCCTTCTCAGTGGCGGCCGATACCCTTCTCAGTGGGCGCCGATACCCTTCTCAGTGGGCGGCCGATACCCTCTCAGTGGGCTGCTGATACCCTTCTCAGTAGGGCGCGATACCCTTCTCAGTAGGGCTGCTGATACCCTTCTCAGTGGGCTGCTGATACCCTCTCTCAGTAGGCTGCTGAATACCCTTCTCATGGCTGCGATACCCTTTTCAGTGGGCGCTGATACCCTTCTCAGGGCTCTGATACACCTTCTCATGTGGCTGCCGATCCCTTCTCAGTAGTCCATACCCCTTCTCAGTGGCTGCCGATCCCTTCTCAGTGGCTCCATAACCTTCTCAGTGCGGCCGATACCCTTTCATGTGCGGCGATCCCTTCTCATGGCGCCGATACCTCTTCTCAGTGCTGGCCGATATCCCTTCTCAGTGGCGGCCGTACCCTTTCTCATGGGCGGCCGATACCCTTCTCAATTGGGTGGCCTTTCCCTTCTCAGTAGGGCTGCTGATCCCTTCTCAGTAGGGCTGCTGATACCCTTCTCCAGTAGGCTGCTGATACCTCTTCTCAGTGACTCTCTGATACCCTTCTCAGTAGGCTGCTATTCCCTCCTCATGATCTGCTGATACTCTTCTCAGTGGGCGCCGATACCCTCTCAGTGCGGCCGATACCCTTTTCATGGTGGCCGATACCTTCCTTTAGTGACCTGAGAGCACAGGCTAAAATGTTCAGCAGATCAATCATTCAGCTGCACTCAACCACACACTCCCGCGCTCTCTTAAGACACTCTTATCTCTTTCTGCTGTTCTCCTCCTTTCCCCATCCAGATCCTATATCCCTTCTTTTCTCCCTCAAGATTCCTCTGTCCCTCTCTTTTATCTGGACTTGTCTTTTCTCCTCCTCCTCCCTCAGACTCTTCTCTTGTTCTCCCCCAGACTCCTATCTTTTCTTTCTTTCACTCTCTGTCTTTCCTCCTCCCTCCAGACACCTCTGTCCTCCTGGTTCTCCTGCCAGATTCCTCTCTTTTCTTTTTTTCCTCTATATCCTTCTCGTTCTCCCTCACACTCTTTTTTTTCCTCTTTGTCCTCCTTTCCCCTTCAGAATCCTTGGTCCTTTCTTCCTCCTTCCAGATTTTTCTGTCCTCCACCTTTTCCTCTCTCCAAACTCCTCTGTCTTCTTCTCTGTGCTCCTCCTTTTCCTCTCTCCAGACTCCTCTGTCTTCCTCTCTGTCCTCCACCTTTTCCTCTCTCCAGACTCCTCTGTCTTCCTCACTGTGCTCCTACTTTTACTCTCTCCAGACTCCTCTGTCTTCCTCTCTGTGCTCCTCCTTTTCCTCTCTCCAGACTCCTCTGTGTCCTCCACCTTCTCCTGACTCGTCTCCTTCCCTTACACACCCGTGACTACTCTTCTCTTCTTCCTCATCCAGAGTCCTGTCTCTACCGCCTTCTTTTCCCTACAGACTTCTATGTCCTCCCTTTTCCCTCCAGACCCCTCTCTGTCCTCCTTCAGAACCCCCTGTCCTCGAACACCTCCCTCCTGAATCCTGTCTTTTTCACTTCTTCCAGACTCTTCTCTTACCGACTTAGAAGACAAAAGGACCGACTGTTGGAAGTCCGACCGGCCCGATCCTTCTCCTCCCTGCCATTTATTGGGGAGACAGTAGGCCAATATACATTCATATTGGCAGAATCGCCCGACAGTCTACAGCGTTTGGTGGGCTTATATCTAATGTGTATTGGGGCCTTAATTGGTTTGCAGTTATTTGAAGAAAATATTTACTTTCCTTCGATAACGCCAACAAGGTGCAGAGACTTCATGTAATGTTCTCGAGGAGAGAAGGAAATTACTCACATCTTGAAAATTTTAGTTTTTCAATTACGATCATCATTTTTCGTAAAATGTCTGCAATGATCGGTCTACAGACCTATTCTCAGAGAAGTGGTAGCCGGCGTCTGTCTCGGAGATCATTTCCCAGGTGGAGATTTGGATGAATGTCCCAATTAGATTGAGGCCATTGTCCACAAGTTCTGGTGCTGTTGGTGACCTGATTGTTGCTGTGTAGACGTCTGGCACCGTTAGCATCGCCCCCAAGACTGGGCCGCGCACACGTTCGGGTCGCAGTCTGATATTTGTACGTTTAGCAGAGGCTTTTCTCTGTGGCCTGAGGAAAAAAACATTCGCACTAATGTAATGTGCTTGTATCCTGCAGGCCATTCTCATGGAGCAAAACTGTCCAGTGAAGAAACGTATGTACACGCAGAACAGCGCGCAACCGTATGATGCCGCCGATGAGGAGTCAGAGAGTGATGAATGAGCCGGACTCTGTTTCACGTAGCTAGTCGTTCTTACATTTCATTGTTGTATCATTGGTCTAACAGTGACATAGTAACAACCAAAGGTCTCTTGTTCTGTCCGAGCGGAATGGCTGTTGTGACACGGAGAGCTGGAGTAGGCCGTGTATGTCTAGGACCCTGCGGTGTTTATGTGGGTGCTCCTAAGAGTCCAATTCCAGAATCACATGAACAGCCCATTAGCCGCCAGCGTGCATGTGACGATGACGAGGTCGATTCTGCCTGGTGGTCTGCCGAACCGATTCTGCCTGGTGGTCAGCCGAACCGATTCTGCCTGGTGGTCAGCCGGGCCGGTTCCGCCTGGTGGTCAGCCGGGCCGATTCTGCTGCCGGACCGAATTTGCCTGGTGGTTAGCCGGGCCGATTCTGCCTGGTGGTCAGCCGGGCCGATTCTGCCGCCGGACCAATTCTGCCTGGTGGTCAGCCGGACCGATTCTGCCTGATGGACAGGCGTGTGGTCCTGACTCTGCCGTTCTCACTCTTCACGCCGATTCCGCTCATACATGAATACTACTCATTCTCTTTTCACGGTCCCCAGATGTGATGTGTGAAATCTCCACCATCACCGAGCGCCTTACTGGTAACACACGAGCTTTTATAGACCCATTTCTATAAATATATTGTTGAGAAACTTTATTTTATGTATTTCATTTTATTAAATATTATGCAATATATTTTTAACTACTGTAATTGTAATGTAAATGTGTATAAAAGGTATAAAACCCTCGACGGACCACGTCTCGTTGTATTCAAGGCGCCTGCCGACACTGGTGCACCGATGTCACACACAGTCATATTTGCGATGTCCGTGAACAGGAGCAGCGCACATAAGTTGCTTCTAGAAAATCCAGTGATGTCCAGCATGTATGGGATATTCCAACCCTTCTTCAATAGATGATGTCAGGCGAGATGAGGATTGGAGATTTCATAACCGCATTTCTCTCAGAGAACAGACAGGTGACGGGCAGCTGGTTTCTTCTCTCTTCCTATTGAAGCCACAAACACTTGGCCAATCTGAGCATTGGTGTATGTTCATGTCCGATGTCTATAGAGTCCCTCAAGATCAGAAAAACTTGTGTGTAAGTGGCCATTAGAGAATCCTAGGCCAGCGGACCAGAGCACCCGCTGACCCCCCGTGTCTCCACACTTATGTAGCCACACGATAGCGGTCTGTCCTTACTCCCATACACACGGGACTGTTGGGCTGTGAAGATGCGCCAGTTTCTTGGAGAGTCACTGCCTACTTCTATGATGGCAGCTTTCAGCCCAGAGCACAAAAGAATCAACAATCCAAACACGCCGGAACCTCCCCTTCCCCAACAGGTTAGTTGGGAAGCCCTCACGCACATTCATCTGTCGGTTGCTTCCGCCAAGGTTAGAATAATGTTTATAGGGATTTAAGATTCTTTTCTGATTCAATCTTGTGATCTTTATGATAAAACGTTCCTGTAATTAGAAGGGAATGATGGGCTTGAAGGCTGACCCTTCTGGAAGGACACGGCTTTGAAATTGCCCCTTTGATGTAGGTGATTTCAGGATGGTGAAGGCTCATCACTTCTTGCTCAATTTAGTTAAGCCAAGTTTGTTTTTGAGCAGCTTTTAAATTAAGAGATGTTTTTGTATCAAATGTTGAGACCCTTTACTACGATGTTAGAAGAGCTTCCTTTTTTTATCTACACGCACATATCCAGCCACCGAACCCATGTGGGTCAGTGCTCCGAACATTATAACTAGCAGGCTTGTAACATGAGGTAATGATCCCGTTCGCCACACAAGCTGCAATTATCTCAGCCCATTAAGTCAGCTCAGTGCTAATTGTATGCAAATCACCGAGCTGGACCCTTCCTGCCGGAGGCTCATTATGACCGGGAGTTGGATCAGGATGTCGGGGCATAAGCATCGTACTTGCTGGTCGAGCAGTAAACACCGATTTACAGGTCTGTTGTGTCCTGAATGATGGGTCGTGTTGTGATATACAGTTAGGTCCATAAATATTTGGACAGAGACAACATTTATGTAATTTTGGTTCTAGACATTACCACAATGAATTTGAAACAAAACAAATCAGATGCAGTTGAAGTTCAGACTTTCAGCTTTCATTTGAGGGTCTCCACATTAAAATTGGATGAAGGGTTTAGGAGTTTCAGCTCCTTAACATGTGCCACCCTGTTTTTAAAGGGACCAAAAGTAATTGGACAGATGAAATAATTGTAAATAAAATGTTCATTTCTAGTACTTGGTTGAAAACCCTTTGTTAGCAATGACTGCCTGAAGTCTTGACCTCATGGACATCACCAGACACTGTGTTTCCTTCTTTTTGATGATCTTCAGGCCTTCACCGCGGTGGTTTTCAGTTGTTGTTTGTTTGTGGCCTTTCTGTCTGAAGTTTAGTCTTTAACAAGTGAAATGCATGCTCAATTGGGTTGAGATCAGGTGACTGACTTGGCCATTCAAGAATATTCCACTTCTTTGCTTTAATAAACTCCTGGGTTGCTTTGGCTTTATGTTTTGGGTCATTGTCCATCTGTAGTATGAAACGACGACCAATCAGTTTGGCTGCATTTGGCTGGATCTGAGCACACAGTATGGCTCTGAATACTTCAGAATTCATTCAGCTGCTTCTGTCCTGTGTCACATCATCAATAAACACTAGTGACCCAGTGCCACTGGCAGCCATGCATGCCCAAGACATCACACTGCTTCCGCCATGTTTTACAGATGATGTGGTATGCTTTGGATCATGAGCTGTACCACGCCTTCACCATACTTTTCTCTTTCCATCATTCTAGTAGAGGTTGATCTTGGTTTCATCTGTCCACACAATGTTCTTCCAGAACTGTGCTGGCTTTTTTAGATGTTTTTTAGCAAAGTCCAGCCTAGCCTTTTTATTCTTGATTCTTATGAGTGGCTTGCACCGTGCAGTGAACCCTCTGTATTTAATTTCATGCAGTCTTCTCTTTATGGTAGATTTGGATATTGATACGCCTACCTCCTGGAGAGTGGTGTTCACTTGGTTGGCTGTTGTGAAGGGGTTTCTCTTCACCATGGAGAGTATTCTGCGATCATCCACCACTGTTGTCTTCCGTGGGCGCCCAGGTCTTTTTGCATTGATGAGTTCACCAGTGCTTTCTTTCTTTCTCAGAATGTACCAAACTGTAGATTTTGCCACTCCTAAAGTTGAAGCAATTTCTCGGATGGGTTTTTTTCTGTTTTTTGCAGCTTAAGGATGGCTTGTTTCACCTGCATGGAGAGCTCCTTTGACCGCATGTTTCCTTCACAGCTAAACCTTCCAAATGCAAACACCACACCTCAAATCAACACCAGCCCTTTTATCTGCTTAATTGAGAATGATATAATGAAGGGATTGCCCACACCTGTCCATGAAATAGCCTTGGAGTCAATTGTCCAATTACTTTTGGTCCCTTTAAAAACAGGGTGGCACATGTTAAGGAGCTGAAACTCCTAAACCCTTCATCCAATTTTAATGTGGATACCCTCAAATGAAAGCTGAAAGTCTGAACTTCAACTGCATCTGATTTGTTTTGTTTCAAATTCATTGTGGTAATGTCTAGAACCAAAATTACATAAATGTTGTCTCTGTCCAAATATTTATGGACCTAACTGTAGATTACTTCTCATTCTGATAGGAAAGTTATATTCTGGATTGGCGTCTCCAATTCTTCATCATCATTACAGGACTCCAACCATTAGGAAGCTGGAGTGGTGTATGCCCCTTACAATCTCACTGCTCCATTCTAGGGCTGTAGTGCAGTAACAATCAAGATGATTGTCCAAGCGTTAGGTGAAGATGAGACTTTTAGGATGAGATAACCTTTATTATCAGGACAGGAGCGTTCTTAGGAGCATTGTTCCAGATTATCACCCTCAGTCTTGGCGTAGTCAAGAGAAACCTGTCTCGTGTCTGGGATCCTAGTGGATAGTCTAAGCCGACGTTAAACCAATCCTCATATATAAGCAGTCACTACAGCAGAGATGGGTTCTAACCTTTAATTGCCCACACTTGGACAGTTTGTTCTGTCTCGTCAGCTAAGAATGTGAATGGCCATGAGACCAGAGGGATCGCAGAGGAAAGTGTAGGTCAGTAGTCTCATAGCTTGGAAGTGAAACCATCTAAAATACAAGATCAGGTTTAATTTCTCTTCTACTGCTTAACATCAGCCAAAACATCAATAAGTGTAAATTGGTATCGTTCTGTGCCCTAGCTGCAGACCAAGAAAATCCTTTCCATTGCCCCCACTTGGGCTGTACAGGAGAACCGCTCATTCTGAGAACTAGTGCTAAAGCAACATGTCCCCGGTGTTGTGGAGGACCCATCGCTGCTCCTCAGCCCTAGACCATGACGATCTCCGGTGCACTGCCTGGTCCAGAATCATCACCCTCTTCCACTCACTGCATCGTTACTTTCTTTTTCGCTTCCAATTCACTGAACATCTGATGTTATGAATCTTGAGTTTTCCATCCTTTTCCCCAAGTGTAGTTATCAAATCTCTACAGGCTTATCAGCTCACGCTTTGCTTTGAGTTTTATTTTTTTTACTAGTTTCTCCTTGGATGGACGATCGATATTTGCTCCGGGAGCTTCAGCTATTCCAGCCCTGATGTACAGAAGCATGACAGCTGTTTCTGGAGGATTCCGCTTTCCATGAATTCAGGATCATTGGATATAACTGATGAGCAGGAGCCCTGTCAGCCCCAAGATGAACTGTAATCTAGGACTTCCTAGCAGCAAGCAATTTAAAGGGCGCCCGACACTAAATCCATTTACTTATTTGGGGGAAGGTGTAGAGGATATACAGTGGGTTCGGAAAGTATTCAGACCCCTTTAAATTTTTCACTCTTTGTTTCATTGCAGCCATTCATTTTTTTTCTCATTAATGTACACTCTGCACCCATCTTTACTGAAAAAAAACAGAAATGTAGAATTTTTTGAAAATTAAAAAAGAAAAACTGAAATATCACATGGTTATAAGTATTCAGCCCCTTTGCTCAGACACTCATATTTACGTCACATGCTGTCCATTTCCTTGTGATCCTCCTTGAGATGGTTCTACTCCTTCATTGGAGTCCAGCTGTGTGTAATTACACTGATAGGACTGGATTTGTAAAGGCGACACCTGTCTATATAAGACCTCACAGCTCACAGTGCATGTCACCAAATGAGAATCATGAGGTCAAAGGAACTGGCCAAGGAGCTCAGAGACAGGATTGTGTGCAAGTCACAGATCTGTCCAAGGTTACAAAAGAATTTCTGCAGTAATCAGTGGCAGACATATGAAAGCCCGCATAGAGTTAGCTAAAAAACAAAACACAGGAAGGACTCCCAGACTATCTTATTATGTAATTGCCATTTGGGACTTCCGTCCGCTGTCCTCGAATCCGATAAGGCACCGCTGCAGTGTCACTTGCGCCGGCGCAGTTTGCGGCCACAAACTGCGCCTGCGCAAGTGACATACACATCTCTGCTATTCCCACACAGGCGCAGTGACAGCCACAACTGCGCGCTCTACCCGCGTGGCTGTTACTGCATCTGTGTGGGGAATAGCGGTGCGATAGCATCAGGCATATTTCTAATAAGAAATAAGATTCTCTTGTCTGATGAGATGAAGATAGAACTTGTGGTGATAATTGTAAGCGGTGTGTGGAGAAAACCAGGCACCGCTCATCACCTGCCCAATACAATCCCCACAGTGAAACATGGTGGAGGCAGCATCATGCTATGGGGGTGTTTTTCAGCTGCAGGGACAGGACGACTGGTTGCAATTGAAGTAAACATGAATACGGCCAAGTACAGAGATATCCTGGATGAAAACCTCTTCCAGAGTGCTCTGGACCTCAGACTTGGCCGAAGGTTCACCTTCCAACAAGACAATGACCCTAAGCACACAGCTAAAATAACAAAGGAGTGGCTTCAGAACAACTCTGTGACCATTCCTGACTGACCCAGCCAGAGCCCTGACCTAAACCCAACTGAGCATCTCTGGAGAGACCTGAAAATGGCTGTCCACCAACGTTCACCTTCCAACCTGACGGAACTGGAGAGGATCTGCCAGGAAGAATGGCAGAGGATCCCCAAATCCAGGGGTGAAAAACTTGTTGCATCATTCCCAAGAAGACTCATGGCTGTACTAGCTCAAAAGGTGCTTCTCCTCAATACTGAGCAAAGGGTCTGAATACTTATGACCATGGGAGATTTCAGGTTTTCTTTTTTAATAAATTTGCAAAAATTTCTAATTTGTTTTTTTTTTCAGTAAAGATGGGGAGCAGAGTGTACATTAATGAGGAAAAAATGAACTTTTTTGCATTTACCAAATGGCTGCAATGAAACAGAGAGTGAAAAATGTAAAGGGGTCTGAATACTTTCCGAACCCACTGTACCTGAGGCTTCACTATCTAACCTGCAATGACCCTAGCAACTTGACTTCTGAGACACTCCATCTCTTGCAGTTGCCGTGGAGGGGTTATTGAGCGCATGCGGCACCTCTGAGAATCTCCATCTCCTGCAATCACCGAGGAGGGGTAATAAGCGCATGCGGAATTTCTAAGAAATTCAATCTCCTGCAGTCGCTATGCAGGGGTTAATAAGCACACATGGCCCTTCTAAGAATCTCATCTCCTGTAGTCACTGTGGAGGAGTAATAAGCACACGCGATATTTCTGAGAATCTCCATCTCTTGCAGTCGTAGTGGAGGGGTTAATAAGCGCCCATGGCCTTTCTGAGAATCTCCATCTCCTGCAGTCGCTGTGGAGGGGTTAATAAGCGCATGCGGCGTTGCTAAGAATCTCCATCTCCTGCAATAGCCGTGGAGGGGTTAATAAGCACACAAGGCATTACTAAGAAATTTGATCTCCTGCAGTCACAGAGGAGCACACAGCACTTCTGAAGATCTCCATCTACTGCAGTTGCTGTGAAAGGGTTATTAAGCGAATCCGACACTTCTGAGAATCTCCATCTGTAGCTGTCACCATGGAGGGGTTAATAAGTGTATCTTGACTTCTGAGAATCTCCATCTCTTGCAGTCACCATGGAGGGGTTAATAAGCCTGTAAGAGTGTGAACTGTAATGACATCAGGAGGGCATTAGGACCCTGCTGCTTTTGCACATCTGAGCCGAGAGCAGAAGCCTGGGAAATTGTGTGGGCAGAGAAGCTGGAGCAAGGTGTAGGGAGGGGAGAAGAGAAACTGCTGTGTGAGACCCAGTGTGAGGCAGCTGAAGAGAAGTGAGGAGTCTGGACTCTGTAAAGACTGTTTGCTGCCAGCGTTTTTGAGAGTGTTGTTAACCCCTTCCTCTAGTAAATCTGTGGTTCTGCTGTGGAACAAGTACAGAGCATTTTTGAGAGCTGTGTGACTCTGGAGCTCTGTGGAATCCCTGCTATGCTGAGCTGGAAAGCGACAGAAGACATCTTTCCTGTGCACATTCAGGTGGTCTTCTCCCAGGGAAATTGTGAGTGACTGTTAAAGGAGAGACGGTATCCTGAACCATCCATATTGAGAGGGATACTGACAAGCCCCGTTCAAGAGCTATCCCGGACCATACCCAGAGTCTACAGAACTATAAGTCCCTGGTGCGTGGGCTCAGCGTCGGCCGACAAGACGCGGATCCTTATGTTTGTTGAAGTTTTGGCGCCGAAGATTTTAGGGACTGGCTGCAGCCGATGCAAATCATAGGCCTGTGTGGGGATCTACCACAGGTTAACGGTACCATAACAATAGATACCCAGGTATCCCTAGATTGAGTTAATAAGAACGATTGTTATATTTACATATGTATTCACATTGTCGGTTTGATAAGTTTATAGTCAGTGTGACATCCCAGAGGCTCCCATAAGACCTCTTCATCAGATTTGCACCTGCTTCTCAGATAGTTTATTAAAGACCTTGTTTAACTTAGAGGTTAGGTAAATTTATTCTGAAAACGTAGCGTAATACACACAAATCAGAGACTTTGGGATTGTCACATTGATTTCAGCCCTGGCTGATTGAATGTAAATAATAGGGGAATCTCAGGCTGTTTCATACAATCTTGAATTTCACTTCAACTCCTTTTCCAGTAAACGAAGTGTTGTTATTTCTGTCTCTGTCTCAGTTTGTGACTCACTGGATCTTCTTCAGACCTCTGGTCATTACATTTTTGGCGTAGTCGGCAGGATCCAGTGCTTGTCATGGAAGGAAGGGAGGAAAGAAATGACCCCAATGCACCAGCAGCTCCCTCACTGGCCGCAGATGCCCTGGCAGCTGCAGCGACTTTGGGCGGGTATGTGCCAGTAGGAGTTTTACTCCAGCACATGCTGAAATATGACAGGCGTAACATGGCATTGCAGGATTGGGCTGAGAGGGTCCAAAGTATTCTCCATATGTATAATCTGGCCCCCATGTTACGAGCAGAGCTGGCATTAAATGCCTTAGAGGGTGACACTAGGTGAATGGTGATGGTACGTCCAGAATCAGAGAGCGTTAGAGAAAATTTCGGAACTGTTAGAGGGAGTTCGGGAGGAAGAGCTCGTGTGGCCCAACTTTAGTCCCTGTTCTTTAATCGACCCAAAGGGAATGTGAGTCCCTGATGCAGTACTCTAATATCTTACAGGAGACATTGAATGAGGTGCAACGACTAGACCCAGGGGCTATGGGGGCGTTCTGAGAGGTAGACCGCTTGCTCCGGGAACAATTCATCACCGGGTTAGCCAATAGACTCCTCCGAGACAAACTGATGGAGATGGCCCAGTCTGCACCGGAATTATCCTTCTGGTAGATTTATCGAGCTGTGGTGGAAAGGGAGGAGGAGTCCTCATTTGCCAAGGCACACGTGGCCCGTCTCTGGAGATTGTGAAGAATGGACGGGAGCCAGACTGATGCATCAACGTTTTAGATGAGCCTGTTACAATTCCCGCTGGGACCATTCTTGCTGAACTATTTGTGCCGGCGGGTAAGGTGCCTGACAAGGCAGTATTTGAACTGCGCCCAGATCAATAGTCATCCTGGACATATGCGGTAGAGGTAGGCCAGACCGAACTCCCTACCGAAGAATGGAATGGTGGTGTGATCATGGCTCAGAAGGGAGTGGATTGGGAGATACTGACCTCCGTGCAGTTGGAGAGAGTCATGTGGGAGCATCAAGAGACCTTTTCTCGACTTGGGGAGGATTTCGGTTGTGCTCGGATGATTAAGCATGAGATTGCCATGGGGGATACCCCTCCCATTAGGGAACATTATCGTCAAATTCCCCCGGCGCTCTGTCAAGAGGTGAAGGGCATGGTGGCCAATATGCTTGACAATCAAGTGATCCGAGAGCCAGAGCCCCTGGGCGGCTCCTGTAGTCTTGGTCAAAAAGGATGGGAACCTTCGATTTTGTGTGGATTATCGAAAATTGAATGCCCACACGGTGCGGGACGCATATCCTCTACCTCGAATTGAAAAATTTCTGGCGGCATTGGTCCGGCCAAGTATTTCTCAACGTTGGATTTGGCAAGTGGCTACTGGCAGGCACCAATGGCCGAAAAAGATTGGGCCTAGATGGCGTTTGTCTTACCGAAGGGGCTCTATGAATTCAACCAAATGACCTTCGGGCTCACTAACGCCCCGGGAACCTTCCAATGCCTGATGGAACATTGCTTAGGCGATCTGAATTTTGAATCGGTCCTGATATATCTAGATGACATTGTGGTGTTCGAGACCTCATTTGAAGACCATCTTGAGAAGTTACAAGTTCTCCAGCGGCTCAGTTGCTACGGCCTGAAAATAAAGCCAAAGAAATATCAACTGTTACAGAGTCAGATTGAGTATTTAGGCCACGTGGTGACCCTGGATGGGGTGCTGCCTTCGGCTAGTAAGGTTAAGGCCGTACTGGAATGGCCACCTCCCCGCGACCTGCGAGAAGTGCAGGCCTTCTTGAGCTTAGCGGGGTACTATCGTTTTTTTTGCCTAAATTTTCACAAGTGGCGGGTCCCCTGAATTAACTTTCAAGAGTGACAGCGCTGGCTCCTCGAACCCGCACCATTCAATGGGAGCCCCAGCAGAAAAAGGCATTTGATGAAGTGAAAACCACCCTAACAAGTGCCTTGTTGTTGGAGTATGCCTGGTTTGATGCCCCTTTTCTGTTGTACACAGATGGTAGTCTTCATGGGCTGGGGTGGTACTAGCACAGGTGCAGGATGGCCGGGAGTAGGTGATTGCCTATGGCAGCAGGTCTTTAAGAGACACTGAGCGTAATACGGTTAACTACAGCTCATTTTGGCTGGAAGTACTGGCTCTGGTGTGTACAATGACGGAACGCTTTGTCGAGCATCTAACAGGAGCTGAGGTGCTAGTCATGACAGATAACAACCCGCTGGCTAACTTAGAGAATGCAAAACTGGGAGCGTTGGAGCAGCGGTGGGTTGCCCGCCTTGCTAAATTTAATTATCGCATTAAGTTTCGCTCTGGGCGATAAAATGCAGATGCATTGTCAAGGGTACCCTTTGGGTCCTTGGGGAAAATGTTGACGAGCAACTTGAGGACAATGGAACTCCGGCCTTGGGGCAGGTACCTATCTTCCGAAGTGTGGTACACTCAAATGGAGTGGCATAAGAGATGCCGTGTCCTGGGTAAAACAATCTCAGATTGGGCAAAAGACCAGGACGAGAGCCCAGACATTGCACTTATGCGCCGTTGGGTACAAAATGGGGTCTGGCCCCGTGCAGAGGACAAAGCTCAACTGTCCACGGAAGGAATGAAACAACTACTTGGACAAATTGTATCGTAAGGTGTACCTGCCATCTGAGCTACAGCACCGGTACTAACTGGTAATCCCTGAGTGGATGGGTCCTGTGGTCACTTGTGAGGCACATGAGAAGGGGGCCCTCTTTGGAAGTGAAAAGACACTTCAGTGGCTACAGCGAGTCCTCTATTGCCCTGAGTTGGGAGGGATGGTTGCAGACGCGTGTTGGCAGTGTCGGGTCTGTGGGCTCAGTAAAAGCCGAGCAGCGGGCCCCCACACAGTCCATTAAGACTTCTGCTCCATTAGAGCTACTCATGATTGACTATTGTAACGATAATGTGAAATTATCATGTATGACTTGTCCGGGACATTCCAGAATCTTCCGTCCTCTATACTCTAGAAGGATTCCTAGCAGCACAGAGCCACGCGACCCCCCTCTCCTCTCTGGTCATTCACTGCAGCCTGTGACACTGCTTTTCCCTTCCTCCTACCCAGCTATATACAGTGTAACCTGAGATGCCAGTGCTGGATTTTCCCTCCTCACCACGGGGGTCCGCTTTGTGTCCAACATGTGCATTTTCTCTCATAGACAATAATGGGAATTTATTCATTCGGACGTAATGCAATGTGAGATTGTGTTAGAAGAATAAAAACTACATGTCCGAGACGTTCTTCGACAGGGCTATCTAGCCTGTTTTTACCAGTTCAAGCCCCAACAGAATCTGAGAAACGGATTTCTCCTACACAGTGTGAGCTAACTACGCCATGTTTGGTTGTGGATGAATGCCAGCGACAAGCTGGAAAGGATAGTACTATGTGCGTTTCTATATAAGGTACCCTCTGCAAGTTAAGAATGTTATGTTTTCAGAACCAAATCTGCAGCTTTGAGCTAGGGGAGGGGGCCAGTAAACCAGCCCCTTTAGTAAAGTCACAAGCCCAGATGTATAAGTCTGCAACTGAGCCCCCCCTGGTCATTCTAGCCTGGGATGCCGTGTCCGTCGGATCCCAAATGAACTACGATGTGTGGTTCCTCCCCTAGTCTGGTTTGCCAGAATGTTCTAAGTACCATGTGAGTGTTTCTTCTTTAACCCTTTTATTTTAATTGCTTGTACATATTTTAATTGTCTCACTTTGTAAAACCTTTTTAAATCTTTTGTAAACACTGCCTATCTTTTCGGAGTAAAATATAAAATTACTAGTTCGTCTCTATGCTCTATAACGAATTTGCACTTTCCTGAAGTATACTCCGCTACTAAATTGGGGTGGCCTCTGCCCCACATTCTAGACCCAGAGGCTTGTGGCAGCGTGTGTGTGCTGGGGCTTACGCTATCGCTGGCAGTGACGGAGCGGGTCTTATAAGCGTATTGCCTGGCTGCGGCTAGGAATAGTTATAATCCCCTCACTGCAGCGTGCCCAATAGCCAGCACACGTCCAAGCGGCCCGTCTGGCGACTAATTATCCTAGGTGCAGTTCCCTGACTGACCTGAGGGTAAGGGGGGTGCCGGAGAGCTGCAAGTTCCTAAGCGGAACTAGAAAGAGGGATAAATATAAATCCCTGCAGATCGTGACATACTGGGGTCAGTGGTGGGATCATAAACCGTGATCCCCCGGGCCTCCGTGTGCCGTTCATCACAACTATGTTTTCATAGGGTACTCTACGTCTGGGTACTCCTATTGCCTGGTAATGACAGATCACTTTACCAAGTATGCTGTAGCGGTGCTAACAAGAGACCAGACGGCAGAGTCGGTGGCTGAGGCCGTGTGTTAACATGTCCGCCAAGTGTTCGGGTGTCCGCAGAGAATACACTCGGATCAGGGGGCATGCTTCCAGGAGGTGCTGATGAAGGAACTGTACCAGCTGTATGGTATCGAACAGTCGAGAACGACACCTTGTCACCCCAAGGGCAGCGAGGCATGTGAGCGCTCGGACCCTGCTGCAAATGTTGAGGACATTAGAGGGTAAACAGCAAGCGCGCTGGCCTGAGTATCTCCCCGAATTGATGTGGGCCTACAATAATAAAGTGCACAGCACTACTGGCTATTCACCACACATGTTGATGTTCGGGAGGACAGGCAGGGACATTGAGGATTTGAGCACGCCGGAATCCCCCTCGAACTGCATCCGAATGGGTACAAGAGCACCGGCGGTGATTAAGGGTGATGCATCAGGAGGTGGGTGATTGCCTTCGTCAGGTGGCACATAGTGACATGCGACCCATGCAAGCGGAGCCGTTTTCTCTGGGGATAGAGTGTTGGTGAGAGCCAAACGACGGCCAGGGAAGCTGAGTGACCGGGGAGTTGACTGATTAAAAAAAAAAACATGAATCATGAGATTCCAGTCTACGAGGTCAAGCCGGAGGGGACAGGGGGGCCAATCCGTAATCTTCACGGTAACATGCTACAACGGTCCTGGTTTAAAGATTCAGCCCCCCAGAGGCTGCGTCCCAGGGGATGGGTACTCCTAGTGCTCTTGAATTTGATGGTGTGCCTTCTCCCGCACTTGCTTTCTTGGCCCCTGTGATCTGTCCCCATTGGAGAGTGTTTGAGAATGTGGTATGTCCTGCTGAGGAGGGAGCGTCAAGTCCGTTACTTGACACGGGAGCTGTATCACAGGGTGCCACACCTCAGGAGGAAGCAGCCTCATTTGCTCCTTCTGACGATACCACGGAAGAGGCTCCTACTCCCTCTGGGACTGAGCCTGTTGGAGTGGGTCTCAGAAATACTCAATCTATAGCAGGAATACCACCTCAGCTCTACGCCTAGGACGACTTTTAGTGGGGAGGTATGTCGGGGGTGCCAACCTCTAGTGGGGTGGCATGTAAGAGTGTGAACTCTAATGACATCAGAAGGGCATTAGGACCCTGCTGCTTTTGCACGCCTGAGCTGAGAGCAGAAGCCTGGGAAATTATGTGTGCAGAAAAGCTTGAGTGAGGGGGAGAAGAGAAACTGCTGTGTGAGATTCAGTGTGAGGCAGCTGATGAGAAGTGGAGTCTGGACTCTGTAAAGACTTTTCTGCGAGCGTGTTTGAGAGGGTGTTAACCCTTTCCTCTTGTGAACCTGAGGTTCTGCTGTGGAACAAGTACAGAGTATTTTTGAGAGCTGTGTGACTGGAGCTCTGTGGAATCCCTGCTGTGCTGAGCTGGAAAGCGACAGAAGACATCTTTCCTGTGTAGATTCAGAAAATCTGATATTTCTGGGCAAAAAATATTAAGTCTCCTGAACAACAATTATAAAAATCAACAAATCTTTATTAATAATAGAGATTTGTAGATTTTTTTTAAAAAAAGTTCTCTAAGTCTTTTTGATAGGACTGTGTAGATTTAGGTGGTCTTCTGCCAGGGAAACTGTGAGTGACTGTTAAAGGAGAGACGGTATACTGTACCATCCATATTGAGAGAGAGCCCCGTTGAAGAGCTATCCCGGACTATACCGAGTCTACAGAACTGTAAGTCCCCGGCGTGTGGGCTCGCCATCGGCCGACGAGATGCCGATCCTTATGTTTGTTGAACTTTTGGCGCCGAAGATTTTTGGGACTGGCTGCAGTCAATGCAAATCATAGGCCTGTGTGGGGATCTACCACAGGTTAACGGGACCGTAACAATAGATACCCAGGTATCCCTAGATTGAGTTTATAAGAACGATTGTTAGATTTACATATATCTTATCAAACCGACAATATGAATGTAGTCAGTGTGCCATCCCAGAGGCTCCCATAAGACCTCTTTCACACATCAGTTTTTCGCCATCAGGCGCGATCCGGCTTTTGAAAAAAACGGATCCGTTTTTTTTTTACCGCCGGATCCGTTTTTTTTCTCATTGACATGCATTAGCGCCGGATCGCGCCGCATGTCATTGCGTTTTGTCCATTTTCTGCCGGATCTGTCAGATTTTAATTCCGGTGGCCAGACAGGACGCATCATGTAACGTTTTTTTTTCAACGGACAGCACCTGAAGCGGCACGTCAGGCTTGGTCATCCAATTCAAGTCTATGGGTGTCGGATCAGGCATAGGACTGATCCGGCCACCAGACTGTTTTGTTCATCTACGCCTGCCTGGAAGCCTAAAATCAAGGTCTCTCTCTCATCAGTTTTTTTCAATCTACGCTGGATCCGTCTTTTTAGAAATTGGACGGATTGTGCCTGATTGCAAAAAACTGATGTGTGAAAGAGGCCTAAGACCTCTTCATCAGATTTACACTCGCTTCTCAGATAGTTTATTAAAGACTTGTTTAACTTAGTCGTTAGGTAAATTTATTCTGGAACCGTAGTGTAATACACACAAATCAGAGACTTTGGAATTGTCACATTGATTTCAGCCCTGGCTGATTGTATGAAACAGCCGGAGATTCCCCTATTATTTACACTCAATCTTGAATTTCACTTCAACTCCTATTCCAGTAACTGAAGTGTTGTTATTTCTGTCTCTGTCTGTTTGTGACTCACTGGATCTTCTTTGGACCTCTGGTCATTACAAGCGCACCTGGCACTTCTGAGAATCTGCATCTCCTGCAGTCACCATGGAGGGGTTAATAAGCGCATGCGGCATTTCTGAGAATCTCCATCTGTAGAAGTCACCATGGAGGGTTAATAAGCGCACGCGACACTTCTGAGAATCTCCATCTGTAGAAGTCACCATGGAGGGGTTAATAAGCGCACCTGGCACTTCTGAGAATCTGCATCTCCTGCAGTCACCATGGAGGGGTTAATAAGCGCATGCGGCATTTCTGAGAATCTCCATCTGTAGAAGTCACCATGGAGGGGTTAATAAGCGCACGCGACACTTCTGAGAATCTCCATCTGTAGAAGTCACCATGGAGGGGTTAATAAGCGCACGCGACACTTCTGAGAATCTCCATCTGTAGAAGTCACCATGGAGGGGTTAATAAGCGCATCTGACTTCTGAAATCTCCAGCTCCTGCATTCACCATGGAGGGGTTAATAAGCGCACGCGACACTTCGGAGAATCTCCAGCTCCTGCATTCACCATGGAGGGGTTAATAAGCGCACGCGACACTTCGGAGAATCTCCAGCATCTGCAGTCGCCATGGGGGGGTAATAAAAGCACGCGGCACAATACATCCTTTAATGTTTTTATTATGGAAGCTACAGTATGTACATTACAGCATCATTGGAAAGTTTCTACTCTTCCAGTTTAGCCCAGGAACCTCCGCTGCAGCAGACTCACATTTGTGACCCTTCCCTTACATATCCTGTTATCTTCCCTCCATTTATAGAAAAATATTGCACTACATATATTCTGCATTTTACAAAAGAGATATGGAATTAGCAGCATCGAATCATCCGCAGGTTCCACTATTGCTCCTCGTGACACGTTTACCAGGTTAATGCCGCAGCAGCAGGGCACATGGCGCTGGACTGCGATCATGGAATGTGAGCACAAGAGAATGGTCCATACATGGCGGAAGACACAGACACACAAAGTCTAAAGCTGCACCCGTCTGTACAGGGAGCACATACAGCAGGACCCAAAGGTCACACGCATCGTACAGAATCGGCCCCACTTGCTCCATTTATACCTGCACAGTCATGTGATCTCTATACTGGGCATGAAACAAAGTATCAGACTAGCAATGCTCCAAAAGTAAGTCAGAGAGAGCAGACTCCTCAAATGTGCGCAGCAGAACCAGACAACAACCTGGAGCAGCTCAGAATCTGGGGATGAAGAGATAGGGTAATGCAGTAACGCCAACAAATAGTCATGTTGAAGATGACATCGTGGCACAAACCCCACACAGCAGAGCCAATCACACATATGGTACCATGGGGTGGAGAGCAAGTACTGAGGGGAACGGACAAGACGCACCGATACCGTGGGTGGAGTGCGAGTCCTGCTAAGGGGAACGGACAAGACACACCAATACCGTGGTGTGGAGTGCTGAGTACTGCGGACGGCAGGAACGGACAAGATGCACCGCTACCGTGGAGTGCCGAGTACTGCTGAGGGCAGGAACGGACAAGATGCACCGCTACCGTGGAGTGCCGAGTACTGCTGAGGAGAGGAACAGACAAGACACACCAATACCGTGGAGTGCCGAGTACTGCTGAGGGCAGGAACGGACAAGATGCACCAATACCGTGGAGTGCCGAGTACTGCTGAGGGCAGGAACGGACAAGATGCACCGCTACCGTGGAGTGCTCAGGGGAACAGACAAGATACACCAATATTGTGGGATGGAGTGCAGAGTACTGCTGCGGATGGAACGGACAAGTTGCACTGATTGAAGCTAAGCAGCCAATTGAGAGGAGTCATGATAAGTGGCTAACGTATGATAATGGTGCAGCGGTGGAAAGTAGTTGAATTGATGAAGCCGAGGATCAGAACAGCGGTAGAAGGGGGGATGTGGTACGGCACCGGCAGAGCCAAGTATCAGAACAGTAGTTGAAGTGGGAATGTGGTGTGGCACCGGCAGAGCTGAGGATCAGATCAGCGGTAGAAGGCCGGGATCACACATGCGACAGTCGTCCGACAGTCGCATGTGAAATCCCAGCTTTGGCTCCGGCACTCGGGAGTGGAGTGCGCAGCTGCATGTAGTCCTATGCAGCCGCTCGCTCCACTCCCGAGTGCCGGCGCCAGAGCTGGGATTTCACATGCGACTGTCAGATGACTTCGTCGCATGTGTGATCCCGGCCGAAGGGGTAATGTAGTGTGAAACAGGCAGAGCTGAGGATCAGATCAGCGATAGAAGGGGGGGATGTGGTGTGGCATCGGCAGGGCTGTGGATCAGATCAGTGGTAAAAGGGGGGATGTGGTGTGGCACCGGTAGAGCTGAGGATCAGATCAGTAGTAGAAGGGGAATGTGGTGTGGCACCAGTAAAGCTGAGGATCAGATCAGCGGTAGAAGGGGGGATTGGTTGGAATTGGCAGCGCTGAGGATCAGATCAGCGGTATAAGGGGATGTGGTGTGGCACCGGTAGAGCTGAGGATCAGATCAGTGTATAAGGGGGGATGTGGTGTGCACCGGCAGAGCCGAGTATCAGATCATAGTTGAAGGGGGAATGTGGTGTGGCACCGCAGAGCTGAGGATCAGATCAGTATTGAAGGGGAATGTGGTGTGGAATTGGCAGCGCTGAGATCAATCAGCGTATAAGGGGGGGGTGTGGTGTGGAACGGCAGAGCTGAGGATCAGATCAGTGATAGAAGGGGGGTTGTGATGTAGGGTAGTCACAGACCCAGTTTTGGTGAGAAGTGCAATCTAGTGGAGCAAAGAGCATCCGTGGCTAAATATTTCTTGGCATTAGCCGTCTACAAGCCAATTATGGCTCCGATCAGGAAGATCACAGAATATAATGCCACCAACTCCGGAGATAGGAACCATCACATAACCAGCAATCGATGCCGGCGTGAAGCTGCCTGTATTGTTCAGCCCAAGGTAAAGTCACGGGGTTAACAGGGAAAGGACGATGATGCATAGTAAGAAAGCACAACGTAATGTGCCGTGTAGAGAAAGCACAGAGGCCACGACGCTCTGGAAACCATAAACCGATGCAGCACAGTATAGAAGAAAAGCCTCCAGCCAGCAGACCAAGACCTGACGTGCACGGTCCGAACGCCTCCACCAAGCATGTCTGAGCCGTTCTTAAAGTGAAAAAACCATAAGCAAAAAGAGGGACCTATAAAATATAACTTTTATTAATAGTTTTAAAAGGACTGTACAAAAACAAACTACAACAATTCTTCCAGGAACAAGAATTGAAGCAAC
>JARQOD010000003.1:600238318-600260006 GCA_033576555.1 Oophaga sylvatica
GAGGTACATGGTGGGGCGCACAATACGGGAGGCTGTAATCATATTCCCCCCGTGGTCATCATCTACTGAGATCCTCCAGTGTATGGGGCGGACCAGTGCAGACCACAAAACTCCCACTTCACTACATGCTGAAGGCCTGAGGAATTCTTGCATTTTCAAGTGAAATGTGGTCGGTGCGTGTCGGTGGAAAAAACCGCGACAATAGCACAAGTCCTCGTTACGGGCCCTCGGACAGAAGAGCGAGTTGCTCTAGTCTCTACACAATGGATCCATCTTTGGTCTTGTCATACAGCAGGAAGCACAGTCTTCAGTAATATTGTACCTACCACCTCATCACAGCCTCAGATTACATCCTCCTCTGCCAGCAAAGGATTAGCACAAGTGTTCACACCCCGACCCACACAACACCCCACAAATGAAATATTTCCAAAGATAAACAACTTTCACATTGAACAAACATTCATACAAAATGGTGGCTACAAAAGAGGGGGGAAAAAGGACATCCATGGTGGTGGAGCATACATTCAGCCTAGAACATGTCCTTGTCATGTGAGCACAGAGAACATCACTCCTGCCGACAAAGATACCGCCGCACAGGAATTACTCCGCTATACAACGAAATGCAGTGGAGTGAAGGGCGACTGATGGATGAGATACACATGACGGTACAGGGGAGTGGCGATGAGGTACACACGAAAGGACGTACGGAGTGGCGATGAGGTACGTGACGGGATGTGGGGAGTGGCGATGAGGTACACGCGACAGGACATGGGAGTGGCGATGAGATACAACGCAAAGGGACATGGGAGTGGCGAGGAGGTACAACGTGACGGGATGTGGGGAGTGGCGATGAGGTACACGCGACAGGACATGGGGAGTGGCGATGAGGTACAACGCAAAGGGACGTGGGGAGTGGCGATGAGGTACAACGTGAAGGGACGTGGGGAGTGGCGATGAGGTACAACGTGAAGGGACGTGGGGAGTGGCGATGAGGTACAACGCGACGGGAAGTGGCAATGAGGTACACGCGACAGGACATGGGGAGTGGCGATGAGGTACAACACGACAGGACATGGGGAGTGGCGATGAGGTACAACGCGACGGGACGTGGGGAGTGGCGGTGGGATGCACTCGACGGGACGTGGGGAGTGGCGGTGGGATGCACTCGACGGGACGTGGGGAGTGGCGGTGGGATGCACTCGACGGGACGTGGGGAGTGGCGATGGGATGCACGCGACGGGACGTGGGGAGAAGCAATGAGTCCTTCACTCCATCTCCGGCGAGTCAAGCGGGTTCTCCTCTGAGGGATCGTTCAATGTTTCTCTCTGGTCGAGAGCAACATCTTCATCCTCATTATCGGCAGCTTCGGACACGACAATGGACTCATCCTCATACTGTGGCATTTTTCTGGGATGAGCCATAGAGGAGCTTTCCAACAACTCAATGTCCTCGATTCCTGCCCGGTAGTGGATCATGAGCAATGTCAACGCCTGCAGCCGTTCTCCGGATTTTGCCAGTGCTGCTGCTATCAGGACTTTCCTCCGGCTGTCTGTTGTTTCTCGTTCTTCCTTCACGAGAGAATTATTATGTTCCAGCTCCTGATCGATCTCATTCTGAAGCTTATCCAGCATGAACTCCAGCTTCTGGATCCGCTCATCTGTTGGCAAACCTCGGTACAGATCTCGACCGATCTCTTTTACCGCGATGAACACACTGTCGTCCAGACCACCCTCCTTGCGTACCAGTTTCCCAGAGACCGTTCCTGGCCTTTTGGAAGGGCTGCCAGCCCCACCAGTTTCCGTGTCGCTGCTTTCATTGTCGGAAGTGTTGGGTGTTTGCTTTGGCGAGGGCTCGACCAGATCACAGCCGCCTTGCTCAGGCTGCCTCGTTTTAGGGGCTTGTCGTAAGTTCAATAGACGAGAACTGGTGTTGATGATATGCCGCGTGATGCCAGTAGTTCTGTTTCCAAGAGATTTGGATTCGAAGTCGACCCTCTTCTCCAGAGATTGACAGTATGGGTTCTCTGCTAGACATTTCTCTTGGCATTTTTTATGGCAGACATACCCACAGATCATGCACTGCGAGGCGGCCTTCGTCCAGACCTTTCTCTTACAGTGGTCGCACAGCGTGGAGTTCTGGAACTGAGTATCTTGAAAGTTATGTTTGGATTCAGAGGAAGTGACCGGGGCCATCAAAACTTCATCTTTCTGAAGCATGGCCAGGTCCTCGCTGAAGCTGCTGTCTTTCTCCTTCTCCTGTTGGACACTGGAGCTCTCAGACTCTCCTTCCAGCAGATATTTGAAGCTTAACGTGATGTCTCCATAGCAGAACTTTTCGTTGAAACCCTTATGCATACTCAAGCTCCTCAGGGCCGTTCTGCTGACGGACACCTTGGGTTCGGGGGGATTCAACTTATAGCTAGTGAGAAACTGCAGAGAGGACATGGAAAGACACTCTAAGGAAACATCTTCAAGTTTGATACTGACGTGTCCAACGCAGCAGAGACTTCCAGTCTTATATGAGTCCCTGCACCAGAGGGCTACATTCAGGTATCTGTGGTGGTTTTCTACATCAAATATACAAGAAGCCCTTGACCAACGCCCCTGACGACTCCGGTACTGTGTGTCTGGGGACTCCCACACTTGCTGGTCCTCGGAGCTGTCTTTTGTACTGGTGAAGCCTTCAGATATCTTGTCTTTTGCAGGATCCGGCTTCATGTTGTTGGGTTTCTGGGATATTGGATCTTCCACCAGATCTGTAGGTTTTGGAGGCTTCTCAGAGACCTTGTCACCATTAACAGAGGGTGGAGCAGCTTTGTCTGGTTTATCAACCAAGGCGTCACTCAAATCTACAGTGCTGGGAGCTTCACAGGTAGTTAGGGTAAGTTTGACTTGAGGTCTCGGGGGCACTGGTGGCTTGTTTCCAGATCCGGATGACGTTCTACTTAGCTGAGGTGGCTCCTGGTTCTCTTGAGCGCTCAATTTCCCTACTTTGGTTTGAATCTTTGACGTAGTTTGAGAACCTGCTGGATTTGGCTTCCGACTCAGGATGGGAGAGATTGACCCCAGGGACTTAGTAGATAGGTTTCCTACAAGACGCTTGGGGCTCTGATTTACAGGCAGGAATATGTCATCTTTACTCCCCCCTGCAGGTTTCACTTCAGAAGCCAAGTCCTCAAACTCAGAGTCCAGCTCACGGCCTTCTGGATCCACAAGCAGACTTGCGGAGTCCTCATCAAACGTCTGAGGGAAAGTAGAATCGTCCAGTGGTCCCACGTTCTCCTGCTGCCCCGCACCACTCTGATTCAGACCTGCTGGCCTCTCGTAGAACAGCAGCACTCGGTCTCCAGCCTGTTTGATGAGTTTAGAAGCCTGAACAGACGACGTGACCTTGATATCTGTGGAGACAGAACTGACCATTAATACCAAGAATGGGGAGACACATGGACCGTAATAACAGGGGGTGCAACACGTCGATC
Organism: Oophaga sylvatica; assembly: GCA_033576555.1. Classification (NCBI taxonomy): domain Eukaryota; kingdom Metazoa; phylum Chordata; class Amphibia; order Anura; family Dendrobatidae; genus Oophaga; species Oophaga sylvatica. Next base: position 600,241,797 of record JARQOD010000003.1, read on the forward strand.
GTAATAACGGGGTTGGTGGTGCTACACATGGACCAAAATAACGGAGGTAGGGTGTGTGTGCGACACATGGACAATAATGGGGGTGGTGGTGGGACATATGGACCGTAATAACGGGGTGATGGGGGTTCGCGACAAGTGGACAGTGATAAGGGGAGGTGGAGGGGTAGTATGACACATGGATAAAGAAAACGGGGTTGAGAGTGCGGCACGTGGACTGTAATGCGAGCGTTATGGGCTAATGATGGGTGAACAGCAGAAGAGTGACTGCAGCTCTGGAGGAGAAGACTTGATGTAACAGCAGAATAAGTGACTGCAGCTCTGAAGGATTAGACGCGATGTAAAAGCAGATTACTGGCTGCAGCTCTGGAGATGACAGGAGGATAGGGCGTGCATTTGCAGGGTCAGGGGTCCTCTCACCTCCTATGGCTATTAGCCGGTCGCCTTTCTTCAGATCTGCTCCAGCAGCGGGAGAGTTCGGTGTCACCGTCTCCACACAGACATGTCCAGACTCCCCGTCCCTCGCCTGCACCATGACCAGGCCAATGTTTTGCGATGTCCCTTTAATGAGCTCCACCTATTACAGGAGAGGAGACATCAGTCATCAATAAGGAGATGAGGGGAGCAGACACTGCGGGGAGCTATGCTAAATGCCATTCCCTGTGTCAGTCCTCACAGTTCACCTCGCATTGTATTCACAGCTCGGGCGGCTCGTCGCACTGGATGCAGCCGCTCACACGCTCCCCGCAGACAATGAGAATAAAATGTTCACCAATTATGGAAACATTAGGAATAAAAGCCAATTACAGAGGAGGCGGCATTCACCGCGCTCGATAATCTGCGTGCCCCCGCGCCCAGACACAGCAATTAGCCAGCAGTGCGGCTCCAGGAGACTCGTCACGGAGAGGAGCGGCGCTGCCTCCTTCCAGCCGCACAACGAGCAGTATTGATCTGTGTTCACACCACTAATCAGGAGACGAGGTTCAGCAGCAGCTGCGACAAATGAGTGAGAAATGGTGCAAGTCATTGGAGAGTAAATGACGGGAAAAGTGCGAAGCACAAGAATCAGAGGTGCAGGATCACCCCAAATGCAGGCCCCAGCGGCTACGGCACGGACATGACCCAAGGTGGGCTAGACACAGGCCGCCATGATATCCCCCCCCTGCACACCGGATCCCATGATATCCCCCTCCCTGCACACCGGACACCACAATATCCCCCCCTGCCCACCGGACGCCATGATATCCCCTCCTGCACACCGGACACCATGATATCCCTCTCCCTGCACACCGGACACCATGATATCCCTCTCCCTGCACACCGGACACCATGATATCTCCCTCCTGCACACCGGACACCATGATATCTCCCTCCTGCACACCGGATACCCGAATTCCTCCTGCCACCGGAACCATGATATCTCCCTCCCTGCACACCGGACACCATGATATCCCCTCCCTGCACACCGGACACCATGATATCCCTCTCCCTGCACACCGGACACCATGATATCCCTCTCCCTGCACACCGGACACCATGATATCTCCCTCCTGCACACCGGACACCACGATATCCCCCTCCCTGCACACCGGACACCATGATATCCCTCTCCCTGCACACCGGACACCATGATATCTCCCCCCTGCACACCGGACACCATGATATCTCCCTCCCTGCACACCGGACACCATGATATCTCCCTCCCTGCACACCGGACACCATGATATCTCCCTCCCTGCACACCGGACACCATGATATCTCCCTCCTGCACACCGGACACCATGATATCCCCCTCCCTGCCCACCAGACGCCATGATATCCCTCTCCCTGCCCACCAGACGCCATGATATCCCTCTCCCTGCCCACCGGACACCATGATATCTCCCTCCCTGCACACCGGACACCATGATATCTCCCTCCCTGCACACCGGACACCATGATATCTCCCTCCCTGCACACCGGACACCATGATATCTCCCTCCCTGCACACCGGACACCATGATATCTCCCTCCCTGCACACCGGACACCATGATATCTCCCTCCCTGCACACCGGACACCATGATATCCCCCTCCCTGCCCACCAGACGCCATGATATCCCTCTCCCTGCCCACCAGACGCCATGATATCCCTCTCCCTGCCCACCGGACACCATGATATCTCCCTCCCTGCACACCGGACACCATGATATCTCCCTCCCTGCACACCGGACACCATGATATCTCCCTCCCTGCACACCGGACGCCATGATATCCCCCTCCCTGTACACCGGACGCCATGATATCCCTCTCCCTGCCCACCGGACGCAATGATATCCCTCTCCCTGCCCACCGGACGCCATGATATCTCCCTCCCTGCACACCGGACACCATGATATCCCCCTCCCTGCCCACCGGACGCCATGATATCCCTCTCCCTGCCCACCGGACACCATGATATCTCCCTCCCTGCACACCGGACGCCATGATATCTCCCTCCCTACACACCGGACACCATGATATCCCCCTCCCTGCACACCGGACACCATGATATCCCCTCCCTGTACACCGGACACCATGATATCCCTCTCCCTGCCCACCGGACACCATGATATCCCTCTCCCTGCACACCGGACGCCATGATATCCCCCTCCCAGCCCACCGGACGCCATGATATCCCTCTCCCTGCCCACCGGACACCATGATATCTCCCTCCCTGCACACCGGACACCATGATATCCCCCTCCCTGCACACCAGACGCCATGATATCCCTCTCCCTGCACACCGGACACCATGATATCTCCTCCCTGCACACCGGACACCATGATATCTCCTCCCTGCACACCGGACACCATGATATCTCCCTCCCTGCACACCGGACACCATGATATCTCCCTCCCTGCACACCGGACACCATGATATCTCCCTCCCTGCACACCGGACGCCATGATATCTCCCTCCCTGCCCACCGGACACCATGATATCTCCCTCCCTGCCCACCGGACACCATGATATCTCCCTCCCTGCACACCGACACCATGATATCCCCCTCCCTGCACACCAGACGCCATGATATCCCTCTCCCTGCCCACCGGACACCATGATATCTCCCTCCCTGCACACCGGACACCATGATATCTCCCTCCCTGCACACCGGACACCATGATATCTCCCTCCCTGCACACCGGACACCATGATATCTCCCTCCCTGCACACCGGACGCCATGATATCCCTCCCTGCCCACCGGACACCATGATATCTCCCTCCCTGCACACCGGACACCATGATATCTCCCTCCCTGCACACCGGACACCATGATATCTCCCTCCCTGCACACCGGACCCATGATATCTCCCTCCCTGCACACCGGACACCATGATATCCCCTCCCTGCCCACCGGACACCATGATATCTCCCTCCCTGCACACCGGACACCATGATATCTCCCTCCCTGCACACCGGACACCATGATATCCCCTCCCTGCACACCAGAAGCCATGATATCCCTCTCCCTGCCCACCGGACACCATGATATCTCCCTCCCTGCACACCGGACACCATTATATCTCCCTCCCTGCACACCGGACACCATGATATCTCCCTCCCTGCACACCGGACACCATGATATCCCCCTCCCTGTACACCGGACGCCATGATATCCCCTCTCCTGCCCACCGGACACCATGATATCTCCCTCCCTGCACACCGGACACCATGATATCCCCCTCCCTGCACACCAGACGCCATGATATCCCTCTCCCTGCCCACCGGACACCATGATATCTCCCTCCCTGCACACCGGACGCCATGATATCTCCCTCCCTGCACACCGGACGCCATGATATCTCCCTCCCTGCACACCGGACGCCATGATATCTCCCTCCCTGCACACCGGACACCATGATATCTCCCTCCCTGCACACCGGACGCCATGATATCTCCCTCCCTGCACACCGGACGCCATGATATCTCCCTCCCTGCACACCGGACACCATGATATCTCCCTCCCTGCACACCGGACGCCATGATATCTCCCTCCCTGCACACCGGACACCATGATATCTCCCTCCCTGCACACCGGACACCATGATATCTCCCTCCCTGCACACCGGACACCATGATATCTCCCTCCCTGCACACCGGACACCATGATATCTCCCTCCCTGCACACCGGACACCATGATATCCCCCTCCCTGCACACCAGACGCCATGATATCCCTCTCCCTGCCCACCGGACACCATGATATCTCCCTCCCTGCACACCGGACACCATGATATCTCCCTCCCTGCACACCGGACACCATGATATCTCCCTCCCTGCACACCGGACACCATGATATCCCCCTCCCTGTACACCGGACGCCATGATATCCCTCTCCCTGCCCACCGGACACCATGATATCTCCCTCCCTGCACACCGGACACCATGATATCCCCTCCCTGCCACACCAGACGCCATGATATCCCTCTCCCTGCCCACCGACACCATGATATCTCCCTCCCTGCACACCGGACACCATGATATCTCCCTCCCTGCACACCGGACGCCATGATATCTCCCTCCCTGCACACCGGACACCATGATATCTCCCTCCCTGCACACCGGACGCCATGATATCTCCCTCCCTGCACACCGGACGCCATGATACTCCCTCCCTGCACACCGGACGCCATGATATCCCTCCCTGCACACCGGACACCATGATATCTCCCTCCCTGCACACACAACCCTGACACGACCCATGATATCCCTCTCCCTGCCCACCGGACACCATGATATCTCCCTCCCTGCACACCGGACACCATGATATTTCGGAACCACCCCCTCCCTGCACACCGGACCCATGATATCCCCTCCCTGCACACCGGACACCATGATATCTCCCTCCCTGCACACCGGACGCCATGATATCCCCTCCCTGCACACCGGACACCATGATATCTCCCTCCCTGCACACCGGACGCCATGATATCCCTCTCCCTGCCCACCGGACACCATGATATCTCCCTCCCTGCACACCGGACACCATGATATCCCCCTCCCTGCACACCAGACGCCATGATATCCCTCCCCTGCCCACCGGACACCATGATATCTCCCTCCCTGCACACCGGACGCCATGATATCTCCCTCCCTGCACACCGGACACCATGATATCTCCCTCCCTGCACACCGGACACCATGATATCTCCCTCCCTGCACACCGGATACCATGATATCTCCCTCCCTGCACACCGGACACCATGATATCTCCCTCCCTGCACACCGGACACCATGATATCTCCCTCCCTGCACACCGGACGCCATGATATCCCCCTCCCCCGCACGCAATGATATCCACCATGACATAAGATGGGGAGTGAGCGTGACCTTATGACCCACAGAGCTTACACTTCACAGGACGGTGCCCCACGTATGGAGGGAGGGGGTGTCAGCCGAGCGGAGAACACCGCACATCACCATGGCTGCCCATCGTTAAAGGGCGCCCGTCGCTGGCAGCTGGGAGGGCGGCAGGACCGTGTCACATCCAATTAGCCCAGACTGCCAGCAGAACGGCCCCGGGGCCACGGATCACAGTAATCCCATCCGTCACCTGACTGAAATGTGGACCCTCTAATCCAATTAGTTCAATATCAGGAAACTTACATTGAGAGCAGGAGACCGCAGCCAGCCGCCCCCGGAGCTGCGCTCAGCAGCCGCGACACTACACACCCAACCTAAGGGTTAATACAGGACATTCCCCGATGGCACGAGTCAGAGGATACAGAGCGGTCCGGATGTCACCGAGCACCGGACCGAGGTGGCTCCTAGCCAGATGCCCCCTCCCCAGCTTACCCCCACCGGACCTCCTGTACCCAGAGTCTGCAGCGGCCATACCATGTCCCCCCACTAGTGTCTGCTGCCGTCTGTCCCCGCACCCCATACCTTTTCCCCCCCACTTGTGTCTGCTGCCGTCTGTCCCCGCACCCCATACCTTGCCCCCCCCACTTGTGTCTGCTGTGGTCTGTCCCCGCAACCCATACCTTGTCCCCCCCACTTGTATCTGCTGCGGTCTGTCCCCGCAACCCATACCATGTCCCCCCCACTCGTGTTTGCTGCCGTCTGTCCCCGCAACCCATACCATGTCCCCCCCACTCGTGTTTGCTGCGGTCTGTCCCCGCAACCCATACCATGTCCCCCCCACTTGTGTCTGCTGCGGTCTGTCCCCACAACCCATACCATGTCCCCCCCACTTGTGTTTGCTGCCGTCTGTCCCCACAACCCATACCATGTCCCCCCCACTTGTGTCTGCTGCGGTCTGTCCCCGCAACCTATACCATGTCCCCCCCACTTGTGTCTGCTGCGGTCTGTCCCCGCAACCTATACCATGTCCCCCCCACTTGTGTCTGCTGCGGTCTGTCCCCGCAACCTATACCATGTCCCCCCCACTCGTGTCTGCTGCCGTCTGTCCCCGCAACCCATACCATGTCCCCCCCACTCGTGTTTGCTGCGGTCTGTCCCCGCAACCCATACCATGTCCCCCCCACTTGTGTCTGCTGCGGTCTGTCCCCACAACCCATACCATGTCCCCCCACTTGTGTTTGCTGCCGTCTGTCCCCACAACCCATACCATGTCCCCCCCACTTGTGTCTGCTGCGGTCTGTCCCCGCAACCTATACCATGTCCCCCCCACTTGTGTCTGCTGCGGTCTGTCCCCGCAACCTATACCATGTCCCCCCCACTTGTGTCTGCTGCGGTCTGTCCCCGCAACCTATACCATGTCCCCCCCACTCGTGTCTGCTGCCGTCTGTCCCCGCAACCCATACCATGTCCCCCCCACTCGTGTTTGCTGCGGTCTGTCCCCGCAACCCATACCATGTCCCCCCCACTTGTGTCTGCTGCGGTCTGTCCCCACAATCTATACCATGTCCCCCCCACTCGTGTCTGCTGCCGTCTGTCCCCGCAACCCATACCTTGTCCCCCCCACTTGTGTCTGCTGCGGTCTGTCCCCACAACCCATACCATGTCCCCCCCACTTGTGTTTGCTGCCGTCTGTCCCCACAACCCATACCATGTCCCCCCCACTTGTGTCTGCTGCGGTCTGTCCCCGCAACCTATACCATGTCCCCCCCACTCGTGTCTGCTGCCGTCTGTCCCCGCAACCCATACCATGTCCCCCCCACTTGTGTCTGCTGCGGTCTGTCCCCGCAACCCATACCATGTCCCCCCCACTTGTGTCTGCTGCGGTCTGTCCCCGCAACCTATACCATGTCCCCCCCACTCGTGTCTGCTGCCGTCTGTCCCCGCAACCCATACCATGTCACCCCAACCCCGTGTCTCTCCCACTCGTGTCTGCTGCAGTCTGTCCACGCACCCATGTCTCTCCACCCCGTGTCTGCTGCAGTCTGTCCCCGCACCCCATGTCTCTCCCACCTCCGTGTCTGCTGCAGTCTGTCCCCGCACTCCATGTCTCTCCCACTCCGTGTTGCTGCAGTCTGTCCCCGCACCCAGTCTCTCCACCTCCGTGTCTGCTGCAGTCTGTCCCCGCACTCCATGTCTCTCCCACCTCCGTGTCTGCTGCAGTCTGTCCCCGCACCCCATGTCTCTCCCACCTCAGTGTCTGCTGCAGTCTGTCCCCGCACTCCATGTCTCTCCCACCTCCGTGTCTGCTGCAGTCTGTCCCAGCACCCCATGTCTCTCCCACCTCGTGTCTGCTGCAGTCTGTCACCGCACCCCATGTCTCTCCCACCTCAGAGTCTGCTGCAGTCTGTCCCGCACCCCATGTCTCTCACCCCCGTGTCTCTCCCATTTCCGTGTCTGCTGCAGTCTGTCCCGCACCCCATGTCTCTCCCACCTCCATGTCTGCTGCAGTCTGTCCCCGCACCCATGTCTCTCCCACCCCCGTATCTGCTGCGTCGTCCTACCCATGTCTCTCCACCCGTGTCTGCTGCAGTCTGTCCCCCACCCCTGTCTTCCCACCTCCAGTCTGCTTCCGCACCCATGTCTCTCCCACCCCGTGTCTGCTGCGGTCTGCCCGCACCTATGTCTCTCCCACCCCTGTGTCTGCTGCAGTCTGTCACCACACCACCGTCTTCCCACCCCCGTGTCTCTGCAGTCTCCCGCACCCCATGTCTCTCCCACCACGTGTCTGCTGCAGTCTGTCCCCGCACCATGTATCTCCCCCTCCGTGTCTGCTGCAGTCTGTCACCCGCACCCCATGTCTCTCCCACTCCGTGTCTGCTGCAGTCTGTCCCCGCACCCCATGTCTCTCCCACCCCCGTGTCTGCTGCAGACTGTCCCTGCACCCCATGTCTCTCCCACCCCCGTGTCTGCTGCAGCCTGTCCCGCACCCCATGTCTCTCCCACCACCGTGTCTGCTGCGGTCTGTCCCTGCACCTCATACAATGTCTCTCCCACCCCCATGTCTGCTGCGGCCTGTCCAGCACCCCATGTCTCTCCCACCCCCGTGTCTGCTGCAGCCTGTCCCTGCACCTCATACAATGTCTCTCCCACCCCGTGTCTGCTGCGCCTGTCCCCGCACCCCATGTCTCTCCCACCCCCGTGTCTGCTGCGCCTGTCCCAGCACCCCATGTCTCTCCCACTCCGTGTCTTCTGCGTCTGTCCCTGCACCTCATACATGTCTCCCCCAGTGTCTCTGCGGCGTCCCCCCCCCCATGTCTCTCCCCTGTCTGCTGCGCCTGTCCCCCACCCCATGTCTCTCCCACCCCCGTGTCTGCTGCAGCCTGTCCCAGCACCCCATGTCTCTCCCACTCCGTGTCTTCTGCGGTCTGTCCCTGCACCTCATACAATGTCTCTCCCACCCCCGTGTCTGCTGCGGCCTGTCCCCCCACCCCATGTCTCTCCCACCCCATGTCTGCTGCGGCCTGTCCCCCCACCCCATGTCTCTCCCACCCCATGTCTGCTGCAGCCTGTCTCAGCACCCCATGTCTCTCCCACTCCGTGTCTTCTGCGGTCTGTCCCTGCACCTCATACAATGTCCCTCCCACCCCCATGTCTGCTGCGGCCTGTCCCCCCACCCCATGTCTCTCCCACCCCATGTCTGCTGCGGCCTGTCCCCCCACCCCATGTCTCTCCCACCCCATGTCTGCTGCGGCCTGTCCCCCCACCCCATGCTCTTCCCACCCCATGTCTGTTGCGGCCTGTCCCTGCACTTTACCTGGCGATGGAATCTGAAGCTGCTGGATAATTGTATTACGGGTTCGATTTCCAATAAAGCCTCAGTCCTAGCTGAACAAGCGGCCATTACAACAGGAGGGCAACGAGGTGCAGCCATTACAGCAGGTGGGGGCAGCGGCCACTACAACGGGGATGGGGGGGGCACTAAATTCGTACAAACTGTTAACTCTTCCTCTGCTGGAGCAGACATCACTCACCAGAAGAATTAAAGGGCCAGTAATCTTCGCACTTTAGTTTCTAGCAGAACCTGCACTTGGCCAATAACAGGGAGTAGTGGGAGGCAATGTTTGATCTGGGGCAGGAATCACCTATAAGACTCCTGTCAGCGGCTGACAACAGCAGACAATACACAAGTCTGGGCGGGGGGTCCGGCATACAGCAACGCTGTGCACAGCTCCCAGGCACAGATCAGCACCGTCACCATGTCACACACCAGCCACGAAGGAATCAACGCAGCAGCACAGAGGATCACAGCTCTTCTAGGAGGTCACAGACCATGACATGGTGGAAGCAGCAGGTCCCCAGCAGCACAGAGGATCACAGCTCTTCTAGGAGGCCACAGACCGTGACATGGTGGAAGCAGCAGGTCCCCAGCAGCACAGAGGATCACAGCTCTTTAGGCCACAGACCGTGACATGGTGGAAGCAGCAGATCCCCAGCAGCACAGAGGATCACAGCTCTTCTAGGAGGCCACAGACTGTGACATGCTGGAAGCAGCAGGTCCCCAGCAGCACAGAGGATCACAGCTCTTTAGGCCACAGACCGTGACATGGTGGAAGCAGCAGATCCCCAGCAGCACAGAGGATCACAGCTCTTCTAGGAGGCCACAGACCGTGACATGGTGGAAGCAGCAGGTCCCCAGCAGCACAGAAGATCACAACTCTTCTAGGAGACCACAGACCATGACATGGTGGAAGCAGCAGGTCCCCAGCAGCACAGAGGATCACAGCTCCTCTAGGAGGCCACAGACCGTGACATGGTGGAAGCAGCAGGTCCCCAGCAGCACAGAGGATCACAACTCTTCTAGGAGACCACAGACCATGACATGGTGGAAGCAGCAGGTCCCCAGCAGCACAGAGGATCACAGCTCTTCTAGGAGGCCACAGACCGTGACATGGTGGAAGAAGCAGATCCCCAGCAGCACAGAGGATCACAACTCTTCTAGGAGGCCACAGACCATGACATGGTGGAAGCAGCAGGTCCCCAGCAGCACAGAGGATCACAGCTCTTTAGGCCACAGACCGTGACATGGTGGAAGCAGCAGATCCCCAGCAGCACAGAGGATCACAGCTCTTCTAGGAGGCCACAGACCGTGACATGGTGGAAGCAGCAGGTACCCAGCAGCACAGAGGATCACAGCTCTTCTAGGAGGCCACAGACCGTGACATGGCGAAAGCAGCAAGTCCCCAGCAGCACAGAGGATCACAGCTCTTCTAGGAGGCCACGGACCGTGACATGGTGAAAGCAGCAGATCCCCAGCAGCACAGAGGATCACAGCTCTTCTAGGAGGCCACAGACCGTGACATCGTGGAAGCAGCAGGTCCCCAGCAGCACAGAGGATCACAGCTCTTCTAGGAGACCACAGACCATGACATGGTGGAAGCAGCAGGTCCCCAGCAGCACAGAGGATCACAGCTCTTCTAGGAGGCCACAGACCGTGACATGGTGGAAGCAGCAGGTCCCCAGCAGCACAGAGGATCACAACTCTTCTAGGAGACCACAGACCATGACATGGTGTAAGCAGCAGGTCCCCAGCAGCACAGAGGATCACAGCTCTTCTAGGAGGCCACAGACCGTGACATGGTGGAAGCAGCAGATACCCAGCAGCACTGAGGATCACAGCTCTTCTAGGAGGCCACAGGCCATGAAATGGTGGAAGCAGCAGGTCCCCAGCAGCACAGAGGATCACAGCTCTTTTAGGAGGCCACAGACCGTGACATGGTGGAAGCAGCAGATCCCCAGCAGCACAGAGGATCACAACTCTTCTAGGAGGCCACAGACCATGACATGGTGGAAGCAGCAGGTCCCCAGCAGCACAGAGGATCACAGCTCTTTAGGCCACAGACCGTGACATGGTGGAAGCAGCAGATCCCCAGCAGCACAGAGGATCACAGCTCTTCTAGGAGGCCACAGACCGTGACATGGTGGAAGCAGCAGGTCCCCAGCAGCACAGAGGATCACAGCTCTTCTAGGAGGCCACAGACCGTGACATGGCGAAAGCAGCAAGTCCCCAGCAGCACAGAGGATCACAGCTCTTCTAGGAGGTCACAGACCATGACATGGCGGAAGCAGCAGGTCCCCAGCAGCACAGAGGATCACAGCTCTTCTAGGAGACCACAGAGCGTGACATGGTGGAAGCAGCAAGTCCCCAGCAGCACAGAGGATCACAGCTCTTCTTGGAGACCACAGACCGTGACATGGCGGAAGCAGCAGGACCCCAGCAGCACAGAGGATCACAGCTCTTCTAGGAGGCCACAGACGTGACATGGTGGAAGCAGCAAGTCCCCAGCAGCACAGGGACACACTCTTCTGGAACACAGACCAGACATGGGGAAGCAGCAGTCCCCAGCAGCACAGAGATCACAGTCTTCAGAGGCCACAGACGTGACATGGAACAGCAGTCCCCAGCAGCACAGAGGATCACAACTCTTCTAGGAGACCACAGACCGTGACATGGGAACGCAGGACCCCAGCAGCACAGAGGATCACAGCTCTTCTAGAGGCCACAGACCGTGACATGGTGGCAAGCAGCAAGTCCCCAGCAGCACAGAGGATCACACTCTTCTAGGAGCCACAGACCATGACATGGTGGCGGAAGCAGCAGGTCCCCAGCAGCACAGAGGATCACAGCTCTATCTAGGAGGCCACAGACCATGACATGGCGGAAGCAGCAGGTCCCCAGCAGCACAGAGGATCACAGCTCTTCTAGGAGGCCACAGACCATGACATGGCGGAAGCAGCAGGTCCCCAGCAGCACAGAGGATCACAGCTCTACTAGGAGGCCACAGACCTGACATGGTGGAAGCAGCAGTCCCCAGCAGCACAGAGGATCAAGCTCTTCTCGGAGACCACAGACCGTGACATGGCGGAAGCAGCAGGTCCCCAGCAGCACAGAGGATCACAGCTCTTCTAGGAGGCCACAGACCGTGACATGGTGGAAGCGCAGGTCCCCAGCAGCACAGAGGATCACAACTCTTCTAGGAGACCACAGACCATGACATGGTGGAAGCAGCAGGTCCCCAGCAGCACAGAGGATCACAGCTCTTCTAGGAGGCCACAGACCGTGACATGGTGGAAGCAGCAGAGATCCCCAGCAGCACAGAGAATCACAGCTCTTCTAGGAGGCCACAGACCGTGACATGGTGGAAGCAGCAGGTCCCCAGCAGCACAGAGGATCACAGCTCTTTAGGCCACAGACCGTGACATGGTGGAAGCAGCAGGTCCCCAGCAGCACAGAGGATCACAGCTCTTCTAGGATGCCACAGACCGTGACATGGTGGAAGCAGCAGGTCCCCAGCAGCACAGAGGATCACAGCTCTTCTAGGAGGCCACAGACCATGACATGGGGAAGCAGCAGGTCCCCAGCAGCACAGAGGATCACAGCTCTTCTGGAGACCACAGACCGTGACATGGTGGAAGCAGCAGGTCCCCAGCAGCACAGAGGATCACAGCTCTTCTAGGAGACCACAGACCGTGACATGGGGAAGCAGCAGGTCCCCAGCAGCACAGAGGATCACAGCTCTTCTAGGAGGCCACAGACCGTGACATGGGGAAGCAGCAGGTCCCCAGCAGCACAGAGGATCACAGCTCTTCTAGGAGGCCACAGACCGTGACATGGGGAAGCAGCAGGTCCCCAGCAGCACAGAGGATCACAGCTCTACTAGGAGACCACAGACCGTGACATGGCGGAAGAAGCAGGTCCCCAGCAGCACAGAGGATCACAGCTCTTCTAGGAGGCCACAGACCATGACATGGCGGAAGCAGCAGGTCCCCAGCAGCACAGAGGATCACAGCTCTACTAGGAGGCCACAGACCATGAATGGTGGAAGCAGCAGGTCCCCAGCAGCACAGAGGATCACAGCTCTACTAGGAGGCCACAGACCGTGACATGGGGAAGCAGCAGGTCCCCAGCAGCACAGAGGATCACAGCTCTACTAGGAGGCCACAGACCATGACATGGTGGAAGCAGCAGGTCCCCAGCAGCACAGAGATCACTAGCTCTTCTCGGAGACCACAGACCGTGACATGGCGGAAGCAGCAGGTCCCCAGCAGCACAGAGGATCACAGCTCTTCTAGGAGCACAGACCATGACATGGCGGAAGCAGCAGGTCCCCAGCAGCACAGAGGATCACAGCTCTTCTAGGAGACCACAGACCGTGACATGGGGAAGCAGCAGGTCCCCAGCAGCACAGAGGATCACAGCTCAGGAGGCCACAGACCGTGACATGGCAAAAGCAGCAGGTCCCCAGCAGCACAGAGGATCACAGCTCTTCTAGGAGGCACAGACCATGACATGGTGGAAGCAGCAGGTCCCAGCAGCACAGAGGATCACAGCTCTTCTGGAGAGCCTCAGACCGCGACATGGTGGAAGCAGCAGGTCCCCAGCAGCACAGAGGATCACAGCTCTTCTAGGACGCCACAGACCATGAATGGTGAAGCAGCAGTCCCCAGCAGCACAGAGGATCACAGCTCTTCTAGGACGCCACAGACCATGACATGGTGGAAGCAGCAGGTCCCCAGCAGCACAGAGGATCACAGCTCTTCTTGGAGCCTACAGACCGCGACATGGTGGAAGCAGCAGGTCCCCAGCAGCACAGAGGATCACAGCTCTTCTAGGAGCCACAGACCGTGACATGGCGAAGCAGCAGGTCCCCAGCAGCACAGAGGTTCACAGCTCTTCTAGGAGGCCACAGACCGTGACATGGTGGAAGCAGCAGATCCCCAGCAGCACAGAGGATCACAGCTCTTCTGGAGGACCACAGACCGTGACATGGGGAAGCAGCAGGTCCCCAGCAGCACAGAGGATCACAGCTCTTCTAGGAGACCACAGACCTGACATGGTGGAAGCAGCAGGTCCCCAGCAGCACAGAGGATCACAGCTCTTCTAGGAGGCCACAGACGGTGACATGGTGGAAGCAGCAGTCCCCAGCAGCACATGAGGATCACAGCTCTTCTAGGAGGCCACAGACCATGACATGGTGGAAGCAGCAGGTCCCCAGCAGCACAGAGGATCACAGCTCTTCTAGGAGGCTACAGACCGTGTCATGGAAAAGCAGCAGTCCCCAGCAGCACAGAGGATCACAGCTCTTCTAGGAGGCCACAGACCATGACATGGTGGAAGCAGCAGTCCCCAGCAGCACAGAGGATCACAGCTCTTCTAGGAGGCCACAGACCATGACATGGTGGAAGCAGCAGGTCCCCAGCAGCACAGAGGATCACAGCTCTTCTTGGAGACCCAGACCGCGACATGGTGGAAGCAGCAGTCCCCAGCAGCACAGAGGATCACAGCTCTTCTAGGAGCCACAGACCGTGACATGGTGGAAGCAGCAGAACCCCAGCAGCACAGAGGATCACAGCTCTTCTAGGAGGCCACAGACCGTGACATGGGGAAGCAGCAGGTCCCAGCAGCACAGAGAATCACAGCTCTTCTGGAGACCTCAGACCGCGACATGGTGGAAGCAGCAGTCCCCAGCAGCACAGAGGATCACAGCTCTTCTAGGAGCCACAGACCGTGACATGCGGAAGCAGCAGGACCCCAGCAGCACAGCGGATCACAGCTCTTCTAGGAGGCCACAGACCGTGACATGGTGGAAGCAGCAGGTCCCCAGCAGCACAGAAGATGGCAGCAGTAGATCAGGGCGGTATAAGTCAGGTGGTCGGGGACCCCCATCATGTCAGGGCACAATCAAGTGGACATCATCCTCGTGCAGATCTCCGGAGAGAGGAGCAGACGTCTCGCTGAACGGTCTGCAGTGACCCCCGAGATGGAAACAAGAATGACGCGGCCGCTCCGGGGGTCTGACTGCAGGATTCATCAGGGGTCAGGACTCATCTCGTCTGCTGAGTGAACAGCACGGCGACCCAGGGGGACCCCATGAGAAAAGGGAGGGAGACGAACAGCGGAAGGAGGGGACCCCAGGAGAAGACGGCGGGAGGAGGACCCCAGGAGAACAAAGGGGGTGCAAAGCAGGAGGGAGAGGACCACAGAATACAGAGGGGATGCAAAGAGGAGAGGATCCCAGGAGAGAGAGAGGGGCGCACAGAGGGGGGGGGGGCAGACCCCAGGAGAAGAGAGGGATGTTCACAGCGGGGGCACCAGAAGATGGCGGGAGGTGGACCCCAGGAGAACAGAGAGGGGCTGCACAGAGGTGGGGGGGAGGTAAGACCAGGGGTGCGGACCCCAGGAGGGAATGGTGCACAGTGATGATGGTGGAGACCCCAGGAGAAGACAGAGAAGGAGCATGGTGAGGGGGGGGACACCCCAGGAAACAAGCGATGTGCACAGCAGCGGGATTCCAGTAGACGACGGGGGGGACCCCAGGAGCAGAGGGAGGAGGATGCAAAGCGGGGGCCGCAGACTTGTCCGCATGGCAGCCCACACCACCCTCTATACTCCAGGGGGACGGACGATTCCTGGTGCTACACCTGCAGCAGTGAGGAGGATGAGGAGAGTAATCCTGGGAGTGACGGACTCGCGCGTCATTACCATAAAGCGACATTTCCAGATAAATCCGAAGCTTAAACTCACAAGGAAAAGACAATCTGAGCAAAGGTCAGAAAAAGGAGGAAGGAATAATAACAGGAGGAATGCTCTGCAGCCCCCAGACCGAGAGGAGAGGAACCCCACACCACCAGACCGAGAGGACCCACACAACGAGAGGACCCCCACACCCCCAGACCGAGAGAAGAGGACCCCCAGACCGAGAGGAGAGGACCCTCAGACCGAGAGAAGACCCTCATACCGAGAGGAGAGGACCCCTACACCGAGAGAGGACCCCCCACACCCCCAGACCGAGAGGAGAGGACCCACACAACGAGAGGACCCCCACACCCCCAGACCGAGAGGAGAGGACCCACCACACCGAGAGGAGAGGACCCTCAGAACGAAAGACCCCCACACCGAGAGGAGAGGACCCTCACACCAACAGACTGAGAGAAGAGGACCCCCAGACCGAGAGGAGAGGACCCTCAGACCAAGAGAAGACCCTCATACCGAGAGGAGAGGACCCCCCACACCCACAGACCGAGAGGAGAGGACCCACCACACCGAGAGGAGAGGACCCTCAGAACGAAAGACCCCCACACCGAGAGGACCCTCACACCACCAGACTGAGAGGAGAGGACCCCCAGACCGAGAGGAGAGGACCCTCAGACCGAGAGGAGAGGACCCTCAGACCGAGAGAAGACCCTCATACCGAGAGGAGAGGACCCCTACACCGAGAGAGGACCCCCCACAGCCCCAGACCGAGAGAGAGGACCCCCACACAGAGGAGATGACCCCCACACCGAGAGGAGAGGACCCCCACACCGAGAGAGGAGAGGACCCCCACACAGAGAGGAGATGACCCACACACCGAGAGAGGAGAGAACCCCCACACCACCAGACCGAGAGGAGAGGACTCCACACCGAGAGGACCCCCCACACCCCCAGACCGAGAGGAGAGGACCCCCCACCCCCAGACCGAGAGGAGAGGACCCCCAGACCGAGAGGAGAGGACCCCCAGACCGAGAGGAGAGGACCCCCACACCGAGAGAAGAGGACCCCCACACCGAGAGAAGAGGACCCCCACACCGAGAGGAGAGGACCCCCACACCGAGAGGTGAGGACCCCCATACCGAGAGAGAGGACCCCCACATCCCCAGACCGAGAGAGAGGACCCCCACACCGAGAGGAGATGACCCCCACACCTTGAGGAGAGGACCCCCACACCACCAGACCGAGAGGAGAGGACCCCCACACCGAGAGGAGAGGAACCACCACCACCAGACCGAGAGGAGAGAACCCCCACACCACCAGACCGATAGGAGAGGACCCCAACACCGAGAGGAGAGGACCCCCACACCACCAGACCGATAGGAGAGGACCCCCACACCACCAGACCGAGAGGAAAGGACCCCCACACCGAGAGGAGAGGACCCCCACACCACCAGACCGAGAGGAAAGGTCCCGCACACCGAGAGGAGAGGACCCCCACACCACCAGACCGAGAGGAGAGGACCCCCACACCCCCAGACCGAGAGGAGAGGACCCCCACACCCCCAGACCGAGAGGAGAGGACCCACCAACCCCCAGACAGAGAGGAAAGGACCCCCACACCGCCAGACCGAAAGTAGAGGACCCCCACACCGAGAGGATAGGACCCCCCAGACCAAGAGGAGAGGACCCCCACACCACCAGACTGAAAGGAAAGGACCCCCAAGACCGAGAGGACCCCCACACCTCCAGACCAAGGAGAGGACCCCCACACCGAGAGGAGAGTACCCCCACACCCACAGACCAAGAGGAGAGAACCCTCACACCCCCAGACCGAGAGGACCCCCACACCCCCAGACCAAGAGAAGAGGACCCCCATACCCCCACACCGAAAGGATAGGACCACCACACCTCCAGACCGAGAGGAGAGGACCCCCACACCCCCAGACCGAGAGAAGAGGACCCCCACACCCCCAAACTGAGAGGAGAGGACCCCCACACCCACAGACCAAGAGGAGAGGACCCCCCAGACCGAGAGGAGAGGACCCCCCAGACCAAAAGGAAAGGAACCCCCAGACCGAGAGGAGAGGACCCCCAAACCCCAGACCAAGAGGAGAGGACCCCCAACCCCCCAGACTGAGAGGAGCGGATCTGGGCTGTAGAAATGCTCTGAAGCCCCCACTCAGGCTCTGGGGGTCTTCCCTCTGTTGCCTTTTACATGATTTTTCAATGTTAGCTACAAGTTTCCATCAAACCTTTAACCTGACCCATCAAGAGCGCAGCGTGCCGAAAAGTGGTAATAGGGCACCACCTAGTGTTCAACAAGAATTGCTACATACGGAAAAAAAATAAAACTGATC
>JARQOD010000003.1:600260106-600368396 GCA_033576555.1 Oophaga sylvatica
AGACATCCCCAAAATCACCTTGAGTATTATACTCCAGAGCTGCACTCACTATTCTGCTGGTGCAGTCACTGTGTACATACATTACTGATCCTAAGTTACATCCTGTATTATACTCCAGAGCTGCACTCACTATTCTCCTGGTGCAGTCACTGTGTACATACATTACATTACTGATCCTGAGTTACATCCTGTATTATACTCCAGAGCAGCACTCACTATTCTGCTGGTGCAGTCACTGTGTACATACATTACATTACTGATCCTGAGTTACATCCTGTATTATACTCCAGAGCTGCACTCACTATTCTGCTGGTGCAGTCACTGTGTACATACATTACTGATCCTGAGTTACATCCTGTATTATACTCCAGAGCTGCACTCACTATTCTGCTGATGCAGTCACTATGTACATACATTACATTACTGATCCTGAGTTACATCCTGTATTATACTCCAGAGCTGCACTCACTATTCTGCTGATGCAGTCACTATGTACATACATTACATTACTGATCCTGATTACATCCTGTATTATACTCCAGAGCTGCACTCACTATTCTGCTGGTGCAGTCACTGTGTACATACATTACTGATCCTGAGTTACATCCTGTATTATACTCCAGAGCTGCACTCACTATTCTGCTGATGCAGTCACTGTGTACATACATTACATTACTGATCCTGAGTTACATCCTGTATTATACTCCAGAGCTGCACTCACTATTCTGCTGGTGCAGTCACTGTGTACATACATTACTGATCCTGAGTTACATCCTGTATTATACTCCAGAGCTGCACTCACTATTCTGCTGGTGCAGTCACTGTGTACATACATTTCTGATCCTGAGTTACATCCTGTATTATACTCCAGAGCTGTACTCACTATTCTGCTGGTGCAGTCACTGTGTACATACATTACATTACTGATTCTGAGTTACATCCTGTATTATACCCCAGAGCTGCACTCACTATTCTGCTGGTGCAGTCACTGTGTACATACATTACATTACTGTTTCTGAGTTACATCCTGTATTATACCCAGAGCTGCACTCACTATTCTGCTGGTGCAGTCACTGTGTACATACATTACATTACTGATCCTGAGTTACATCCTGTATTATACTCCAGAGCTGCACTCACTATTCTGCTGGTGCAGTCACTGTGTACATACATTACATTACTGACCCTGAGTTACCTCCTGTATTATACTCCAGAGCTGCACTCACTATTCTGCTGGTGTAGTCACTGTGTACATACATACATTACTGATCCTGAGTTACATCCTGTATTATACCCAGAGCTGCACTCACTATTCTGCTGGTGCAGTCACTGTGTACATACATTACATTACTGATCCTGAGTTACTCCTGTATTATACTCCAGAGCTGCACTCACTATTCTGCTGGTGCAGTCACTGTGTACTACTACATTGCTGATCCTGAGTTACATCCTGTATTTTACTACAGAGCTGCACTCACTATTCTGCTGGTGCAGTCACTGTGTACATACATACATTACTGATCCTGAGTTACATCCTGTATTTTACTACAGAGCTGCACTCACTATTCTGCTGGTGCAGTCACTGTGTACATACATACATTACTGATCCTGAGTTACATCCTGTATTATACTCCAGAGCTGCTACTCACTATTCTGCTGGTGCAGTCACTGTGTACATACATTACATTACTGATTCTGAGTTACATCCTGTATTATACCCCAGAGCTGCACTCACTATTCTGCTGGTGCAGTCACTGTGTACATACATTACATTACTGATCCTGAGTTACATCCTGTATTATACTCCAGAGCTGCACTCACTATTCTGCTGGTGCAGTCACTGTGTACATACATTACATTACTGACCCTGAGTTACATCCTGTATTATACTCCAGAGCTGCACTCACTATTCTGCTGGTGCAGTCACTGTGTACATACATACATTACTGATCCTGAGTTACCTCCTGTATTATACTCCAGAGCTGCACTCACTATTCTGCTGGTGTAGTCACTGTGTACATACATTACATTACTGATCCTGAGTTACATCCTGTATTATACCCCAGAGCTGCACTCACTATTCTGCTGGTGCAGTCACTGTGTACATACATTACATTGCTGATCCTGAGTTACCTCCTGTATTATACTCCAGAGCTGCACTCACTATTCTGCTGGTGCAGTCACTGTGTACATACATTACTGATCCTGAGTTACATCCTGTATTTTACTACAGAGCTGCACTCACTATTCTGCTGGTGCAGTCACTGTGTACATACATTACATTACTGATCCTGAGTTACATCTTGTATTATACTCCAGAGCTGCACTCACTATTCTGCTGGTGCAGTCACTGTGTACATACATTACATCAGAGTTCGACAAACCCGGGCGCCAGGTCACCAGTGGCGCCTAGAAAATCATGCCTGGCGCCCGGGTTTGTCGGGGCCCTGAGCAGGCGGGGGGGGGGGCCCACTCGCCGTTGGGCACTGGGGCGCCCGTTAGCGGAGGAGAGCGGTGTCATCGCCGCCACTGGCCCTCCCCCCCGCTTGCTCAGGGCCCCGGCAGCAGCTGGCACAATACTCACCACTCCCCGTGCCTCCGCTGCCGCAGCTCCGGGCTCCAGGGGGCCCCTGCGCTTCCTCTCACAGCAGCGCCGCTGAATGACGTCATCATTCAGCGGCCGGCTGTGGCAGAGAGAGCGCGGACGCCGGACAGGTGAGATATGTGTGTGTGTCTGTTTTAGTGTGTGTGTGTATTTAGTGCGGTGCTTTTGTGTGTGTGAGATAGTGCTTGTGTGCTGCGGTGCTGTCTGTGTGATGGTGGTGGGGGGAGGGCAGTGATGATGATTATGATGGGGAGGCATTGATGATAATGGAGAGGCATTGATGATAATGGGGAGGCATTGATGATAATGGGGAGGCATTGATGATAATGGGGAGGCATTGATGATGATGGGGAGGTATTGATGATAATGGGGAAGCATTGATGATGATGGGGAGGCATTGATGATAATGGGGAGGCATTGATGATAATGGGGAGGCATTGATGATAATGGGGAGGCATTGATGATAATGGGGAGGCATTGATGATAATTGCGAGGCATTGATGATAATGGGGAGGCGATGATGATAATGGGGAGGCATTGATGATAATGGGGAAGCGATGATGATGATGGGAAGGCGATGATGGGAAGGCGATGATGATGGGCAGGCGATGATGATGATGGGCAGGCATTGATGATGATGGGGAGGCGATGATGATGATGGGGAGGCGATGATATGATGAGGAGGCAATGATGATGATGGGCAGGCAATGATAATGATGGGGAGGCATTAATGATGATGGGGAGGAATTGATTATGGGGCGGCATTGATGATGATAATGGGGAGGCATTCATGATAATGGGGAGGCGATGATGATAATGGGGAGGCATTGATGATAATGGGAAAGCGATGATGATGATGGGAAGGCGATGATGGGAAGGCGATGATGATGACGGGAGGCGATGATGGGCAGGCGATGATGATGATGGGCAGGCATTGATGATGATGGGGAGGCGATGATGATGATGGGGAGGCAATGATATGATGAGGAGGCAATGATGATGATGGGCAGGCAATGATAATGATGGGGAGGCATTGATGATGATGGGAGTAATTGATGATGATGGGGAGGCATTGATGATGATAATGGGGAGGCATTGATGATAATGGGGAGGCATTGATAATGATGGGGAGGCATTGATGATAATGGGGAGGGCGATGATGATGGGGAGGCGATGATGATGATGGGGAGGCGATGATGATGATGGGAGGCGATGATGATGATGGGGAATTGATGATGATGGAGAGGCATTGATGATGAAGGGGAGGAATTCATGATAATGGGGAGGCATTCATGATAATGGGGAGGCATTGATAATGATGGGGAGCATTGATGATAATGGGGAGGCGATGATGATGATGGGGAGGCGATGATATGGAGGCAATGATGATGATGGGCAGGCAATGATAATGAGGGGGAGGCATTAATGATGATGGGGAGGCATTGATTATGATGGGGCGGCATTGATGATGATAATGGGGAGGCATTGATGATGATGGGGAGGCATTGATGATGATGGGGAGGCATTGATGATAATGGGGAGGCGATGATGGGGAGGCGATGATGATGGGGAGGCGATGATGATGATGGGGAGGAATTGATGATGATGGGGAGCAATTGATGATGATGGAGAGGCATTGATGATGATGGGGAGATATTCATGATAAGGGGAGGCATTCATGATAATGGGGAGGCGATGATGATGATGGGGTGGCATTGATGATGATGGGGAGGCGATGATGATGATGGGTGGCATTGATGATGATGGGGAGGCATTGATGATGATGGGGAGGCATTGATGATGATGGGGAGGCATTGATGATAATAGGGAGGCGATGATGATAATGGGGAGGCGATGATGATGATGGGGAGGAGATGATGATGGGGAGACGATGATGATGATGATGAGGAGGCATTGATGATGATGGGAGGAATTGATGATGATGAGGAGGCATTGATGATAATGGGGAGGCATTCATGATGATGGGGAGGCATTGATGATAATGGGGAGGCGATGATGATGATGGGGAGGCGATGATATGATGGAGGCAATGATGATGATGGGCAGGCAATGATAATGATGGGGAGGCATTAATGATGATGGGGCGGCATTGATGATAATGGGGAGGAATTGATGATAATGGGGAGGCATTGATAATGATGGGGAGGCATTGATGATAATGGGGAGGCGATGATGATGGGGAGGCGATGATGATGATGGGGAGACGATGATGATGATGGGGAGACGATGATGATGATGGGGAGGAATTGATGATGATGGGGAGGAATTGATGATGATGGAGAGGCATTGATGATGATGGGGAGATATTCATGATAATGGGGAGGCATTCATGATAATGGGGAGGCGATGATGACGATGGGGTGGCATTGATGATGATGGGGAGGCATTGATGATGATGGGGAAGCATTGATGATAATGGGGAGGCGATGATGATAATGGGGAGGCGATGATGATGATGGGGAGGCGATGATGATGATGGGGAGGAGATGATGATGGGGAGGCATTGATGATGATGGGGATGAATTGATGATAATGGGGAGGCATTGATGATAATGGGGAGGAATTGATGATAATGGGGAGGCATTGATGATAATGGGGAGGCATTGATGATAATGGGGAGGCACTGATGATAATGGGGAGGCACTGATGATAATGGGGAGGCACTGATGATAATGGGGAGCATTGATGATGATGGGGAGATGATGATGATGGGCAGGCGATGATGATGATGGGCAGGCGATGATGATGATGGGCAGGCATTGATGATGATGGGGAGGAGATGATGATAATGGGCAGGCATTGATGATGATGGGGAGGCGATGATGATGATGGGGAGGAGATGATATGATGAGGAGGCAATGATGATGATGGGCAGGCAATGATGATGATGGGCAGGCAATGATGATGATGGGCAGGCAATGATGATGATGGGCAGGCAATGATGATGATGGGCAGGCATTGATGATGATAGGGAGGCCATGATGATGATGGGGAGGCAATGATGATGATGAGGAGACAATGATGATGATGAAATGAAAAAAAATTCTAGCTCCTAAATTTTTTGGCTGGCTCCTAGATTCTGAACAACTTTGTCGACCCCTGCATTACATTACTGATCCTGAGTTACATCCTGTATTATACCCCAGAGCTGCACTCACTATTCTGCTGGTGCAGTCACTGTGTACATACATTACATTACTGATCCGGAGTTACATCCTGTATTATACCCCAGAGCTGCACTCACTATTCTGCTGGTGCAGTCACTGTGTACATACATTACATTACTGATCCTGAGTTACCTCCAGTATTATACCCCAGAGCTGCACTCACTATTCTGCTGGTGCAGTCACTGTGTACATACATTACTGATCCTGAGTTACATCCTGTATTATACCCCAGAGCTGCACTCACTATTCTGCTGGTGCAGTCACTGTGTACATACATTACTGATCCTGAGTTACATCCTGTATTATACCCCAGAGCTGCACTCACTATTCTGCTGGTGCAGTCACTATGTACATACATTACTGATCCTGAGTTATCTCCTGTATTATACCCCAGAGCTGCACACACTATTCTGCTGGTGCAGTCACTGTGTACATTCATTACATTACTGATCCTGAGTTACATCCTGTATTATACTCCAGAGCTGCACTCACTAATCTGCTGGTGCAGTCACTGTGTACATACATTACTGATCCGGAGTTACATCCTGTATTATACTCCAGAGCTGCACTCACTATTCTGCTGGTGCAGTCACTGTGTACATACATTACATTACTGATCCGGAGTTACATCCTGTATTATACCCCAGAGCTGCACTCACTATTCTGCTGGTGCAGTCACTGTGTACATACATTACATTACTGATCCTGAGTTACCTCCAGTATTATACCCCAGAGCTGCACTCACTATTCTGCTGGTGCAGTCACTGTGTACATACATTACTGATCCTGAGTTACATCCTGTATTATACCCCAGAGCTGCACTCACTATTCTGCTGGTGCAGTCACTGTGTACCTACATTACTGATCCTGAGTTACATCCTGTATTATACCCCAGAGCTGCACTCACTATTCTGCTGGTGCAGTCACTATGTACATACATTACTGATCCTGAGTTACCTCCTGTATTATACCCCAGAGCTGCACACACTATTCTGCTGGTGCAGTCACTGTGTACATTCATTACATTACTGATCCTGAGTTACATCCTGTATTATACCCCAGAGCTGCACTCACTATTCTGCTGGTGTAGTCACTGTGTACATACATTACATTAATGATCCTGAGTTACCTCCAGTATTATACCCCAGAGCTGCACTCACTATTCTGCTGGTGCAGTCACTGTGTACAAACATTACTGATCCTGAGTTACATCCTGTATTATACTCCAGAGCTGCACTCACAATTCTGCTGGTGCAGTCACTGTGTACATACATTACATTACTGATCCTGAGTTACATCCTGTATTATACTCCAGAGCTGCACTCACTATTCTGCTGGTGCAGTCACTGTGTACATACATTACATTACTGATCCTGAGTTACATCCTGTATTATACTCCAAAGCTGCACTCACTATTCTGCTGGTGCAGTCACTGTGTACATACATTACATTATTGATCCTGAGTTACATCCTGTATTATACTCCAGAGCTGCACTCACTATTCTGCTGGTGCAGTCACTGTGTACATACATTACATTATGATCCTGAGTTACATCCTGTATTATACTCCAGAGCTGCACTCACTATTCTGCTGGTGCGTCACTGTGTACATACATTACATTACTGATCCTGGTTACATCCTGTATTATACCCAGAGCTGCACTCACTATTCTGCTGGTGCAGTCACTGTGTACATACATTACATTACTGATCCTGGTTACATCCTGTATTATACCCAGAGCTGCACTCACTAATTCTGCTGGTGCAGTCACTGTATACATTACATTACTGATCCTGAGTTACATCCTGTATTATACCCAGAGCTGCACTCACTATTCTGCTGGTGCAGTCACTGTTATACATACATTACTGATCCGGAGTTACATCCTGTATTATACTCAGACTGCACTCACTAATCTGCTGGTGCAGTCACTGTGTACATCATACATTACTGATCCTGAGTTACATCCTGTATTATACTTCAGAACTGCACTCACTAATCTGCTGGTGCAGTCACTGTGTACATACTACATTACTGATCCTGAGTTACATCCTGTATTATACCCCAGAGCTGCACTCACTAATTCTGCTGGTGCAGTCACTGTGTACATACATTACATTACTGATCCTGAGTTACATCCTGTATTATACTCCAGAGCTGCACTCACTATTCTGCTGGTGCAGTCACTGTGTACATACATTACATTACTGATCCTGTGTTACATCCTGTATTATACCCAGAGCTGCACTCACTATTCTGCTGGTGCAGTCACTGTGAACATACATTACATTACTGATAAGGAGTTACATCCTTTATTATACCCCAGAGCTGCACTCACTATTCTGCTGGTGCAGTCACTGTGTACATACATTACATTACTGATCCTGAGTTACATCCTGTATTATACTCCAGAGCTGCACTCACTATTCTGCTGGTGCGGTCACTGTGTACATACATTACATTACTGATCCTGAGTTACATCCTGTGTTATACCCCAGAGCTGCACTCACTATTCTGCTGGTGCAGTCACTGTGTACATACATTACATTACTGATCCTGTGTTACATCCTGTATTATACCCCAGAGCTGCACTCACTATTCTGCTGGTGCAGTCACTGTGTACATACATTACATTACTGATCCGGAGTTACATCCTTTATTATACCCCAGAGCTGCACTCACTATTCTGCTGGTGCAGTCACTGTGTACATACATTACTGATCCGGAGTTACATCCTGTATTATACTCCAGAGCTGCACTCACTATTCTGCTGGTGCAGTCACTGTGTACATACATTACATTACTGATCCTGTGTTACATCCTGTATTATACTCCAGAGCTGCACTCACTATTCTGCTGGTGCAGTCACTGTGTACATACATTACAAAACTGATCCTGAGTTACCTCCTGTATTATACCCCAGAGCTGCACTCACTATTCTGCTGGTGCAGTCACTGTGTACATACATTACTGATCCTGAGTTACATCCTGTTTTATACTTCAGAGCTGCACTCACTATTCTGCTGGTGCAGTCAATGAGTACATACATTACATTACTGATCCTGAGTTACCTCCTGTATTATACTCCAGAGCTGCACTCACTATTCTGCTGGTGCAGTCACTGTGTACATACATTACATTACTGATCCTCAGTTACATCCTGTATTATACCCCAGAGCTGCACTCACTATTCTGCTGGTGCAGTCACTTTTTACATACATTACTGATCCTGAGTAACATTCTGTATTAAACTCCAGAGCTGCGCTCACTATTCTGCTGGTGCAGTCACTGTGTACATACATTACTGATCCTGAGTTACCTCCTGTTGTCAAGGTAAAACACGGATTTTGGTAAGAACTTACCGGTAAAATCCTTTTCAGCGAAGGAAGGGAGGGAGACACAGAATTCATTAATGATGGGTAGGTGGAGCCCCAGACCAGGATGACACCTCAGATCAAAAGCGTGTTGACTGGCTGGCTCCTCCAGCTCGGGCTCCTCCTACTCAGCTCCTTCAGTCGTACCAAAGCTTTAGGGAAGAACCAAGATCACCAGCGGAGCAACATAACCCTTTCTGAAGGAACTTCAGAGAACAACACAAGAATACAGGTTATGTATGCAAAGTAAGCCAAAAACCACAGAGTTCCAGGTACTACTCACTGAACCTGACTACTACGATGAACTGGCGATGCTGGAACAGAGCCTTAGCGCGCTGACCTCAGCCCAGATAATCGCTTATCAGATAAGGGTCACGCTGCATCTGAAAACAACAACACACTTCTGCCTTGGGAGGGTGCTGTGTCTCCCTCCCTTCCTTCGCTGAAAAGGATTTTACCGGTAAGTTCTTACCAAAATCCGTGTTTCAGCTGCAGATGGAAGGGAGGGAGACACAGGAATTCATTACTGATGGGACGTCCAAAAGCAGTTCAAAAAATAAGGGTGGGAAAAAACCAACAAAAGGCAGAAACCCAACAACCTTAACAAAAAAGCGCAAACAGCGCCAAACACAAGTTCATCTAGAACTTTAAACTACAGCTGCCTGCAGAACCCTACGTCCGAGGGCTGCATCAGCGGAAGCACTGACGTCCACCTTATAAAATTTCGTAAACGTGTGGACAGAGCGCCAAGTTGCCGCCCGGCAAAGCTGCACTGCCGAGGCACCTTGATGAAAGGCCCACGATGAAGCCACAGCTCTCGTGGAATGGGCTCGAATCCTAATCGGGCAAGATTCACCCTGAAGACGGTAAGCTTCCAAAATAGCTGACCAGATCCAACGAGCTATAGAATCCTTGGAAGCTCGTTGACCACGCCGACGACCAGCTGGAACCACAAATAGGGAGTCCGTCTTACGAAAACCTTGAGTAACAGATAGATAAAACTTCAAGGCCCGCACTAAATCCAATGTGTGCAAAGCTCGCTCTTTCGCATTCTTCGGATCCGGGCAGAATGAAGGCAACACAATATCCTGGTTGACATGAAATTGTGACACCACTTTAGGTAAAAAATCACCCCGTGTGCGAAGCACCACACGATCCGGAAAAAACTCCAGAAAAGGAGACGAACAAGAAAGAGCTGCCAACTCAGAAACTCTCCTCAAAGAGGTGACTGCTACAAGGAAGGCCACCTTCCAAGAGAGTAAAGAAAGGCTAGCAGAACCCATAGGCTCAAAAGGTTTATGCTGAAGAACCTCCAAAACAAGGTTGAGCCGCCAAGGAGACACGGGTGCCTTCCGCGGCGGAAACTTACGAGCTATACCGCGGAAAAAGGAGAGCACGTCCCTATTCGAAGCAATGGTTCTCCGGAACAATAAGGACAGAGCAGAAATCTGACCTTTCAGGGTGCTGACTGCCAAACCCTTGTCTAACCCATGCTGCAGAAAAGCCAACAAGTTGGGAATGGAAAATTTTCTCGGGTTCCGAGAGGACCCCAAGCACCACGAAAAGAAGGTTTCCCAAGTTTTGTGGTAAATCCTAGTAGTAGCCGGACTTCTCGCAGCACGAAGAGTAGCAATGACCTCGGCTGAAAAACCTCTATGGGTTAAGATTTCGGTCTCAAGAGCCACGCCGTCAAATGCAGGGACATCAAGTCCGGATGACAAACGGGCCCCTGAGTCAACAAGTCCGGTTGAAGAGGAAGTGGAAAAGGAGGTGCCGCCAACAGCGACATTATTGTCGAGAACCACACCCTTCTTGGCCAATCTGGAGCTATCAAAATAGCTGGAATTCTCTCTAGCCTGATCCGACGCAGTACTAGAGGAAGTAAGGATATCGGTGGGAATACATAGATCAGCTCGAACTGATCCCACTGAGCCACTAGAGCATCCACCGCCACAGCTTTTGGGTCCTTGTACCTGGACATGAACGTCGGTAACTTGGCATTGGACCTGGATGCCATCAAATCCACTTGGGGAGTTCCCCAACGAGAGCACAGTAGTGCAAAAACTTCCGGGTGAAGGCTCCATTCCCCAGGATCCATCTTCCTGCGACTGAGAAAGTCCGCTGTAATATTCTGAACCCCTGGAATGTGAATCGCCGAAATGGCTGGTACACTGGCCTCGGCCCAAATCAGAATTCGGGACACCTCTACCATGAGTCTGGAACTCCTTGTCCCGCCTTGGTGATTGATATATGCGACAGCCGTCGCATTGTCTGTCTGCACTCGGACTGGCAGACCGCTCAAAGGGACCATCCAATGTTGGAGGCAAAGGAAAATCGCCCTCAATTCCAGGATGTTGATCGCAAGAACAGACTCTTCCGATGACCATACCCCCTGAATCCATAGATTGTTCCAAACACCCCCCCAGCCCGTCAAGCTGGCATCGGTGGTTATGACTGACCACTTCGGAGGGAGGAAGGACTTCCCCAGGGAAAATGCCCCTGGACGTAACCACCATCCTAGAGGATCCCGCACCGCTCGAGAAATGGTGACACTGCAATCCAGCGACTGCGACCGGTTCCATCGACTCAAGATGAACCTTTGGAGAGTCCTGGAATGGAACTGGGCAAAAGGAATTGCCTCCATGGACGCCACCATCAGTCCCAGAAGACGCATACACTTCCGTAGGGACATTGCTGTCGAGGATTTCATAATCTGCACATGTCGAAGAAGACATGACTGTTTGTCTGGCGGTAGAGAAACTACCGACCGAATCGTGTCGAGATGCATCCCCAAAAAGAGGATTGCCCTCGATGGTTCCAGAAACGACTTCTCCCAATTGACCAGCCAACCGAAGTCCTTCAGAAGCTGAAGAGACAAATCTCGAGCCGTCACTGCCTCCTCTTCCGAGGAAGCCACTATCAAAAGGTCGTCCAGATAAGGAAGAATCGTAATCCCCTGTATTCGAAGGATTGCCATGAGGGGCGCCAAAATTTTTGTAAAGACTCTGGGCGCTGAGGCTAAGCCGAAAGGCAGAGCCACGATCTGATAGTGATCCTGTCCTATGGCAAACCGAAGAAAGCGCTGATGAGCCTTTCCGATGGGAACATGCAAATAGGCGTCGCGAATGTCGATTGACACCAGAAAATCGTTCTGTGACAGAGCTGCTACAACGGAGCGAAGTGACTCCATGCGAAATTTCCGGGCGTGGACATGCCGGTTTAATGGCTTGACATCCAGAATCGGGCGAAATTTGTTCTCCTTTTTGGGAACTATAAAAAGGTTGGAATAAAAACCTTTCCCTCGGTCCTCTGACGGAACCGGTATTACTACACCCTTTTGTAGCAGAAAATCGACCTCTCGCTGTAAAGCGACAAAAAGCTTGGGTTCTGACGGAACGCGAGACTGACAAAAAACATTTGTGGGTGGAGAAGAAAACTATGAAATAGCCTGCCGACACTACCCGCGTTACCCAGGAATCTGGAACGCGAGCCATCCAAGTCGCCTTGAAATGAAGCGGGCGACCCCCCACTCGAGAGTCCTCGAGTGGACCCCTGGCGTCAATCCGACTTGGCGGGCTTCTTGTCAGATTCCCGCTTGTCCTGGCGGAAACTCTGCTTCCAGGGAGCACGGGTTTTCTGAGAGGACTTCTTTCCTGAGAAAGAACGACCCGATCCCCACGAGGAGTGACTAGATCGTCCTTGGCCCGAAAGGACCGCCGACCGCTATAGCCACCAGGCTTACTGGATACCGAAGCCATGGCCCTACGCTGTGGCAATGCTGCTTCCTTCGCCTTAGCCTTGGAAATCAGCTCTGTGAGGTCGGATCCAAAAAGGAGGCCACCCTTGTAAGGTAAAGCCAATAAACCATGTTTGGAAACTGCGTCCCCTGCCCACTGTCTGAGCCATAAAGCTCTTCTGACTGTGACCGCTGAAGCCTGCGCTCTGGCCAGAAGGGATGCCGTATCCAGACCCGCATCAAAGATATAACAGGCTGCAGTTTCTAACCATTCACAAGTTTCCGTATATCAGGTAACGGAGATCCGTTCTGCAACTCCGCCTTTAAACGTGCCAACCAGCCTAGAGAAGCTCTAGCAGCACACATGGATCCTAGCACTGCTCGGAATCCATGACCCGCAGCCTCATAGCTTGCTTTTGCCGCCATTTCCGTTCTTCTGTCCAACGGCTCCTGCAAACTCGCCTTCCCTTTAACAGGGAGTAGTGAGGATTTACTAAGCTGGGATAAGGAAACATCCACTTCAGGAGCAGAAGTCCAATTATCCTTTAACTCCGCAGAGCAAGGATAAAGTGCATCAAAGAAATGCGTTCCATGAAAACGCTTATCTGGACACAGACGTTCCTCTTCTATTACACTATTAAGCTCCTCCAGAGCTGGTAATGTTGTACGTGAAGCACGGGACTCCTGGAACATGCGTGCTGATTTACCAGGACGACTAGCTACCTCCTCCGGTAACTGTAATATATCTCTCATGGCTTCAATTAATGCCTCCGTACGCTTCGCCATAGAGGAACGCCCCTGCGGCTCGTCCGCATCTGAATCGGATATTTCTCCATCCGAAATTAAAGGGGAACCCAGTCCACCATCCAAATCAGATACATCTGACTCGCTCCGTGTAGAGGCCGGTAACGGCCTGCGTCGCTTCCTATGAGAGGAATTAGCAGACACATATTGACCTAAAAGGTCAGACAAGCTGTTAAGCGATCGAGCGATATCATCCAATTTTGCCCCACTGTCGACCGCAGCGCTAGACGCTGTTAAGGTCTGCGTATCTGATTGCCGCAGTGATACTGGGACGTGGTCCTTGGCTTCTGAACTCTGTTCAGACATGCCTCACCTGTATTAGCAGGTCAAAGCGGCAATACCAGCAAAATATGCGGGTTTTGTTTTTTTTTTTTTTTTAAATCGCTGGAGGGTTAACGCTCTCTTCAGGCAGGGTTACCCCAGCGGCATTCAGCAAAAAACGCTGGTAGAAATAACCCTCACAAGGGTTAATGTCGCAAACTCCCCACAATATATATGCTTGTGAGCCCCAGCTAACAAATTTTAGGTCTCTAATGAGACCGCAGCTGCAGGATAAGGATCTCTGCGCTGCGGGGTGAGGAATCAGCACTCACCCAGCTGGCCGTGGTGTCTATGAGGAGAGGAGCGGTCTGAGGAGCCCAGGAGCCTGGTAATGGCCGCCGCAGTGAGGGAGTCGCAGGATTTGTGGCGCTTGTGCCCATGCTTCCCCCCAGGGCGAGGAACGCAGTGACCCCACGTGTGGTTTGCGTCCCCGCCAGGGAAGCTCTCCTCATCCCCCAGGGCCGGCAAGATTCTGCAGGGACCATAATGTAAATACAGATCCGCCGAGGGAGAGGGTGGGGTACAGCAGCGCTGGTACCCCTGAGACCTCTAGACCAACTGGTGATCCAAGTCTCTTGTCCGAAATAAAATAATAAAATCTTCTGAGGAGCTGCATTAGCAGCGACCATCCTCTGAGACCTCAAATCTTAGACTGGAGCTGAGTAGGAGGAGCCCGAGCTGGGGGAGCCAGCCAGTCAACACGCTTTTGATCTGAGGTGTCATCCTGATCTGGGGCTCCGCCTACCCATCAGTAATGAATTCCTGTGTCTCCCTCCCTTCGATATGCAGCTGAAATATAATTTTTACTTCTATATTTTTATATTTATATGTTTATATGTGTCTTGTTATTTTGATATGTCAAGATAAACACGAAGTTTCCCTTAAATGAGTAGTATTCAGATTGAAATTTATTCTAAGAAGATGACGTCAGTACCAGCTAGTGTCTGTCTCCACCTTGTGTCCTACCACTGTACTACACTATCTAATAACTCGAACTGAGAAACCACGTGATGTACAAGGAAACCAGAATCGATTCTTAGGAAACGAAACTTAAGGATGACACGATGAAAGGAGGACTTAGAAGAAGATCTAAGGACCAATTAGAGATGGCCAGATGCTGGACATGTACATATATGGACATCTATAGCTTACCTCCCTGCTCTCGTCCACCCTTTTACTCCACCCTGACATCCTGGGTAGATAATCTTATGTATGTGAAAATAAAGGTTAGAACTTGCTGTGGTGGTCGCCGTTAACACCATTTTGAAGCATGCTCTAAGATTGAACCAGCCTAACTGTCTGACTCTTTCTTAATCTGGTACCACATGCTTATAATCTAATTCGGAGTGACTGGAGGATGATTGATTGGTTATTAATGACCTCGACAATTGGCGCCCAACGTGGGGCAGTGGATTGCCGCCCGTCCGGACCCGTCCCGAGGACTTTGCGGTGGTGCCCGCGGTGACTGAGTGCGAGGACTGCAGTCTCCGTTGAACACGGTAAGTTGGGATCATATACTTTATATGTGTCCCACTTGCCTGTGTGTCAGTCATTGTTGGCTTAAGCTGTATTGTCTTTTTGGGTCTGGGTGGGTGACCGGTTGAGTGGTGAGACCGAGGGCAATCCCACGCCACGAACCAGCAAGTGAGACCGAGTGACGTTGCATGTCTGCATGTGCTTGAGTCAAAACACCACTTTTTCCTCCTCCGGTCACGGTACCTTTATGTAGATAAGTTGCCTCCCGTGACTAGTTAGAATAAAGTTGGAACCAATTTTAGATTTTTGAAGTGTTGAGTGGGGTAAAAGACGCACATGATAATCTTATTAGTGACAGATTGAGTAGGGCTCTTTGTCTTATTAGTGACAGATTGAGTAGGGCTCTCTGTCTTCTTATCAGTGATAGATTGAGTAGGGCTCTCTATCTTATCAGTGACAAATTGAGTAGGGCTCTTTGTCTGTTACGGAGGGATCTCACAAGGAGATAACCTGCCGCAGAGTAAAGTGTTACGGTGAGCTGTGCTGTAAGGTCATCACTCACGGTTAGGGAAAAGATAGATTGAGTAGGGCTCTCTGTCTTGTCAGGATGTTGAGTAGGGCTCCATGTTGACGGGTAATGACTTGCCAGCAGCATCGGTGGTCTGAGTCGCGACAGACCATTGCACTTTGTTAAATCATGATGCGTATGTTTAAATCTGAGAAACCTCACAAATTAGAGGGTGATGCTGTGGGAGTCTGTGAGTTAGTAAAGTCACGGGAGGGCAAGAAGGCTGTTACAAATGTGAGAAGTTTATATAAAATGATAGATTTGCCTACTACGGGCAGACTTCAGCCTTCAGTGTGGAAGGATTATGTAGCACAGAAGGAGAATTATGTGATGAGAGACTTCTATATCAAGCTCAGGCACATCTCAGAGTAGCAAATGATTTAAAAATTGAGGACTGGAAGGAAGTAGATGATGTAGGAGGTTCAGAAGATGCTGAGCCTTTGTTCGGATATATAAAATGCTCTGCATATGATCTTGTTGATGTAACTAAAATGGCTGCCGTACCACTCATGCATGTCACGGTTTCAAGCCACCGCCCTATAATGGCACCGATCTCAGAACAAAGGGATGTTGGACTTGTAATGTATATGGTAAACAGAATTCGCCCTGGGCGGAGATCTGCCGTGTCTGTGGGGCGGGCCGCCCCTGGTGTAATGCCCAGCCCAATGCCCCTTCCATATCCAACAGTGGGAAGCCCCCAGACAACGCCCTTCCCATTTCCCCCAGCGGCCATATTGGGATACCCAGCAGCCATCTTGGGACACCCAGAACCACCAGTCAGGCCTATATCCCCCCTATATCCCCTCCTGACACCTACTACCAACCACCCGGACAGCCGGAAAAGGTTTTAGTCCCCGTTGCTGAGGCCCCTGTCCCAGAGCTCGGTCCTTTAGCCCCTGCTTCTGTTCCTAATCCGGAAACTACTGCACTACCTCTGTTCCCAGTAGGTGCCCCTCCCAGGAGAGAAGAAATTAGGCACCAAAAGCTATTTGAAACCAATGATAAAGTAATAAAATTTGTAATTGCTTTATCTAAAGAGTTAACTAACACCCACTCTACAATATCTGCTTCTCTCCCAAAATTTACAAGTAACACGGTGCACGATTTCTCGCCTGGTAACCTTGTATACATAAAAAAAAAAAAAATTATGAGAAGAGACTGTCTCCAGTCCAGATTTGAGGGTCCCTACACTGTGATCCTGACCACCCCTACTGCCCGAAACTCGAGGACAAGAGCACCTGGATTCACGCCTCCCACTACAAGAAGGACAAGATTAGCCAGCAGTCATGAACCTTCTGTTACATATCCTTTTGAGCTATACCCTGATCTCCAATAGTATCAGCCAGCCACCCACCCTCTGGATTAATACTACAACCCCTATAGTTATCTTTAAGTTCGATTTCTATCAAATATTCAACTGTGATAGAAATGATTTCAAGGGATCAGCGCACCAAACTTGGGGGAAAAGGAACATTTTATCTCTATGTCACCCGCCCAAGGAATGAAAACTGTTATGATTGGTCAGATGTGAGATAGAACACAGAAGAAGGAAAATTGGCAGATGAAGCTAGATACGATAGATTGATAGATGAGACATACAAGTGTTATACTTGTAGGAACGAACTTGAGAATGCAGAAATCAGTGACAGCAAGCAAAGATATAAGGGAAGGGGAAGTGCTGGTAGCAGCAAAACACGGATTTTGGTAAGAACTTACCTGTAAAATCCTTTTCAGCGAAGGAAGGAAGAGAGACACAGTAATTCATTACTGATGGGTAGGCGGAGCCCCAGATCAGGATGACACCTCAGATCAAAAGCGTGTTGACTGGCTGGCTCCTCCAGCTTGGGCTCCTCCTACTCAGCTCCTTCAGTCGTACCAAAGCTTTAGGGAAGAACCAAGATCACCAGCGGAGCAACATAACCCCTTCTGAAGGAACTTCAGAGAAAACACAAGAATACAGGTTATGCATGCAAAGTAAGCTAAAAACCACAGAGTTCCAGGTACTACTCACTGAACCTGACTACTGTGATGAGCTGGCGATGCTGGAACAGAGCCTTAGCGCGCTGACCTCAGCCCAGATATCGCAATCAGATAAGGGTCGCGCTGCATCTGAAAACATCAACACACTTCTGCCTTGGGAGGGTGCTGTGTCTCTCTTCCTTCCTTCGCTGAAAAGGATTTTACAGGTAAGTTCTTACCAAAATCCGTGTTTCAGCTGCAGATGGAAGGAAGAGAGCCACAGTAATTCATTACTGATGGGACGTCCCAAAGCAGTTCAAAAATAAGGGTGGGAAAAACCAACAAAGGCAGAAACCCAACAACCTTAACAACAAAGCGCAACCAGCGCTAAACACAAGTTCATCCAGAACTTTAAACTACAGCTGCCTGCAGGACCCTACGTCCGAGGGCTGCATCAGCGGAAGCACTGACGTCCACTTTATAAAACTTTGTAAACGTGTGGACAGAGCGCCAAGTTGCCGCTCGGCAGAGCTGCACTGCCGAGGCACCTTGATGAAAAGCCCACGATGAGGCCACAGCTCTCGTAGAATGGGCTCGAATCTTAATCGGGCAAGATTCACCCCGAAGACGGTAAGCTTCCAAAATAGCTGACCGGATCCAACGAGCTATAGAATCCTTGGAAGCTCGTTGACCACGCCGACGACCTGCTGGAACCACAAACAGGGAGTCCGTCTTACGAAAACCTTGAGTAATAGATAGATAAAACTTCAAGGCCCGCACTAAATCCAATGTGTGCAAAGCTCGCTCTTTCACATTCTTCGGATCCGGGCAGAATGAAGGCAACACAATATCCTGGTTGACATGAAATTGTGACACCACTTTAGGCAAAAAATCACCCCGAGTGCGAAGCACCACACGATCCGGAAAAAACTCCAGAAAAGGAGGCGAACAAGAAAGAGCTGCCAACTCAGAAACTCTTCTCAAAGAGGTGACCGCTACTAGGAAGGCCACCTTCCAAGAAAGTAAAGAAAGACTAGCAGAGTCCATAGGCTCAAAAGGTTTATGCTGAAGAGCCTCCAAAACAAGGTTGAGCCGCCAAGGAGACACAGGTGCCTTCCGCGGCGGAAACTTACGAGCTATACCGCGGAAAAAGGAAAGCACGTCCCTACGCGAGGCAATAGCTCTCCGAAATAATACAGACAGAGCAGAAACCTGACCTCTCAGGGTGCTAACTGCCAAGCCCTTGTCTAACCCATGCTGCAGAAAAGCCAGCAAATTGGGAATGGAAAATTTCCTCGGATTCCGTGAAGACCCCGAACACCACGAAAAGAAGGTTTCCCAAGTTTTGTGGTAAATCCTAGTAGTAGCCGGACATCTGGCAGCTCGAAGAGTAGCAATGACCTCGGCTGAAAAACCTCTACGAGTCAACATTTCGGTCTCAAGAGCCACGCCGTCAAACGCAGAGACTTCAAGTCCGGATGACAAACGGGCCCGAGTCAACAGGTCCGGTCGAAGAGGAAGTGGAAATGGAGGTGCCGCCAACAGCGACATTAGCGTTGAAAACCACGTCCTCCTTGGCCAATCTGGTGCTATTAACATAGCCGGGATTCTCTCCAGTCTGATCCGACGCAGTACCAGAGAAAGCAAGGATATCGGTGGAAACACATAAATCAGCTCGAATTGATCCCACGGAGCCACCAGAGCATCCACCTCCACAGCCTTCCGGTCCTTGAACCTGGACATGAACACTGGTAGTTTGGCATTGAACCTGGATGCCATCAAATCCACTTGGGGAGTTCCCCAACGGGAGCACAGCATTGCAAAAATCTCCGGATGAAGACTCCATTCTCCGGGATCCATCTTCTCGCGACTGAGAAAATCCGCCGTAACATTCTGAACCCCTGGGATGTGGATTGCAGAAATGGCTGGAACCCTGGCCTCGGCCCAAATCAGGATCCGAGACACTTCCGCCATGAGCCTGGGACTCCTTGTGCCGCCTTGGTGATTGATATACGCAACCGCTGTGGCGTTGTCTGTCTGCACTCGGACCGGCAGACCGCTCAAAGGGACCGTCCAGTGTTGGAGGCAAAGGAAAATCGCCCTCAATTCCAGGATATTGATCGGTAAAACAGTCTCTTCTGATGACCATACTCCCTGAATCCAGGAATCGTTCCAAACACCCCCCCAGCCCGTCAGGCTGGCATCTGTGGTTATGACCGACCATTTCGGAGGGAGGAAAGATTTCCCCAGGGATAAGGCTCCTGGACGTAACCACCATCCTAGAGACTCCCGCACCCTGCGAGAGATGGTGACACTGCAATCCAGCGATTGCGACTGATTCCAATGACTCAGAATGAACCTTTGGAGAGCTCTGGAATGAAACTGGGCAAACGGAATTGCCTCCATGGACGCCACCATTAAACCCAGAAGACGCATACACTTGCGAAGGGACATTGTTATCGAAGACTTCATGATCTGTACATGTCGAAGAAGACATGACTGTTTGTCTGGAGGTAGAGACACCACTGCCCGTACCGTGTCGAAATGCATTCCCAAAAAGAGGATAGCTTGCGACGGTTCCAGAAACGACTTCTCCCAATTGACCAGCCAACCGAAGTCCTTCAGTAACTGAAGAGACAGATTGCGAGCTGTCACTGCTTCCTCCTCCGAGGATGCCACGATCAAAAGATCGTCCAGGTAAGGAAGAATCGTAATTCCTTGTCTTCGAAGAATTGCCATGAGAGGCGCCAGAATCTTTGTAAATACTCTGGGCGCCGAGGCTAATCCGAATGGCAGAGCCACGAACTGGTAATGATCCCGACCTATGGCAAAACGAAGAAAACGTTGATGAGCCCTTCCAACGGGAACATGTAAATAAGCGTCGCGGATGTCGATTGATACCAAAAAATCGTTCTGCGACAGGGCTGCCACAACGGAGCGAAGTGACTCCATGCGGAATTTCCGGGTGTGGACATGCCGATTCAATCTCTTGAGATCCAGAATCGGACGAAATTTGTCCTCCTTTTTGGGAACCACAAACAGATTGGAATAAAATCCTTTTCCCCGGTCTTCTGGCGGAACCGGTATTACCACACCCTTCTGAAGAAGGAATTCGACCTCTCGCTGCAGAGCGACCAAAAGCTCGGGTTCTGACGGAATGCGAGACTGGCAAAAGGTGTCTGGGGGTCGAGAAGAGAATTCTATGAAATAACCTGCTGACACGACCCGCGTTACCCATGAATCTGGAACGCGAGAAATCCAAGTCTCCTTGAAGTGGAGCAGGCGACCCCCCACTCGAGAGTCCTCGAGTGGACTCCTGGCGTCAGTCCGTCTTGGCGGGCTTCTTGTCAGTTTCCCGCTTGTCGTGACGGAAATTCTGCTTCCAGGGAATGCGAGATTTCTGGGAGGACTTTTTTGCTGAGAAAGAAGAACGACCCGATCCCCAAGAGGACTGAGCGAATCGACCTCGGCCCCGAAAGGGCCGCCGACCACTATATGTCCTGCCAGACACAGAAGCCATAGCTCTGCGTTGTGGTAACGTCGCTTCTTTTGCCTTTGCCTTGGTAATCAGTTCTGTGAGGTCAGACCCAAAAAGATGACCACCTTTATAAGCTAAGGCCAGCAAACCTTGTTTGGAGACCGCATCCCCAGCCCACTGTCTGAGCCACAGCGCTCTTCTGACTGTGATCGCCGAAGCCTGCGCCCTGGACAGAAGCGACGCAGTGTCCAGACCTGCATCATAGATATATCGGACTGCAGTGTCCAACCATTCGAAAATCTCCTCCATCTCAGATGACGGAGATCCATTTTTCCACGCCTTGTGTAAAAGGTCCAACCAGCTTATAGAAGCTTTAGAAGCACACATGGATCCTAGTACCGCTCTGAATCCATGACCCGCGGCCTCATAATTTGATTTCGCCGCCATTTCCGTTTTTCTGTCCAATGGATCCTGCAAACTCGCCTTCCCTTTAACAGGAAGCAGTGAGGATTTACTAAGCTGGGATAAGGAAAAATCCACTTCAGGAGAGGGAATCCAATTATCTCTCGACTCTGTGGAACACGGATAAAGTGCGTCAAAGAAACGTGTTCCGTGAAAACGTTTATCCGGACACAGACGTTCCTTTTCTACTGCACTGTTAAGATCATCTAGATCTGGCAAGACTGATCGTGACGTACGATACTCCTGGTACATTCGTGCTGATTTACCAGGTAAACTAGTTACCACCTCCGGTAACTGTAAAACCTCTCTCATGGCTTCAATAAATGCCTCTGTACGTCTCACAAGGGACGAAAGCCCCCGCCGTTCCTCCTTGTCCGAATCTGACATTTCCCATCTGAACTTAAAGGAGAACCCTCTCCACAATCTAAATCAGAGACATCTG
This sequence comes from Oophaga sylvatica, assembly GCA_033576555.1. Classification (NCBI taxonomy): domain Eukaryota; kingdom Metazoa; phylum Chordata; class Amphibia; order Anura; family Dendrobatidae; genus Oophaga; species Oophaga sylvatica. The sequence goes on from JARQOD010000003.1 coordinate 600,282,521, forward strand.
ATTCGCTACGGGTGAAGGATGGTAACGGTCTGTGTCGCTTTCTGTCCTGAGAGGATCTAGCTGACACATATTGACTCAAAAGGTCAGACAAGCCATTAATAGAACTGGCGATAGCATCCAATTTTGCATCACTGTGACCTCCAACCGCAGCGCTAGACGCTGTGGAGGACTGCGTACCAGATTGCCGAAGCGGAACTGGAATATGGTCCGCGCCTTCTGAACCCTGTTCCGACATGCCTCACACTGTATATAGCAGGTCAAATGTCAGAAAACCTGAAAAAAAACGCAGTTTTTTTTTTTTTTTTTTTTTTTTTTAGTGAACGCAAAAATCGCACGCTGAAGGGTTAAGTCTTAAATATAGAGCTACCCCAGCTGTTGCCAAGTAAACCCTCAAGAGGGGTTAATGTCGCAGGCTGTAAGAGAAAGCAAGGTCTCTATGTGAGACCGAGCTGCAGAATAGCGCTATGTATCTGCGCTGTGGGGTGAGGAAACAATGCCACTCACCCAGCTGGTTTGGTGCCTGAGACGGGAGGAGCGGAGTCTGAGGAGCCCGGGAGTCCCTTTAATGGCCGCCGTGCTGAGGGAGCCGGAAGAGAAGCGCAATCGCGCGCTTCCTGCATGAAAGACCGGGAAGCGTGAAGCCACGCCCCCCCGGCTCAAAAATATGAGCGCCAAAACTCCTCACTCCTGCTCCCCCCCTGTCCTGCAGGCATCTGCCTGCGGACAAAAGTTGCACAGAAACACCACATTCACATGTCAGAGCGCTGCCACCGCAGCGCTAATAGTACATTAATACACATGTAATAGCGCTGTCACAGCAGTCGCTAAAGCACTCACACATTTTATATATATTGTGGAGTACTCACCAGCTGAGCGCCACAGGGACCCCTCAGGATTTGTGGCGCTTGTGCCCATGCTCCCCCTCAGGGCGGGGAACGCAGTGACCCCAGTGTGCGGTTTGCGTCCCCGCCAGGGAAGCTAACCTCGTCCCCCAGGGCCGGCAAGATTCTGCAGGGACTATTTATGTAAAATACAGATCCGCCAGGGGAGAGGTGGGGTCCAGCAGCGCTGAGACCCCTGAGACCTTTCAGACTCATGTCCAAGTCTCTTGTCCGATAAAAATAATAAAATCTTCTGAGGAGCTGCTTCCAGCAGCGACCATCCTCTGAGACCTCAAATTTTAGACTGAAGGAGCTGAGTAGGAGGAGCCCAAGCTGGAGGAGCCAGCCAGTCAACACGCTTTTGATCTGAGGTGTCATCCTGATCTGGGGCTCCGCCTACCCATCAGTAATGAATTACTGTGGCTCTCTTCCTTCCATCTGCAGCTGAAATGGTATTTTGCTTTAGACCAAGGTCACTCTACAAATAAGCAAACTACAGGCTAAGGGAGAGAGGACACACAAACTACGCAGCGGTTTGACTAGCCCCTCCCGTCGGGCATTCGTGAGGACGCACAGGAACCAAAATGCAGCGGTTTTCAGATTTTTAATCAAATTTATTAAATATGTTTTTGGAATAGACACAGTACGTAAGAATCGAAGGACTAGGCATGTGAATAGAAGATCAAAGTACGTGAGAAGCAAATAAACAGGCAGCCTTTACGCTGCATAATGATTTGAAAAGCAACAAGGAAGTTTACCTATAAAAGAGCAGTGGTGTATCCTGTAGAAGATGTGATACCGCATGATTTCTGGGCCTCAGATAAAGCAGATGTGGGCAGATTAAGGATGCAGCCAGTCATGGTTAAATTAAAGCCAGGTGCAATCCTGCCCCAACAGAGACAATATCCTCTTAAGGTACTGCCACACTAAGCTATCCCGCTAGCGATCTCGTTAGCGTTGCATACTAATGAGATCGCTAGCGGGATTGTTTCTATATCGCTAAAAGCTGCCGCATTTAGCGATATAGTTAACGACGCTATCGCCGTTAGCGATCTTCTTAACGACTTTAGCGGTACAAAAGTACCGCTAAATCGCTAAGGTGCCACACTAGCGATATATACTTACCCAGCGGGAGCGCCAGCGATGAAATAGGGTCCGGAACGATTCCAGCGACGAGCGAGATCACAGCAGGAAGCTCGTCGCTGGCAACTGCCGCACTGAACAACATCGCTAACGGGATCGCTAAATAGTGACGTTTTTTAGCGATCCCGTTAGCGATATTGTTTAGTGTGGCATACCCTTTAGTTCAGCTCAAGAGACGGCTATTACTTAGCAGATACAGAAACTGGTAACAAGGGGTGTTTTTGTTAAAACCTAGCCCCACCTTCGGCATCTCTGCAACTAAGGTTCTTTATCAGTGGCCTTGACAGTACAAATTCCAACTTCAATTTCCGCCTTCGGCTACGAGATTTAACCCTCTATGTATTGGCTAGTACAATATATATATATATATACATATATATATATATATATATATATACATACATACACACACTTTTGTTCCAGATATCTCAGGAAGCTGCTTGGTTTACAGTTATTGATTTTGCCAATGTTATTTTTATAATATGTTGATGTCTTACTGGTTTGTGCCCCCTCCAGGAAACAGTGTTGTATTGCAACAATATTACTTATGTTGTTTCTGTACCAAGCTGGTTGTAAAGCGTCAAAGGATAAACTGCAATTTTGTAAATCTTCAGTTATCTTTTTGGGACATTGCATTATACCGGGGGGAACGACATCTGACCAGCGCTCGCAAAGAAGCTGTACAGAATTTTCCTATGCCTGTTAATGTTGCTGCTCTTAGGATATTTCTTGGACTGATTTCTACTGCAGGCAGTGGATTCATGCTGTGTCAATCCTCATGCAGCCTCTCTATGACTGTACCACCATTGTGCTTTTTAAACTAACTCCTGAAGGTATAGACTGTTTTTATTCCCTCAAAAACAGGATTGTGGCAGCTCCAGCGCTAGGAACCCCCAACTATGAACTACCATTCACCCTGTATCTCCACGAACAGCAGGGACACGCGGCAGGAGTATTGACTCAGTTACATGGTGACAATCAAAGGCCAGTGGCCTGTTTCAGTGGAAGACTAGATGCAGTGGCTAGGGGTGCCTCGTCCTGTGTACGGGCAGTACATGCTGTAGGACTATTGCTCCACAAATCATCAGATATCGTTCTTGATTATCCACTGACAGTATTTACACCTCATGATGTATACACCATACTGAACCAGGTGCAGTCGGCACACCTTTCAGCTGCACGTCACCTTCGATTGCAATGTGCACTTTTAATGCCTCCAAATGTTTCTTTGCAGAGATGTACCACACTTAATCCTGCCACATTGTTACCTCTCTCGGATCTAGGGGGGAGTCAGGTATTGTACGGTATTGTACAAAGAAGATCCAAGAGAGGAGATTCCTTATGACTGTGTTCAGCTTATGGCACAGGAAACAGCAGGCCTACCCACAGTGTTTGAAACTGAAAAACGTAATGTTGATTTTGAATCTTTTGTAGATGGATCTCGCCACCTAGATGACTCGGGTACCTTCCACACTGGGTATGCCATCGTCTCCCTGAATGCAGTAATCAAAGCAGAACCAATGCTCCTACATCAGTCGGCCCAGGAGGCTGAATTTAAGGCTCTGACCGAGGCCTGTAAGATAGCTGAAGGTAGAATTGTTAACATCTACACAGATTCTAGATACGCATTCGGTATAGCTCATGATTTGGGTCCAATTTGGAAGTCTAGAGGATTCCTGACGGCAGCAGGACATCCCATTAAAAATGCTGACGCAGTCCAGCAGTTAATTGATGCATTACAATTACCAAAAGAAGTAGCTGTCATAAAAGTTAAAGCACATACCAGATGCACTGATCAGGTGAGTAAAGGAAACGCAATGGCCGATGTAGCAGCAAAAACAGCAGCCAGTAGACCACTCCAAGGGGTAACGATGCACCAGGTAAGCGCTCCCAAAAATCCCTTTGTGTCGGAGGATGCCTTATCCCAGATGCAGGCTCAGGTGCGCCAGGAGGAAGTAGAAAAGTGGGAAAAAGAAGGTGCATGTCTGAATGAGCAAATGGGGTATGGGGAAGAGGGATGCGTCGATGCCTTCCAAGGGCGTTGTACCCTGCGGTCACCCAGATGTTACATGGGCCAACCCACCAGTCCAAAACTGCTGTAATGAGCGTGATGCAGAAGCATTGGGGCACCAGGCTTTTCCACCTGTATAGAAGGTTTGATCCAGGGATGCATGGTATGTGCTACACATAATCAGGGAAGGGTAGTCAAGACACCACCCAAACACCCCCCTCGGCCCCTCTATCCTTTCCAGAGACTGCAGATTGATTATATTCAGCTGCCAAAATCAGGTTCATGGGAGTACGTGTTGGTGTGTTTTGATTTATTCTCAGGTTGGCCGGAGGCTTTCCCGATTGCCAAGGCTACGGCTGCGGCAACCGCAAAGAAGCTGCTTGTGGAGGTGGTGTGCAGGTATGGAGTACCAGAGGTGATCGAAAGTGACAGAGGTACACATTTCACAGGTGAAATAATGAATGAAGTCTTGACAGCTCTGGGAATTCAACAAGCTTTCCACACCCCATATCATCCACAAAGCAGTGGAAAAGTAGAAAGACTAAATGGGACATTGAAGTTAAAAATCCAAAAGGCCATGGCTGAAACAGGGAAATCTTGGCCTGAATGTTTACCATTAGCCCTATATTCAGTAAGGTACACTCCAAATAGAAAAACTGGACTTTCTCCGTATAAAGTACTATTTGGCAAAGTGCCTAATTTAGGATATTTCTTTTCCCAAGCACTGGAAATGAGTAACCATGTATTAAGCTCATATGTAAGGGATTTGCATAAAAGACTTAAGAAAGTACATGATAATGTTTTCAGTTCTCTTCCAGATCCGAACCAGGATCCTGGGAGTCACAGCCTGCAGCCCGGAGACTGGGTAGTCATTAAAAGACACGTGAGAAAGAGTCTGGATCCGAGAATATAGCTCCACTGATATCCAGAAAGAGAAGGAGTCTGGGTCAGCTGCACACCGGTTATGCTGAGGATCCCAAAATTTATATGGATCCCATAGGTGTTCCTAGGGGGGGTCCCAGACGAATACAAAGCTCAGAATCAGATCCTGGCGGGTTTCCGTTCTCTCATCCCAACTGTGCAGATCAATTACAATGTAGATTGGATAAATTATATATACTACACCAAGCAAAGATTTATCAATTTTAGTCAAGATGCTTTCCAGGGTATAGTTGAGGAATTGGGCCCCAACACAAGAATGACTCTTCAAAATAGACTGGCCATTGACATGATTCTAGCTGAAAAAGGTGGGGTCTGTGGGATGATAGGGGAAGAATGCTGTACTTATATTCCTCAGAATTCTGGAGTCAACGGTAAAACTATAGTGGCCCTTACAAAGATTAAAAATCTGGCTCAAGAAATAAAGGCCAATGCAGGAGTAGATACCTCTTTCTTCTCAAGATGGCTTGGAGGACTTAAAGGATTTCTCCAACAAGCCTGCTTAGTGGTAACAGGGCTTTTGGTACTAGGATTGATAATTCTATGTTGTGTGATATCTATGTATAGGAAAGCTGTGACCAATGCAGCCGCCTCCTCAGGTACTTTCCTTCATCAAGAAGTTGTGTCCCTGCTATATGATGACACTGATAAGGGTGATATGGAGAAATATACTCTGCAGGATAAACCTGATAAAACCCCCTATAACAAAATACAAATGGAAATGAGAGATTTAGTTTAGGGATAGTGGGAGAACTCCATGTGCAGGTTTGGTAGGGACTTGGTTGTTTGGGGGCGGTCCACAAGGGGCCAGTTTCTAAAATGACCAAGCGAAGAAATCCATTACCCCTGTCCCCACACATGGACAGTCTCGAAGACCGCATATATTAAGGGAAAACTTAGTGTTTAGGGGGGATTGTCAAGGTAAAATATAATTTCAGCTGCAGAATGGAAGGGAGGGAGACACAGGAATTCATTACTGATGGGTAGGCGGAGCCCCAGATCAGGATGTCACCTCAGATCAAAAGAGTGCTGACTGGCTGGCCCCTCCAGCTCGGGCTCCTCCTACTCAGCTCCAGTCTAAGATTTGAGGTCCCAGAGGATGGTCGCTGCTAATGCAGCTCCTCAGAAGATTTTATTATTTTATATTCGGACAGGAGACTTGGATCACTAGTTGGTCTAGAGGTCTCAGGGGTACCAGCGCTGCTGTACCCCAACCTCTCCCTTGGCGGATCTGTATTTACTCAAAGTCCCTGCAGAATCCTTGCCGGCCCTGGGGGATGAGGAGAGCTTCCCTGGCGGGACGCAAACCACACGTGCGGTCACTGCGTTCCTCGCCCTGGGGGGAAGCATGGGCACAGCGCCAGAAACCCCTGAGGGTCCCTGTGGCGCCTTGGCTGGTGAGTACTCCACACAAATTTTTCATTATAATTATGTGTGAGTGCTTTAGCGTCTGAGTGAGCAGCGCTATTACTTGTATGTCAGTATGCTTCAGCGCTGCTGTGACAGCGCTACTACATGTATGTCAGTATGCTTCAGCGCTGCGGTGACAGCGCTGTTACAAGTAGATGTGGTGATCTTTTGTCCGCAGGCAGATACCTGCAGGACAGAGAGGGAGCAGGAGCGAGGGAGTTCGCGCTCAATATTTGAGCTGGCGGGGGGCGTGGCCTATCTATCCCGGTCTTTTGAGCAGGAAGACGCGCGCTCTGGCGTTTCTCCTGCGACCCCCTCACTGTGGCGGCCATTACACAGGCTCCTGGGCTCCTCAGACCGCTCCTCTCCTCATAAGACACCACGGCCAGCTGGGTGAGTGCTGATTCCTCACCCCGCAGCGCAGCGATCGCTATCCTGCAGCTGCAGTCTCATTAGAGACATAAAAATTGGCTGGGGCTCACAAATATATATATTGTGGTGAGTTTGCAATATTAACCCCTCTGAGGGTTATTTCTACCAGCTAAATTTTTTGACTGAATACCGCTGGGGTAACCCTGCCTGGTGGAGCGTTAACCCTTCAGCGTTTAAAAAAAAAAAAAAAAAAAAACCGCATAGTTTTTGCTGGTATTACCGCTTTGACCTGCTCATACAGGTGAGACATGTCTGAACAGAGTTCAGATGCCGCGGACCATGTCCCAGTGCCATTACGGCAATCAGATACGCAGACCTCCACAGCGTCTAGCGCTGCGGTCGACAGCGGTGAAAAATTGGATGATATCGCTCGATCGATCAACAACTTGTCTGACCTTTTAGGTCAATATGTGTCTGCTAATTCCTCTCAGAGGAAGCGACGCAGGCCGTTACCGGCCTCTACACGGAGCGAGTCAGATGTATCTGATATTGGGCAGAGTTCCCCTTTAAATTCGGATGGAGAAATATCCGATTCAGATGCGGACGAGCCGCAGGGGCGTTCCTCTATGGCGAAGCGTACGGAGGCATTAATTGAAGCCATGAGAGATATATTACAGTTACCGGAGGAGGTAACTAGTCGTCCTCGTAAATCAGCACGCATGTTCCAGGAGTCCCGTGCTTCGCGTACAACATTGCCAGCTCTGGATGAGCTTAATAGTGTAATAGAGGAGGAACGTCTGTGTCCAGATAAGCGTTTTCATGGAACGCATTTCTTTGATACACTTTATCCTTGCTCTGCGGAGTTAAAGGCTAATTGGACTTCTGCTCCTGAAGTGGATGTGTCTTTATCTCAGCTTAGTAAATCCTCACTACTCCCTATTAAGGGAAAAGCGAGCTTACAGGAGCCTTTGGATAGAAAAGCAGAATTGGCGGCAAAAGCAAGCTATGAGGCTGCGGGTCATGGATTCCGAGCAGTGCTAGGATCCATGTGTGCTGCTAGAGCTTCTCTAAGCTGGTTGGCACGTCTGAAGACGGAGTTGCAAAATGAATCTCCGTTATCTGAGATACGGGAAACTTGTGAATGGTTAGAAACGGCAGCCTGTTATATCTTTGATGCCGGTCTGGATACGGCATCTCTGCTGGCCAAAGCGCAAGCTTCAGCGGTCACAGTCAGAAGAGCTTTATGGCTCAGACAGTGGGCCGGGGACGCAGTTTCCAAACAAGGGTTGTTGGCCTTACCTTACAAGGGTGGCCATCTTTTTGGATCCGACCTCACAGAGCTGATTTCCAAGGCTAAGGCGAAGGAATCAGCATTACCACAGCATAGGGCCATGGCCTCGGTGTCCAGTAAGCCTGGTGTCTATAGTGGTCGGCGGTCCTTTCGGGGCCGAGGACGATCTAGTCACTCCTCGTGGGGATCGGGTCGTCCTTCCTTCTCAGGAAAGAAATCCTCTCAGAAAACTCGTACTCCCTGGAAGCAGAGTTTCCGCCAGGACAAGCGGGAACTTGACAAGAAGCCCGCAAAGTCGGATTGACGCCAGGGGTCCACTCGAGGATTCTCGAGTGGGGGGTCGCCTGCTTCTTTTCAAGGAGACTTGGATGGCTCGCGTTCCAGATTCCTGGGTAACGCGGATAGTGTCGGCAGGCTATTTCATAGAGTTTGCTTCTCGACCCCCAAATGTTTTTTGTCAATCTCACGTTCCGTCGGAACCCGAGCTTGTTGTCGCTCTACAGCGAGAGGTCGAATCTCTGCTACAAAAGGGTGTAGTGATACCGGTTCCGTCAGAGGACCGAGGGAAAGGTTTTTATTCCAACCTTTTTATAGTTCCCAAAAAGGAGAACAAATTTCGCCCGATTCTGGATCTCAAGCGATTAAACCGGCATGTCCATGCTCGGAAATTTCGCATGGAGTCGCTTCGTTCCGTTGTGGCAGCTCTGTCACAGAACGATTTTCTGGTGTCAATCGACATTCGCGACGCCTATTTGCATATTCCCATCGGAAAGGCTCATCAGCGCTTTCTTCGATTTGCCATAGGTCAGAATCATTACCAGTTCGTGGCTCTGCCGTTCGGCTTAGCCTCAGCGCCAAGGGTCTTTACAAAAATTCTGGCGCCCCTCATGGCAATCCTTCGAAGACAGGGGATTACGATTCTCCCTTTTCTGGACGATCTTTTGATCGTGGCTTCCTCGGAGGAGGAGGCGTTGACGGCTCGGGATTTGTCTCTTCAGTTTCTGAAGGACTTCGGTTGGCTGGTCAATTGGGAGAAGTCGTCCCTGGAACCATCGAGGACAATCCTCTTTTTGGGAATGCATCTCGACACGTTTCGGTCGGTAGTTTCCCTACCACCGGACAAACAGTCATGTCTTCTTCGACATGTACAGATTATGAAATCCTCAACGGCAATGTCCCTACGGAAGTGTATGCGTCTTCTGGGGCTGATGGTGGCGTCCATGAAGGCAATTCCTTTTGCCCAGTTCCATTCCAGGACTCTCCAAAGGTTCATCTTGAGTCGATGGAACCAGCCGCAATCGCTGGATTGCAGTGTCACCATTTCTCGCGCGGTGCGGGATTCTCTAGAATGGTGGTTACGTCCAGGGGCTTTCTCCCTGGGGAAGTCTTTCCTCCCTCCGAAGTGGTCAGTCATAACCACCGATGCCAGCCTGACGGGCTGGGGGGGTGTTTGGAACAATCTCTGGATTCAGGGGGTATGGTCATCGGAAGAGTCTGTTCTTCCGATCAACATCCTGGAATTGAGGGCGATTTTCCTTTGCCTCCAACATTGGACGGTCCCTTTGAGCGGTCTGCCAGTCCGAGTGCAGACAGACAATGCGACGGCTGTCGCGTATATCAATCACCAAGGTGGGACAAGGAGTTCCAGACTCATGGTAGAGGTGTCCCGAATTCTGATTTGGGCAGAGGCCAGTGTACCAGCCTTTTCGGCGATTCACATTCCAGGGGTTCAGAATATTACAGCGGACTTTCTCAGTCGCAGAAGGATGGATCCCGGGGAATGGAGCCTCCACCCGGAAGTTTTTGCACTACTGTGCTCTCGCTGGGGAACCCCACAAGTGGATTTGATGGCATCCAGGTCCAATGCCAAGTTACCGACGTTCATGTCCAGGTACAAGGACCCGAAGGCTGTGGCGGTGGATGCTCTAGTGGCTCAGTGGGATCAGTTCGAGCTGATCTATGTATTCCCGCCGATATCCTTACTTCCTCTAGTACTGCGTCGGATCAGACTAGAGAGAATTCCAGCTATTTTGATAGCTCCAGACTGGCCAAGAAGGGTGTGGTTCTCGACAATAATGTCGCTGTTGGCGGCACCTCCTTTTCCACTCCCTCTTCAACCGGACTTGTTGACTCAGGGGCCCGTTTGTCATCCGGACTTGATGTCCCTGCGTTTGACGGCGTGGCTCTTGAGACCGAAATCTTGACCCGTAGAGGTTTCTCAGCCGAGGTCATTGCTACCCTTCGTGCTGCAAGAAGTCCGGCTACTACTAGGATTTACCACAAAATTTGGGAAACCTTCTTTTCGTGGTGTTTGGGGTCCTCTCGGAATCCGAGAAAATTTTCCATTCCCAACCTGTTGGCTTTTCTGCAGCATGGGCTAGACAAGGGTTTGGCAGTCAGCACCCTGAAAGGTCAGATTTCTGCTCTGTCCTTATTGTTCCGGAGAACCATTGCTTCAAATAGAGACGTGCTCTCCTTTTTCCGAGGTATATCTCGTAAGTTCCCGCCGCGGAAGGCACCCGTGTCTCCTTGGCGGCTCAACCTTGTTTTGGAGGCTCTTCAGCATAAACCTTTTGAGCCTATGGTTTCTGCTAGCCTTTCTTTACTTTCTTGGAAGGTGGCTTTCCTTGTTGCAGTCACTTCCTTGAGGAGAGTTTCTGAGTTGGCAGCTCTTTCTTGTTCGCCTCCTTTTCTGGAGTTTTTTCCGGATCGTGTAGTGCTTCGCACTCGGGGTGATTTTTTGCCTAAAGTGGTGTCACAATTTCATGTCAACCAGGATATTGTGTTGCCTTCATTCTGCCCGGATCCGAAGAATGTGAAAGAGCGTGCTTTACACACATTGGATTTAGTGCGGGCCTTGAAGTTTTATCTATCTATTACTCAAGGTTTTCGTAAGACGGACTCCCTATTTGTGGTTCCAGTCGGTCGTCGGCGTGGTCAACGAGCTTCTAAGGATTCTATAGCTCGTTGGATTCGGTCAGCTATATTGGAAGCTTACCGTCTTCAGGGTGAATCTTGCCCGATTAAGATTCAAGCCCATTCCACGAGGGCTGTGGCTTCATCGTGGGCTTTTCACCAAGGTGCTTCGGCAGTGCAGCTCTGCCGGGCGGCGACTTGGCGCTCTGTCCACACGTTTACGAAGTTTTATAAAGTGGACGTCAGTGCTTCCGCTGATGCAGCCCTCGGACGTAGGGTCCTGCAGGCAGCTGTAGTTTAAAGTTCTGGGTGAACTTGTGTTTAGCGCTGGTTGCGTTTTGTTGTTAAGGTTGTTGGGTTTCTGCCTCTTGTTGGTTTTTTCCCACCCTTATTTTTGAACTGCTTTGGGACGTCCCATCAGTAATGAATTCCTGTGTCTCCCTCCCTTCCATTCTGCAGCTGAAACACGGATTTTGGTAAGAACTTACCGGTAAAATCCTTTTCAGCGAAGGAAGGGAGGGAGACACAGCACCCTCCCAAGGCAGAAGTGTGTTGATGTTTTCAGATGCAGCGCGACCCTTATCTGATAGCGATTATCTGGGCTGAGGTCAGCGCGCTAAGGCTCTGTTCCAGCATCGCCAGCTCATCGCAGTAGTCAGGTTCCGTGAGTAGTATCTGTAACTCTGTGGTTTTTGGCTTTCTTTGCATGCATAACCTGTATCCGTGTGTTTTTTCTCTGAAGTTCCTTCAGAAGGGGTTATGTTGCTCCGCTGGTGATCTTGGCTCTTTTCCTAAAAGCTTTGATACGACTGGAGCTGAGTAGGAGGAGCCCGAGCTGGAGGGGCCAGCCAGTCAGCACTCTTTTGATCTGAGGTGACATCCTGATCTGGGGCTCCGCCTACCCATCAGTAATGAATTCCTGTGTCTCCCTCCCTTCCTTCGCTGAAAAGGATTTTACCGGTAAGTTCTTACCAAAATCCGTGTTTTCTACTTCTATATTTTTATATTTATATGTTTATATGTGTCTTGTTATTTTGATATGTCAAGATAAACACGAAGTTTCCCTTAAATGAGTAGTATTCAGATTGAAATTTATTCTAAGAAGATGACGTCAGTACCAGCTAGTGTCTGTCTCCACCTTGTGTCCTACCACTGTACTACACTATCTAATAACTCGAACTGAGAAACCACGTGATGTACAAGGAAACCAGAATCGATTCTTAGGAAACGAAACTTAAGGATGACACGATGAAAGGAGGACTTAGAAGAAGATCTAAGGACCAATTAGAGATGGCCAGATGCTGGACATGTACATATATGGACATCTATAGCTTACCTCCCTGCTCTCGTCCACCCTTTTACTCCACCCTGACATCCTGGGTAGATAATCTTATGTATGTGAAAATAAAGGTTAGAACTTGCTGTGGTGGTCGCCGTTAACACCATTTTGAAGCATGCTCTAAGATTGAACCAGCCTAACTGTCTGACTCTTTCTTAATCTGGTACCACATGCTTATAATCTAATTCGGAGTGACTGGAGGATGATTGATTGGTTATTAATGACCTCGACAATACTCCAGAGCTGCACTCACTATTCTGCTGGTGTAGTCACTGTGTACATACCCATACATGCCCAAGAGATGGGATCCCGTGCTGTAATGTCTGTATACTCTTTCTCCCCCCAGTCTAGGAGATGTGATCCCGTGCTGTAATGTCTGTATACTCTTTCTCCCCCCTGCCCAGGAGATGTGATCCCGTGATGTCCTGTCTGTATACTCTTTCTCCCCCCAGTCTAGGAGATGTGGTCCCGTGCTGTAATGTCTGTATACTTTTTCTCCCCCCTGCCCTTGAGATGTGATCCCGTGCTGTCCTGTCTGTATACTCTTTTTCTACCCCCTGCCCAGGAGATGTGATCCCGTGCTGTCCTGTCTGTATACTCTTTCTCCCCCCTGCCCAGGAGATGTGATCCCGTGATGTCCTGTCTGTATACTCTTTTTCTCCCCCCTGCCCAGGAGATGTGATCCCGTGCTGTCCTGTCTGTATACTTTTTCTCCCCCCTGCCCAGGAGATGTGATCCCGTGCTGTAATGTCTGTATACTCTTTCTCCCCCCAGTCTAGGAGATGTGATCCCGTGCTGTAATGTCTGTATACTCTTTCTCCCCCCAGTCTAGGAGATGTGGTCCCGTGCTGTAATGTCTGCATACTCTTTCTCCCCCCAGTCTAGGAGATGTGGTCCCGTGCTGTAATGTCTGTATACTTTTTCTCCCCCCTGCCCTTGAGATGTGATCCCGTGCTGTAATGTCTGTATACTCTTTTTCTCATCCCTGCCCAGGAGATGTGATCCCGTGCTGTAATGTCTGTATACTCTTTCTCCCCCCAGTCTAGGAGATGTGATCCCGTGCTGTCTTGTCTGTATACTCTTTTTCTAATCCCTGCCTAGGAGATGTGATCCCGTGCTGTAATGTCTGTATACTCTTTTTCTCCCCCCTGCCCAGGAGATGTGATCCCGTGCTGTAATGTCTGTATACTCTTTTTCTCATCCCTGCCCAGGAGATGTGATCCCGTGCTGTAATGTCTGTATACTCTTTCTCCCCCCAGTCTAGGAGATGTGATCCCGTGCTGTAATGTCTGTATACTTTTTCTCCCCCCTGCCCTTGAGATGTGATCCCGTGCTGTAATGTCTGTATACTCTTTCTCATCCCTGCCCAGGAGATGTGATCCCGTGCTGTAATGTCTGTATACTCTTTTTCTCCCCCCTGCCCTTGAGATGTGATCCCGTGCTGTAATGTCTGTATACTCTTTCTCCCCCCTGCCCAGGAGATGTGATCCCGTGCTGTAATGTCTGTATACTCTTTCTCCCCCCAGTCTAGGAGATGTGATCCCGTGATGTCCTGTCTGTATACTCTTTCTCATCCCTGCCCAGGAGATGTGATCCCGTGCTGTAATGTCTGTATACTCTTTTTCTCCCCCCTGCCCTTGAGATGTGATCCCGTGCTGTAATGTCTGTATACTCTTTCTCCCCCTGCCCAGGAGATTTGATCCCGTGCTGTAATGTCTGTATACTCTTTCTCCCCCAGTCTAGGAGATGTGATCCCGTGCTGTAATGTCTGTATACTTTCTCCCCCCTGCCCTTGAGATGTGATCCCGTGCTGTCCTGTCTGTATACTCTTTTTCTCCCCCCTGCCCAGGAGATGTGATCCCGTGCTGTAATGTCTGTATACTCTTTCTCATCCCTGCCCAGGAGATGTGATCCCGTGCTGTAATGTCTGTATACTCTTTCTCATCCCTGCCCAGAAGATGTGATCCCGTGCTGTAATGTCTATATACTCTTTCTCATCCCTGCCCAGAAGATGTGATCCCGTGCTGTAATGTCTGTATACTCTTCTCATCCCTGCCCAGGAGATGTGATCCCGTGCTGTAATGTCTGTATACTCTTTCTCCCCCCAGTCTAGGAAATGTGGTCTGATCAGACCATGTCCCTGTAGGGTGAGACAGCCATCACACAGCAGGGGCACATTTATAAGATTAGCTCAGCACAGAAATATTTTATGTAAATGTCCAATTGTGGAAATTATTATTATTTCAAGAACTATTGATTAAATTTAGTTTGTGGGAAAACCCCTTTAACCCCCGGAGCTTTTTTCGGTTTTGCGTTTTCGTTTTTCGCTTCCCTCTTTCCCAGAGCCATAACTTTTTTATTTATCCGCCAGTATGGCCGTGTGAGGGCTTGTTTTTTGCAGAATGAGTTGTACTTTTGAACGACACCATTGGTTTTACCATGTCGTGTCCTCGAAAACGGGAAAAAAATTCCAAGTGCGGTGAAATTGCACAAAAAGTGCAATCCCACACTTGTTTTTTTGCTAGGTTCACCAAATGCTAAAACTGAGCTGCCATTATGATTCTCCAGGTCATTACGAGTTCACAGACACCAAACATGTTTAGGTTTTGTTTTATCTAAGTTGTGAAAAAAATTCCAAAGTTTGCTAAAAAAAAAAAGTGCAATTTTCTGAGACCCGTAGCGTCTCCATTTTTCGTGGAGTCGGGTGAGGGCTTATTTTTTGCGCACCGAGCTGACGTTTTTAATGATACCACTTTTCTGCAGATACAATCTTTTGATCTCCTGTTATTGCATTTTAATGCAATGTTGCGGCGACCAAAAAAACCCGTAATTCTGGCGTTTTGACTTTATTCTCGCTACGCCGTGTAGCGATCAGGTTAATCATTTTATTGACAGATCAGGTGATTCTGAACGCAGCGATACCTAATATGTGTAGGTTTGATTTTTGTTTTATTTTGATGACCTCTCGTTGTCAAGGCAACGCGTCGCCGACCCCCGATCACGTGACGGGGGTCGGCGATGCGCTCAATTCCTGCCAGGTGCCGGAAGCGCTAGTTAAATGCCCGCTGTCAGCTTTCAGACCGCCGCGATTCAGTTCGCGCCTATTGAGGGCACATGTCAGCTGTTTATAACAGCTGACATGTCGCGGCTTTGAGGTGGGCTCACCGCCGGAGCCCACCTCAAAGCTGGGGATCCTTACCGATGACGTACTATCCCGTCATCGGTAAGGAAGGGGTCAAGGGTGTGAGCGCCGGGCTCTGTGATGGGCACACGACTCGCTCCTCGTCAGGCAGATCTGCGATTTCTCCTTATGGTCCAGTTTTGTGCCAGCCGCGTTGGGATCAGCAGCCGCGTTGGGATCAGCAGCTGAGTTGGGATCAGCAGCCGAGTTGGGATCAGCAGCCGAGTTGGGATCAGCAGCCGAGTTGGGATCAGCAGCCGAGTTGGGATCAGCAGCCGCGTCCTCGTCACTTTCCAAGCTTCAGTCTTGAGCTTGCAGTCCGCAGATCCTGGGGAGCGGTTGCAACAAGTCTCTAGTCTGTCTCCCACCCAACAATTTCACATATTGAGTGTTTTTTTCTTTTAATTTTTAGTCAGAAGAGGCGCTGCAGCAGCAATAAAATGAAGGACTGCATGAAGTTCAGGGTCCAGGACCTGAGCACCTGCACAAGGAACTGGAGAAGACAAGACTGGGGAAAGAGGGTACAAGGGGTTCCACTGCGGGCCCTGACTAGGTCATCCTCAATTCTGATCTCCATGCAGCTCGCAGCTGCCCGTAATCAGGAACTTGGGGTGATTGTGCCCCCTCTTCCTCAAGGTGAGGGTCCTACTGGACTCCACAGAGTCCCACCTACGTAGACCTCACAGTTGCGGTCTGCAGGTTGGAGATCATCAGGCAGGAGGCAGGGCAGCTGGGAACAGTAGAGTGGTTCTTACCGTCTTGATGGAGGTCCGTGTCTTCTCCTTCCAAGGGGTGCCGCTGATCTCCAGGGTGCAGTGAATGCGTGTTTCCTGGTCGTAGGAGCCAAAGATCAGGAGCCTGGAAAGATGAGGAGGCGAGTCAGAGGCGGGGAGTCAGAGGCGGGGAGTCAGAGGCGGGAAGTCAGAGGCGGGAAGTCAGAGGCGGGGAGTCAGAGGCGGGGAGTCAGAGGCGGGGAGTCGGGATGAGGGGGTGAAGAAACTGGATTGAATCTTAATTACCCAGTCGACTATTCTTAGCAAACCAAGAAGAATCTACCGCTATCTAGACTTCTGCTTGTGTAAGCCTGGAATGGTGATTTATAGCTGATATTCCATATAACATAGGCCTGGGTCTCACATAGCGATACACCAGCGATCCCGACAACGATATGCACTTGTCAGGATCGCTGGTGTATCGCTACATGGCAGCTCAGGGCAGCGATCAGCACAAGGACACTGCGGGTAACATCGCTTAGTTACCTGCAGTGTACGTTGGATACCAGCGTGCTGATGCAGGGCGCTGGTATCCAAGGTACACAGCGGGTTTCTAGGCACTGCCCCGCGCCTGGAAACCCGCTGTGTACCTTGGTTACCAGCGGATCGCTGGTCTCCCGCCTGTCACACGCAGCGATGCGTGCCTGTCAGCGGGAGAGCAGCGATCAAAAAAATGTCCTGACATTTCAGCGACGATCAGCGATACCCGGCAGGGGGGCTGATCGTCGCTGAATGTCACACACAGCGATATCGCTGGTGAGCTCGCTGCTGCGTCACAAAACTAGTGACTAGTGTGTGAGACGGGGGCTTTAGTGTGCTCTGATCCTTGATGACTGGTGATGTTCGCTGATATAATTGTGCATTGTGTTATGGAGTCAGATTGTTGACTCTGAAAGCAGAGAGGGAAAGACTGTGCAAATAGAGTAATCAAGTGATGCTACTTGATCTCATCACCACTGTTCCCTTTATCTTGATGCTGGACTGAAGGACACTGGGTAAATCTAAAAATAGGTGACATGTCTCTGTATAAAGAGACTCAGACTGAGAGACAGCCAGAGATTCTGCCAAGACACAAACATCCAAAAGGACCAGCGACAGGACAGCAGCCAATATCATGGCTCCATCACGAGGGACACGGATCTATCATTCTACAGGAAACAACCTAGGGGTTTGTGGGTCCGGATGGAAGAATAGAGATCTGCTCCACTGACCATCGCAGAACCATGGAGACGTTCGGAGGAACCAGGTTGTGTTTCTCAGGTTAACTGGCCTTGTACCTCAACGGACCGTCATCTCCCTACGCTTGTCGTTACCTCCTCTCTGTGTGTATCACAGGTGGAGTAGTCGACCCTGTAAGATGAAGCCAGGCTGTGATCCTCCAATCAACTGGCCATGTACCTTGTATGGACTCAATGGACCGTCATCTCCCTATGCTTGTCGTTACCTCCTCTCTCTGTGTGGAATAGCGACCCTGGGTGCTCTGAAGTCACAGCTGCCATTATCCCGGCAGGTCAGCAGAAGGGTGAGACCCTGTAATGTCACCATCTTAGGTCCTGTGCTGGGACTGTTCTAGGTGTTATCTGCCTGTATTGTGGTACAATAAAGCTTTCCTGCACTGTTAGACCCTCACCCTGTATTGTCTGAGTAGCGTTAAGTTAACGGGAGAGCGGGTGTTCGGCGGGACGATCCCTGGTCCATGCGTTTTCGGCTAGCGGACTTGGGTGCCATCCGACCACC
Source organism: Oophaga sylvatica (assembly GCA_033576555.1). Lineage (NCBI taxonomy): Eukaryota > Metazoa > Chordata > Amphibia > Anura > Dendrobatidae > Oophaga > Oophaga sylvatica. Next base: position 600,300,514 of record JARQOD010000003.1, read on the forward strand.
CGTGTCTCCACAGGGGTCGAGGAGACGCGGCTGAAAGTCGTGAGGGGGGATGATGGAGGCGCAGCTGGTGCGCGGCCCCTCAGTACTCAGGGCGGGAGAAGGTGAGACCATAGCGTTGTCACCCGCACCACGAGCCCCACTCACCTGCTGCAGTCAATCACAGACACCTTCAGCCGGCCCTCCGACAGGCCCAGGTCCTGCAGTGTCAGTGTCCGATCCTCCCCCTCTTCAGCTGGCACCACCTGCATCGGGAAGAATGGCTTGTACCTGTGGAGCAGAGAGCGCGCGTCAGAGCGGAGGGCGCGCGTCAGAGCGGGAGAGCGCGCGGCACAGCGGAGGGCCCAGTAACACTACCACGTGACACTGCAGTGCACGGCCCACGTGGCACAACACTACACAATATGTCGGATGCTGCGGTGCATTATGAGGATAATCTACAAAAAAATAAACTTTTCTGCTACGGTCGGGGATGAAGCGCTGGCAGCGGAGTCACTATAGAGACAGGATCACACTGCCAGCCGCCAGACACAATGCCAGGGGCAGCGGTACCCTATCTGGCAGCGGGAATACGTTGCTGGGGGCAGTAGTACTCAATGTCGCAGTGAGCAGGGTGCTTGGATGAGGGCAGCGGTACCCAGCGCGATGCCGTGGGCAGTAGTACCTGATCTTGTAGCGCAGCAGCATGCTGGGCGCAGTAGTACCGAGCGGGATACGGGGCGCAGTAGTACCGAGCGGGATACGGGGCGCAGTAGTCCCCGGGCGCAGTAGTACCTGATCTTGTAGTGCGGCGGGTGCTGGGGGTAGTAGTACCGGGCACGCTGGGGATGCTGGGGGCAGTAGTATCGGGCACGCTGGGGATGCTTGGGGTAGTAGTACCAGGATGCTGGGGGTAGTAGTACCGGGCACGCTGGGGATGCGCAGTAGTCCCCGGACTCGCTGGACGCTGTAGTACCTGATCTTGTAGTGCGGCAGTGACGCTGGGGGCAGTAGTACCGGGCACGCTGGGGATGCTGGGCGCAGTAGTACCTGATGTTGTAGTGCGGCAGATGCTGGGCGCAGCAGTACCGGGCAGTGATGCTGGGGGCAGTAGTACCTGATCTTGTAGTGCAGCAATGATGCTGGGCGCAGTAGTACCGGGCACGCTGGGGATGCTGGGCGCAGTAGTACCTGATCTTGTAGTGCGGCGGATGCTGGGGGCAGTAGTACCTGGTCTTGTAGTGCGGCAGTGATGCTGGGGGCAGTAGTACCGGGCTCGCTGGGGATAGTAGTACCTGATCTTGTAGTGCGGCGGATGCTGGGGGCAGTAGTACCGGGCAGTGATGCTGGGGGCAGTAGTACCAGGCACGCTGGGGGCAGTAGTACCGGGCACGCTGGGGATGCTGGGGGCACAAGTACCTGATGTAGTGCGGCAGTGATGCTGGGGGCAGTAGTACCAGTCACGCTGGGGATGCTGGGCGCAGTAGTGCCTGATCTTGTAGTGCGGCAGTGATACTGGGGGTAGTAGTAGCGGGCATGCTGGGGGCAGTAGTACCAGGCACGCTGGGGATGCTGGGTGCAGTAGTACCTGATCTTGTAGTGCGGCAGTGATGCTGGGGGCAGTAGTACCGGATCTTGTAGTGTGGCGGATGCTGGGCGCAGTAGTACCGGGCAGTGATGCTGGGGGCAGTAGTACCTGATCTTGTAGTGCGGCAGTGATGCTGGGCGCAGTAGTACCGGGCACGCTGGGCGCTGTAGTACCTGATCTTGTAGTGCGGCAGTGATGCTGGGGGCAGTAGTACCAGTCACGCTGGGGATGCTGGGCGCAGTAGTGCCTGATCTTGTAGTGCGGCAGTGATACTGGGGTAGTAGTAGCGGGCATGCTGGGGGCAGTAGTACCAGGCACGCTGGGGATGCTGGGTGCAGTAGTACCTGATCTTGTAGTGCGGCAGTGATGCTGGGGGCAGTAGTACCGGGCTCGCTGGGCGCAGTAGTACCTGATCTTGTAGTGTGGCGGTGCTGGGCGCAGTAGTACCGGGCAGTGATGCTGGGGGCAGTAGTACCTGATCTTGTAGTGCGGCAGTGATGCTGGGCGCAGTAGTACCGGGCACGCTGGGCGCTGTAGTACCTGATCTTGTAGTGCGGCAGTGATGCTGGGGGTAGTAGTACCGGGCACACTGGGGATGCTGGGCGCAGTAGTACCGGGTACGCTGGGGATGCTGGGCGCAGTAGTACCGGGCACGCTGGGGATGCTGGGCGCAGTAGTACCGGGCACGCTGGGGATGCTGGGCGCAGTAGTACCGGGCACGCTGGGGATGCTGGGCGCAGTAGTACCGGGCACGCTGGTACCTGATTTTGTAGTGCGGCGGATGCTGGGGGCAGTAGTACTGGGCACGCTGGGCGCTGTAGTTCCCCTGGGCTCGCTAGGCGCAGTAGTACCTGATCTTGTAGTGCGGCAGTGACGCTGGGGGCAGTAGTACCGGGCAGGATTCTGGGGGCAGTAGTTCCCTGGGCATGCTGGGCGCAGTAGTTCCCCCGGGCTCGCAGGGCGCAGTAGTACCTGATCTTGCAGTGCGGCAGTGACGCTGGGGGCAGTAGTTCCCCCGAGCTCGCTGGGCGCAGTAGTAGTAGTAGATCTTGTAGTGCGGCAGTGTTGCTGGGTGCTGTAGTAACTGATCTTGTAGTGCGGCGGATGCTGGGGGCAGTAGTACTGGGCAGGATGCTGGGAGCAGTAGTACCGGATCTTGTAGTGCGGCAGTGATGCTGGGGGCAGTAGTTCCCCCGGGCTCGCTGGGCGCAGTAGTACCTGATCTTGTAGTGCGGCGGATGCTGGGGCAGTAGTACTGGGCAGGATGCTGGGGGCAGTAGTACCGGGCACGCTGGGCGCAGTAGTCCCTGATCTTGTAGTGTGGCGGATGCTGGGGGCAGTAGTCCCCGGGCTCGCTGGGTGCAGTAGTACCAGGCTCGCTGAGGATGCTGGGGGCAGTAGTACCTGATCTTGTAGTGCGGCGGATGCTGGGCGCAGTAGTACCGGGCAGTGATGCTGGGGGCAGTAGTACCGGGCAGTAATGCTGGGGGCAGTAGTACCTGATCTTGTAGTGCAGCAATGATGCTGGGCGCAGTAGTACCGGGCATGCTGGGCGCTGTAATACCCGGGCTCGCTGGGCGCAGTAGTACCTGATCTTGTAGTGCGGCGGATGCTGGGCGTAGTAGTACCGGGCAGTGATGCTGGGGGCAGTAGTACCGGGCAGTAATGCTGGGGGCAGTAGTACCTGATCTTGTAGTGCAGCAATGATGCTGGGCGCAGTAGTACCGGGCTCGCTGGGCGCAGTAGTACCTGATCTTGTAGTGCAGCAATGATGCTGGGCGCTGTAATACCCGGGCTCGCTGGGCGCAGTAGTACCTGATCTTGTAGTGCGGCGGATGCTGGGCGTAGTAGTACCGGGCAGTGATGCTGGGGGCAGTAGTACCGGGCAGTAATGCTGGGGGCAGTAGTACCTGATCTTGTAGTGCAGCAATGATGCTGGGCGCTGTAATCCCCGGGCTCGCTGGGCGCAGTAGTACCTGATCTTGTAGTACGGCAGTGATGCTGGGAGGCAGTAGTACCGGGCAGTGATGCTGGGGGCAGTAGTACCTGATCTTGTAGTGCGGCGGATGCTGGGGGCAGTAGTACCGGCAGTGATGCTGGGGGCAGTAGTACCGGGCAGTGATGCTGGGGGCAGTAGTACCGGGCAGTAATGCTGGGGGCAGTAGTACCGGGCAGTAATGCTGGGGGCAGTAGTACCTGATCTTGTAGTGCAGCAATGATGCTGGGCGTAGTAGTACCGGGCATGCTGGGCGCTGTAATCCCCAGGCTCAGTATTACCTGATCTTGTAGTGCGGCAGTGATGCTGGGGGCAGTAGTACCGGGCACGCTGGGGATGCTGGGCGCAGTAGTGCCTGATCTTGTAGTGCGGCAGTGATGCTGGGGCAGTAGTACCGGCACGCTGGGGATGCTGGGCGCAGTAGTACCTGATGTTGTAGTGCGGCGGATGCTGGGGGCAGTAGTACCGGGCAGTGATGCTGGGGGCAGTAGTACCAGGCAGTGATGCTGGGGGCAGTAGTACCTGATGTTGTAGTGCGGCGGATGCTGGGTGCAGTAGTACGAGGCAGTGATGCTGGGGGCAGTAGTAACTGATCTTGTAGTGCGGCGGATGCTGGGAGTAGTAGTACCGGGCTCGCTGGGCGCTGTAGTACCTGATCTTGTAGTGCGGCAGTGATGCTGGGCGCAGTAGTACCGGGCAGTGATGCTGGGGGAAGTAGTACCGGGCAGTGATGCTGGGGACAGTAGTACATGATCTTGTAGTGCAGCAGTGATGCTGGGGGCAGTAGTACCGGGCAAGGATGCTGGGCGCAGTAGTACCTGATCTTGTAGTGCGGCAGTGATGCTGGGGGCAGTAGTAACGGGCTCGCTGGGGATGCTGGGCGCAGTAGTACCTGATCTTGTAGTGCGGCGGATGCTGGGTGCAGTAGTACCTGATCTTGTAGTGCGGCAGTGATGCTGGGCGCAGTAGTACCTGATCTTGTAGTGCGGCAGTGATGCTGGGCGCAGTAGTACCTGATCTTGTAGTGCGGCGGATGCTGGGGGTGGTAGTACTGGGCAGGATGCTGGGCGCAGTGGTACCTGATCTTGTAGTGCAGCGGATGCTGGGGGCAGTAGTACCAGGCACGCTGGGATGCTGGGCGCAGTAGTACCTGATCTTGTAGTGCGGCAGTGATGCTGGGGGCAGTAGTACCGGGCTCGCTGGGCGCAGTAATACCTGATCTTGTAGTGTGGCGGATGCTGGGCGCAGTAGTACCGGGCAGTGATGCTGGGGGCAGTAGTACCTGATCTTGTAGTGCGGCAGTGATGCTGGGCGCAGTAGTACCGGGCACGCTGGGCGCTGTAGTACCTGATCTTGTAGTGCGGCAGTGATGCTGGGGGTAGTAGTACCGGGCACACTGGGGATGCTGGGCGCAGTAGTACCGGGTACGCTGGGGATGCTGGGCGCAGTAGTACCGGGCACGCTGGGGATGCTGGGCGCAGTAGTACCGGGCACGCTGGGGATGCTGGGCGCAGTAGTACCGGGCACGCTGGGGATGCTGGGCGCAGTGGTACCTGATTTTGTAGTGCGGCGGATGCTGGGGGCAGTAGTACTGGGCACGCTGGGCGCTGTAGTTCCCCTGGGCTCGCTAGGCGCAGTAGTACCTGATCTTGTAGTGCGGCAGTGACGCTGGGGGCAGTAGTACCGGGCAGGATTCTGGGAGCAGTAGTTCCCCCGGGCTCGCAGGGCGCAGTAGTAGTAGTAGATCTTGTAGTGCGGCAGTGTTGCTGGGTGCTGTAGTAACTGATCTTGTAGTGCGGCGGATGCTGGGGGCAGTAGTACTGGGCAGGATGCTGGGAGCAGTAGTACCGGATCTTGTAGTGCGGCAGTGATGCAGGGGCAGTAGTTCCCCCGGGCTCGCTGGGCGCAGTAGTACCTGATCTTGTAGTGCGGCGGATGCTGGGGGCAGTAGTACCGGGCACGCTGGGCGCAGTAGTCCCTGATCTTGTAGTGTGGCGGATGCTGGGGGCAGTAGTCCCCGGGCTCGCTGGGTGCAGTAGTACCAGGCTCGCTGAGGATGCTGGGGGCAGTAGTACCTGATCTTGTAGTGCGGCGGATGCTGGGCGCAGTAGTACCGGGCAGTGATGCTGGGGGCAGTAGTACCGGGCAGTAATGCTGGGGGCAGTAGTACCTGATCTTGTAGTGCAGCAATGATGCTGGGCGCAGTAGTACCGGGCATGCTGGGCGCTGTAATCCCGGGCTCGCTGGGCGCAGTAGTACCTGATCTTGTAGTACGGCAGTGATGCTGGGGGGCAGTAGTACCGGGCAGTGATGCTGGGGGCAGTAGTACCTGATCTTGTAGTGCGGCGGATGCTGGGGGCAGTAGTACCGGGCAGTGATGCTGGGGGCAGTAGTACCGGGCAGTAATGCTGGGGCAGTAGTACCTGATCTTGTAGTGCAGCAATGATGCTGGGCGTAGTAGTACCGGGCATGCTGGGCGCTGTAATCCCCGGGCTCAGTATTACCTGATCTTGTAGTGCGGCAGTGATGCTGGGGCAGTAGTACCGGGCACGCTGGGGATGCTGGGAGCAGTAGTGCCTGATCTTGTAGTGCGGCAGTGATGCTGGGAGTAGTAGTACCGGGCACGCTGGGGATGCTGGGCGCAGTAGTATCTGATCTTGTAGTGCGGCGGATGCTGGGGGCAGTAGTACCGGGCAGTGATGCTGGGGGCAGTAGTACCAGGCAGTGATGCTGGGGCAGTAGTACCAGGCAGTGATGCTGGGGGCAGTAGTACCTGATCTTGTAGTGCGGCGGATGCTGGGTGCAGTAGTACGAGGCAGTGATGCTGGGGCAGTAGTAACTGATCTTGTAGAGCGGCGGATGCTGGGAGTAGTAGTACCGGGCTCGCTGGGCGCTGTAGTACCTGATCTTGTAGTGCGGCAGTGATGCTGGGCGCAGTAGTACCGGGCAGTGATGCTGGGGGAAGTAGTACCGGGCAGTGATGCTGGGAACAGTAGTACATGATCTTGTAGTGCAGCAGTGATGCTGGGGCAGTAGTAACGGGCAGTGATGCTGGGGAAGTAGTACCGGGCAGTGATGCTGGGAACAGTAGTACCTGATCTTGTAGTGCGGCAGTGATGCTGGGCGCAGTAGTACCGGGCAGTGATGCTGGGGAAGTAGTACCGGGCAAGGATGCTGGGCGCAGTAGTACCTGATCTTGTAGTGCGGCAGTGATGCTGGGGGCAGTAGTAACGGGCTCGCTGGGGATGCTGGGCGCAGTAGTACCTGATCTTGTAGTGCGGCGGATGCTGGGTGCAGTAGTACCAGGCAGTGATGCTGGGGGCAGTAGTACCTGATCTTGTAGTGCGGCGGATGCTGGGAGTAGTAGTACCGGGCTCGCTGGGCGCTGTAGTACCTGATCTTGTAGTGCGGCAGTGATGCTGGGCGCAGTAGTACCTGATCTTGTAGTGCGGCAGTGATGCTGGGGGTGGTAGTACTGGGCAGGATGCTGGGCGCAGTGGTACCTGATCTTGTAGTGCAGCGGACGCTGGGGGTAGTAGTACCGGGCACGCTGGGCGCAGTAGTTCCCTCGGGCTCGCTGGGCGCTGCAGTACCTGATCTTGTAGTGCAGTGGATGCTGGGGGCAGTAGTACAGGGCACAATGGGCGCTGTAGTTCCCCTGGGCTCGCTGGGTGCAGTAGTACTGGGATCGCTGGGCGCAGTAGTCCCCGAGCACACTGGGCGCAGTAGTACCTGATCTTGTAGTGCGGCAGTGATGCTGGGGGCAGTAGTACCGGGCTCGCTGGGCGCAGTAGTTCCCCCGGGCTCACTGGGCGCAGTAGTACTGGGCATGCTGGGGGCAGTAGTACCTGATCTTGTAGTGCAGCGGATGCTGGGGGCAGTAGTACCGGGCACGCTGGGCGCTGTAGTTCCCCTAGGCTCGCTGGGCACAGTAGTACTGGGCATGCTGGGCGCAGTAGTCCCCGGGCACACTGGGCGCAGTAGTACCTGATCTTGTAGTGCGGCAGTGATGCTGGGCACAGTAGTACAGGGCAGGATGCTGGGGGCAGTAGTTCCCCCGGGTTCGCTGGGTGCAGTAGTACCTGATCTTGTAGTGAGGCAGTGATGCTGGGGGCAGTAGTACCGGGCACGCTGGGGATGCTGGGCGCAGTAGTACCAGGCACGCTGGGGATGCTGGGCGCAGTAGTGCCTGATCTTGTAGTGCGGCAGTGATGCTGGGCGCAGTAGTACCTGATCTTGTAGTGCTGGGGATGCTGGGGGCAGTAGTTCCCCCGGGCTCGCTGGGCGCAGTAGTACCTGATCTTGTAGTGCGGCAGTTATGCTGGGGGCAGTAGTATCGGGCACGCTGGGGTAGTAGTACCGGACACGCTGGAGATGCTGGGCGCAGTAGTCCCCGGGCTCACTGGGGATGCTGGGCGCAGTAGTACCTGAAATTGTAGTGCGGCGGATGCTGGGGGCAGTAGTACCTGATCTTGTAGTGCAGCAGTGATGCTGGGGGCAGTAGTACAGGGCTCGCTGGGGATGCTGGGCGCAGTAGTACTGGGCATGCTGGGCGCAGTAGTACCTGATCTTGTAGTGCGGCAGTGATGCTGGGCACAGTAGTACTGGGCAGGATGCTGGGGGCAGTAGTTCCCCCGGGTTCGCTGGGCGCAGTAGTACCTGATCTTGTAGTGAGGCAGTGATGCTGGGGGCAGTAGTACCGGGCACGCTGGGGATGCTGGGCGCAGTAGTACCAGGCACGCTGGGGATGCTGGGCGCAGTAGTGCCTGATCTTGTAGTGCGGCAGTGATGCTGGGGGCAGTAGTACCGGGCACGCTGGGGATGCTGGGCGCAGTAGTTCCCCCGGGCTCGCTGGGCGCAGTAGTACCTGATCTTGTAGTGCGGCAGTGATGCTGGGCGCAGTAGTACCTGATCTTGTAGTGCTGGGGATGCTGGGGGCAGTAGTTCCCCCGGGCTCGCTGGGCGCAGTAGTACCTGATCTTGTAGTGCGGCAGTGATGCTGGGCGCAGTAGTACCTGATCTTGTAGTGCTGGGATGCTGGGGGCAGTAGTTCCCCCGGGCTCGCTGGGCGCAGTAGTACCTGATCTTGTAGTGCGGCAGTTATGCTGGGGGCAGTAGTACCGGGCACACTGGGGGTAGTAGTACCGGGCACGCTGGAGATGCTGGGCGCAGTAGTCCCCGGGCTCACTGGGGATGCTGGGGGCAGTAGTACCTGATCTTGTAGTGCAGCAGTGATGCTGGGGGCAGTAGTACAGGGCTCGCTGGGGATGCTGGGCGCAGTAGTCCCCGGGCACACTGGGCGCAGTAGTACCTGATCTTGTAGTGCGGCAGTGATGCTGGGGGCAGTAGTACCGGGCTCGCTGGGCGCAGTAGTTCCCCCGGGCTCACTGGGCGCAGTAGTACTGGGCATGCTGGGCGCAGTAGTCCCCGGGCTCGCTGGGGGCAGTAGTACCGGGCTCGCTGGGGATGCTGGGCGCAGTAGTACCGGGCTCGCTGGGGATGCTGGGCGCAGTAGTACCTGATCTTGTAGTGCGGCGGATGCTGGGGGCAGTAGTACCGGGCTCGCTGGGGATGCTGGGCGCAGTAGTACCTGATCTTGTAGTGCGGCGGATGCTGGGGGCAGTAGTATCGGGCTCGCTGGGGATGCTGGGCGCAGTAGTACCTGATCTTGTAGTGGGGCAGCGTGTGCTTCCGTCGGATCACCCTCTTCAGCTGGGTGACGATGATGGACGTCAGCTGCGGCAGCGGGCGGCCCTCGAACTCGCTGTGCACCTGGAAGTCCAGCAGCGGCTCGTCCGTGAAGCAGAAGGCCCAGTGCGTGAAGGGCCGGCGGCGGAACATGAGGCGGACGCGGCCCTGCACCCGGCCCAGCCGCACCGACAGCGCCGCCGACCTCCCGAACAGCAGCTCCACGTCCACGGCCAGCCGCAGGCCGCCGCCGTACTCCGCCTCCAGCTCGAAGCTCAGCTCGTCGTCCGGCGCCTCGGGCGGCAGCAGGCGGACCGCGCGCAGCACCGGCACGGCGTCGCCCAGGCTCAGCTCCCGCAGGCTCAGCCCCTCCAGCAGCCGCCCGGCCGTGCGCGACAGCAGCAGCTCCTCCAGCTCCACGCGGATCTTCCGCAGCAGCCAGCGCCGCAGCACGGCCGTGTCCCGCAGCTCCCGGAACAGGAACAGGAAGATGGCGTTCAGGAAGTGGCAGCTCTCCGGGCCCGCGCCGCCCTCCAGGTAGTCCCGCAGCGAGGCGTCCGGCGGCACCGAGCGGCCCGCGTCCGGGGCCGGCGGCGGAGGGGGAGCAGGCGGCCGGCGGTACACGAGCAGCAGCAGCAGCAGGGTGAGGACGCAGCCGGCCAGCGCGGCCAGCAGCAGCACGGACACCATGACCAGCGCCTCAGCCGCCGCCTCAGCGGCCTCTCCGGGACGGGGCGGAGCCAGGCACCCCACGCGCCACCTGATTGGCTGCCACACCGTGCAGGGCGGAGCCTATCCGTCAGCTGTCACCGAATGTTCCCAGCAATTGGCTAGCGTCTAAAAGAAGGCGGGGCCGTGTACGCAGCTTCCCTCATGCTGCTTATTGGAGGAGGAGAGAGGGGGCGGGGATAGACAGCGCGTTCGTGACGTTATTACGTTTTCGTCGTCATGGTGATAAGTTGTTTAGGAGACTCCGGCTGACAGGACTGGCGTTTCCTTTTCTTTCTATTTTTCTAAAGAAATTATAGAGGATAGAAAAGAACATTTACCTGATGGACGTCACCACGGCGACGTCACCCCGGCGACGTGACCTAGACGACGTCACCCCGGCGACGTGACCTAGACGACGTGACCCGGAATACATGAGCCGGGCGACGTGACCCAGAATACATGAGCCGGGCGACATGACCTAGACGAAGTGACCCAGAATACGAGACCCGGACAACGTGACCCAGACGACGTCACCCAGACGACGCACCCAGAATACGAGACCCGGACGACGTGACCCAGATGACGTGACCCAGAATACATGAGCCGGGCGACGTGACCCCGGCGACGTGACCTAGACGACGTGACCCGGAATACATGAGCCGGGCGACGTGACCCAGAATACATGAGCCGGGCGACATGACCTAGACGACGTGACCCAGAATACGAGACCCGGACAACGTGACCCAGACGACGTCACCCAGACGACGCACCCAGAATACGAGACCCGGACGACGTGACCCAGATGACGTGACCCAGAATACATGAGCCGGGCGACGTGACCTAGACGACGTGACCCCGGCGACGTGACCTAGACGACGTGACCCGGAATACATGAGCCGGGCGACGTGACCCAGAATACATGAGCCGGACGACGTGACCTGGACGACGTGACCCCGGCGACGTGACCTAGACGACGTGACCCAGAATACGAGACCCGGACGACGTGACCCAGACGACGTGACCCAGAATACATGAGCCGGGCGACATGACCTAGACGACGTGACCCAGAATACATGAGCCGGACGACGTGACCTGGACGACGTGACCCCGGCGACGTGACCTAGACGACGTGACCCGGAATACATGAGCCGGGCGACGTGACCCAGAATACATGAGCCGGACGACGTGACCCAGACGACATCACCCGGACGACGTGACCCGGACGACGTCACCCAGAATACGAGACTCGGACGACGTGACCCCGGCGACGTGACCCGGACGACGTGACCCAGACGACGTGACCCAGAATACATGAACCGGGCGACGTGACCTAGACGACGTGACCCAGAATACGAGACCCGGACGACGTGACCCAGACGACGTGACCCAGAATACATGAGCCGGGCGACATGACCTAGACGACGTGACCCAGAATACGAGACCCGGACAACGTGACCCAGACGACGTCACCCAGACGACGCACCCAGAATACGAGACTCGGACGACGTGACCCCGGCGACGTGACCCGGACGACGTGACCCAGATGACGTGACCCAGAATACATGAGCCGGGCGACGTGACCTAGACGACGTGACCCCGGCGACGTGACCTAGACGACGTGACCCGGAATACATGAGCCGGGCGACGTGACCCAGAATACATGAGCCGGACGACGTGACCCAGAATACATGAGCCGGACGACGTGACCTGGACGACGTGACCCCGGCGACGTGACCTAGACGACGTGACCCGGAATACATGAGCCGGGCGACGTGACCCAGAATACATGAGCCGGACGACGTGACCCAGACGACATCACCCGGACGACGTGACCCCGGCGACGTGACCCAGACGACGTGACCCAGAATACATGAGCCGGGCGACGTGACCTAGACGACGTGACCCAGAATACGAGACCCAGACGACGTCACCCAGACGACGTCACCCAGAATACGAGACTCGGACGACGTGACCCAGACGACGTGACCCAGAATACATGAGCCGGGCGACGTGACCTAGACGACGTGACCCAGAATACGAGACCCGGACGACGTGACCCAGACGACGTCACCCAGAATACATGAGCCGGGCGACGTGACCTAGACGACGTGACCCAGAATACGAGACCCAGACGACGTCACCCAGAATACGAGACTCGGACGACGTGACCCCGGCGACGTGACCCGGACGACGTGACCCAGACGACATCACCCAGAATACATGAGCCAGGCGACGTGACCCAGAATACGAGACCCTGACGACGTGACCCAGACGACGTCACCCAGACGACATCACCCAGAATACATGAGCCGGGCTACGTGACCTAGACGATGTGACCCAGAATACGTGACCCGGACGACGTCACCCAGACGACGTGACCCAGAATACATGAGCCGGGCAACGTGACCCAGACGACGTGACCCAGAATACGAGACTCGGACGACGTGACCCTTAATACATGAGCCGGACGACGTGACCCAGAATACATGAGCCAGACGACGTGACCCAGAATACATGAGCCGGACGACGTGACCCAGAATACGTGAACCAGACGACGTGACCCAGAATACGAGACTCGGACGACGTGACCCTTAATACATGAGCCGGGCGACGTGACCCGGACGACGTGACCCAGAATACATGAGCCAGACAACTTGACCCAGAATACATGAGCCGGACGACGTGAACCGGACAACGTGACCCAGAATACGAGACTCGGACGACGTGACCCTTAATACATGAGCCGGACGACGTGACCCAGACGACATCACCCGGACGACGTGACCCGGACGACGTCACCCAGAATACGAGTCTCGGACGACGTGACCCCGGCGACGTGACCCCGGCGACGTGACCCAGACGACGTGACCCAGAATACATGAACCGGGCGACGTGACCTAGACGACGTGACCCAGAATACGAGACCCGGACGACGTGACCCAGACGACGTGACCCAGAATACATGAGCCGGGCGACATGACCTAGACGACGTGACCCAGAATACGAGACCCGGACGACGTGACCCAGACGACGTCACCCAGACGACGCACCCAGAATACGAGACTCGGACGACGTGACCCCGGCGACGTGACCCGGACGACGTGACCCAGACGACGTGACCCAGAATACATGAGCCGGGCGACGTGACCTAGACGACGTGACCCCGGCGACGTGACCTAGACGACGTGACCCGGAATACATGAGCCGGGCGACGTGACCCAGAATACATGAGCCGGACGACGTGACCCAGACGACATCACCCGGACGACGTCACCCAGAATACGAGACTCGGACGACGTGACCCCGGCGACTTGACCCGGACGACGTGACCCAGACGACGTGACCCAGAATACATGAGCCGGGCGACGTGACCTAGACGACGTGACCCCGGCGACGTGACCTAGACGACGTGACCCGGAATACATGAGCCGGGCGACGTGACCCAGAATACATGAGCCGGACGACGTGACCCAGAATACATGAGCCGGACGACGTGACCTGGACGACGTGACCCCGGCGACGTGACCTAGACGACGTGACCCGGAATACATGAGCCGGGCGACGTGACCCAGAATACATGAGCCGGACGACGTGACCCAGACGACATCACCCGGACGACGTGACCCGGACGACGTCACCCAGAATACGAGACTCGGACGACGTGACCCCGGCGACTTGACCCGGACGACGTGACCCAGACGACGTGACCCAGAATACATGAGCCGGGCGACGTGACCTAGACGACGTGACCCAGAATACGAGACCCAGACGACGTCACCCAGACGACGTCACCCAGAATACGAGACTCGGACGACGTGACCCAGAATACATGAGCCGGGCGACGTGACCTAGACGACGTGACCCAGAATACGAGACCCGGACGACGTGACCCAGACGACGTCACCCAGAATACATGAGCCGGGCGACGTGACCTAGACGACGTGACCCAGAATACGAGACCCAGACGACGTCACCCAGACGACGTCACCCAGAATACGAGACTCGGACGACGTGACCCCGGCGACGTGACCCGGACGACGTGACCCAGACGACGTCACCCAGAATACATGAGCCAGGCGACGTGACCTAGACGACGTGACCCAGAATACGAGACCCGGACGACGTGACCCAGACGACGTCACCCAGACGACATCACCCAGAATACATGAGCCGGCTACGTTACCTAGACGATGTGACCCAGAATACGTGACCCGGACGACGTCACCCAGACGACGTGACCCAGAATACATGAGCCGGGCAACGTGACCCAGACGACGTGACCCAGAATACGAGACTCGGACGACGTGACCCTTAATACATGAGCCGGACGACGTGACCCAGAATACATGAGCCAGACGACGTGACCCAGAATACATGAGCCGGACGACGTGACCCAGAATACGTGAACCAGACGACGTGACCCAGAATACGAGACTCGGACGACGTGACCCTTAATACATGAGCCGGGCGACGTGACCCAGAATACATGAGCCGGGCGACGTGACCCGGACGACGTGACCCAGAATACATGAGCCAGACAACTTGACCCAGAATACATGAGCTGGACGACGTGAACCGGACGACGTGACCCAGAATACGAGACTCGGACGACGTGACCCTTAATACATGAGCCGGGCGACGTAACCCGGACGACGTGACCCAGAATACGAGACTCGGACGACGTGACCCAGAATACATGAGCCGGACGACGTGACCCAGAATACGAGACTCGGACGACGTGACCCTTAATACATGAGCCGGGCGATGTGACCCAGAATACGAGACTCGGACGACGTGACCCTTAATACATGAGCCAGGCGACGTGACCCGGACGACGTGACCCAGAATACGAGACTCGGACGACGTGACCCTTAATACATGAGCCGGGCGACGTGACCCGGACGACGTGACCCAGAATACATGAGCCAGACGACGTGACCCAGAATACATGAGCCGGACGACGTGAACCGGACGACGTGACCCAGAATACATGACCCAGACGACGTGACCCGGACAACGTGACCCAGAATACATGAGCCAGGCGAAGTGACACAGACAACATGACCCAGACGATGTGACACTGGCGACGTAACCCAGGCAACGTGACCCTGGCGACGTGACACAGGTGACGTAACCCAGACAACGTGACCCGGGCGACGTGACCCAGAATACATGAGCCAGGCGACGTCACCCAGACAACATGACCCAGACGACGTGACCCGGACGACGTGACCCGGACGACGTGACCCAGAATACGTGAGCCAGGCAACGTGACCCGGACGACGTGACCCGGACAACATGACCCAGACAACATGACCCAGACGACGTGACCCAGAATTCATGAGCCAGGCGAAGTGACACAGACAACATGACCCAGACGATGTGACCCTGGCGATGTAACCCAGACAACGTGACCCTGGCGACGTGACACAGGCGACGTAACCCAGACGTGACCCGGGCGACGTGACCCAGGCGACATGACCCAGAATACATGAGCCAGGCGACGTCACCCAGACGATGTGACCCGGACAACATGACCCAGACAACGTGACCCGGACGACGTGACCCAGACTACATGAGCCAGGCGAAGTGACACAGACAACGTGACCCTGGCGATGTAACCCAGACAACGTGATCCTGGCGACGTGACACAGGTGACGTAACCCAGACGTGACCCAGGCGACATGACGCAGACGACGTGACCCAGAATACATGAGCCAGGCGACGTCACCCAGACGATGTGACCCGGACGACGTGACCCAGAATACATGAGCCAGACGACGTGACCCGGATGACGTGATCCCCGCGACGTGACCCAGACAACGTGACCCCGGCAACGTCACCCGGACGACGTGACCCAGAATACATGAGCCAGGCGACGTGACCCGGACGACGTGACCCAGAATACATGAGCCAGGCGACGTGACCCGGACGACGTGACCCAGAATACATGAGCCAGGCGACGTGACCCAGACGACGTGACCCAGACAACGTGACCCCGGCAACGTCACTCGGACGACGTGACCCAGAATATATGAGCCAGGCGACGTGACCTGGATGACGTGACCCGGACGACTGACCCAGGCGACATGACCCCGGCGACGTCACCCGGACGACGTGACCCAGAATACATGAGCCAGGCGACGTGACCTGGGCAACGTGACCCAGACAACATGACCCGGACGACATGACCTGGACGACGTAACCCAGAATACATGAGCCAGGCGACTTGACCAGGACGACGTGACCTGGACGACGTAACCCAGAATACATGAGCCAGGCGACGTGACCCAAAATACATGAGCCAGGCGACGTGACCTGGGCAATGTGACCTGGACAACATGACCCAGACGACGTGACCTGGACTACATAACCCAGAATACATGAGCCAGGCGACGTGACCCGGACGACGTGACCCAGACGACGTGACCTGGACGACGTAACCCAGACGACGTGACCCAGGCAACGTGACCCCAGCGATGTGACCTGGATGACGTAACCGAGAATACATGAGCCAGGCGACGTGACCCGGACGACGTGACCTGGACGACGTGACCTGGACGACGTAACCCAGAATACATTAGCCAGGCGACGTGACCAGGACGACGTGACCCAGACGACGTGACCCAGGCAACGTGACCCCAGCGATCTGACCTGGACGACGTAACCCAGAATACATGAGCCAGGCGACGTGAACCTGACGACGTGACCCGGACGACGTGACCTGGACGACGTAACTCAGAATACATGAGCCAGGCGACGTGACCCGGACGACGTGACCTATACGACGTGACCCAGACGACGTGACCCCGGTGATGTGACCTGGACGACATAACCCAGAATACATGAGCCAGGCGACGTGACCTGGACGAGGTGACCCAGACGACGTGATACGGGCGACGTGGCCCAGACGACGTGACCCGGACGACGTGACCCAGAATACATGAGCCAGGCAACGTGACCTGGGCAACGTGACCCGGACGATGTGACCCCGGCGACATGACCTGGACGACGTAACCCAGAATACATGAGCCAGTCGACGTGACCCGGATGACATGACCCAGGCAACTTGACCCGGACGACATGACCTAGAATACATGAGTCAGGCGACGTGACCTGTGCGACGTGACCCGGACGACGTGACCCCGGCGATGTGACCCAGACAACGTGACACAGGTGACGTGACCCAGACGACGTGATGCTGGCGACGTGACCCAAATTACATGACCCCAGCGACGGGACACAGGTGATGTGACCCAGGCGACGTGACCCAGACGACATGACGCAGACAACGTGACCCCGATATGATCCAGGCAACGTGACCCAGATGACATGATGCAGACGACCTGACCCAGATGACGTGACCCCGGCGACGTGACCCAGGCGACATGATGAACAGACAACATGACCCCAACGTGATCCAGGCGACGTGACCCAGACGATGTGACCCAGATGACATGACCCAGACGACATGACACAGGCAACGTGACTCAGACAGGACCCAGGCGACGTGACCCAGACTGTTGTGAACACTTTTAATCTGACTTCTGAGTTGAGGCTCCCTCTGGTGGGTGTTGCTGGTAGTGAAGCAGCCCTGGCTAACAGAAGTCTCCCACCTGACGGGGATGAGTGGCAGTCAGGTGTTGCTGACTGGGGAGATATAAGTGAGCAGCCTTCCCATAATGCTTGCCGGTGATTTGTCTTTCTTCCTAGCCATTTGGAAGTCTGCTGCTCCTGCTTTGTCCTGCATCTTTCAGATAAGTTTTTTCACTGTTTAAATCTGTGGCTTTGGTTTACCTGTTGTTTTTTCTCAGTTTTCTGCCTTGTTGGAGTTTGTTCAGCCGGGTTCCCTGTGGGGGCCTGTGCTGGACTCTATTCTCATTTGCCACATCTTATGCATTTCTAGTTCCCTGTTATTTCAGTATCTGTTGTTTGCAGCCAATTCACACCAGAGTTCTGATCTAGTGGGGGAGAGGTTGTGCGGCCTCAGTACTTTTGTATATCAGACGTGTTGGAATTTTTCTTAGAGTTTTTGCTGGATTGCAGACAGTATCCTTTCCTGTCCTGTTCTATCTAGACAGTTTGGTCCCCAGCATTTGCTCACTCTATTTTCTGCCTGTGTTTTGTACTTCATCTGTCTCACCGGCAATATATGTTTGGGAGCTACCTATTCCTTTGGGGCTCTACTCCGGGGCAGTTAGCTTCCCCTTTCTCTCTTTAGGCTTAGTTAACTGTTTGGCTGTGTCGAGGCGTCTAGGGCATCGTAGGTACGTTCCACGGCTGCTTCTAGTTGTGCTGTCAGTTTAGCGGTCTGCAATCCGCTAAGTTACCAACCTCTCTGGGTGACTGGCTGCCTTGGCAATTTTTGTTACTGTCCTCGGCTACCATATCATAACAGAATCACCGGCCTGACTGTAGATTCTAGGGTACTCTAAAGAAGGAAAGAATTGGAAAAAAAAAAGTGTCAGAATTTTTTATATATTTTTTCCTCTTTTTCTCTGGGGGCCGTAGGAGGATTTTTTCTTCAATGGTGATTAGACAGTTGTCTGATCGTGTTGAGCAGCTCGCTGCTGAAGCTCGGAGAATTTCTGCCTATCTCGCTCAGTTGTCTACTGTAGAACCTAAGATCCCTATTCCTGATTTATTTTCTGGGGATCGGTCTAAATTTTTGAACTTTAAGAATAATTGTAAGTTGTTTTTTGCCTTGAAACCTAATTCCTCGGGGAACTCGGTGCAGCCGGATAAAATTGTCATCTCCCTGTTGCGCATCGACCCTCAGGACTGGGCTTTTTCCCTGACACCTGGGGATCCTGTTTTGGCTAATGTGGATGCGTTTTTTCGGGCTCTGGGGTTGTTGTATGATGAACCTAATGTGATTGATCAAGCTGAGAAAACCTTGTTGGCATTGAACCAGGGTCAGGAAGCGGCAGAGTTATACTGTCAGAAATTCCGAAAGTGGGCAGTCTTTACTAAATGGAACGATCATGCCCTAGCGGCTCTTTTTCGGAAAGGTCTGGCAGAGACCGTAAAAGATGTTATGGTGGGATTTCCTGTCCCCTCTGGTCTCAACGACTATGTCATTAGCCATTCAAATTGACAGACGCTTGCGTAAACGTAAAACTATGCGAGAGGTGGTGTTGCCTTTCGAATAAGGCCTCTGAGCCCATGCAGTGTGATAGGGTTGTTTCTAGGGCTCAACGTCAGGAGTTTAAAAGGCGTAATAAGTTGTGCTTCTTTTGTGGAGACGCCTCTCATACTATTTCCGTCTGCTCTAAGCAGGAAAAACGTTTTGCTCACTCATTTGTTTTGGGCAATATACAGCCTAAATTCCTTTTGACGGTTACCTTGATCTGCTCCTTGTCCACATTTTCCGCTCAGGCTTTTGTTGATTCAGGAGCAGCCCTGAACCTGATGGATTTTGACTTTGCCAAACGTTGTGGTTTTCCCATGGTACCCCGGCGGACTCCAATTCCTTTGAGGGGTATTGATGCTACCCCTTTAGCGGAGAATAAACCCCACTTTTGGACCCAGGTGATAATGCTGGTTGACCCGGACCACCAAGAGAATTGTAAATTTTTGGTGTAACATAATTTACATGACATTATTGTACTGGGTTGTCCTTGGTTGCAGACCCATAATCCTGTTTTGGATTGGAAGTCTGTGTCTGTGGTCAGTTGGGGTTGTCAATGTGTTCGTGGTGACACTCCTGTTTTTGCTACCTCTCCCCAGTCTCAGGAGATCCCCGGCTATTTGGCTGATTATTCTGATGTGTTTAGTGAGAGTAAGTCTGCGTGTAAGTCTGCATCCTTGCCTCCCCACAGGAGTTATGATTGCGCGATCGAGTTAGTGCCCGGTTGTAAATTTCCCAAGGGTCGGCTCTTCAATTTATCTGTACCTGAGCATGAGGCTATGCGATCTTATATCAATGAGTCTTTAGAGAAGGGTCATATCAGACCATCCTCTTCACCCTTGGGCGCCGGCTTTTTCTTTGTGGCCAAGAAGGATGGTTCATTGAGGCCGTGTATTGACTATCATCTCCTTAATAAAATCACTGTTAAATATTAGTATCCGTTACCCCTGATTTCCGATTTATTCTCCAGAGTGAAAGGTGCTAGTTGGTTTACCAGGTTGACCTTAGTGGGGCGTATAATCTTATTCGCATTAAGCACGGTGATGAATGGAAGACGGCGTTTAATACCCCTGAGGGGCATTTTGAGTACCTAGTGATGCCTTTTGGGCTCACTAATGCCTCTTCCGTCTTCCAATCCTTTATGAATGATATTTTCTGGGATTTGGTGGATAAGTTTCTGATCGTTTATTTGGACGATATTTTGATTTTTTCCAATGACTGGGATTCTCATGTGGAACATGTTCGGATGGTATTCCGGATTTTGAGAGAAAATGCTTTGTATGTTAAGGGATCAAAATGTCTTTTTGGCGTACAGAAGGTTTCATTTCTGGGATTCATTTTGTCTCCGTCCGCTATTGAAATGGACCCGGTCAAGGTTCAGGCCATTTATGATTGGGTTCAGCCCACTTCCTTGAAGGCTCTTCAGAAATTTTTGGGTTTTGCTAATTTATGCCGAAAATTTATCAGTAATTTTTCTGGTATTGTGAAACCACTGACGGATTTGACCAAAAAGGGCGCTGATGTGGTGAATTGGTCTCAAGAGGCAGTTTCGGTGTTTCAGGAGCTTAAGCAGAGATTCACTTCTACTCCTGTTCTATGGCAATCTGATGTTTCTTTCCCATTTCAGGTGGAGATAGATGCTTCTGAGATTGGTGCAGGTGCCGTTTTGTCCCAAAGGGACCCTGTAACCTCCAAGATTAACCCTTGTGCCTTCTTCTCTCAAAAATTTTCCCCAGCTGAACGTAATTATGATGTGGGGAACCGGGAATTATTGGCTATGAAGTGGGCATTTGAAGAGTGGAGACATTGGTTGGAAGGACCAAACATCAAGTTGTGGTCCTCACTGACCACAAGAACTTGATCTATCTCGAATCAGCCATTCGTATAAATCCTAGACAGGCTAGGTAGGCCTTGTTTTTCTCGCGTTTTAATTTTGTGGCCTTCTTTCTTTCGGGCACTAAGAATGTTAAGGCAAATTCCCTCTCTAGGAGTTTCTTTGCGGATTCTCTTGATGTAACTGAGCCTGCTGCCATTCTGAAGGAGGGTGTGGTTCTTTCCACTATCTCACCCGATTTGAGACTTGCCCTGGAGGAATTTCAGGGGGATAAACCTGAACGATGCCCTGTGGGGAAATTGTATGTCCCAGACCAATGGAGGAGGAAAGTAATGTCTGAAATTCATTGTTCTGCATTGGCTGGGCATCCCGGTATTTTTGGTACCAGAGATTTGGTGAGTCGGTCTTTTTGGTGGCCTACTTTATCTCGTGATGTCAGGAATTTTGTGCAGTCCTGTGGGACGTGTTCTCGGTCCAAACCCTGTTCTCACTCCAGTGGATTGTTGGTGCCACTGCCGGTGCCCAGGAGGCCATGGACCCATATCTCAATGGATTTTATTTCCGACCTCCCTGTCTCTCAGAGAATGACTGTTATCTGGGTGATCTGTGATAGATTTTCCAAGATGGTCCATCTTGTACCACTGCCAAAGTTGCCATCCTCTTCCTAGTTGGTGCCCTTGTTTTTTCAGCAGGTGGTTCGTTTGCACGGCATCCCGGAGAACATTGTGTCTGACAGAGGAGTCCAATTTGTTTCCAGATTTTGGAGAGCCTTTTGTTCTAAACTGGGAATTCAGTTGTCTTTCTCCTCTGCGTTGCACCCTCAGACCAATGGGCAGACTGAGAGAACTAACCAGACTTTGGAGACTTATCTGAGATGCTTTGTGTCTGCTGATCAAGATGACTGGGTCTCTTTTTTGCCCTTGGATGAGTTTGCTCTAAATAATAGGGCTAGCTCTGCCACTTTGATGTCCCCTTTTTTCTGCAATTTCGGTTTTCATCCTCGGTTTTCTTCGGGGCAGGTGGAGGCTTCTGTCTGTCCGGATGTTGACTCTATGGTGGATAGAATGCAGCAGATTTGGAATCAAGTAGTGGATAAGTTGTCTCTCTCTCAGGAGAAGGCCCAACGGTTTGCCAACCGGCATAGGACTGATGGTCCCCGGTTTAAAGTAGGTGACATGGTTTGGTTGTCCTCAAAAAAATATTCCTATGAAGGTTGCGTCTCCAAAATTTAAGCCAAGGTTCATTGGACCTTACAAGATTTTGGAAATCCTTATTCCCGTTTCTTTTCGTTTGGCTCTTCCAGGAACGTTTAAGATTCACAACGTTTTTCATAAGTCTTTGTTGAAAAGGTTTGTTGAGCCAGTGGTTCCTATGGCTGCTCCCCCTGATACTGTATTGGTTGAGGGCAATCTGGAGTATGAAGTAGAAAAGGTATTGGATTCTCGTCTGGCTAGACAGAGACTCCAGTACTTGGTCAAGAGGAAAGGTTATAGTCAAGAGGGTGTTTGCTTCTAACATTCATGCCGAGAGATTGGTTCGCGCCTTTCACCGGGCCCATCCTGATTGGCCTGGTGGCTCAGGTGAGGGTTCGGTGACCCCTCCTCAAGAGAGGGGTACTGTTGTGAACACTTTTAATCTGACTTCTGAGTTGGGGATCCCTCTGGTGGGTGTTGCTGGTAGTGAAGCGGCCCTGGCTAACAAAAGTCTCCCACCTGATGGGGATGAGTGGCAGTCAGGTGTTGCTGAGTGGGGAGATATAAGTGAGCAGCCTTCCCATAATGCTTGCCGGTGATTGTTTTCTTCCTAGCCTTTTGGAAGTCTGCTGCTCCTGCTTTGTCCTGCATCTTTCAGATGAGTTATTTCGCAGTTTAAATCTGTGGCTTTGGTTTTCCTGTTGCTTTTCTCGGTTTTCTGCCTTGCTGGAGTTAGTTCAGCCGGGCCCCCTTGCGGGGACCTGTGCTGGACTCTGTGTTCATTTGCCACAGCCTGCTTCAGTCTTTTCTGTGGTTCCAGTTCCTGTTATGATTTGGTAGCTGAGGAGAGCAGGCAAAAAAAGGCAATACACCAGAGAGGTTGGAATCTACTGGATTGCAGTACCCTGACTAACCACCACAACTAAAGGCAGCCGTGGAGCGTACCTACGTTGGTCCTAAACGCCTCGTCACAGCCTGAGAAGCTAACTTCACCTAAAGATAGAAAGAGGAAAACTATCTGCCCCGGAGCAGATCCCCAAAGAACATAGGAAGCCCCCAAACATGTAATGGCGGTTAGACAAGAGGAAATACAGACACAGACAGAAAATAGTATGAGCAAACGTTGGGGCCCAATCTTCCTAGACAGAAAAGGATAGGAAGGTCACTTACTGCAATCCAAAAAACCCTAAAAAAAATACCAACACACTAATTGCAAAAACACCTGAGATCACACGACCTCTACCACCTAAATTAGTTCTCTGGTGTAACAAAACTAAGCCGCAGCCACAGAAAAAACTGGAAAAGGCAAATGAACAAACAACTGGCTGAACTAAACTGAGAGGAGCACAAGCCCCCGGAGGGGACCTGGTAGACCCCCACAGAAGTGCAGGACAAAATGCAAAAAGCAAGCACAAAAAACTAAAAGAAGAAAATGTCTTATCTGTTAGCAGAAGATGCAGGCACGAAACAGCAAGCTTCAAAGTGAACCAGGAACAAAAGTTGAGACCAGAACAATTGATCACCGGCAACCCTGATGGGAGGGAACCTCCCTTATATAAGACCAGTCAGTAACACCTGATCGCCAATCTTCACAATCTTCATTGAATAGTTCAGTACTGTTTGTAACCACCAGAGGGAGCTTCTGCTCAGAATTCATTTCTAGCACATTCACAACAGTACCCCCCCCTTGAGGAGGGGTCACCGAACCCTCATTTGGGCAACTAGGTCGTTCAGGATGAGCTATGTGATACGCATGGATGAGTCTTCTAGCATGGATGTCCGAAGCAAACACCCAAGAATTGTCCTCCTGACCATAACCTCTCCACTTAACCAAATACTGGAGTTTCCGTCTAGAAAAACGAGAATCCAATATTTTCTCAACCACATACTCCAGATTGCCCTCAACCAAAACAGGGTCAGGAGGCACAGCCATAGGAACCACTGGCTCGACAAACCTCTTCAATAAGGACTTGTGGAACACGTTATGGATCTTAAATGTCCCTGGAAGAAGTAAACAAAAGGAAACAGGATTAAGAATCTCCATGATCTTATAAGGTCCAATGAACCTAGACTTAAACTTAGGAGATGCAACTCTCATAGGGATATTTCTTGAAGACAACCAGACCAAGTCCCCCACTTCAAACCGAGGACCATCAGTCCTATGCCGGTTGGCAAACCGCTGGGCCCTCTCCTGAGAGAGGGACAACCTCTCCACTACCTGGTCCCAAATCTGCTGTATACGCTCCACAACAGAGTCAACACCTGGACAGACAGAAGCCTCCGTCTGTCCTGAAGAAAATCGAGGGTGAAACCCAAAATTGCAGAAAAATGGAGACATCAAGGTTGCAGAGCTAGCCCTATTATTAAGGGCAAACTCAGCCAAAGGCAAAAAAGAGACCCAGTCATCCTGATCAGCAGACACAAAGCATCTCAGATAAGTCTCCAATGTCTGGTTTGTTCTCTCAGTTTGTCCATTTGTCTGAGGATGAAAAGCTGAGGAGAAAGACAATTGAACACCAAGTTTAGAACAAAAAGTCCTCCAAAATCTGGAAACAAACTGGACTCCTCTGTCAGACACAATGTTCTCAGGAATACCGTGTAACCGAACCACGTGCTGAAGGAACAAACGCACCAATTCGGAGGAGAAAGGCAGCTTAGGTAATGGCACAAGATGTATCATTTTGGAAAACCTATCACAAATCACCCAGATAACGGTCATTCTCTGAGAAACAGGGAGGTCGGAAATGAAATCCATAGAGATATGGGTCCATGGTCTCTTGGGCACAGGCAATGGCATCAACAAACCACTAGGGCGAGAGCAAGGCTTGGAGCGAGAGCAAGTCCCGCAGGACTGCACAAATTCCCTGACGTCACCAGACAAAGTAGGCCACCAAAAGGACCGACTAACCAAGTCTCTGGTACCAAAAATTCTGGGATGACCGGCCAATGCGGAACAATGAATCTCAGACATCACGCTCCTTTTCCACCGGTCTGGGACAAACAATTTCCCAATAGGGCAGAGTTCGGGTTTATCCTCCTGACACCCTTCCAGAGCCAGTCTCAAATTGGGCGAGATGGCGGAAAGAACTACAGCCTCTTTCAAAATAACAGCAGGATCAGATAACTCAGGAGAGTCCGCAAGGAAACTCCTCGAGAGGGCATCCGCTTTAACATTCTTAGTGCCAGGAAGAAAGGAAACCACAAAATTAAAACGTGTGAAAAACAAGGCCCACCTGGCCTGTCTAGGATTAAGTTGCTTGGCTGATTCCAGATAAACCAGATTCTTATGGTCCGTGAGGACCACCACCTGATGTTTGGCTCCCTCCAGCCAATGTCTCCACTCTTCAAAAGCCCACTTCATGGCCAATAACTCCCGATTACCCACGTCATAATTACGTTCAGTTAGAGAAAATTTTCGAGAGAAAAAGGCACAAGGGTTACTTTTAGAGGTCTCTGGATCTCTTTGGGACAAAACGGCACCTGCCCCAATTTCAGAGGCATCAACCTCCACCTGAAATGTCAGAGAAACATCAGGCTGCCGTAGAACAGGAGCAGAAGTGAATCTCTGCTTAAGTTCCTGAAACGCAGAGACTGCCTCAGGAGGCCAATTCACCACATCAGAACCCTTCTTGGTCAAATCAGTCAATGGTTTAACAATAACAGAGAAATTACCAATAAATTTACGATAAAAATTGGCAAAACCCAAGAATCTCTGAAGAGCCTTTAATGAAGTAGGTTGGACCCAATCACAGATGGCCTGAACCTTGACCGGGTCCATTTCAATAACAGATGGGGACAAAATGAATCCCAGAAATGAGATCCTCTGTACGCCAAAAAGACACTTTGATCCCTTCACATACAGAGCATTCTCTCTCAAAATCTGGAACACAGTCCGAACATGTTTCACATGAGAGTCCCAATCATTGGAAAAAATCAAGATATCATCCAAATAAACAATCAGAAATTTATCCACAAAATCCCTGAAAATGTCATTCATGAAGGACTGGAAGACGGAAGGAGCATTAGTGAGCCCAAAGGGCATCACTAGGTACTCAAAATGCCCCTCTGGGGTATTAAATGCCGTCTTCCATTCATCCCCGTGCTTAATGCGAATAAGGTTATATGCCCCCCTGAGGTCAAGCTTGGTAAACCAAGTAGCACTTTTCACCCTGGAAAACAGGTCAGAAATCAAGGGTAACGGATATTGATATTTCACAGTGATATTGTTCAAGAAACGATAATCAATACACGGCCTTAATGAACCATCCTTTTTGGCCACAAAGAAAAAACCTGCACCCAAGGGTGAAGAGGATGGTCTGATATGACCCTTCTCCAATGACTCCTTGATATAAGACCGCATAGCGTCATGTTCAGGTACAGACAAGTTAAAAAGGCGACCTTTAGGGAATTTACTACCAGGCACTAATTCAATAGCGCAGTCATAGCTCCTATGGGGGGCAAGGATGCAGATTTACTTTCGCTAATCACATCAAAAAAATCAGTCAAAAAGTCAGGAACATCCTGAGCCTGGGGGGAGGCAGAAAAAACAGGAGTGTTGGCATTAACACATTGGCAGCCCCAACTGGTTACAGACACAGATTTCCAATCCAAAACAGGATTATGAGACTGTAACCAAGGGAAACCCAGTACAATAATGTCATGCATATTATACAGAACCAAAAATTTGCAACTCTCCTGATGATCAGGTTCTACCCTCATTATCACCTGAGTAGAGAACTGGGGTTTATTCTCAGCTAAAGGGTAGATCGATCCCCAGTAGGGGAATAGACTTCCGTAGGGGTATCAAGGGAAACCCACAACGTTTAGCAAAATCAAAATCCATCAGGTTAATAGCTGCTCCCGAATCAACAAAAGCCTGAGCAGAAAATGTGGACAGGGAGCAAATCAGGGTAACAGTCAACAAAAATTTAGTCTGAACACTACCCAAGACAACTGAACGTGCAAAACGTCTTCCCCGCTTAGGGCAGACTGAAATAGCATGAGAGGCGTCACCACAGTAGAAACATAACCCATTGCGTTTTCGAAACTCATGACACTGTGCCCCAGAAGCCACTCTATCACACTGCATGGGTTCAGAAGCTGGTTCACAAGGCAACACTATTCCACGCATACCTCTACGCTCACGCAAACGTCTGTCAATTTGAATCGCTAATGACATAGAATCACTGAGACCAGAGGGGACAGGGAATCCCACCATAACATCCTTTACATTCTCTGACAGACCCTTCCGAAAAAGGGCTGCCAAAGCATCGTCATTCCATTTGGTCAGGACTGCCCACCTTCGGAATCTCTGACAGTATAACTCAGCGTCCTCAAGCCCCTGATTTAATGCCAACAAGGCTTTTTCAGCTTGATCAGTGACATTAGGCTCATCGTACAATAACCCCAGAGCCTGAAAAAATGCATCAACATTACTTAAAACAGGGTCCCCAGGTGTCAGGGAAAAAGCCCAATCCTGAGGATCGCCGCGCAGCAGAGAGATGACAATTTGAACCTGCTGTGCTGCGTTCCCTGAGGACTTAGATTTTAAGGCAAAAAAACACTTACAGTTATTTTTGAAATTCAGAAATTTAGCTCGATCCCTTAAAAACAAATCTGGCATGGGAATCCCAGGTTCCACAACAGGCAACCCTGCAAGATAGGTAGCAATACTCCGAACTTCAGTGGCAAGCTGATCCACACGGCCAGACAACTGTGCAAACTCCATTGAGAAAAAAAAAAAAATCCTCCTCAGCACCCAGAGATACAGAGGGGAAAAAAAAAAAATCTCTGACAACTCTGACAATCTTCTTTCTTTCACACTATTTTTCCCTTCTGTGAGTACCATATAATTATCAGTTTTAGGCCGGTGATACTGTTGGTTTTCTCGGTTTTCTGCCTTGCTGGAGTTAGTTCAGCCGGGCCCCTTGCGGGGACCTGTGCTGGACTCTGTGTTCATTTGCCACAGCCTGCTTCAGTCTTTTCTGTGGTTCCAGTTCCTGTTATGATTTGGTAGCTGAGGAGAGCAGGCAAAAAAGGCAATACACCAGAGAGGTTGGAATCTATTGGATTGCAGTACCCTGACTAACCACCACAACTAAAGGCAGCCGTGGAGCGTACCTACGTTGGTCCTAGACGCCTCGTCACAGCCTGAGAAGCTAACTTCACCTAAAGATAGAAAGAGGAAAACTATCTGCCCCGGAGCAGATCCCCAAAGAACATAGGAAGCCCCCAAACATGTAATGGCGGTTAGACAAGAGGAAATACAGACACAGACAGAAAATAGTATGAGCAAACGTTGGGGCCCAATCTTTCTAGACAGAAAAGGATAGGAAGGTCACTTACTGCAATCCAAAAAACCCTAAAAAAAATACCAACACACTAATTGCAAAAACACCTGAGATCACACGACCTCTACCACCTAAATTAGTTCTCTGGTGTAACAAAACTAAGCCGCAGCCACAGAAAAAACTGGAAAAGGCAAATGAACAAACAACTGGCTGAACTAAACTGAGAGGAGCACAAGCCTCCGGAGGGGACCTGGCAGACCCCCACATAAGTGCAGGACAAAATGCAAAAAGCAAGCACAAAAAACTAAAAGAAGAAAATGTCTTATCTGTTAGCAGAAGATGCAGGCACGAAACAGCAAGCTTCAAAGTGAACCAGGAACAAAAGTTGAGACCAGAACAATTGATCACCGGCAACCCTGATGGGAGGGAACCTCCCTTATATAAGACCAGTCAGTAACACCTGATCGCCAATCTTCACAATCTTCATTGAATAGTTCAGTACTGTTTGTAACCACCAGAGGGAGCTTCTGCTCAGAATTCATTTCTAGCACATTCACAACAAGTTCCCTGTTATTTCAGTATTTGTTGTTTGCAGCCAATACACACCAGAGTTCTGATCTAGTGGGGGAGAGGTCGTGTGGCCTCAGTATTTTTGCATATCAGACTTGTTGGAATTTTTCTTAGGGTTTCTGCTGGATTGCAGACGGTATCTTTCCTGTCTTGTTCTATCTAGACAGTTTGGGCCCAGCATTTGCTTACACTATTTTCTGTCTGTGTTTGTGCCTCATCTTACTCACCGTCAATATATGTTTGGGGGCTATCTATTCCTTTGGGGCTCTACTCCGGGGCAGTTAGCTTTCCCCTTTCACTCTTTAGGCATAGTTAACTCTTTGGCTGTGACGAGGCGTCTAGGGCATCGTAGGTACGTCCCACTGCTGATTCTAGTTGTGTGTTGTGAGTGGGCTTGGGATGAGTTCTGAGCAGAGGCTCCCTCTGGTGGTTACAAGCGGTGCTGGTCTGTCCAGTGAAGATTGTGAAGATTGTGAGGATTGGGAATCAGGTGTTACTGACTGGTCTTATATAAGGGAGTCACCTTCCCATCAGGGTTGCCGGTGATCAATTGTTCTGGTCTGAATCCTTGATTCCTGTTTCCTTTGTAGCCTGCTGTGTCGTGTCTGCATCTCCTGCTAACAGATAAGACATTTTCTTCTTTGTTTTTGTGCTTGATTTTTGCATTTTGTCCTGCACTTCTGTGGGGCCTTCAGGGTCCCCTCCGGGGGCTTTTGCCCTCTCAGTTTAGTTCAGCCACTGATGTTTGTACCTTTGCTTTTTCCAGTTTTTTCAGTGGCTGCTGTTTTGATTTTGTTACACCAGAGAACTAATTTAGGTGGTAGAGGTCGTGTGATCTCAGGTGTTTTTGAAATTAGTAGAGTTGGTGCTTTTCAGGGTTTTCTGGGATTGCAGTAGTTAGTTTGGGCCCCAACGTTTGCTCATACTATTTTCTGTCTGTGTCTGTATTTCTTCTTGTCTAACCGCCATTACTTGTTTGGGGGCTTTCTATTATCTTTGGGGTTCTGCTCCGGGGCAGATAGCTTTCCTATTTCTATCTTTAGGTGTAGTTAGTTTCTCAGGCTGTGACGAGGCGTCTAGGACCAACGTAGGAACGCTCCACGGCTGCCTCTAGTTGTTGTGGTTAGTCAGGGTACTGCAATCTCATAGATTCCAACTGCTCTGGTGTATTGCCTTTTTTGCCTGCACTCCTCAGCTACCGAAACATAACAGTATCACCGGCCTAAAATTTAAAATTGTATGGTACTCACAGAAGGGAAAAAATTTGTGAAGGAGAAGACGGTTGTCAGAGTTGTCAGAGATATTTTTCTGTTTGTTGCATTTTTTTTTTTTTCCCTCTGTATCTCTGGGTGCTGGGGAGGATTTTTTCTCTCAATGGAGTTTGCGCAGTTGTCTGGCCGTGTGGATCAGCTTGCCACTGAGGTTCGGAGTATTGCTGCATATCTTGCTAGGTTGCCTGTTGTGGAACCTAGGATTCCCATGCCAGATTTGTTTTTAGGGGATCGAGCTAACTTTCAGAATTTCAAAAATAATTGTAAATTGTTTTTTGCCTTAAAATCTAAGTCGTCAGGGAACGCAGCGCAGCAGGTTCAAATTGTCATCTCTCTCCTGCGCGGCGATCCTCAGGATTGGGCTTTTTCCCTGACACCTGGGGATCCTGTTTTGAGTGATGTTGATGCATTTTTTCAGGCTTTGGGGTTATTGTACGATGATCCTAATGTCACTGATCAAGCTGAAAAAGCCTTGTTGGCATTAAATCAGGGGCTTGATGACGCTGAGTTATACTGTCAGAGATTCCGTAGGTGGGCAGTCCTGACCAAGTGGAATGACGACGCTTTGGCGGCCCTTTTTCGGAAGGGTCTGTCAGATAATGTAAAGGATGTTATGGTGGGATTCCCTGTCCCCTCTGGTCTCAACGATTCTATGTCATTAGCGAATCAAATTGACAGACGTTTGCGTGAGCGGAGAAGTATGCGTGGAGTGGTGTTGCCTTGTGAACCTGCTTCTGAATCCATGCAGTGTGATAGAGTGGTGTCTGGGGCACAGCGTCATGAGTTTCGAAAGCGCAATGGGTTATGTTTCTACTGTGGTGATGCCTCTCATGCTATTTCAGTCTGCCCTAAGCGGGGAAGACGTTTTGCACGCTCAGTTGTCTTGGGTAGTGTTCAGACTAAGTTTTTATTAACTGTCACTCTGATATGCTCTCTGTCCTCATTTTCTGCTCAGGCTTTTGTTGATTCTGGAGCAGCTATTAACCTGATGGATTATGATTTTGCTAAACGTTGTGGGTTTCCCTTGATACCCCTACAGAAGTCTATTCCCCTACTGGGGATCGATTCTACCCCTTTGGCTGAGAATAAACCTCAGTTCTCTACTCAGGTGATAATGAGGGTTGAACCTGATCATCAAGAGTGCTGCAAATTTTTGGTTCTGTATAATCTGCATGATATTATCGTACTGGGTTTCCCTTGGTTACAGTCTCATAATCCTGTTTTGGATTGGAAATCTGTGTCTGTAACCAGTTGGGGCTGCCAATGTGTTAATACCAACACTCCTGTTTTTTCTGCCTCCCCCCAGGCTCAGGATGTTCCTGACTTTTTGATTGATTTTTCTGAAGTATTTAGCGAAGGTAAATCTGCATCCTTGCCTCCCCATAGGAGCTATGACTGCGCTATTGAATTAGTGCCTGGTAGTAAATTCCCTAAAGGTCGCCTTTTTAACTTGTCTGTACCTGAACATGACGCTATGCGGTCTTATATCAAGGAGTCATTGGAGAAGGGTCATATCAGACCATCCTCTTCACCCTTAGGTGCCGGTTTTTTCTTTGTGGCCAAAAAGGATGGTTCATTAAGGCCGTGTATTGATTATCGTCTTTTGAACAATATTACTGTGAAATATCAATACCCGTTACCCTTGATTTCTGACCTGTTTTCCAGGGTGAAAAACGCTACTTGGTTTACCAAGCTTGACCTCAGGGGGGCATATAACCTTATTCGCATTAAGCACGGGGATGAATGGAAGACGGCATTCAATACCCCGGAGGGGCATTTTGAGTACCTTGTGATGCCTTTTGGGCTCACTAATGCTCCTTCTGTCTTCCAGTCCTTCATGAATGACATTTTCAGGGATTTTGTGGATAAATTTCTGATTGTTTATTTGGATGATATCTTGATTTTTTCTAATGACTGGGACTCTCATGTGAAACATGTTCGAACTGTATTCCAGATTTTGAGAGAGAATGCTCTGTATGTGAAGGGATCAAAGTGTCTTTTTGGCGTACAGAGGATCTCATTTCTGGGATTCATTTTGTCCCCATCTGTTATTGAAATGGACCCGGTCAAGGTTCAGGCCATCTGTGATTGGGTCCAACCTACTTCATTAAAGGCTCTTCAAAGATTTTTGGGTTTTGCCAATTTTTATCGTAAATTTATTGGTAATTTCTCGGTTATTGTTAAACCATTAACTGATTTGACCAAAAAGGGTTCTGATGTGGTGAATTGGCCTCCTGAGGCAGTCTCTGCATTTCAGGAACTTAAGCAGAGATTCACTTCTGCTCCTGTTCTACGGCAGCCTGATGTTTCTCTGCCATTTCAGGTGGAGGTTGATGCCTCTGAAATTGGGGCAGGTGCCGTTTTGTCCCAAAAAGATCCAGAGACCTCTAAAAGTAACCCTTGTGCCTTTTTCTCTCGAAAATTTTCTCCTACTGAACGTAATTATGAAGTGGGTAATCGGGAGTTATTGGCCATGAAGTGGGCTTTTGAAGAGTGGAGACATTGGCTGGAGGGAGCCAAACATCAGGTGGTGGTCCTTACTGACCATAAGAATCTGGTTTATCTGGAATCTGCCAAGTGACTCAATCCTAGACAGGCCAGGTGGGCCTTGTTTTTCACACGTTTTAATTTTGTGGTTTCCTTTCTTCCTGGCACTAAGAATGTTAAGGCGGATGCCCTCTCGAGGAGCTTCCTTGCGGACTCTCCTGAGTTATCTGATCCTTCTGTTATTTTGAAAGAGGGTGTAGTTCTTTCCGCCATCTCACCTAATTTGAGACTTGCTCTGGAGGGGTGTCAGGAGGATAGGCCCGAGCGCTGCCCTGTTGGAAAATTGTTTGTCCCGGACCAGTGGAAAAAGAGTGTGATGTCTGAGATTCATTGTTCCGCGTTGGCTGGGCATCCCGGAATTTTTGGTACCAGAGACTTGGTTAGTCGGTCCTTTTGGTGGCCTACCTTGTCTCGTGATGTCAGGGAATTTGTGCAGTCCTGCGGGACTTGCTCTCGCTCCAAGCCTTGCTCTCGCTTTAGTGGTTTGTTGATGCCATTGCCTGTGCCCAAGAGACCATGGACCCATATCTCTATGGATTTCATTTCCGACCTTCCTGTTTCTCAGAGAATGACCGCCATCTGGGTGATTTGTGATAGGTTTTCTAAGATGATACATCTTGTGCCATTACCTAAGTTGCCTTCCTCCTCTGAATTGGTGCCGTTGTTCCTTCAGCACGTGGTTCGTTTACACGGCATTCCTGAGAAATAGTGTCTGACAGAGGAGTCCAGTTTGTTTCCAGATTTTGGAGGACTTTTTGTTCTAAACTGGGTGTTCAATTGTTTTTCTCCTCGGCATTTCATCCTCAGACCAATGGTCAAACTGAGAGAACAAACCAGACATTGGAGACTTATCTAAGATGCTTTGTGTCTGCTGATCAGGATGACTGGGTCTCTTTTTTGCCTTTGGCTGAGTTTGCTCTTAATAATAGGGCTAGCTCTGCCACTTTGATGTCTCAGTTTTTCTGTAATTCTGGGTTTCACCCTCGATTTTCTTCAGGACAGACGGAGGCTTCTGTCTGTCCAGGTGTTGACTCTGTTGTGGAGCGTATGCAACAGATTTGGGACCAGGTAGTGGAGAGGTTGTCCCTCTCTCAGGAGAGGGCCCAGCGGTTTGCTAACCGGCATAGGACTGATGGTCCTCGGTTTAAAGTAGGTGACTTGGTCTGGTTGTCCTCAAAAAATATTCCTATGAGAGTAGCATCTCCTAAATTTAAGCCTAGGTTCATTGGACCTTATAAGATCATAGAGATTCTTAATCCTGTTTCTTTTCGTTTGCTTCTTCCAGGGACATTTAAGATCCATAACGTGTTCCACAAGTCCTTGTTGAAGAGGTTTGTTGAGCCAGTGGTTCCTGCTGCTGTGCCTCCTGACCCTGTTTTGGTTGAGGGCAATCTGGAGTATGTGGTTGAGAAAATATTAGATTCTCGTTTTTCTAGACGGAAACTCCAGTATTTGGTTAAGTGGAGAGGTTATGGTCAGGAAGACAATTCTTGGGTGTTTGCTTCGGACATCCATGCTAGGAGACTCATCCGTGCGTACCATAGAACTCATCCTGACCGACCTGGTTGCTCAAATGAGGGTTCGGTGACCCCTCCTCAAGGGGGGGTACTGTTGTGAGTGGGCTTGGGATGAGTTCTGAGCAGAGGCTCCCTCTGGTGGTTACAAGCGGTGCTGGTCTGTCCAGTGAAGATTGTGAAGATTGTGAGGATTGGGAATCAGGTGTTACTGACTGGTCTTATATAAGGGAGTCACCTTCCCATCAGGGTTGCCGGTGATCAATTGTTCTGGTCTGAATCCTTGATTCCTGTTTCCTTTGTAGCCTGCTGAGTCGTGTCTGCATCTCCTGCTAACAGATAAGACATTTTCTTATTTTTGTTTTTGTGCTTGATTTTTGCATTTTGTCCTGCACTTCTGTGGGGGCCTTCAGGGTCCCCTCCGGGGGCTTTTGCCCTCTCAGTTTAGTTCAGCCACTGATATTTGTTCTTTTGCTTTTTCCAGTTTTTTCAGTGGCTGCTGTTTTGATTTTGTTACACCAGAGAACTAATTTAGGTGGTAGAGGTCGTGTGATCTCAGGTGTTTTTGAAATTAGTAGAGTTGGTGCTTTTCAGGGTTTTCTGGGATTGCAGTAAGTACCCTTCCTATCCTTTTCTATTTAGTTAGTTTGGGCCCGAACGTTTGCTCATACTATTTTCTGTCTGTGTCTGTATTTCTTCTTGTCTAACCGCCATTACTTGTTTGGGGGCTTTCTATTATCTTTGGGGTTCTGCTCCGGGGCAGATAGCTTTCCTATTTCTATCTTTAGGTGTAGTTAGTTTCTCAGGCTGTGACGAGGCGTCTAGGACCAACGTAGGAACGCTCCACGGCTGCCTCTAGTTGTTGTGGTTAGTCAGGGTACTGCAATCTCATAGATTCCAACTGCTCTGGTGTATTGCCTTTTTTGCCTGCACTCCTCAGCTACCGAAACATAACAGTTGTGTTGTCAGTTCAGGGGTCTGCAATCCGCTAAGTTACCAACCTCTCTGGTGTTGTGCTGCCTAGCTTATTTTTCCTGTTATCCTCCTTGGTTACCGAATAATAACACCAGACAACATGACGCGGACAACGTGACCCAGACATGACTCAGGCGACGTGACACAGATGGCATGACTGTAACAACCATGCTGGCATCGCTGCATGGCCTCCCATTCCCCACACACCAACTTGCTCACTGCTCCAGGTCACGCTGTGATTTCTGTCTGCTGCCAGCTCCATGCTTTGTGCCTCTTGTCTTCTATCTTGCTCTCTGCATGTCTCCTGGCTGTGTGCATAGGGGGACGGAGCCAAAACTCTCTCGTTCTTATGGAATCAGGGTGCACCTGTTTAATATGTCCCTGACCAATTACCATTAGCCCTCTAGTATTTAGGGCAGCTCCACCCTGTGGATCTTGCCTGTGCAATTTGTTAACTCAGTGTCTTGCTGCTGAGCTGCCAGGTCTTGCTTTGTGTTCCTCCCTCTTTGGAGGCTTCACTCCAGCTTTGCCTTGTACCTGTTTGTCCGCCCTCCAGGAGACAGAATATCCTGGTCTCTGTGCTATTGCTCCTGACCTTATCTTGTACTTGTCCTTGCGCCCTCCAGGAGG
Source organism: Oophaga sylvatica (assembly GCA_033576555.1). NCBI lineage: Eukaryota > Metazoa > Chordata > Amphibia > Anura > Dendrobatidae > Oophaga > Oophaga sylvatica. Next base: position 600,336,427 of record JARQOD010000003.1, read on the forward strand.
CAGAATATCCTGGTCCCTGTGTCTTTGTCCCTGTACCTTGTCTCGTGTCATTACCTTGTCTGAACTCTGTCCTATCTCTGTCTCTTAGTCTGTGGTTTTCTTCCCTGCTGTGTCTTGCCTTGTGTTCACTCTGCTTCACTCCTGCAGCTGCAGAACCTCTTGCTGCAGCTCCTCTCTGCATACCTTGCGGTTCTGCTTTGCTCCTGCCACTGCAGGACCTCTTTCTGCTCTACAGCCATTCTCCACAGCCTTGCGGTTCTCCTGTGTGAACAGGTCTCTACCTGTTCCTCCATACACCATTCCTTCCATTCAGTTCCAGTACCTGCACGTGCTGTGTGAAAAGGACCCTACCCCGTGTCTCAGCCGTGCCTACCTACCCTATGTCTCAGCCGTGCCTTCCCGCCCTGTTTATCAGCCGTGCCTGCCTGCATGTGTCTCAGCCTTGCCTGCCCGCCCCGTGTCTCTGCCGTACCTGCCTGCCCTGTGTCTCAGCCGTGCCTGCCAGCCCCGTGTCTCTGCCGTAACTGCCCGCCCTGTGTCTCAGCCGTGCCTGCCCGCCCTGTGTCTCAGCCGTGCCTGCCCGCCATGTGTCTCATCCGTGCCTGCCAGCCCTGTGACTCAGCCGTGCCTGCCAGTCCTGTGTCTCAGCCGTGCCTGCCAGCCCCGTGTCTCAGCCGTGCCTGCCCGCCCTGTGTCTCTGCTGTATCTGCCCGCCCTGTGTCTCATCCGTGCCTGCCAGTCCTGTGTCTCAGCCGTGCCTGCCCGCCCTGTGTCTCTGCTGTACCTGTCCGCCCTGTGTCTCATCCGTGCCTGCCAGCCATGTGTTCCTGCTCGCCCCGTGTCTCAGCCATGCCTACCAGCCCTGTGCCCTCTGCCTTACCTGCCAGCCCTGTGTCTCAGCCGTGCCTGCCCGCCTGTGTCTCATCCGTGCCTGCCCGCCTGTGTCTCATCTGTGCCTGCCCGCCCTGTGTCTCATCCGTGCCTGCCTGCCCTGTGCCTCATCCGTGCCTGCCCGCCTTGTGTCTCATCCGTGCCTGCCAGTCCTGTGTCTCATCGTGCCTGCCAGCCCTGTGTCTCATCCGTGCCTGCCAGCCCAGTGTCTCATCCGTGCCTGCCCCCCCTGTGTCTCAATCCGTGCCTGCCAGTCCTGTGTCTCATCCATGCCTGCCAGCCCTGTGTCTCATCCGTGCCTGCCCCCCCTGTGTCTCATCCGTGCCTGCCAGTCCCTGTGTCTCATCCGTGCCTGCCAGCCCAGTGTCTCATCCATGCCTGCCACGCCCTGTGTCTCATCCGTGTCCTGCCAGCCCTGTGTCTCATCCGTGCCTGCCAGCCCTGTGTCTCATCCGTGCCTGCCAGCCCAGTGTCTCATCCGTGCCTGCCCGCCCTGTGTCTCATCCGTGCCTGCCCGCCCTGTGTCTCGTCCGTGCCTGCCAGTCCCTGTGTCTCTCCGTGCCTGCCAGCCCTGTGTCTCATCCGTGCCTGCCCGCCTTGTGTCTCATCCGTGCCTGCCAGCCCTGTGTCTCATCCGTGCCTGCCATCCCTGTGTCTCATCCGTGCCTGCCGCCCTGTGTCTCTCGCCTGTTCACTCTGCCCGCCCTGTGTCATCATGTGCCGTGCCCTGCGCCCGCCCTGTTTCTCTCTGCTGTACCTGTTCACCGTGCCTGAGCCTGTGTGTCATTCCGCCTGCCAGCCCTGTGTCTCTCTTGCTGTAGCCCTCTGCCCCGCCCTGTGTCTTCGTCCGTGCCTTGCCTCTGCCCCGTGTTCTCTGCTGTAGCCTGCCTCCGCTCGCTGTGTCTCACTCCGATCCTGTCTCAGTCCCCTGTGTCTCGTCCTGCCCCGTGCACCTCATGCCCTGTGTCTCATCCGTGCCATCCTGCCCTGTGCCCCGTGCCCCTGTGCCATTCCATCCGTGCCTGTGCCTGCCCCTGTGTCTCCAGCCTGAGCCTGCCATGTCCCCTGTGTCTCATCCGTGCCTGCCGCCCTGTGTCTCACCGTGCCGCCAGTCCTGTGTCTCATCCGTGCCTGCCCGCCCTGTGTCTCATCCGTGCCTGCCAGCCCTGTGTCTCATCCGTGCCCTGCCAGCCCTGTGTCTCATCCGTGCCTGCCGCCCTGTGTCTCATCCGTGCCTGCCCGCCCTGTGTCTCATCCGTGCCTGCCAGCCCTGTGTCTCATCCGTGCCTGCCCGCCCTGTGTCTCATCTGTCCTGCCCGCCCTGTGTCTCATCCGTGCCTGGCCCTGCCCCTGTGTATCCTCATCCTGTCCTGGCCTGTGTCCGTCCCCTGCTGTTGTCTCATCCGTGCCTGCCCGTGCCCGTGTCGTCTTTCATCCGTGCCTGCCCTGTCCCGCTGTGGTCCTCATCGTGCCTGCCCGCCCTGTGTCTCATCCGTGCTCTGCTGCAGCTCCTGCTCATCCGTACCTGCGTCCTGTTTCTCACGTGCCCTGCCAGCCTGGTTCATCGTGCCTCCCGCCCTGTGTCTCATCCGTTCCTGCCACGCCTTGTCTCACCGTGCTGCCCCTGTGTACCGTGCTGCCGCCCTGTGTCTCACCTGCCTTCCTGTCAGTCCAGTCCTGCCGTGTCTTCTGAAGCCCCCCCGTGTCTCGCCTGCCACCCCCTTGTCTCACCGTGCCTCCGCCCTGTTTCAGCCGTGCCTGCCTGCTGTGTCTACCTTGCCTGCCCGCCCGTGTCTCTGCCGTCCTGCCTGCCCTGTGTCTCAGCCGTGCCTGCCGCCCGTGTCTCTCCGTGCCCGCCCTGTGTCTCAGCCGTGCCTGCCCGCCCTGTTCTCACCGTGCCTGCCCGCCTGTGTCTCATCCGTGCCTGCCGCCCTGTGCTCAGCCGTGCCTGCCGCCTGTGTCTCACCGTGCCTGCCACCCCGTGTCACCTGCCTGCCCGCCCTGTGTCTCTGCTGTACTGTCGCCCTGTGTCTCACCGTGCCTGCCCCCGTGTCTCACCTGCCTGCCCGCCCTGTGTCTCGCGTACCTCCGCCCTGTGTCTCATCCGTGCCTGCCAGCCTGTTCTCTGCTCCCCGTGTCTCGCCTGCCTGCCAGCCCCGTGTCTCTGCCGTACCTGCACCCTGGTCTCATCCGTGCTGCCAGCCTGTGTCTCATCCTGCCTGCCAACCCTGTGTCTCGGCGTGCCTGCCCCCTGTGTCTCTGCCGTACCTGCCGCCCTGTGTCTCTCGTGCCTGCCGCCCTGTGTCTCATCCTGCCTGCCAGCCCTGTGCTCATCCGTGCCTGCCACCCTGTGTCTCAGCCGTGCCTGTCCGCCCTGTGTCTCTGCGTACCTGCCGCCTGTGTCTCATCCGGCCTCCAGCCCTGCTCATCCGTGCCTGCCACCCTGTTCTCGCCGTGCCTGCGCCCTGTGTCTCTGCCTCCTGCAGCCCTGTGTCTCTCCGTGCCTGCCCCCTGTGTCTCATCCGTGCCTGCCACCCTGTGTCTCTCGGCTCCCCCGGTCTCAGCCGTGCTGCCCCCCTGCTGTCTCGCCGTTCCACCTGCCTGCACCTGTGTCTCTGCTGCCCCGTGTCTCACCGTGCCCCCCGTCTCGCCTACTGCCCGCCCTGTGTCTCATCCGTGCCTGCCAGCCCTGTGTCTCATCCGTGCCTGCCCGCCTGTGTCTCATCCGTGCCTGCCCGCCTGTGTCTCATCCGGCCTGCCCAGCCTCTGTGTCTCATCCGTGCCCCTTGCCACCCCTCCTGTTCTCATCCGTGCCTGCCCCCTGTGCTCATCCGTGCCTGCCCGTCTTGTGTCTCACCGGCTGCCAGCCGTGTCTCATCCGTGCCTGCCAGCCTGTGTTCATCCGTGCCTGCCACCTGTGTCTCATCCGTGCTGCCGCCTGTGTCTCATCCGTGCCTGCCAGCCCGTGTCTCATCCGTGCCTGCCCGCCGTGTCTCATCCGTGCCTGCCAGCCCTGTGTCTCATCCGTGCCTGCCAGACCTGTTCTCATCCGTGCCTGCCAGCCCTGTGTCTCATCCGTGCCTGCCGCCCTGTGTCTCTCGTACCTGCCCGCCCTGTGTCTCATCCGTGCCTCCCGCCCTGGTTCATCCGGCCTGCCCCCCTGTGTCTCATCCGTGCCTGCCGCCCTGTGTCTCATCCGTGCCTGCCGCCCTGTGTCTCATCCTGCCTGCCTCCGTGTCTCCCGTGCCTGCCAGCCCGTGTCTCATCCGTGCCTGCCCGCCCTGTGTCTCATCCGTGCCTGCCCCCCTGTGTCTCATCCGTGCCTGCCAGTCCTGTGTCCATCCGGCCTGCCCGCCCTGTGTCTCTGCGTACCTGCCGCCGTGCTCACCGTGCCTGCCAGCTGTTCTCGCTCGCCCGGTCTCACCATGCTACAGCCCGGTCCGCTTACTCCGCCCTGTGTCTCAGCCGGCCTGCCCGCGTGTCTCATCCGTGCCTCCCCCCTGTGTCTCATCTGTGCCTGCCCCCCTGTTCTCATCCGCCTGCTGCCTGTGCCTCTCCGGCCTGCCCCCTTGTGTCTCACCGTGCCTGCCAGTCCTGTGTCTCATCCGGCCTGCCACCCTGTGTCTCATCCCTGCCAGCCCAGTGTCTCATCCGTGCCTGCCCCCTGTGTCTCACGTGCCTGCCATCCGTGTCTCATCCATGCCTGCCACCCTGTGTCTCATCCGTGCCGCCCCCCCTGTGCTCATCCTGCCTGCCAGTCCGTGTCTCATCCGTGCCTGCCACCCAGTGTCTCACCATGCCTGCCACCCTGTGTCTCATCCGTGTCTGCCACCCTGGTCTCATCCTGCCTGCCAGCCCTGTGTCTCATCCGTGCCTGCCAGCCCAGTGTCTCATCCTGCCTGCCCCCCTGTGTCTCATCCGTGCCTGCCCGCCCTGTCTCGTCCGTCCTGCCAGTCCTGTGTCTCGTCCGTGCCTGCCAGCCCTGTGTCTCATCCGTGCCTGCCCGCCTGTGTCTCATCCGTGCCTGCCAGCCCTGTGTCTCATCCGTGCCTGCCCTCCCTGTGTCTCATCCGTGCCTGCCCGCCCTGTCTCTGCTGTACTGCCCGCCCTGTGTCTCATCCGTGCCTGCCCCCCTGTTTCTCGCTGTACCTGCCCGTCCTGTGTGTCATCCGTCCTGCCACCCTGTGTCTCTGCTGTACCTGCCCGCCCTGTGTCTCGTCCGTGCCTGCCTGCCCCTGTTCTGCTGTACCTGCCCGCCCTGTGTCTCATCCGTGCCTGCCAGTCCTGTGTCTCATCCGTGCCTGCAGCCTGTGTCTCATCCTCCTGCCTGCCCTGTGCCTCATCCGTGCCTGCCCGCCCTGTGTCTCACCGTGCCTGCCAGTCCTGTGCCTCATCCTGCCTGCCCGCCCTGTGTCTCAGCCGTGCCTGCCAGTCCTGTGTCTCATCCGGCCTGCCACCCTGTGTCTCATCGTGCCTGCCAGCCCTGTGTCCATCCGTGCCTGCCAGCCCTGTGTCTCATCCGTGCCTGCCCCCCTGTGTCTCATCCGTGCCTGCCCGCCCCCGTGCCTGCCAGCCCTGTGTCTCATCCGTGCCTGCCAGCCCTGTGTCTCATCCGTGCCTGCCAGCCCTGTGTCTCAGCCGTGCCTGCCAGCCCTGTGTCTCATCCGTGCCTGCCCCCCCTGTTCTCATCCGTGCCTGCCAGTCCCGTGTCTCATCCGTGCCTGCCAGCCCCGTGTCTCATCCGTGCCTGCCAGCCCTGTGTCTCATCCGTGCCTGCCTGCCCCGTGTCTCAGCCGTGCCTGCCGGCCCTGTGTCTCCTCCGTGCCTGCCGGCCCTGTGTCTCATCCGTGCCTGCCCGCCCTGTGTCTCATCCGTGCCTGCCGGCCCTGTGTCTCATCCGTGCCTGCCGGCCCTGTGTCTCATCCGTGCCTGCCGGTCCTGTGTCTCATCCGTGCCTGCCGGCCCTGTGTCTAATCCGTGCCTGCCAGCCCTGTGTCTCATCCGTGCCTGCCAGCCCTGTGTCTCATCCGTGCCTGCCAGCCCTGTGTCTCATCCGTGCCTGCCAGCCCTGTGTCTCATCCGTGCCTGCCAGCCCTGTGTCTCATCCGTGCCTGCCAGCCCTGTGTCTCATCCGTGCCTGCCAGCCCTGTGTCTCATCCGTGCCTGCCCGCCCTGTGTCTCATCCGTGCCTGCCCGCCCTGTGTCTCATCCGTGCCTGCCAGCCCTGTTCTCATCCGTGCCTGCCAGCCCTCTCATCCGTACCTGCCCGCCCTGTGTCTCATCCGTGCCTGCCGGTCCTGTGTCTCATCCGTGCCTGCCGGCCCTGTGTCTCAGCCGTGCCTGCCCGCCCTGTGTCTTATCCGTGCCTGCCAGCCCTGTGTCTCATCCGTGCCTGCCAGCCCTGTGTCTCATCCGTGCCTGCCAGCCCTGTGTCTCATCCGTGCCTGCCAGCCCTGTGTCTCATCCGTGCCTGCCAGCCCTGTGTCTCATCCGTGCCTGCCAGCCCTGTGTCTCATCCGTGCCTGCCAGCCCTGTGTCTCATCCGTGCCTGCCAGCCCTGTGTCTCATCCGTGCCTGCCCGCCCTGTGTCTCATCCGTGCCTGCCCGCCCTGTGTCTCATCCGTGCCTGCCAGTCCTGTGTCTCAGCCGTGCCTGCCAGCCCTGTGTCTCATCTGTGCCTGCCAGCCCTGTGTCTCATCCGTGCCTGCCAGCCCTGTGTCTCATCCGTGCCTGCCAGCCCTCTCATCCGTACCTGCCCGCCCTGTGTCTTTGCTGTACCTGCCCGCCCTGTGTCTCATCCGTGCCTGCCCGCCCTGTGTCTCTGCTGTACCTGCCCGCCCTGTGTCTCATCCGTACCTGCCCGCCCTGTGTCTCTGCTGTACCTGCCCGCCCTGTGTCTCATCCGTGCCTGCCAGCCCTGTGTCTCAGCCGTGCCTGCCCACCTGTGTCTCATTCGTGCCTGCTCTCCCTGTGTCTCATCTGTGCCTGCCCGCCCTGTGTCTCTGCTGTACCTGCCCGCCCTGTGTCTCATCTGTGCCTGCCAGTCCTGTGTCTCAGCCGTGCCTGCCCGCCTGTGTCTCTGCCGTGCCTGCCCGCCCCGTGTCTCGGCCGTGCCTGCCCGCCCTGTGTCTCATCCGTGCCTGCCAGCCCTGTGTCTCGGCCGTGCCTGCCCGCCCTGTGTCTCGGCCGTGCCTGCCCGCCCCGTGTCTCATCCGTGCCTGCCAGCCCTGTGTCTCATCCGTGCCTGCCAGCCCTGTGTCTCATCCGTGCCTGCCAGCCCTGTGTCTCTGCTGTACCTGCCCGCCCCGTGTCTCATCCGTGCCTGCCAGCACTGTGTCTCATCCGTGCCTGCCAGTCCTGTGTCTCATCTGTGCCTGCCAGCCCTGTGTCTCATCCGTGCCTGCCAGTCCTGTGTCTCATCCGTGCCTGCCCGCCCTGTGTCTCATCCGTGCCTGCCAGTCCTGTGTCTCATCCGTGCCTGCAGGCCTGTGTCTCCTCCATGCCTGCCCGCCCTGTGTCTCATCCGTGCCTGCCTGCCCTGTGTCTCATCCGTGCCTGCCAGCCCTGTGTCTCATCCGTGCCTGCCCGCCCTGTGTCTCATCCGTGCCTGCCAGTCCTGTGTCTCATCCGTGCCTGCAGGCCTGTGTCTCCTCCATGCCTGCCCGCCCTGTGTCTCATCCGTGCCTGCCAGCCCTGTGTCTCATCCGTGCCTGCCAGCCCTGTGTCTCATCCGTGCCTGCCAGTCCTGTGTCTCATCTGTGCCTGCCAGCCCTGTGTCTCATCCGTGCCTGCCAGCCCTGTGTCTCATCCGTGCCTGCCCGCCCTGTGTCTCATCCGTGCCTGCCAGCCCTGTGTCTCATCCGTGCCTGCCCGCCCTGTGTCTCATCTGTGCCTGCCAGCCCTGTGTCTCATCCGTGCCTGCCCGCCCTGTGTCTCATCCGTGCCTGCCCGCCCTGTGTCTCATCCGTGCCTGCCCGCCCTGTGTCTCATCCGTGCCAGCCCGCCCTGTGTCTCAGCCGTGCCTGCCAGCCCTGTGTCTCATCCGTGCCTGCCAGTCCTGTGTCTCATCCATGCCTGCCCGCCCTGTGTCTCATCCGTGCCTGCCCGCCCTGTGTCTCAGCCGTGCCTGCCCGCCCTGTGTCTCAGCCGTACCTGCCCGCCCTGTGTCTCTGCCGTACCTGCCAGCCCTGTGTCTCTGCCGTACCTGGCCGCCCTGTGTCTCAGCCGTGCCTGCCCGCCCCGTGTCTCTGCCGTACCTGCCTGCCCTGTGTCTCGGCCGTGCCTGCCCGCTCCGTGTCTCATCCGTGCCTGCCCACCCTGTGTCTCAGCCGTGCCTACCCTCCCCGTGTCTCTGCCGTGCCTGCCCGCCCCGTGTCTCATCCGTGCCTGCCCACCCTGTGTCTCAGCCGTGCCTACCCTCCCCGTGTCTCTGCCGTGCCTGCCCGCCCCGTGTCTCATCCGTGCCTGCCCACCCTGTGTCTCAGCCGTGCCTACCCTCCCCGTGTCTCTGCCGTGCCTGCCAGCCCTGTGTCTCATCCGTGCCACCGTCTCCCCCAGTGGAACCAGCAGCCACAGCCAGACACCGCCCTGGAGTGGTACCTGGCAGCTGCCTGCCGCACAAGCCTGACCTCACCATCAGAGGCTCCAGTGAAGACCGAGGCAGCTGTCCTAGTCACACCCCGTCCAGGGTAGTCTGGTTTGTGGCACAGTGGGGCCACAACCCCCTGGCTCACGCCATCCAGTCAGGGTGTGAGCGTGACAATGACCCAGGCGACATGACCCAGACGACGTGACCAAGGCGACACTAAGCCACCAAGTCTTACTCATGACTGACGGTCAAATAACACGCAGCCATTTAGGCCGGTTTCAGACGTCCTGATATTTCCTGTACCGAAAAAAACGGTATCGGAGATGTCAGTGTCCATGTGTGGCATCAGGACCACACAGACGGCAGCCGGGGGAGAAGCGGCTCCTGTAAGCGCTGTCCCACGGCGGCTGGTGCTGAAGCCGGCTGTCATTCTCCCTGCCTGCCGGAGAGCAGAGGAGAACGATGAGCGGTATATTAAAGTCCGAACGACAGCAGGGGGGGGTGATGGGGGTAACAGTCCCAAAAGCCCGACCGGCTGTCGTTTAGACATTAATATACCGCTCATCGTCCTCTGCTCGCCGGCAGGCAGGGGAGAATGACAGCACCAGCCGCCGGGGGACAGCGCCTACAGGAGCCGCTCCTTCACCGGCGGCCGTCCGTGGACACAGACGACACTGTGCACTGTTCTCTGTGTGCGGGACGTTTTGCGGACTGTGCTGCCGGTAAAAAACGGACATGTCAGCGTGTTTTGCACACGGTCCATGGACACAGGCTGACATTTGATTCTAGGGGTGTCAGTGTCTCCAGTACATGAGAAAACTGTCACCACCCGTCCCGGAGACACTGACGTGTGAAAGGGGCCTAATATAGCAGTTCTGAATTCACTTTACAGTCAGGTGTCACATGTCACCAGCGATGGAGCTAGACTGACATTACAGGACTGCTGATCATTAGATGACACATAAAGTACTATGGTGCGGCACCACGGCAGGACGAGGCGACCAGGGGAGATACAAGTACAAGAAATCTATTCTTCATTGGATACAAAAAATAAAATTAGGTTAAAAAGACGGAAAAGAGAAATCAACCTCCAAAGAATCAGGGAAGAGCCCAGCAGTGACTGCACTATGCCCCAGCAGAGCATGGGTTAATGCGGCCTACAGATAGCGGAGTAAGATTGTACAGTATGAGCCACCGTACCGGCTGCGACATGGAAACTTCAGGGAGAGGCCACGAAGGAAACCAGTGCGTTGTGAATGGAGGTGACGAGACGTCACAATGGCCGCTGTCTGGGCTCATCTAGAGGCGTCTACAGCCCAGCAACGAAGAAACACGTCCCTGGTGTAACAGGTGACGGTGTCCGCTGCGGCTCCGGTGTAACGGGTGACGGTGTCCGCTGCGGCTCCGGTGTAACGGGTGACGGTGTCCACTGCGGCTCCGGTGTAACGGGTGACGGTGTCCGCTGCGGCTCCGGTGTAACAGGTGACGGTGTACGCTGCGGCTCCGGTGTAACAGGTGACGGTGTACGCTGCGGCTCCGGTGTACGCTGCGGCTCCGGTGTAACAGGTGACGGTGTACGCTGCGGCTCCGGTATAACAGGTGACGGTGTCCGCTGCGACTCCAGTGTAACAGGTGACGGTGTCCGCTGCGACTCCGGTGTAACAGGTGACGGTGTACGCTGCGGTTCCGGTGTAACAGGTGACGGTGTACGCTGCGGCTCCGGTGTAACAGGTGACGGTGTCCGCTGCGACTCCGGTGTAACAGGTGACGGTGTACGCTACGGCTCCGGTGTAACAGGTGACGGTGTACGCTGCGGCTCCGGTGTAACAGGTGACGGTGTACGCTGCGGCTCCGGTGTAACAGGTGACGGTGTACTCTGTGGCTTCGGTATAACAGGTGACGGTGTCCGCTGCGGCTCCGGTGTAACAGGTGACGGTGTCCGCTGTGGTTGGGGAGCTGCTGTCACCGCGCGGTGCTGGGAAGCGTCTTCAAACTGGGGCGAGGTGGGTGCTAAGGTGGGAGGTGACTTATACAGGCCGTGTACAGGTGCCAGAGGATGAGCAGTGCCCGGATGTTTCCACAGAGATGTCATGGCGCCTGCTGCCGGAATCACACTCCCACAGCTAATGGGACTTCTGGACAGTCGCTCCGTGACATGCGGTGGAACGCACTGCTGTCATGTGTGGAGCGCCTCTGGAAGGCAGGGAGAAGCTGCTCCAGCGCATGCGCACAAACGTGCGGAGGAAACATGGAACAACGCGCGTGTGCACAGGAGCATAAAGGGGAAGCGAGGAAGATGTCCCGGGGAAGATGAGGAAGAGGAGGAGGAGGCCTTTAGGGTTAACAATATCTCTAAGCTCAGGTCTGTCGTCTCAGAGGAAGTTGCCATGGGATGAACAAATATAGAAGGGCCATAAAATGTACAAGAAGGAAGAGGTGATGGATGCAGCAGTTAGATGAATAGGGTAATGATTCCCTCTATGTTGTCCATGGTGGCCACAAGGGCATGGATGAAGAAAGCTTGAGTGTTATTCCGCCACCAACACACTGCGGAGTTGGACCTCATGGAAGAGACCGACCCATGAGCGCATTCTAGCAGCACGATCTGCAACATGATCGTTCCCCGTATGGTGATGATACAAATAGTGCTGAATGATGGGTGCAGAGGGGTCAAGCCAAGATACAAAAGGACATTTTCTCAGTTGCATCCCCCCTGAAAAAGGGACGCGCCCAGTATGAAAATATGCTTGAAGACAATCGTCACAGTGGTTTTCCCCACACAGCAGTGACGGGCAGGGTCCATCGCAGTGACAGGCTTCCAGCCACAGAAACGCTGAGTCGTCAAAACCATTAGCAGCGCTGGAGTCCTGTGCTCCATCTGCCCGTGTGTGCCAGGCTTTCCTCCAGGACGTCTACTCACACTACAGAGACATACAGATATCACACTGATTGTGAGCTTCAATGGTGACAGTGGCAGTAACGTCTGTGAATGTCTGTACGGTGAATGTCGAATTATTGGCGCTATATAACTGATAAAAAACATTTGAAATTGATGGTCAGCCACACTCAGGTGGACAAATATCAGTGTCATTGATTAATATTGTCAGAAAATTGTAATAGTAACACGGGTCGTTGACTCAATGGGGTGGAGGACTGACGGTGTCGGAGGAATACTGCTACAGGCAAAATGCATGAAGGTGACCCAACCAGGAGGGTTCACAGCTCCAGAAATGTACTGGCAGACGCCACAGTGGAAATAGCATTACAGGGACCGACAAATCTTCCACTAAAGGTCACCCAGCGGATGGACACCCAACCAGGAGTGTACACAGCTCCAAAGATTAGTGCCAGACAGCAAAAAAGTGGCATCAATTTCACCACCTGCCCCATTTACACCTGGAACACTGACCCTAATCCCCTTCCTCCACGGCCTCTCTTTTTCACAGTCACGTAGGGTGCTATGAGCACAGTATTAGCACCAGCTCTGCACACAGCAGAATTTCACAGGCACTAAATGAAGAGGTTGGACATAGCGGGCGGCATCACCTTTATCAACAGAAAAAAATGATCACTTTTTTTAATTTGCCTCAGGCGTCTTTGTCACGTCCGTGTCTCCGGTACGTGTGGTGACAGTTTTCACACATACACCCATTATAATCTATGTGTCTGTGCACATGTCCGTTGTTTTCCAGCAGCTCGTACCGCAGCACGGACAGCACACGTGCACACTGAGGAGCACCGGTGAAATGTCCGTGTGCGTTTTCCAAAACATTGTATCATTATTAGAGACCGGTGTCCTGATTTTGGGACGAAAATAAAAAATAAAGTCTGTGTGGCCTTTTCTTTGGTGAGGTGAACTGCTTGTGAGTTGTGTTGTAATTCTCCTGTGTTTTCATGATATCATGGCACCTCGTGTTGATACTGAGCGCCTAATATCTGAGAACACCCAGAGCTTTGGGACACTCGTGTGGAGGACACCCCGACCGGCTGATCAGAGAGCGTGGATGGCGTGCAGTAGCACAAGCCTTGTTGGCACCAAGAGGTCGGTCAAGATGTTCCCCATCCAAGCAAGCGAAGTATGGTGAGTGCCCCCATGGATGTTCCTGTGTCATAGCAAACTGGACTTAATTCACATTTCAGATGGTGCTAACAGTGCGGATGTGTTCATGATTCAGTTATTACCCCATCAAAATAGCGCGTAACTTGTAAGCCCTTATCAGCATCATAGTCACTGGGCTTCTGCATGTGCTTGTTGAATGCCAAACCTAACCTTCAGGACGTACGTTGGCCCCGTATTTATAACTACCCACAAAAACCAATGTTATCACACATGATGATGACACAAGACCTATTGCACCAATCTCATTTAACTCTAGTAGGAAATAAGACACAGGACGACGGCTGTGGTGTCAAACCTTGGCCGAGCTGCCTTTATAAAGAGATTACCTGAAAATATTAGTATGAGTTTAATCTCATAAATCCACAAATAGGATAGATAATCATTAAAAAATCAATTTAATAAAATACCAGAACCAATCCGCCACAAGGGGGATTCAAGAACTGAATACCCCCCGCACAAAAACACCTCAGCCAATTTGCAGAAATGCTCTGAAGTCCTACATTAAATATATCAAGATCTACATCGGACAGACAAATCAAATCTGTCCACTAGAGACCCGAAATGAATCCCTCCAAGACAATGTGACTATGTAACTCCGTTTAATAACGTAAACTCACACATAATATTAATAATAAGCTTCCTGATCCACTTCAAGAAACATCATTCGGAAGCGTGCGAAAGCCACCTCCATCAGCAAGAAGGAAATTGACATTAGATCTAAGCAATGCCTCTTTACATTTAAGGCAATAAATCCCAAATATGAAACTTACCTATATCGTTTCCTCCTAAATAAAATAACTAAAATGTCCATGGAACGAAAAAAACAACAGAAAGTGAAATCAAAACTCAGGCAGGTCAGCCCAACGAAGGCACCGAAATACAATGCCGAAATACCCAGACTTGTCCGGAAAGCCTGGTGACTGGAGAAACATCAGTCCTCAGATCTGTAGTGAGCACAGTGGATAGATGAGGAACCCTGCAGCCATGCAACCTTTGAGCCTGAGAAAATAGAGAAAACAAAGGTTACTGCAGAAAAAGCAAATGAGGGACAAAATACAGCTTAAGATTTTTTTTTTTTTGACAGCCATCTCCCAATTCTACGAATCAATGAATCAGATAACCTAAACGAGCAGCAATTGTAGCCAAACCAATCAAGAAAGAATGGGAAGTGAACCTAAAACCATCAACGAGACGCTGAGTCAAGCATTTATTGAACTGATAAACGGTTGCAAGGCGACTGTTGCTATGACAAGATAGAGGACCATGGGGGATCCCTTACATTATACCAACCTTCCACATTGCTAACTGGACAAACTGAAGAAACCAGACATGGAAAAAAGAGTGACCGATGCTCCTCTATCACAATGGTCCGTCTTGGATTTTCGTAAGAAAAATCAACCTAATAAATGCAGAAACCTGGAAATCCGACAAAAAGAAGCCCGAACAAACTGAGCAGGAAGCCGAGACCAATTCACTGACCCCGATTGCAGCAAAAAAAGAATCACGACAAAAGCCGCGTAAAGAAAAGAAAGAGTAAGGTCGCAATCATCAAGGCAAAACTTCTCTAAGGCCCCGAATAACCTGACTAACAGAGCTTCAGTAATGTGATGACGCCATCCCGGGCAAAGAACACGAAGACTTGTAACTTTTTATATAGCCTGTTTTACTACAAAGAAATTGGTCAGCCCCGCTTCATTCACCGTGAAGACGAAGGAAAAAAAAAATCCCCGCTAAATTCACCTGAATATATGAAACCCAGCGAATCTGGCCAAATAAGAAATCAGAAAGAATAAAAACGACTCAAGAATGCGCCTCAGTACGGGAGAGCCGTACCATTACTAAAAAATGACCCCTTACTTTCCAGGCTTAAGAATAAGACTCCCAGGTGTTAACGGCCACATAACAAAGGCCAAATCAGGTATATACACCAAGTAAGGGACCACCATTGCTCCAGTAACCACTCATGAATCTGATTGACGCTGATGAAACAACCAATGAACAGATGAAATATTAACTGTCAGATACTGCAAAGCAAATGCCTAAGTAGAACAAAGGCCCATGAGATGTTGGAAGTATGAATGTTAATGGCAAAAAAGAGCCAACCCCTTCTACTGAGGGACTGAAAACCAAATTCTTGAATTTGATAATTTTGAATACAAAAGAAAATGAACACTTCAAAACACAGAACAATTCAAAGACTAAGCTGATAAAAGTAAAACCTTTTGAAAGCCAAGACGGGTGCCACGCGGCAGCACACCACTCATGATCAAAACTAACACCAAAGCCAAACTCACTAACTGCAGTAACTAAAGGGATAGAAAGCAGATCGTACAACAAGAAATTCCTTTATAATTAGCTAAAAATTGAAACCAAACCAAAAGATCTGATTTCAACAAAAATTGTCAAAAGATATGTGAACCTAAGGGGGTTCAACTGCGGCAGCCCACATTCCACGCAAGAACAATGCACCCATCAGAATGATGGTGTAACAAGTTAAATCAGCCTAGAGCAGACGGAAATTACCGCAGTGTCACTTGATTGACACAATAAAAATGGCACCGAGCTCGTCATACAATCAAGAGTAAAAGAAATTCTAACCGACGACACGGCAAAACCGTTTATCCTCTGCTGATGGTACTCCAAAAAACAGCAACAAACAAAATCATCCAACAAACTACGAGAACTGAAGCATAAACCGTGGATAAGTTCTAGCTGAACGACCATTGTAAAAACGTAGCACAACCTTCAAAGTAAAAAACGGGAGAGAAAAAACCCAAAGGAGGCGACTTATCCCGGAAAACTAAATTCCTAAAATGTGAACAAAGAATGAAATCCAGACAGATGAACAGGTAACAGCCTAAACGCTGCTTAACATCTGTCTGATACCACTATGTGTGCGCGCATGCTCGCCTCAGCAAAAAAAACACAGAAGCAGCATTAAAATCCATCTGATCAATAAGGGAACCACCATAAAGGTAGTAAAATGATGGATCACGCAGAATTACCCAACCTCTTTATTTGTTTTTACGCAATACCAAGAGCGTGGGGGGCCGCCATCCTCCTGGCGGAAACTTCATAATACAACTTTTCAGCCTCCACTTCATGATATTTTCCACCAACAAAACAGGAGAAAAAAAAATGGAGTTTTCATTTTCATTGCAAAAATATAAAAAGTTTATTAAAGCCACAATAAGGCGACAAAACATAAGACATAAGATGACAATGATGTGTATAAAAAGACATGAGAACATATGGCAAGCAGAAAAACACCATAACATAATATAGCCAATTCAATAACAGGAGGAAAAAATCCCTAGATGTAATGAACAGTAGAAGGCCTGGGGCACAGCATAGTCCCATAGCTGATGACCATAGTCAGAGTCAGGAGTGTGTTCAGAGGAAGGTATGTCCAGACCCACCGCAATTACATGGCTTAAACACAATGAGAGGTTATATTGTGTCAAAGAGCGGGGTGTAAGGAAGAAAAAAGGGGAGTTAAACCTCACCAAATGCTGCCAGCCATATGGGAATCCCCGACGCACGTTTCGCTGTCGTTCACCTCGCTTTCTCAAGGGGAGTGTGTTGTAGGTCACTAACAGGACCTTTAAGTAGCCATAGAAACCGGTCATGTGACCGCTGAAGGTGCCGCCCACCGTTAATGGCGCATATGCCCGATGCTGTCCCTCCAGCCGCCGCACACCGGACGCGTCACCTGACCGCAGGACCTAGGTTCAAGATGAATTATAGATTATATGAATTGTTGTTCAATTGCAAACTATGTGCTCTATATATACTTTCACTGCCGTGGTGCGCATGTGCGCGATCGCTCTCTGCTGCCACCCGCCGCTGACCGGCAAAGTTATGCTGGCGCATCGCCGTGGTTCATTTTTGAACCTAGGTCCTGCGGTCAGGTGACGCGTCCGGTGTGCGGCGGCTGGAGGGACAGCATCGGGCATATGCGCCATTAACGGTGGGCGGCACCTTCAGCGGTCACATGACCGGTTTCTATGGCTACTTAAAGGTCCTGTTAGTGACCTACAACACACTCCCCTTGAGAAAGCGAGGTGAACGACAGCGAAACGTGAGTCGGGGATTCCCATATGGCCGGCAGCATTTGGTGAGGTTTAACTCCCCTTTTTTCTTCCTTACACCCCGCTCTTTGACACAATATAACCTCTCATTGTGTTTAAGCCATGTAATTGCGGTGGGTCTGGACATACCTTCCTCTGAACACACTCCTGACTCTGACTATGGTCATCAGCTATGGGACTATGCTGTGCCCCAGGCCTTCTACTGTTCATTACATCTGGGGATTTTTTCCTCCTGTTATTGAATTGGCTATATTATGTTATGGTGTTTTTCTGCTTGCCATATGTTCTCATGTCTTTTTATACACATCATTGTCATGTTATATCTTATGTTTTGTCGCCTTATTGTGGCTTTAATAAACTTTTTATATTTTTGCAATGAAAATGAAAACTCCATTTTTTTTTCTCCTGTTTTGTTGCCTCATCTAATGGAGATTTATGTAGTCATTTTGTGAAAGGGGTTCACAACTGCATTACTTTATAATCTGGATATGTGGTTATTAATGATATTTTCCACTGATGGCAAATTAGCATGAACAGCGCAACCCACAAAATAAATAATCGGGAACACAGAACCCATCATTGAACCCATGAAAACTCATGGAGAACCACCTGACGAGTTACTAGTCTCGCCATGCCAGCATGTTTCGCATTGAGCTCTACCCTTTTAGTATAGTCAGGGCCGGCGTCAGCACCCGGCGTACCCGGGCAAGTGCCAGGGCCCTGAGCAGGCGGGGACACCGGCATGCTATGGGGGCTCGGTGCCTGTGTCAGTACTCGGTGCCGCTGCCTCGAGCAGAGTAGCAGCCAGTGAGGAGAGGTGAGTATTTCATTTTTTATTTTTTTATGGTTGGCGCAATGTATGGAGACCATCATATACTGGAGTATCATATATGGGACCCATCATACACTGGAGCATCATATATGGAGCATTATAAATGGGGCCCATCATACACTGGAGTATCATATATGGGGCCCATTATATATGCAGCATTATATGTGGCCAATCATACACTGGAGCATTATATGGGGCCAGTCATGCACTGGAGCATTATATGGGGCCAGTCATACACTGGAGCATCATATATGGGGCCCATTATATATGCAGCATTATATGTGGCCAATCATACACTGGAGCATTATATGGGGCCAGTCATGCACTGGAGCATTATATGGGGCCAGTCATACACTGGAGTATCATATATGGGGCCCATTATATATGCAGCATTATATGTGGCCAATCATACACTGGAGCATTATATGGGGCCAGTCATGCACTGGAGCATTATATGGGGCCAGTCATACACTGGAGCATCATATATGGGGCCCATTATATATGGAGCATTATATGTGGCCAATCATACACTGGAGCATTATATGGGACCAGTCATGCACTGGAGCATTATATGGGGCCAGTCATACACTGGAGCATCATATATGGGGCCCATTATATATGGAGCATTATATGTGGCCAATCATACACTGGAGCATTATATGGGGCCAGTCATGCACTGGAGCATTATATGGGGCCAGTCATACACTGGAGCATCATATATGGGGCCCATTATATATGGAGCATTATATGTGGCCAATCATACACTGGAGCATTATATGGGACCAGTCATGCACTGGAGCATTATATGGGGCCAGTCATACACTGGAGCATCATATATGGGGCCTATTATATATGAAGCATTATATGGGGCCCATCATGTACTGAAGCATCATATATGGGGCCCATTATATATGGATAATCATATGGGTCCCATTATATATGGATCATCGTATGGGGCCCATTATATATGGAACATCATGTGGGGCCCATTATATATGGAGCAATATATGGGGCTCATTATTCTGTATGGAGCAATATATGGGGCTCATTATTCTGTACGGAGCAATATATGGGGCTCATTATTCTGTATGGAGCATTATATGGGGCTCATTATTCTGTATGGAGCAATATATGGGGCTCATTATTCTGTATGGAGCAATATATGGGGCTCATTATTCTGTATGGAGCAATATATGGGGCTCATTATTCTGTATGGAGCAATATATGGGGCTCATTATTCTGTATGGTGCACTATGTGGTGCCCATAATACTGTATGGAGCAATATATGAGGCTCATTATTCTGTATGGAGCAATATATGTGGCTCATTATTCTGTATGGAGCACTATGTGGTGCCCATAATACTGTATGGAGCAATATATGAGGCTCATTATTCTGTATGGAGCAATATATGGGGCTCATTATTCTGTATGGAGCAATATATGGGGCTTATTATACTGTATGGCGCATTATATGGGGCTCATTATTCTGTATGGCGCACTATGTGGTGCCAACAATACTGTATGGAGCAATATATGGGGCTCATTATTCTGTATGGAGCATTATATGGGGCTCATTATTCTGTATGGAGCAATATATGTGGCTCATTATTCTGTATGGCGCACTATGTGGTGCCCATAATACTGTATGGAGCAATATATGGTGCTCATTATTCTGTATGGAGCAATATATGTGGCTCATTATTCTGTATGGAGCAATATATGGGACTCATTATTCTGTATGGAGCAATATATGGGCTCATTATTCTGTATGGAGCAATATATGTGGCTCATTATTCTGTATGGAGCAATATATGGGACTCATTATTCTGTATGGAGCAATATATGGGGCTCATTATTCTGTATGGAGCAATATATGGGGCTCATTATACTGTATGGCGCATTATATGGGGCTCATTATTCTGTATGGCGCACTATGTGGTGCCAACAATACTGTATGGAGCAATATATGGGGCTCATTATTCTGTATGGAGCATTATATGGGGCTCATTATTCTGTATGGAGCAATATATGGGGCTCATTATTCTGTATGGCGCACTATGTGGTGCCCATAATACTGTATGGAGCAATATATGGGGCTTATTATTCTGTATGGAGCAATATATGTGGCTCATTATTCTGTATGGAGCAATATATGGGACTCATTATTCTGTATGGAGCAATATATGGGCTCATTATTCTGTATGGAGCAATATATGGAGTTCATTATTCTGTATGGAGTAATATATGGGGCTCATTATTCTGTATGGAGTAATATATGGAGTTCATTATTCTGTATGGAGCAATATATGGAGTTCATTATTCTGTATGGAGCAATATATGGGGCTCATTATTCTGTATGGAGTAATATATGGGGCTCATTATTCTGTATGGAGCAATATATGGGGCTCATTATTCTGTATGGAGTAATATATGGGGCTCATTATTCTGTATGGAGCAATATATGGGGCTCATTATTCTGTATGGAGCAATATATGGAGTTCATTATTCTGTATGGAGCAATATATGGGGCTCATTATTCTGTATGGCGCACTATGTGGTGCCAACAATACTGTATGGAGCAATATATGGGGCTCATTATTCTGTATGGAGCAATATATGGGGCTCATTATTCTGTATGGAGCAATATATGGGGCTCATTATTCTGTATGGAGCAATATATGGAGTTCATTATTCTGTATGGAGCAATATATGGGGCTCATTATTCTGTATGGAGCAATATATGGGGCTCATTATTCTGTATGGAGCAATATATGGGGCTCATTATTCTGTATGGTGCACTATGTGGTGCCCATAATACTGTATGGGGGAATATATGGGGCTCATTATTCTGTATGGAGCAATATATGGGGCTCATTATACTGTATGGAGGAATATATGGGGCTCATTATTCTGTATGGAGCAATATATGGGGCTCATTATTCTGTATGGTGCACTATGTGGTGCCCATAATACTGTATGGAGGAATATATGGGCTCATTATTCTGTATAGAGCATTATATGGGGCTCATTATTCTGTATGGAGCACTATGTGGTGGCCATAATACTGTATGGAGGAATATACTGTCCGGTTTTTGAGCTATTGTAGAATTTACAATAGATATCAGTCATGTAATGTAAGAAGTGAAGTATTTGTCATTGTACTATACATATATTTCTCTGCCGTATCGGAGCATCATGAATTGTGGTCTGTGTTAAAGGGGCCCACTGAGGCTCTTTCGCCCGGGGCCCATGAAATCCTGGAGCCGGCCCTTTTAGTACAGTACTCCCTGGAGGAAGGCTGTAGCTGCTGATTTCACTTGCTAAAACATTAGGAAGCAGCAAGAAAAACCTGAGAAGAATGAACACCCGTGCCAGTATTGGTACACACTGCCTCATTATAAGCAACATAAAAGCATTCATCAAAGGCGAGCCACGCCGTGCTACCAAAATGTCTGTAAGCTGATAAAATAGCGCTGAGGGGCTGAAAGAATCCACAACTGTGCAGTCTCCTTCCACCCAATACAGATGCATAAAATGCAAACACCAATTATTAAACGATTTAACCAGAATAAAAAATTAATCAATTTAATAGAATACTAAAAACAATCCACCCAGATTAGTGGGCGATTTTACCTCTAATATCAGAGTCAGAGCCTCCTTCATACAACAACATAAAACACCAGATTACTGGGGGAACTTCGCTATTACCCGAGCCAAACACAATCTGCTCAGTAGCGAAATCATTAATAGCTTAAGAAACTGGAAAATAAAATATTGTGAAGGCTGCATCAATTCACGATCGCAACGTTAAATGAAGTCCTATAATGGCCACCAAACTCCACGTAGTGAAGATGTCCACCATCTGGAATCGCGGCACCCTCTGTCACAGCAGACATCGGAAGGAGGGAAGAAGAAGGCGGCCAGCTTTCGGGTCCGTGGTTCGGTGGTCCTGCTTCATCCGGTGGCAATGATCTCCCCATGTGTCTTCAGCTCCCTCCGATGCTTGTGGACCTTGCCTGACATCTTTTGGATGCTCTTCATGAATGGCCGGAAAGTTCAGGTGGACGGCTGCTTCTCTGGAGCCCGGCGTCTCCCTGATAGAGGAGGTGAGAAAATCTCTCTCCTAGTGCACAGTGTAATCTCACAGCTCTCTTATAAGGCCTCTTTCACACTTCAGTCGTTTGGCCTCAGTTAAAATCCGCCAAAGTGTGAAAAAAGCGGATCCGCCACAAAAGTGGAAAAACGGATGCAAACGGATCCATCATGAAGTTTTGAACCCGGAAAATGTATTGTACGCATATCTGGCATGGAGGAGAGAGAGAGACCCCGGACAGCGTTCTCTGCATTTTCTATGAAAGCAACGGATCCGCTGGCGGATTCCATCAAAAACGGATGGCAGCGGATCCACCACCCATAGGCGCCCATTATACAAAACGGCAGACGCGGCGGATCCGCCACCGATAGACGCCCATTATACAAAACGGCGGACGAGGCGGATCCGCCATAGTCCGCCATTTTGACGCACACAAAAACGTTGCATCGGACGTTTTCAAAAAAAGGCGGACGCCAAATTTATGACAGATCCGTCAAAAAACGGATCAAACGGACGACCATCCATCACTAATGCAAGTCAATGGGAAAAAAGCGGATCCGCCCAAAAAATGGCGGATCCGTTTTTTTCACACTTTGGCGGATTTTGACTGACGTCGCACGACTGAAGAGTGAAAGAGGCCTAAGCCAACAGGCAAATCTGAGGTAATAAGTTTCTGAAAATGGCTGACGGCTGGTGAGCTCTTGCAGTGCCAGGACCACGACGATCTGCGCAATCCTGTAACCAGACTTCCCCTCCAGCTGAAGTCGCCCTAAGCAGTGGACACTGGGTGACATCTTCCATGGCAGGATTTGTATTTCTTCTGGAGTCCTGACAGGAATGTAGATCGATTCATAGCTCACATTTTGGCGCCTGGTCTGGACAGCCATGCTTCTGCGAGCCCCCAAAGTATGGTCTCCCCTGTTCAGTGTTGGTCATGCACAAGGTTTAGTGGAGCCGGCACTTTTTCCCTCTTCACTTGTTTTTTTCAGCATTACTTGGTTATTTTGCAAAACCCCAGCAAATATCCTCCACCGATCCTGCCCTTCCAGGCGTCTGGCATTGTAAAGGCCGTGTCTACTGTGAGACAGTGAAGGGGTGTGTGCTGGACGGCGTGTATATCTCGCCCAGGTTTCTTAGCTGGGGCGCATAAAATAGGTTGTCAGTGCGGTGTTCATTCCATTCCTATCTGGGACAGGTTTGCAGTGCAACCCGGAGTGAACACAGCTGCTTAATTAGGCAGCCATAAGTACCTGCTTCAGAAGTTCAGAGGAGGCTCTCAGTCTGGATCTGACTACAGACAACGTTGGAGTCTCATGTGAACCTCACGCGGGTAACTACAGATTATATGTGTTATTTTGGGGCCCAGGCTGGTAGAGTCTGGACCCGGATAGAAAGGGAAATTATCTATGTGTAGTGAGTGGCCAGACAGGCCCAGGATTTATGTTTATGATTTGGTTTTGATTACATCATGTTACTGTGGACTTTAATAAAGCTGGTTGCGGCCAGTTTTTAACAGAACTGCTGTCTGTGAATGGACTCTTTATGCCACTCCGTCTTCCCAAGACGGCGATTCCCGAGCTATATCCCCTGAAAAGCTTACAGTTGGTGGAGAATGTGCGTGCAGCACACTGGCTAAAGACAGCAGTCTTAAAGAGACAGTAGCCCTAATAGACTTTGCAAAGAAAAAAAAAAAAAGAGGTATCTGCACAGCAAGGCTGAACTTTCTGTGGAAAAAACTGGGGAGTGTATATGTCGTGGGTGAAGGCTGTCAGCCAGCCCAAGGTATCCGGCAGTATGGAGGAGCTCGTTAAGCAGCTGGCCCAGCAACATCAGCAGGCCATGCAGAGCATGCAGCAACAACATCAGCAGGCCATGCAGCAGCAACAGCAGAGCATGCAGCAGGCCATACACCTACAGGCCCAGCAGAGCCAGCAGCAACAGCAGGAGGCCAACCGGTTATTGCTGGAGCAGGTTGCAGAACTAAAAAAACCTCTTAGCACCTCGTCTCCGAAGGAAGACGCCGGGTCACCGGCATTATCCGCTGTAAAGAAGGCGGTAAAACAGACCCTGCAGAAGATGACGCCTCACGACTATGTGGAGGCATATCTGGCTGTATTTGAGAGACTGGCAGAGAAGGAGAATCTGCCACAATCTGAATGGGCTATGGTGGTCGCACCCTATCTGACTGGGGAACCCCAAAAAGCCTATTTTGACCTCCGCGAGCAGGACAGCAAAAACTATACTAAGTTGAAAGCGGAGATTCTTGCCCGCCTGGGTGTGACAAGGGCAGTCCGTGCCAGGAGAGTCCATAACTGGAGATACAGGCGAGACAAGCCTGCTCGATCACAAATGTATGACTTGATTTCGTTAGTAAAGAAGTGGTTAGAACCTGACGTCAGCACCCCTGCCCAAATGGTCGAAAAGGTAGTGCTGGACCGGTACATCTGGGCCCTTCCTCCTGAGGTACAGCTCTGGGTCGGACAGGGAGACCCCAAAGATGCCGATCAACTGGTCAGCTTGATAGAAAGGTATTTCGCCACCAAAGATTATCTACGTGACCAGCTGTCCGAGCGATCATCGGTTTGGAGTACCCGGCCTCTGTCATCTCCCGGTAAGAGAGTTCCAGCTGTGGGGGCAAGGGGGACTGTTGATAGTTCGGGTCAGCCCCGAAGGGACATGGGGGAGCGGAAGAGTGATACTTCCCTGGCAGGAGACCCCAGGTCTAGAAAGGTCTACCCATCTGAACACTCCAACCTGAGACAGTGTTGGAGATGCCGTGAACAAGGTCTTATTTCAGTCAACTGTCCACTAGTGGGGGAACCTATGGACTGTGACGCTGGACAGTCCCTTTCTTTCCTCGCGGAACCCGCGTGCGTCGCTACCCCAGTCGAGGAGACTGGCCCCCAGCTGTCTCAGGTGGTTGTAAATGGCTGTCCAGTACAGGCCCTCCTGGACTCAGGGAGTCGAGTGACTCTGGTACATGCCAGCTTGGCTGTTGGGGACTGCATCTCCGATAAACACCTGAGCGTGGTAT
This sequence comes from Oophaga sylvatica, assembly GCA_033576555.1. Lineage (NCBI taxonomy): Eukaryota > Metazoa > Chordata > Amphibia > Anura > Dendrobatidae > Oophaga > Oophaga sylvatica. The sequence continues at coordinate 600,361,077 of JARQOD010000003.1, forward strand.
GCATACATGGAGACATCAAAGTCTACCCGGTAACTTCCGTGGACTTCGTCACAGAACTCGGGGAGATCTCGTATGAAGTAGGGGTAGTGAAGAACCTGATGCATCCCGCCATATTGGGTCGTGACTTTCTCCTGTTTTGGGATCTTTGGAGAAAAAACGGTTCTAAGGGACGGTGTGATGAAGCTCCTACTGAGATTACGCAGTCCAGAGGGGTGGAACACAACGATAGGGGGCCATTAAACTTATGTGATAATGATGATAATGAAAATAATGATAATGGTGATGACCATGATAATGATGCTGATCATGTTGTTGATACGGATGAAAATGAATTTCCATTGCAGGTGATGTTGGGGGAGGGGGATGACGGTTCTCTAGAACAGAATGTCCCTGACCTACCGGTGTCCCGTGGCAATTTTGGGAGTGAACAGTTGCGAGACCCCACTCTTAAACATGCTAGGGAAAATATAACTGTTCTGAATGAGATCCCACAAGAGCCCGGCTCTGAGGAAAAATTTCCCCATTTTGCCATGAACAATGACCTGCTATACCGGGTCACTAAAGTAAAGGGAGAGGCCGTGAGTCAGCTCCTAGTACCCAAGCCATATAGAAGTATGGTGTTAGGTTTATCCCATAACCACATGCTGGGTGGGCACCTGGGAATGGACAAGACCCAAGAAAGAATCCTCCAGAGGTTTTTTTGGCCAGGGGTTTATCGGGATGTGGAGGATTATTGTAAAACCTGCCCCACGTGTCAGATAAATGCTCCGGTGTCTCACTTTCGCAGTCCCTTGGTCCCGCTGCCGGTTATAGAAATACCATTTGAAAGGGTAGCAATGGACTTGGTAGGTCCTATTGTAAAATCAGCCAGGGGACACCAATACATCCTAGTGGTACTTGATTATGCAACCCGGTACCCCGAGGCTGTCCCTTTAAGAAATATGGCATCTAAAAATATTGCACGGGAGCTCTTTCATATGTTTTCTAGGACGGGAATCCCTAAAGAGATCCTCACGGACCAAGGCACCCCTTTTATGTCCAAAGTGATGAAGGAACTGTGTAAGTTGCTTAAAATCTCGCACATTAGGACATCTGTGTATCACCCCCAGACGGATGGGCTGGATGAACGTTTTAATAAAACATTAAAACATATGTTAAAGAAAGCAGTAGAGAAAGATGGGCGGGACTGGGACTACCTGTTACCCTACTTAATGTTTTCGGTCAGAGAGGTTCCCCAGGCCTCTACGGGGTTCTCTCCCTTTGAGTTGGTATATGGGCGGCACCCGCGGGGCTTGCTGGACATAGCCAAGGAAGTTTGGGAAACCGAGACAACTCCATACAAGAGTGTTATAGAGCATATTGCACAAATGCAAGAGAGGATGGCTAAAATTATGCCATTAGTTAAGAATCATCTGCAGAGAGCCCAAGAAGCTCAAAGCAGAGTCTATAATCGGACAGCAAAAATTAGGACTTTTAACCCCGGGGATCGAGTCCTAATCCTAATTCCCACCGTGGAAAGTAAATTTTTGGCCAAATGGCATGGTCCATATGAGATAGTACAAAAAGTGAGCGAGGTTACTTACAAAGTACACCAACCCGGGAGACGCAAGCCCTACCAGGTGTATCATATCAATCTGATCAAGCCCTGGAGGGACAGAGAGTCGTTGTTGGCCTCGGGTGAAGTAGAGAAAGGGGTAAAACCATCTCTACCTCCTGTGACCATTGGTGAGACATTGTCCGTGCACCAAAAACAGGAAGTACGGGAATTTCTGCAGAAAAATCAGCAGAGGTTTTCTGACTTGCCCGGCCGGACTTCTCTCGTAAAACACCATATCGAGACCGAGCCCGGTACTAAGGTCAAAATAAAACCATACAGAATTCCAGAAGCCCGCAGAAAGATAGTCTCTACTGAAATCAAACGCATGCTAGACCTCGGGGTCATTGAGGAGGCCCAAAGCGAGTGGTGTAGCCCGATTGTTCTGATCCCAAAACCTAATGGAACCTGGAGGTTCTGTAATGATTTCAGAAAGTTGAACGAAGTGTCAAAGTTTGACGCATACCCGATGCCACGGGTAGATGAGCTAATCGAGAGGTTAGGGGGTGCCCGTTATATTACAACCCTCGATCTGACAAAAGGGTACTGGCAGATACCCCTATCTGAGGAGGCAAAAGAAAAAACGGCCTTTGCAACCCCGGAAGGTTTGTTTCAGTATCTGGTGATGCCATTCGGGTTGCATGGAGCCCCAGCTACCTTTCAGAGGCTTATGGACCAGATCCTACGCCCGCATCAAGCCTATGCAGCTGCCTACCTGGATGATGTGGTAATTTTCAGTTCTGATTGGGAGAGCCACCTCGCTAAGGTACAAGCCGTCTTAGACTCGATAGGCGGAGCTGGGCTGAACATAAACCCAGAGAAATGTGCAATTGGCCTAGAAGAGGCCAAGTACCTGGGCTATGTGATTGGCAGAGGGCTGATCAAGCCACAAATCGATAAGGTAGAGGCAATTCGAAACTGGCCTGTACCCCTCACAAAACGACAGGTCAAAGCATTTCTGGGCATCACTGGGTACTATCGCAGATTCGTACCAAATTATGCCTCCATTGCTGCCCCATTGACTGACCTGACAAAAGGGGGGAAGTCCAAAATGATAAATTGGAATCCGGAGGCAGAAAAAGCATTTCTGTCGTTGAAAATGGCTTTGTGTCAAAGACCAGTTCTGGTCACCCCTAATTTCAGGGAAGAGTTTCTTGTTCAAACTGATGCCTCTAATGTGGGGTTAGGGGCGGTGTTATCACAGGTTGTGAAGGGTGAAGAACACCCAGTCCTGTATCTAAGTCGAAAAATGACACCGGCTGAACAAAATTATGCCATTGTGGAGCGAGAGTGCCTCGCAATCAAATGGGCGCTGGACTCCCTACGGTATTACCTCTTGGGTAGGAGATTTAAATTGCAATCAGACCATGCTCCTCTGACATGGATGAAGCAGAACAAGGAAAGGAATGCCAGGGTGACAAGGTGGTTCCTTTCACTTCAAGAGTTCAATTTCTCGGTTGAGCATAGACCTGGGAAATTACAGGGTAATGCTGATGCCTTGTCCAGAGTTCACTGTCTCTTCAGAGTTTCTGACCAGTCCTCCGGTCTGGAGAAGAGGGGGGGGATATGTGAGACAGTGAAGGGGTGTGTGCTGGACGGCGTGTATATCTCGCCCAGGTTTCTTAGCTGGGGCGCATAAAATAGGTTGTCAGTGCGGTGTTCATTCCATTCCTACCTGGGACAGGTTTGCAGTGCAACCCGGAGTGAACACAGCTGCTTAATTAGGCAGCCATAAGTACCTGCTTGAGGAGTTCAGAGGAGGCTCTCAGTCTGGATCTGACTACAGACAACGTTGGAGTCTCATGTGAACCTCACGCTGGTAACTACAGATTATATGTGTTATTTTGGGGCCCAGGCTGGTAGAGTCTGGACCCGGATAGAAAGGGAAATTATCTATGTGTAGTGAGTGGCCAGACAGGCCCAGGATTTATGTTTATGATTTGGTTTTGATTACATCATGTTACTGTGGACTTTAATAAAGCTGGTTGCGGCCAGTTTTTAACAGAACTGCTGTCTGTGAATGGACTCTTTATGCCACTCCGTCTTCCCAAGACGGCGATTCCCGAGCTATATCCCCTGAAAAGCTTACACTACTTACTGCTCCACAATCTTCACGTGACATTTTCTGCTCCGAGCACTGTGCACATTATGGTGCTGGGTGCAGCTGGAAGCTTTAGGCATGGCAGGAGGTATCTAAGTGCCCAGAATGAGATGTATAGTTAGGCCATAGTTGCGGTGGACTTTTGTGAACATACTGAGCAAGTCAGCATTAAAGGCATAAGATGTTTTTACTAATTGTCTTTGCCTATATTACATAGGTGTAATTTGTCAGATTACGATTGTTTTTACTTTGTAAATAGTGGCTTTGTTGAAGCGACGCTGGTGCTCAGCAAGGGACCAGTACCGGAGGAATATAAGCCCCATTGTAACAATAAGGTGAAACTATCATACTTGACTTTATGCAAGTTGTACTCACACACATTAAAAGGATAAAGGAGGCCTCTAACCTGCTGAACAGTTCTCCTGAATGTGCATTCTCCAACCTGACCAGCTCCCCGGGACATACCTGCAACATCTACAAGTAAAGGTATGGAAAGAGACTGCATTGTGTGTGACTGAATTCTTATCTGCACCCTGCACCACCACCATAGACTTTGAGGGACCAGTCCCACCTGTGGGGGACTTAACACCTAGCTGCCATAACATCCCCTCAGAGATCTACCCTGCAGCGCTGGTCAATCAGATCAGAAACCACAGGTGGCGTCACGAACTATACTAATCTACAATCCCCTGTAAATATCCCCCATTGCATGACCGCCAGGGCCACGGACCGAGCTCTGCTGCCAGTGACATTCCCCATAGACTTCCATGGGCTCGGCTCCGAGTACCCCTAGCCCTGGTACCACCAATGTGGTGCGCGTCATCTTTGGCGTCACAAACAGGATACGAAGCTTGCAAATTGTGAGTCCTGTGTTGCCTATATTGACTGTTTTGTGCAGAAAAGACTGCTGTTTTGTCATTTTTGGCGCCATTTTTGCCGCCATATTCGCGCCCTGATATATAAATCAAGCGTGTGCACTGCAGTGTGAGGAGATGCCTGAGTAGGTTCCCAAACCAAATAGTATGTAGTAAAACTCGGCACTCAACTTAAGGAAATAGTGATATAATTTATTGAAATCAGTGATGCCAAACGTTTCGGTCCCCAAGGACCTTCAACAGTGACTGTACAAAAAGATCAATGGTGAGAAAATTAAATGGTTGCATAACAAGTGCTAAAACAAAATATATACACGTGGTTTTGTAGATTCATAATGAAAAAGGGAAAAAAACATAGAAGAAAGAACAATAATGGTTCAGTCGTTTCAGCTTAGTATCATAGAGCAAATGTACGTACCGTAAATCACAGTTCAGATTGAAATTGTATAGCCAGAGCAATTTCTATTTAGCCTATGTTGACCTGAAAATGATGGTGGTGGCACAAGTGAGGATAGGGATGCGTGTAGTGGGTGATCACAGTGAAGACTTAAATGCTTACCCCAAGGAAACACTAGGGAATCGCGGTAAATCACCGCTGGGTCCAGTGCTGTGGGGTGACATATAACAGAGCCATAAGAAAAAGAGGCGTGAGGTGGACTGTGTAGACCTGTGTGTTATCAGTATACACATACCATGCAATGCAGATGCTTGGATTTGATATGCGTTCAGAATGCTTATACAGGTCTATAGTTATAAAAAAGATACATATATTATCTCCCATTAACGTGTAGCACGCGGGTAGTGGGCATGTCTTCTACTACTTTCTCCTATAATTCAGAAGAAACCTCAGCAATATTGGCTCAGTCTCGTTTCTCTAGTGATTTTCTCAAAGCACCACCTCGCGAGACACGCGGACGCGATTTAGAAAGAGCACTTAGGCACCAAATTAACCTTAGATTGCACAGTGCCACCTTGTCGGAATACCTTCGGGTAAAAAGAATTCCTAGGGGCTTGCGTGTACCACTTCACCCCACACTATTTCACGACTCCCCAGACTTTTGTGCAAGATACGAACAAATACTTAACAAGTGTTCCTTCGATCTCATGACCCTAACGCTAGAGCATCTGCACAAAGCCATTGAGATCAACTCAGCAGCCATCCAGAACATAGAAACCCAGCTAGCCACGACCGGCACCTCTGAAGAACTGCAGACACTGAAAACCCAGATACAAGGACGCATCGACCAAACAGCCAGGGACACTGAGAGTCGGAAAAGGAACAAATTCTCCAGGGATACGGCTGATTACGAAGCAAATAGGGTTTATAAATGGCAGGACAACTCCGCCTTCAGACGACAACCCACACGAGGTCAGCGTTCATCCACAGATTATTCCACGTCAGGGTCCGAACAGGAACGAAGCTCTTTTGGACCCCCACCAGCTCCTTTTTTAGGACAACGACGCCGGTTTTCAAGAAGAAGACCAGACGGAGCTCACGATGCAAGAAACAACATGGACCAGATGCGAGTCACCCGCTCACAGGTACAGAGTCGTTGGTAGTTAACATCTCCTCTAGGTCCCTGGGCATAGCGGAACATCAAGTACTCCAAAAAGGGTTATCCTTTTGTCCAGCGTATAAATACAGGACTTTTGACCTGGATATGGACTTACAGCGCTTCTTTCGGACACTACGACTCAAAGTGTACTTCTCTTCAGTTGACACAGTCAACCCCACCTCAGAGGTACCCCTTAATGCATTATCTATACTGAACCTGGGCCTCCGAAATAAGAGTTCATTTCGCCCTCCACACGGTTCACATGCAGTAGAGACATTTATAGACTTTGTCCAATCGTCATTCCTGAAATTACGGAAAGACATTGAACAAGGGAAACTTTTTTATCCCCCTAACTTGTCTCAAATAGAAGTACAGGCCTTGAAATCTCTCCAGAACGATGACACATTGATACTCAAACCCGCAGACAAAGGCGGGGCCCTGGTAGTCATGGATAAGTCATCTTATATATCCGAGATCAATACACAACTATCGGACACTTCCATCTATCATAAATTACCTAGAGATCCTACCAGTGAAATCCAGTCCAAAATCGAGACCATCATCTCCAAATATACCGAACTCGGGATTCTAGATCTTAAAACGGGCGATTATCTCCGTAATAAAAATCCTATCACCCCCGTGTTCTACACACTACCCAAAATTCACAAGAACCTACAAAATCCACCAGGGAGACCCATAGTGGCCTCCACTAACTCCGTACTGTCACCTATAGCCAAATACCTGGAGAAAATTCTAACACCTCTCACACACTCTTCTCCTTCGTTTCTGTTGGATACGGGAGACTTCCTCAATGAAATTCAGAAACTACAAAACATTCCTTCTAACACCATATTGGTAACAATGGATGTGAAGGACTTGTACACGTCCATCCCCCACATTAATGGCATCAACTCAGTACATCATCTTCTCACAACCAGGGGTTTGACAGAGGATCAAGTCAACCTGGTCATTGAACTCCTATCCATCGTTCTATTCAATAATTTTTTTCTGTTTCAAAACATTTTATTTACAAACACGTGGCACAGCCATGGGATCCAACGTGGCTCCCCCGTACGCTAACACGTACATGGCGGACTTTGAGTCCACCCATATCTATAGACATCCATTATACCTTCAACATGTTTTCCTTTGAAACGATTCATAGATGATGTCTTTTGCCTATGGGGTGGCACA
>JARQOD010000003.1:600368496-600472554 GCA_033576555.1 Oophaga sylvatica
GCAGAAAAAATCAGCAGAGGTTTTCTGACTTGCCCGGCGGACTTCTCTCGTAAAACACATATCGAGACGAGCCGGTACTAAGGTCAAAATAAAACCATACAGAATTCCAAAAGCCCGCAGGAAAGATAGTCTCAAACTGAAATCAAACGCATGCTAGACCTCGGGGTTCATTGAGGAGGCCCAAAGCGAGTGGTGTAGCCCGATTGTTTGATCCCAAAACCTAATGGAACCTGGAGGTTCTGTAATGATTTCAGAAAGTTGAACGAAGTGTCAAAGTTTGACGCATACCGATGCCACGGGTAGAATGAGCTAATCGAGAGGTTAGGGGGTGCCCGTTATTTACAACCCTCGATCTGACAAAAGGGTACTGGCAGATACCCCTATCTGAGGAGGCAAAAGAAAAAACGGCCTTTGCAACCCGGAAGGTTTGTTCAGTATCTGGTGATGCCATTGGGGGTTGCATGGAGCCCCAGCTACCTTTCAGAGGCTTATGGACCAGATCCTACGCCCGCATCAAGCCTAGCAGCTGCCTCCCTGGATGATGTGGTAATTTTCAGTTCGATTGGGAGAGCCACTCGCTAAGGTACAAGGCCGTCTTAGACTCGATAGGCGGAGCTGGGCTGAACATAAACCCAGAGAAATGTGCATTGGCCCTAAAAGAGGCCAAGTACTGGGCTATGTGATTGGCAGAGGGCTGATCAAGCCACAAATCGATAAGGTAGAGGAAATTCGAAACTGGCCTGTACCCCTCACAAAACGACAGGTCAAAGCATTTCTGGGCATCATGGGTACTATCGCAGATTCGTAAAAAAATTTTATGCCTCCATTGCTGCCCATTGACTGACTGACAAAAGGGGGGAAGTCCAAAATGATAAATTGGAATCGGAGGCAGAAAAAGCATTTCTGTCGTTGAAAATGGCTTTGTGTCAAGACAGTTCTGGTCACCCTAAATTTCAGGGAAGAGTTTCTTGTTCAAACTGATGCCTCTAATGTGGGTTAGGGGCGGTGTTATCACAGGTTGTGAAGGGGAAGAACACCCCGTCTGTTCTAGTCGAAAAATGACACCGGCTGAACAAAATTATGCCATTGTGGAGCGAGAGTGCCTCGCATCAAATGGGCGCTGGACTCCCTACGGTATTACCTCTTGGGTAGGAGATTTAAATGCAATCAGACATGCTCCTCTGACATGGATGAGCAGAACAAGGAAAGGAATGCCAGGGTGACAGGTGGTTCCTTTCACTTCAAGAGTTCAATTTCTCGGTTGAGCATAGACCTGGGAAATTACAGGGTAATGCTGATGCCTTGTCCAGAGGTTCACTGTCTCTTCAGAGTTTCTGACCAGTCCTCGGTCTGGAGAAGAGGGGGGGGATATGTGAGACAGTGAAGGGGTGTGTGCTGGACGGCGTGTATATCTCGCCCAGGTTTCTTAGCTGGGGCGCAAAAAATAGGTTGTCAGTGCGGTGTTCTTCCATTCCTACCTGGGACAGGTTTGCGTGCAACCCGGAGTGAACACAGCTGCTTAATTAGGCAGCCATAAGTACTGCTTGAGGAGTTCAGAGGAGGCTCTCAGTCTGGATCTGACTACAGACAACGTTGGAGTCTCATGTGAACCTCACGCTGGTAACTACAGATTATATGTGTTATTTTGGGGCCCAGGCTGGTAGAGTCTGGACCCGGATAGAAAGGGAAATTATCTATGTGTAGTGAGTGGCCAGACAGGCCCAGGATTTATGTTTATGATTTGGTTTTGATTACATCATGTTACTGTGGACTTTAATAAAGCTGGTTGCGGCCAGTTTTTAACAGAACTGCTGTCTGTGAATGGACTCTTTATGCCACTCCGTCTTCCCAAGACGGCGATTCCCGAGCTATATCCCCTGAAAAGCTTACACTACTTACTGCTCCACAATCTTCACGTGACATTTTCTGCTCCGAGCACTGTGCACATTATGGTGCTGGGTGCAGCTGGAAGCTTTAGGCATGGCAGGAGGTATCTAAGTGCCCAGAATGAGATGTATAGTTAGGCCATAGTTGCGGTGGACTTTTGTGAACATACTGAGCAAGTCAGCATTAAAGGCATAAGATGTTTTTACTAATTGTCTTTGCCTATATTACATAGGTGTAATTTGTCAGATTACGATTGTTTTTACTTTGTAAATAGTGGCTTTGTTGAAGCGACGCTGGTGCTCAGCAAGGGACCAGTACCGGAGGGAATATAAGCCCCATTGTAACAATAAGGTGAAACTATCATACTTGACTTTATGCAAGTTGTACTCACACACATTAAAAGGATAAAGGAGGCCTCTAACCTGCTGAACAGTTCTCCTGAATGTGCATTCTCCAACCTGACCAGCTCCCCGGGACATACCTGCAACATCTACAAGTAAAGGTATGGAAAGAGACTGCATTGTGTGTGACTGAATTCTTATCTGCACCCTGCACCACCACCATAGACTTTGAGGGACCAGTCCCACCTGTGGGGGACTTAACACCTAGCTGCCATAACATCCCCTCAGAGATCTACCCTGCAGCGCTGGTCAATCAGATCAGAAACCACAGGTGGCGTCACGAACTATACTAATCTACAATCCCCTGTAAATATCCCCCATTGCATGACCGCCAGGGCCACGGACCGAGCTCTGCTGCCAGTGACATTCCCCATAGACTTCCATGGGCTCGGCTCCGAGTACCCCATAGCCCTGGTACCACCAATGTGGTGCGCGTCATCTTTGGCGTCACAAACAGGATACGAAGCTTGCAAATTGTGAGTCCTGTGTTGCCTATATTGACTGTTTTGTGCAGAAAAGACTGCTGTTTTGTCATTTTTGGCGCCATTTTTGCCGCCATATTCGCGCCCTGATATATAAATCAAGCGTGTGCACTGCAGTGTGAGGAGATGCCTGAGTAGGTTCCCAAACCAAATAGTATGTAGTAAAACTCGGCACTCAACTTAAGGAAATAGTGATATAATTTATTGAAATCAGTGATGCCAAACGTTTCGGTCCCCAAGGACCTTCAACAGTGACTGTACAAAAAGATCAATGGTGAGAAAATTAAATGGTTGCATAACAAGTGCTAAAACAAAATATATACACGTGGTTTTGTAGATTCATAATGAAAAAGGGAAAAAAACATAGAAGAAAGAACAATAATGGTTCAGTCGTTTCAGCTTAGTATCATAGAGCAAATGTACGTACCGTAAATCACAGTTCAGATTGAAATTGTATAGCCAGAGCAATTTCTATTTAGCCTATGTTGACCTGAAAATGATGGTGGTGGCACAAGTGAGGATAGGGATGCGTGTAGTGGGTGATCACAGTGAAGACTTAAATGCTTACCCCAAGGAAACACTAGGGAATCGCGGTAAATCACCGCTGGGTCCAGTGCTGTGGGGTGACATATAACAGAGCCATAAGAAAAAGAGGCGTGAGGTGGACTGTGTAGACCTGTGTGTTATCAGTATACACATACCATGCAATGCAGATGCTTGGATTTGATATGCGTTCAGAATGCTTATACAGGTCTATAGTTATAAAAAAGATACATATATTATCTCCCATTAACGTGTAGCACGCGGGTAGTGGGCATGTCTTCTACTACTTTCTCCTATAATTCAGAAGAAACCTCAGCAATATTGGCTCAGTCTCGTTTCTCTAGTGATTTTCTCAAAGCACCACCTCGCGAGACACGCGGACGCGATTTAGAAAGAGCACTTAGGCACCAAATTAACCTTAGATTGCACAGTGCCACCTTGTCGGAATACCTTCGGGTAAAAAGAATTCCTAGGGGCTTGCGTGTACCACTTCACCCCACACTATTTCACGACTCCCCAGACTTTTGTGCAAGATACGAACAAATACTTAACAAGTGTTCCTTCGATCTCATGACCCTAACGCTAGAGCATCTGCACAAAGCCATTGAGATCAACTCAGCAGCCATCCAGAACATAGAAACCCAGCTAGCCACGACCGGCACCTCTGAAGAACTGCAGACACTGAAAACCCAGATACAAGGACGCATCGACCAACACGCCAGGGACACTGAGAGTCGGAAAAGGAACAAATTCTCCAGGGATACGGCTGATTACGAAGCAAATAGGGTTTATAAATGGCAGGACAACTCCGCCTTCAGACGACAACCCACACGAGGTCAGCGTTCATCCACAGATTATTCCACGTCAGGGTCCGAACAGGAACGAAGCTCTTTTGGACCCCCACCAGCTCCTTTTTTAGGACAACGACGCCGGTTTTCAAGAAGAAGACCAGACGGAGCTCACGATGCAAGAAACAACATGGACCAGATGCGAGTCACCCGCTCACAGGTACAGAGTCGTTGGTAGTTAACATCTCCTCTAGGTCCCTGGGCATAGCGGAACATCAAGTACTCCAAAAAGGGTTATCCTTTTGTCCAGCGTATAAATACAGGACTTTTGACCTGGATATGGACTTACAGCGCTTCTTTCGGACACTACGACTCAAAGTGTACTTCTCTTCAGTTGACACAGTCAACCCCACCTCAGAGGTACCCCTTAATGCATTATCTATACTGAACCTGGGCCTCCGAAATAAGAGTTCATTTCGCCCTCCACACGGTTCACATGCAGTAGAGACATTTATAGACTTTGTCCAATCGTCATTCCTGAAATTACGGAAAGACATTGAACAAGGGAAACTTTTTATCCCCTAACTTGTCTCAAATAGAAGTACAGGCCTTGAAATCTCTCCAGAACGATGACACATTGATACTCAAACCCGCAGACAAAGGCGGGGCCCTGGTAGTCATGGATAAGTCATCTTATATATCCGAGATCAATACACAACTATCGGACACTTCCATCTATCATAAATTACCTAGAGATCCTACCAGTGAAATCCAGTCCAAAATCGAGACCATCATCTCCAAATATACCGAACTCGGGATTCTAGATCTTAAAACGGGCGATTATCTCCGTAATAAAAATCCTATCACCCCCGTGTTCTACACACTACCCAAAATTCACAAGAACCTACAAAATCCACCAGGGAGACCCATAGTGGCCTCCACTAACTCCGTACTGTCACCTATAGCCAAATACCTGGAGAAAATTCTAACACCTCTCACACACTCTTCTCCTTCGTTTCTGTTGGATACGGGAGACTTCCTCAATGAAATTCAGAAACTACAAAACATTCCTTCTAACACCATATTGGTAACAATGGATGTGAAGGACTTGTACACGTCCATCCCCCACATTAATGGCATCAACTCAGTACATCATCTTCTCACAACCAGGGGTTTGACAGAGGATCAAGTCAACCTGGTCATTGAACTCCTATCCATCGTTCTATTCAATAATTTTTTTCTGTTTCAAAACACATTTTATTTACAAACACGTGGCACAGCCATGGGATCCAACGTGGCTCCCCCGTACGCTAACACGTACATGGCGGACTTTGAGTCCACCCATATCTATAGACATCCATTATACCTTCAACATGTTTTCCTTTGGAAACGATTCATAGATGATGTCTTTTGCCTATGGGGTGGCACAGTGGAATCTCTTCAAGAATTCCTCCTTTTCCTTAACTCTTCCTGGCCAGGCATTACCTTCACCATGACATATGACTTGAACAAAATTAATTTTTTGGACACAATGGTAATAAAGGACGCAAACGGCGTCATCACTACAGACCTGTATGTCAAGCCCACGGACAGGAACAGTATTCTACATTTCTCTAGCTTCCATCCTCCTGCAGTTAAAAAATCCATTCCCATCAGTCAATATCAGAGGGTCAAAAGAATCGTGACAGACGACACCCTGCGCGCTACCCGCACTCAGGATATGACCTTAAAATTTTCCAGGAGAGGTTACCCACCTTCACTCCTGGATGAATCCATGAACCATGTACCCAGAACAAATATGAATACGAATCAGACACGTATTCCCTTCATCCATACATACCACCCCTTTGCCTTCCTTCTTCACAAAACAATAAAGCGACACTGGCATCTTTTAGCGACAGCCCATCCGAACATTCCTGAATTCCATGAACCATTCATGCCTTGTTTTAAGAGACCACCGAATCTCAAAAACAACCTCATTCGGGCGGACATCGGCCCATCACCAATTGAGAGACAAAGGTTTTTAACTCGCCCTAAGATGGGGACCTACCCATGTCTACACTGCGCACAGTGTAGCAACGTCCTCAAAGGCGATTGTTTCTACCATCCACACACAGGCAAAACATTCCATATCAAACATTTTTTTACCTGTGATACCTCCTATGTAGTATACCTAATCAAATGTCCATGTGGTCTATTGTACATTGGAGAAACTACCCTCCCTGTGAGGGAAAGAATCTCCAAACACAAATCCACGATACGGTGTGCAAATCTACTTCTTCCTGTACCACATCACTTCCATTTAAAGGGACACACCGTCTCTCAATTGAAATTCCAGGTGATCGACCACATACCCCCCTTGAGACGTGGTGGCGATCGGATCTCTCTGCTCAAAAAACGAGAATCATACTGGATACACACATTGGAAACATTAACCCCCAAAGGTCTCAATAGGGATTATGATATATTGTCTTTCACATAAATAACTATTTGTCTCCTAACTGTATGGTTTCTTTTTCTCCAGAGCCGCCTATATTGACACCAGAGAAAATATTTTGGGCACTTCATCCACCTCCGCTTTACATTACCTCCTATAGACTATATTAAGCGACTTTACTGCCTTTTCTCCACTGAGCATGCTCCGTTTGGCAAGACACACCCCTAGCACACGTCACTGGAACGCATTTGGAGCGCTTACCTCACTTCCGGGCACATCACTTCCGGGTATACGTCTCTATCCAGAACCAGGAAGTGCCACTTTCATTCCCCTATAAAACAATGGCAATGTACCGCCCTCAGCCTGCCTCTATCCAGCGGTGGACACCGCGATACTTCTGACACAGGGTAAGACATATCGTTCCGCTCTCCTGCACTCAGCTCCGGGCATAGCCGGTTTTGGCTCATACTTGTGCTTATCACATTCTTCCAGGCAGCAACATATATCTCGTCTCAAGCCTATTTCACCCACACTAACGGTAACTTTTCATTATGTATCTCCATCCACACTCATATCCTGTGGGACTTTTATGCACCGTATGATAAATATGTATCTTTTTTATAACTATAGACCTGTATAAGCATTCTGAACGCACATCAAGTCCAAGCATCTGCATTGCATGGTATGTGTATACTGATAACACACAGGTCTACACAGTCCACCTCACGCCTCTTTTTCTTATGGCTCTGTTATATGTCACCCCACAGCACTGGACCCAGCGGTGATTTACCGCGATTCCCTAGTGTTTCCTTGGGGTAAGCATTTAAGTCTTCACCGTGATCACCCACTACACACATTCCTATCCTCACTTGTGCCACCACCATCATTTTCAGGTCAACATAGGCTAAATAGAAATTGCTCTGGCTATACAATTTCAATCTGAACTGTGATTTACGGTACGTACATTTGCTCTATGATACTAAGCTGAAACGACTGAACCATTATTGTTCTTTCTTCTATGTTTTTTTCCCTTTTTCATTATGAATCTACAAAACCACGTGTATATATTTTGTTTTAGCACTTTTTATGCAACCATTTAATTTTCTCACCATTGATCTTTTTGTACAGTCACTGTTGAAGGTCCTTGGGGACCGAAACGTTTGGCATCACTGATTTCAATAAATTATATCACTATTTCCTTAAGTTGAGTGCCGAGTTTTACTACATAATATTCGCGCCCTGAGGCGCTGTTGAAGAAGGTGGGCGTGCATTTGTGGGCGTACCTGAAAGAGCGCGCTGTTCCCTAGCCACGCCCCCAACGCTGACGCGGCGGCAGGTCCTGTGAGAGCTGCAGTGAACGCTCTGACATCAGAGCGACAGCGACTCAGGTCCTGTCTCCACCGCTGTGTCTGCGGAGCTGCAGCCTTTGGAGAAGGTAGGCTCCGATTAAAGAGGGGGGCGCAAACATGTCACAGCAGCCGGCAGACAGCGCGGCCCCGGCCGGTGGCCCCAATGACCGCTGGGCGTTGTAGTGCAGGATGGAGGTGTGGGCCCCTCACCTGGTCCGGTGGTCCCGCTTATGCCCCTAACGCTCCCATACATGCCAGGAGCGAAGTGGTTTCCCCGCTACAGCGGCGAGCCAGACACCCTGTCAGTGTTCAAACGGAAAATATGCAGTATACTGGACATGTACTCAATGACAGAGAAGCAAAAAGCTGCTGTGGTAATAGGACAGTTAGCTGGTGCTGCTGAGAGAGAAGTAGAGACTTGGACCACTGCAGACCAGGAGTCAGTGCCTGTGATTCTCTTAAAGCTACAGACTATCTTTGAGGACCGCACAGAAACGGATCTCCGGATGGCATTTTATCAGTGCTCCTAGAAACCAGGTGACAGTATTAGGGACTACGCCTGCCGACTACAGGGGGCCCTGCGAGCTCTCAAACAGGTTAACCCTATAAATGCCGTTGATGAAAGCAAAATGTTGAAGGAACAATTTGTACGGGGACTGAGGTCCCAAGCGGAAGGCTGGACTGTGAATTGGTGGTCCTTGGATCATCCTGATGCTACCTTTGATGCCCTAAAGGATATGGCTATAAAAGGACTGCGACCCCTGGAAAAGCCTGAAGTGGCAGCTCAGTATCACCCGGGTGAAGCCACTCTAAAGCCGGCAGTATCCACCTTTTCCCCGCTGGTGGCAGAAGCCAAAACGCAGGTGACGCCCCCTACTGAGTTGGACTGTCTGCGCTCAGAAGTGCGCCAGCTGACTAAAAACCTGGCCACTGTAATGAGTGCCCTGCAACTGCGGAAGGAGGAAGGAGGAAAGATCCTGCTAGCGACTGCCCAGAGGATGTCCCTTGGATGAACCGGAGGAAATGGAGGACGTCGCCTCACCGGAGGAGGACAACGCCACCCCCAGGAGCGACCCCTGATCAGCACCATCCTCGCCGAGAGATCATCTGCTACCGTTGCAACAGAAAAGGTCATCTGGCTCAGCAGTGTCCTTTAAACGAGCCGATCCTGGGTCCGAGGGCCAACACCCAGGAGTAGACTCATCAGGCCCCTTAGACTGGAACCGCAGGTTTGTGGGAGGAAGACCCTACCTGTCCATCATTCTGGACGGGATCGCAATCCCTGCACTGCTGGACACTGGATCTCAGGTGACCATCATACCTGATGTCCTGTATAATAAGTTTTGGTCCATGGACAGCCTCCAGCCCCCGAGCCCTGACTTTGCGGTGTACGCCTCTAATGGTCTCCCTGTTGAAATACTCGGAGCCAAAAACGTGGACGTAAAGGTGGGCAGAGTGGAGCTGAAGGATCAGGGACTCTTAGTAGTAAAGACTGTAAATTAGGAAAATGGCTTAAATGTGGTTTTAGGTACTAACATAATTAGTAACTGTCTGGGAGAAGTTGTGTTTTTGCTCCAACAGCTCGCTGAAGTTGCCAAGCCAAAGCAAAAGGGAGTGATCCAGAGGGAGATCCGGGCCCTGATGTGCCAGCAGCAAGCGAAGCTTACAGATGGTGAAATCGGTAATGTACGGGTCACAGACTCGAATCCCATTGTGATACCCCCAATGAGTGAAATGCTTATATGGTGTAGAGCAGCCATAGGTCTGAGAGGACAGAACTACCAAGCAGTAGTAGAGCCCCATTGTTCAGAGCACAGACCTACACTCTTGACTGCTAGAGGGGTAGTGGAAGTAAGAAATGGGAGAGTACCAGTACGACTTCTCAACTGGGGAGAAGATGAAGTAAATTTACCACGTTATGCCACTGTTGCTAAATTACATACCGTAGATAACAATTCTATTCTCACAACCGAGTCCTTATCCTCCCGCCAACCAGCGGAGGATAATGACCCAGCAACCCAGGTGGCGGATTGGTGTCAGCAGCTCCATGTCGGGACAGACACCACTTCCGCCCACCAGAAACAGGGAGTACTACGGGTGGTACAGGAGTACGCACAGGTATTTAGCAAACACCCACTTGACTTTGGGACAATTAAGGGAGTACAGCATCATATCCCTACAGGCAGTCATCCTCCCATCAAAGAACGGTACAGGCCTATACCTCCAGCACACTATCAGAAAGCTAAGGAAATGTTGCGTGACATGAAGGAAGCCGGGGTGATAAGGGATAGTTGTAGTCCCTGGGCAGCACCTCTAGTCCTAGTTAAGAAAAAGGATGGAAGCATGAGAATGTGTGTAGATTACAGACAAGTAAATCGCATAACACATAAAGATGCATACCCTTTACCACGCATCGAGGAATCCTTAGCTGCTTTGAAAACGGCTAACTACTTTTCCACCCTCGACCTCACTAGTGGGTACTGGCAAGTAGCTGTGGCTGAGGAAGATCGGGAGAAGACAGCTT
This sequence comes from Oophaga sylvatica, assembly GCA_033576555.1. NCBI lineage: Eukaryota > Metazoa > Chordata > Amphibia > Anura > Dendrobatidae > Oophaga > Oophaga sylvatica. Next base: position 600,378,908 of record JARQOD010000003.1, read on the forward strand.
TCACCACCCCGATGTGACTCTGTGAGTTTGACAGAATGCCGTTTGGACTCAGCAGTGCCCCGGGAACATTCCAGAGAGTGATGGAGAGCTGCCTGGGACATCTCAACTTTGAAACCGTGTTGCTGTACCTGGACGACGTAATTGTGTACTCCAAGACGTATGAGGATCATCTGAAGCACCTGGCAGAGGTATTCGAGTCACTGTCCAAGTATGGGATGAAACTGAAGCCCTCAAAGTGCCATCTGCTCAAACGAAAGGTACAGTACTTGGGGCATATTGTCAGCTCCGAAGGAGTAGCGCCGGACCCCGAGAAGGTCACGGCCATCCAGAAATGGCCGGAGCCGAAGAATCTCAAGGAGGTGCGCCAGTTCCTGGGACTGACAGGTTACTACAGGAGGTTTGTAAAAGACTGCACCAAGAAAGCAGCGCCTCTGCAGGACCTCCTGGTAGGACAACCCCTCAAGAGCAGAAATCCTCCATTCCATTGGGGTAAAGAACAAGCTGAGGCATTCAAAGAGATGAAAGAGATCCTGACAGGCGATGAAATCTTAGCCTACCCTGATTACAGCCAACCGTTCCTGCTGTATACCGATGCCAGTAACGAAGGATTGGGAGCGGTCCTCAGTCAGAAGCAGAATGGCCAAGAAAAAGTCATCGCATATGCAAGCAGGAAGCTCCGGCCAACTGAGAGGAACCCAGAAAACTATAGCAGCTTCAAGTTGGAGTTCCTGGCGCTGGTCTGGGCCATTACAGAAAGATTCAAGCATTACCTTGCCTCCAGCAAGTTCACTGCGTACACAGACAATAACCCCTTGACGCATCTTGAAACAGCCAAGCTGGGAGCCATGGAGCAACGTTGGATGGCTCGGCTGTCAAACTATCAATTTACCATCAAGTACAGGGCGGGCCGTAAAAATGCCAACGCTGACGCCTTGTCCAGAATGCCGCATGAATCCGACACGGAGGAAGAATCGGATGACCTGGAAGAGATTGAGCTACCTGCGTTCCACAGAAATGGGATGATCCATGAGCAACGAGCCTACAGAAAGCGGTGTGGTAAGACGTTAAACCCTTTACCTCATCACAGCTGGAAGGAGACTCAGGACAGCGATCCAGTGGTCAGCCGTATCAAGGAGCTGATAAGACAGGAAGGTTCCTCCTTGGAGAAAGATGCACCTATACCAGCAAAGCTCCTGTGGAACGAGAAAAGCCGGTTGTTCATCTACCGTGAGAAGTTGTGAAGGAGATACGTCGACCCAAGGACCCATGAGATGGTTTGGCAGATAGTGGTCCCCAGAGCAGACATCCAAATGGTGTTAGAAGCCTACCACGATCAAGCGGGACACTTTGGCTGGAAAAAGCTGGAGACCCTGTTGAAGTGTCGGTTCTACTGGGTAGGGATGCGCAGCTCCATCGAGAAGTGGTGCCGGAACTGTGGACCCTGTGGCCTCAGACGAAAAGACTACTGTAGTCAGAAGGCACCCTGCAGCCTATCCAGACGACTCGTCCCTTGGAGATCGTGGCATTGGACCATGTCAAGTTGTCACCAAGAAGGTCGGGATACTCATATGCCCTGACCATGATGGATCACTATTCCAAATTTCTGGTGGTCGCCCCTGTCAAAGATCTGACAGCAGAGACAGCAGCAAAGACCTTCCAAGCAAGTTTCTGCAGACCACACGGATATCCGGAGCAGGTGCTGACTGATCAAGGTCCTGCCTTTGAAGCTGAACTGTTTAAGGAATTCTGTCACTTGTATGGGTGTAAGAAGATCAGAACAACACCATACCACCCTCAAAACCAATGGACTTTGTGAAAAGATGAATCACATTGTCATTGATTTACTGAAATCTGTACCACTGGAAGAAAGAAATCGGTGGCCAGACTTGTTACCTGACCTGGTCGACCTGTACAACCACATACCAGTAAGTTCCACCAACTGCACTCCAGCCTACCTTATGAGAGCAAGACCAGGAAAGCTGCCAATGGATTTGGAACTTGGCGTGGTAGAACCAGAGGCTGATGACACTGCTGAAGATTGGGACACGAATCGACAGGAACAGTACAGGAGAGTACAAGCCTGGGTGGAAGATAGTCTCAATAAAGTAAGGGAAAAGCAAGAGAAGAATTACAACAAAAGTGCGCCAGCTAAGCCTTTTATGCCTGGAGAAATTGTGCTAAAAAGAAAAAGAAGAATGCACAAATTGGATGATCAGTGGGAACAGGAGCCATATGTCGTGCAAAATTCCAAATTTGATAACAGAAAAACCTGTACCATTAGCAAGGATGGAGGAAAAACGACTGCAGCTGTGTCTAGAGATCATCAAAAGTTGTGTCCGGGCCCATTAAAGCTTCGTGAGGAAGAACCTGTTGTCAATCAGGAAGAGAGTGATGAAGCGGTCATACATACGGATTTGGGAGATTTACCTGCAGATTGGCCCAGAGTGGGAGAAGCTGAAATCATTCCTGTGCTGCAGTTTTATCAACCGCAAGAAGAATCTCTACATCCAGTCATACCAATTGTGCCAGTAGAGTCAGTTCCAGAAGGACCTGTTCCGGCAGAACCTCAACCAGTGGAACCCCAAGAAGCGGAACCACAAGAGGCAGCACCACAAGAAGTGGAATCCCTGGTGAAACCGAATCGCATCGCCCAGCCACCAGTATGCTTGCCAGATCCATAGAGAGGTTGAGACAGTATTACCGTTTGCCAGCACGCAGAACAGATAGGCCAGAGACTACTATACCTGACACCACTCTACGTAGGTCAGTACGTGCAACGAAAGGAAGGTTACCTATTCGTTATCAAGAGTAGTCCTAGCAAACTAGTCTAGTATGACCCAGACAGGGTGTGATGAAACGGTGCACACACACGACGGCTGCTGCCGTCCGACCCAGTAAACTGCAGGGATTTTTAATTATCCCACTTCCACTTAGGAACTTGCAGCTCTCTGGCGCCCCCCTTACCCTCAGGTCAGTCAGGGAACTGCACCTAGGATAATTGGTCGCCAGACGGGCCACTTGGATGTGTGCTGGCTATTGGGCACGCTGCAGTGAGGAAATTATAATTACTCCTGGCTGCAGCCAGGCAGTACCCTTATAAACCCCGCTCCGTCACTGCCAGCGTCACCCAATAGATTAACACTTTACACCCCTTCCTTTTAGCTGCCACCAGCTACGGCTTTTGATGAACAATTTATCAAGAGGGTCCGTAGCAACCCCAAAACAGTAGCATAGTGCTTCAGGCACGTGCAAATTCGTTTATAGAGCAGGAGAGACAAACTAATAAATTTATAGGTTTATTCCTTAAAAAGACAGGCAGTGCTTATACAATATAAAAAGATGTAACAAGCTGAGGCAATATAGTTATGTACAAGACAATTAGAAAATAAAAGGGGTTAACATAAGGAAGATCAACTTACAGTTCTTAGATCATAGTAGGCAAGCCATGCGGTCGGGGGCGGGAGACATCACAATGCATCACAGAGCTGCTATAAGTCTGGTGTCCAGGGCAGATCTGAGCCAGAATACCTGGCCCCCACCTTATAGACCTGTGGCCGTGACATCATAAACGGGGTGGAGTTACCAGGGTCCTCCTCTTGCTCTAAGGGTTACTCTTAGTTCAGAAAACTCAAAACTTTCATAAATAAGAGATGGAGTCTCATACAGCGATGCAGAGCATACCATTGTACTCCGCAAGATGTTGGCGTGCATTTAAGTCTAAACGCAGAGTGCCTGGGTGGATCGGCTAAGCAGAAATCTGTTTCTTAGGTTCTGCTGGTGCCAGCGCTTAGAAACTTCACCGATCCCTGGATTCACCGATGAATTGGCAGATATGAAAATTTCATACTTATAACATACACAGGAGTCAAGATTTTTGATCTTGAATAACTACCATGCAACAAAGGAACAGACCATGTGGCTTGTTAGCCGCTTTCAGCCGGCCTCCCTGTGGGGGCTAGCCACCTGGAATCCGATTACACAGAGTGTGTAGTGAGCTGAAGGGGGGGGGAGCCCACAGGCTGCGAAGCCTAATGAATGCAGTAGCTATGGAGACTTCTAGAGAAGTACAGGATATGGATCTTGCAGGATCATCACACCTCCCCCCTTAGAGGGCGCTACGGAGGCATGACCTCTCGGTAATCCGCCATGCGCACCTCAGCGGGTTCGCCACGTCGGGACAACCCATCAGCATTCCCATGATCACTGCCTTTCTTGTGTTGTACGGCAAAATCATACTGCTGCAGGGCAAGGCTCCAGCGTAGCAACCTACCATTGGCTCCGGACACTGTGTGCAGCCAGCTCAGAGGGTTGTGGTCGGTGACCACCTTGAAGGTGCGCCCGTACAGGTAGGGCTGCAAACGTTGCAGTGTCCAGACCATGGCCAGGCACTCCTTCTCGATGGTGGAGTATGCCACTTCCCTTGGCAGAAGTTTCCGGCTCAGGTACAACACGGGGTGCTCCTGGTTCCCCGAATCAACCTGGCTGAGTACAGCACCGAGGCCAAATTCGCTGGCGTCAGTCTGTACCAGGAAGGGCCGACTGCTGTCGACGGCTCTCAACACTGGAGAGCTGCACAGGGCTGTTTTCAAACCTCGGAATGCCGCCTCACAGCCATCTGTCCAGCTGACTGTTTGGGGTAGACCGCTCTTGGTGAGGTCCGTCAAGGGTTTTGCAATGGCGCTATAGTTCGGTACGAAACGCCTATAGTACCCTGCAGTGCCCAGGAAGGACTTCACCTGCTTTTTGGTCCTGGGGGTGGGCCAGGACACGATCGCGTCCACTTTCTCGGGCTCTGGACTCATGGAACCCCCACCTACCCGGTGCCCCAGGTAGTGGACCTCCCTCATGCCCATCTGGCATTTTCCCGGCTTGATGGTCAGACCTGCCTGGTGAATACGCTTGAGCACCTCCTGGAGATGCTGAAGGTGTTCCTCCCAGGTGGAACTGAAGACGGCAATGTCGTCCAGGTACGCCACAGCGTACTCCTCCAGTCCCTGAAGCAGGTGGTTGACCATCCGCTGAAAAGTGGCAGGGGCATTCTTCATGCCGAAAGGCATGACCGTGGACTCGTACAGTCCAAAAGGGGTGATAAAGGCGGATTTCTCCTGCGCCGCAGGGCTCAGGGGAATCTGCCAGTATCCCCGGCTCAAATCCATGATGGATATGTACTTGGCATTTGCCAACCGCTCCAGCAGATCCTCGATGCGTGGCATTGGGTGCGCATCAGAGGTAGTGATGGCGTTGAGCCCCCTGTAGTCACGCAGAACCGGGTGGTCCGATCCTTTTTTGGCACGAGAACTACAGGTGAGGCCCACGCGCTTTTGGACGGCCGGATCACCCCCAGCTGCAACATCTCCTGGATCTCCTGGCGCATAATCTGCTGCACTTCCTCAGAGATCCGATAAGGTGTCCGCCGTAACGGGGCGCGATTCCCGGTGTCCACCTCGTGGACTGCCAACTTGGTCCTTCCGGGTCGGTTTGTGAACTAGGCCCGGAAGGGTTCCAGAGTGGTCAGCAACTGCAACCGCTGGGAGACGGTTAGCGAGGCATTTACCTCCATGTCCTCAATGGACCCATTGGCCTGGGCTTGGGCCAGCATGTCCAGGAGGGGATCCTCTTCCCCGTCCTCGGGCAGATTGCAGACCGGTAGGACGCAGGCTTCACGTTCGTGATGGGCCTTCATCATGTTGACGTGAAAGGCCTTGCGCCTACCCCGAGTGTGGTCAAGCGTGACCACGTAGGTGGCTGGGTTGAGCTGTTGGTGCACGACGTACGGGCCTTCCCAGGCTGCCTGAAGCTTATCCTTTGGTACGGGGACCAGCACCCACACCTTTTGACCCACCTGGTAGGTCCGCTCCCGGGCGTTCTGGTCGTACCAGTGCTTCTGGTCAGCCTGAGCCTGCGTCATGTTGTCATGCACCAACTGCGTCAAGGTCTGCATCTTGTTGCGGAAGCGCATGACATAATCCACGATGGACACTTCTGTGGGGTTTGGCTCATCTTCCCAGTATTCTCTTATCAACCCAAGGGGTCCCCGGACTCGCCTACCATACAGGAGCTCAAAGGGGGAAAACCCCGTCGAGGCCTGCGGGACTTCTGTGTAGGCAAACAGCAGGTGTGGGAGGTACCGCTCCCAATCGCGTCCCTGGGTCTCAACCAGCATGCGGAGCATCTGTTTGAGGGTACCGTTAAAGCGCTCACACAAACCATTGGTCTGTGGGTGATACGCACTCGATACCATACGCGTCACCTGCATTTTGCTGCAGAGAGCCTTCATTAGGCGAGACATAAATTGGGTCCCTCGATCGGTAAGCATCTCCCTGGGAAATCCTACCCGTGAAAAGATGGTCACCAGTGCATCCGCCACCTTATCTGCCTTAGTTGAGGACAGAGCTACTGCCTCCGGGTACCGGGTAGCGTAGTCTACCACAGTAAGGATGTATTGCTTTCCAGAGCGGCTGGGGACGGCCAGCGGGCCCACAATGTCCACCGCGATCCTCTGGAAAGGCTCCTCTATCACTGGCAACGGGATCAGGGAGCCTTAAGAGCAGGCCCCGCCTTCCCCACTCTTTGACAGGTGATACAGGAGCGGCAGTAGTTAGTCACATCTGTCCCCATCTTGGGCCAATAGAAGTGTTGAGACAGCCGTGCCTTAGTTTTGCTGATCCCCAAGTGTCCAGCGAGTGGAATCTCATGGGCAATCCTCAACAACTCACCTCGGAACTGGTGCGGGACGACCAGCTGTTTTTCCCTCAACCACTCCTTTTGGGAATCTCCGGGTACTGTCTCCCGGTACAACCTTCCTCGTTCCCAGAACACCCTCTCCTTATCAGTCACGGAGGTGGGCGTCTCGGCGAGGTGCCTCAAGTTCTCCAGGCTCGCATCTGAGTGCAGGGCGGCCTGGAACTCCTGGCTGGAGGCAGCCAGAAGGGACGTCAGGGTTCCTTCCTCACTGGGACCCTCTGGGACCGGCTCTGGGTCCAATTCTGGTTCAGTCTCTCCTGTAGCGGAGGAGGGTCCAGATGGTAGGGCGCTACCTGCGATCCGGGCACTCTGACTGCGAGTGACAGCAGCTACATATGCCGTCTCCCCGGGGGTTTCTATAGACCCATCAGCCTGCGCTGCTATGGGCTCTACCTCCCCATCCACCCCCAACACTTCAGGAGCAGTGCTACTTATGGGCCAGTTACCTTCCTCGGTGGCACTGGTCAGTGTCATGGCGTCACCTTCCTCCGGTTCCCATGCACCTCCCCATTTCCTTGAGCACTGTCGCTTGCTCCTGCTAGGGGTTCCTCAGCCGTCTCACTCCGCAGAGCGACGGGACTGAACACTCCTGTACCTGTGGACACATCTACCACTTCAGAGAAAGGGTTAACAGATTCAGATGGCACAGATACATCACTATCAACATCATTCCTAGGGAAAGAAAGGTTATCAGTTGCATCATCACTTCGCAAAGCATTAGCAGGTAACACAATCAGTTTCCCATCATCATCAACATCAACATCATGGTTAACGTTAACCTTATCATCAGATTGGGAAGGGGTGTCAGGGACATAGTACGCCACCATCCTCCCCAGATCAGTCCCCAATAAAACATCAGTGGGCAGGTTGTCGGACACCCCCACTTCCTTCACCCCGCTCCCGGCACCCCAGTCAATGAACACTCGGGCTATCGGCAAGGGGTAGTGGACGCCCCCAATCCCTGTGACAGTTAAGGTTTTCCCCGGAATCAACTCTTCAGGGGCCGCCAGTTCGGGTCGGATGAGGGTTCGTTCAGCCCCGGTGTCCTTGAGGCCTGTAGCAAGACGGGCCCCCACGCGGACGGGCTGCACGTTGTCATCAACCCTATCCACCACACCACCCACCAAAAGAACAGAGGCGTTGGGCCCGGAGGCCTTGGCTGGGGGGTTCTTCTGCCTCTCCGGACAGGTGGCGCTGATGTGTCCAGTCCTTTTACAGGAGAAACACTGGCGGGGGTCTGATGTAGGCCTGGCGCTGGCAAAGGGGATAGTGCCTCCAGAGGGACGGCTGGCAGGGGCACTGGGGTTGGTTGCAGGCTTACCCCCTCTCCAGCGGGCGGTGACGGGCTTCCGCACCTCGGTTTTCCGGTTGGCCTCATAGCTGTCGGCGATCCGTGCTGTTCTGACCGCGTCCTCTGGTTCTCGGTCCAGGATGAACTGTCGGACCTCAGCTGGGCACAGATGCAGGAACTGGTCTTTGATCATCAGGTCCCTCAGGTTCTCAAAGGTGTCAACTGACAGTCCCTGGATCCACTGGTCAAAGTGGTTCCTGAGTCCTTGCACCACATCGCTATAACTGTCGTGTGGGCCACGTTGGAGGTTCCGGAACTTCTTTCGGTATACCTCAGGGGTTAGCTGGTACTTGGCGATCAGGGCCTGCTTGATGGCCTGATAGTTGTCATCTTGATCCGGCGTGAGTGAAGCAAACGCCTCCAGAGCTTTGCCCTTTAGCCCGGGAGTCAAGTACCTGGCCCATTGGTTGTCAGGCAGCCGGTACTGTCTGCAGACTTTCTCAAAGGCCCGCAGAAAAGTGTCCAAGTCTCCGTCCTTTTCCATCACGGGAAAGTGCTCCGGCCGGGGCTTGGGACTCTGAGCGCTGCCGGGCACACTGCTCTGGGCTGTGGAGGGCATTGCCCCTTGTCTGAGCAGCTCCAGTTCATGGGCTCTCTGAGCTTCCCGCTCGGCTCTCTCAGCCTCCCGCTCGGCTCTCTCAGCCTCCCGCTCGGCCCTCTCGGCCTCTGGCTGGGTTCTCTCGGCCTCTCGCTGGTTGGCCTCTCGCTGGTCGGCTCTCTCTTGAGCTTTCTGGATCAGCTTCAGGCGTTCTTCATGGTCGTCAGTGGAGAGTCCCTCCAGTGCCGCCTGCAGGTAAGGGTCCATCCCGCCCTGGGTGTAAGCAGTCAGGGGTTGGGCCTCTGCTCCTGCGGCACCACCTTGGCTTGGGCCGGCTCCTGCGCCCTCCTCGCTCTGAGCGTGGTCCCGTGCCATCAGGGCCTGGATCACTGCGGCCTTGGTTTGGTCCATGGGGACAATCTGCCTCCACTCGCATATGGCTAGAAGAGTTTCCCTGCTACTCCGATTATACCAGTCGAATCCCCTCGTAGCCATGGTTGCCAAATAAAAGATAGGATAGAAAAACAAAGAGAAGGGAGGGGTAACCGCAAGTACACACAATTGTCTCAGGACTAATAAACACTGAGTCTGTTCTCCAAAACTTTAGTTGCAGGGTCGCTGAAGAACCGTGCAAGTTTTTTAGTGAATGGAATGATTGCTCAAACCAGATCACTAATGCTCTATAATCCCACCGCTCTGCCACCAATATGTGATGAACGGGCACACGGTCCGCCACACGGTAGCCCGGGGTATCACGGCTTGTGATCCCACTGCTGCCACCAATATGTGATGAAACGGTGCACACACACGACGGCTGCTGCCGTCCGACCCAGTAAACTGCAGGGATTTTTAATTATCCCACTTCCACTTAGGAACTTGCAGCTCTCTGGCGACCCCCTTACCCTCAGGTCAGTCAGGGAACTGCACCTAGGATAATTGGTCGCCAGACGGGCCACTTGGATGTGTGCTGGCTATTGGGCACGCTGCAGTGAGGGAATTATAATTACTCCTGGCTGCAGCCAGGCAGTACCCTTATAAACCCCGCTCTGTCACTGCCAGCGTCACCCAATAGATTAACACTTTACACCCCTTCCTTTTAGCTGCCACCAGCTACGGCTTTTGATGAACAATTTATCAAGAGGGTCCGTAGCAACCCCAAAACAGTAGCATAGTGCTTCAGGCACGTTCAAATTCGTTTATAGAGCAGGAGAGACAAACTAATAAATTTATAGGTTTATTCCTTAAAAAGACAGGCAGTGCTTATACAATATAAAAAGATGTAACAAGCTGAGGCAATATAGTTATGTACAAGACAATTAGAAAATAAAAGGGGTTATCATAAGGAAGATCAACTTACAGTTCTTAGATCATAGTAGGCAAGCCATGCGGTCGGGGGAGGGGAGACATCACAATGCATCACAGAGCTGCTATAAGTCTGGTGTCCAGGGCAGATCTGAGCCAGAATACCTGGCCCCCACCTTATAGACCTGTGGCCGTGACATCATAAACGGGGTGGAGTTACCAGGGTCCTCCTCTTGCTCTAAGGGTTACTCTTAGTTCAGAAAACTCAAAACTTTCATAAATAAGAGATGGAGTCTCATACAGCAATGCAGAGCATAACATTGTACTCCGCAAGATGTTGGCGTGCATTTAAGTCTAAACGCAGTGTGCCTGGGTGGATCGGCTAAGCAGAAATCTGACCAATCAGTGGGAATACGTTACTCCATGCTAAAAGCGGACACCCCAAACATGTCATTAAGGCAATACCAGTTGGGGAACATATCAGACACAGAAGAAACTGTTCTGACCCTAAGGACTTAATTAAGGAATTTGAGCAACTCAAAATTAAAATGAAAGAACGTAAATATCCTTACTGGTCAATTAAGAGAGCAAATAATATAGCTCAGGAGAGAGATAGAGAACTATTACTGTCATCAGAACCGCATTATAATTCTAAAGGGGATAAAAATATTGAGAAAAAACCTTTTGTAAGTCTTCGTTTTTCGAAACAATTTAACCAAATTAAAAGAATAATATATAATTGTATTCCTATTCTATATGATGATGAAATTCTGGAAGAGATTTTATCTCCAGGAATAAATATTGTAGCCAGGAAAGCTCCTACCATAGGGGATTTAGTATCTCCCAGCTACTTTTCTTCTCACACATCAAAAAACAATTGGCTTAAAACAAAAGGTTTTTTTTAAATGCGGTGCTAACAAATGTAAAACATGCAAAGTTGCAAAATCTCAAAAAACCTTTCATGATTTTAGCAACACTCAAACATATAATATCAAACAATTTATTAATTGTAACTCTGTCAATGTAGTTTATTATATTAGGTGCACTTCATGCAACCTAATATATGCGGGTTGTACCACAAGAAAATTAAAAATCCGCATTTCAGAACATTTACGAGATATAGTCAATGTAAACTCCGATATTAGAGGTGTCTCTATGGCATCAAGACATTTCATTGAGTGACATCAGCGAGACGTTAAATTCATGGAGATGACAGGCATAGAGAGCGTTTTTAGTTCAGCCAGAGGAGGGGATTCTAGAAGGCGGCTTCTAAATAGAGAAGCGTTCTGGATCTTCAATCTCAACACCAGGCACCCCATGGACTGAACAAACGCAGTGAAATTATGCATCACTATTAAATACTGAGCATTTTGATATATCGACATAACCCATGTTTTATAAAAAAAATACCTCTCTTTCCCGAACTGAAATTTCAGTGTAATTATATAAATTTATGCGATATTTTGATCTATATATCCTCTATTTCAATCTGATGTATTGCTCTGCTTTACTCTCCCCTAGAACTAATCCCTGATTGGAAAATCTGAGGAATTATATGCTAGTCTTTGTTTGCAATTATTCCCTTTCTAACTTTTGTCATTATAGAAATATAATACTGATAAATCATCTATGGGATCTTGTTATAAAAATATTAACCTTTTTTGCTGTCACTAATTTGGGGGATATAGATCACTTAGAATATGTGCAGAATACATCGCTGTTAACACAGTATGAGAGTTCTCCTCCCTTGAGTCTATCTTAGATCGGTAAATCTGATAGTTTACTAAGCTGTCTGCGCTGCGATCTCTCTCTGTCTGCTTATATTTAACTAGAAAAATATTTAGACTTGAGAGTCCTCAGTGTTTGATACCTTTTAATGGATAACTGAAAAGATGGTAACAAATTGCAGCTTTCGAGACTACTCAGGTCTCTTCATCAGGCAAAGACTAAAACAAAAACTGAAGAATCACATATTTATACACAAGAGGACACAGGAATAGTGCAATAGGTAAGACAGGTGACGTGAAGCAGAACTGTCATTATGGCAGAGGGATGAACATAAATATTGGAACAGTTCATAGATAAGGAGAGAAAGTTTTATTACCCTGATTGGGGTCTGGTATTGTGTTTTGATGCCCCTAGAAGGTCAGAGAAGCAGATTCCTTAATTGATCTACACAGACATGAATCCGTGTGATATATTCATTCCAGCACTAAGAGTGTCAAAGGTCATCATCAGCTTATATTCCCAAACCTTTCTATCTTTCTCAGATTTGAAGTAAGCTTTTAATACAAGTAATTCCATATCCGTCATGCTATGACCGGGGATACAAAAGTGTTTGGCCACAGGTAAATCCATTATTTTTTCTCTTATTGTGTGGCGATGAGAATTCATCCTTGTTCTCAGTTTTTGCCCGGTCTCCCCCACATACAGACCCCCAGTTGGACATTTCGTACAAATAATTAGGTACACCACATTAGATGTGATGCAGCTGAAAGTACCTGGGATCTTGTAGTCCTGATGGGAGTTGGGGATCATCTGGACGGAGTCTGAGCAACAGCTAAAGACGTTCCATGAACAGTTCAACCAATTTCATCCCACCATCAACTTAACACTTAACTACTCCAGCACTGAAATTAACTTTTTGGACACCATCATTAAGCTAAAGAACAATGAAATAGAGACATCCCTGTATCAGAAGCCAATCGACCGTCCAACATACCTTAAATGGGACAGTTTCCATCCAAAACACATAAAAACTCTATTGTCTACAGCCAAGCCATCAGATACAACCGTATATGTTCCAACCCCATGGATAGAGATGAACACCTTGGTCGCCTCAGAAAGACCTTTTTAAATCAGGGCTACCATCCAAGAACAATTGAAAACCAAATTACAAGATCCACCAGAATATCAAGGAATCACCTGCTACATTACAAAACTAAAGAAGAAAATATCCGGGTGCCTCTAGTGGTCACCTACAATCCAAATCTGGAGATGCTAAGGGGAGCTGCACGGAAACTACAACCTTTACTACAAAAAGATGCCCGATTACAATCCATATTTCCAGACCCCCCACTACTGTGTTTTAGGCAGCCCCCAAATCTAAGAAGCATCATTGTCAGAAGCTCCCTGTCCTCCCCAACAGCTGCAGGAACCTTTCCTTGCAACCAGAAGAAATGTAAAACCTGTCCATTTATAATGACCACGGACAGGATAAAGATCCTCAACTGCCATCAGGACTACAAGATCCCAGGTACTTTCAGCTGCATCACATCTAATGTGGTGTACCTAATTATATGTACTAAATGTCCAACTGGGGGTCTGTATGTGGGGGAGACCGGGCAAAAACTGAGAACTAGGATGAATTCTCATCGCCACACAATAAGAGAAAAAATAATGGATTTACCTGTAGCAAAACACTTTTGTATGCCCGGTCATAGCATGATGGATATGGAATTACTGGTATTAAAATCTAACTTCAAATCTGAGAAAGATTGAAAGGTTTGGGAATATAAGCTGATGATGACCTTTGACACTCTTAGTGCTGGAATGAATATATCACACGGATTCATGTCTTTCTACATCAATTAAGGAATCTGCTTCTCTGACCTTCTAGGGGCATCAAAACACAATAGCAGACTCCAATCAGAGGGCAATAAAACTTTCTCTCCTTATCTATGAACTGTTCCAATATTTATGTTCATCCCTCGGCCATAATGACAGTTCTGCTTCACGTCACTTGTGTTACCTATTGCACTATTCTTGTGTCCTCTTGTGTATATATATGTGATTCTTCAGATTTTGTATTACTTGCAGCCTGATGAAGAGACCTGAGTAGTCTCGAAAGCTTGCAATTTGTTACCATCTTTTCAGTTAGCCATTAAAAGGTATCAACCACCGAGGACTCTCAAGTCTAAATATTTTTCTATCTACTGGCTAACACGGTACGAAGATATACATCTTTACTGTATCATATTTAACTAGTGAAGCGGAACACTGGATACCCTCCATAAACTTTCTACTTTGATCTGGCCCATATGTCCAGGAACTTCATTGCAGTGTAGTCATTATTTTGTGGTGTCGCTGCCAACTAATGATTATATACATATATGTTATTAATAATGTGTGCGACTTCTATTTGACTCATAGCGATATGTGACTACTTCTCTCCAAATTTATTCTGGGAAAAAAAAGCAATAAAGGTGAAGCTGTTAGCTTTATATACGATAGTGTTTGAATATATCAAAGTTCCTAGCGCTATGTTATTAATATCTTGTAATGCTACCATCAACCTACATCTATGAATATACATCAGTCACAGCAAAAACAATTTTTTTAAAATTTATTCTCTTGGATTCAATTCATATGCGTGTTAAATTAAAGTGAAAATTCCAGTGCTGGATATATAATCCTCCTGAACGAGTCTCACTGTTAGTATCGTTTAGAAGTACATCTCTATATGCCTTGCTGTGGGCTTTCCATTCTACAATGATGCAATGTGTTCCTTGTGTTCCCTTGTCTTTTTCAAAGTAGTTGTACAAAGGATATAGGGACTAATATATTATCGTTAATTATGGTGGATGTTCTCTACTTGTGCTGCCTAAAAATGTTATCATATGTAGAGATATAAATATAATAATTTTTCTCTTTTCTGTAAAGCACAATGTGTTTTCTAGAACTTGCCTCTTCACCTTGGCTGGGCTTCTTTCTTCACGTTTGTTAGAAATTCATTCATGTATCCTAAACCTGACATTCTATCCTCATTAGTTCCTCCTGGAAATTCGATACCAACAATATGCCATGAATTCATTGTGCCATCTATAATAGTGATGGACTATTGTGACCACTAATGCGAGCAACTACCATTTCAGAACGATTCCAAAAGACAATATAAAAAAGAAAACAACTACGAGTCAAGACATTTACAGATATGTTTTATTTTAAAGTTGGGTTTTTTTTTGTTTAAATAATTATCTTTTTATTGTTATTAGTTTTCACTGATGTTAATAGTCTTTCTATGAATGTTTTTATCATATCTTCTATCCCCTGTGCACCTGCATTAATTACGCTCCAACTTGAATTTATAACATTCGAAGGCTACTTTCACACTTGCGTTTTTTTGCGCTGCGTTTCGAGCGCACATGAAGCGCATTAAAAAAACGCATGCAAACGCTTGTAAACGCTGCATATTTAGTCGCAGCAGCATGCGCATTTCACAAAAAAACGCAGCGTTTGTCTGCGATTTCATGCGGTTTTTGCATGCGTTTGTGTTTTTTTGGAGCATGCGTTTTCTATTTGTCACATTATCATCTCTGCCTCCTCATCTCTGCTCCATCTCTCTGCCTCCATCATCTCTGTCTCCATCATCTCTGCTCCATCATCTCTGTCTCCATCATCTCTGTCTCCATCATCTCTGGCTCTATCATCTCTGCCTCCATCATCTCTGCCTCCATCATCTCTGCCTCCATCATCTCTGCCTCCATCAGCTGTCTCCATCATCTCTGCCTCTCATTCTGCTCTATCACTCTGTCTCCATCATCTCTGTCCCATCATCTCTGGCTCTATCATCTCTGTCTCCATCATCTCTGTCTCCATCATCTCTGGCTCTATCATCGCCTCCATCATCTCTGTCTCCATCATCTCTGTCTCCATCATCTCTGGCTCTATCATCTCTGCCTCCATCATCTCTGCCTCCATCATCTCTGTCTCCATCATCTCTGGCTATCATCTCTGTCTCCATCATCTCTGCCTCCATCATCTCTGCCTCCATCATCTCTGTCCCATCATCTCTGTCTCCATCATCTCTGTCTCCATCATCTCTGCTTATCATCTCTGCCTCCATCATCTCTGCCTCATCATCTCTCCCTCATCATCTCTGCCTCCATCAGCTGTCTCCATCATCTCTGCCTCCATCATCTGCTCCATCAGCTGTCTCCATCATCTCTGCCTCCATCATCTCTGGCTCTATCATCTCTGTCTCCATCATCTCTGTCTCCATCATCTCTGGCTCTATCATCTCTGTCTCCATCATCTCTGTCTCCATCATCTCTGGCTCTATATCTTGCTCATCATCTGTGCCTCCATCATCTCTGCCTCCATCATCTCTGCCTCCATCATCTCTGCCTCCATCATCTCTGGCTCTATCATCTCTGTCTCCATCATCTCTGGCTCCATCATCTGTCTCCATCATCTCTGGCTCTATCATCTCTGCTCATCATCTCTGTCTCCATCATCTCTGCCTCCATCATTCTGCCTCCATCAGCTGTCTCCATATCTCTGTCTCCATCATCTTGGCTCTATCATCTCTGTCTCCTCTCTCTGTCTCCATCATCTCTGCTCTATCATCTCTGCCTCCATCATCTGTGCTCCATCATCTCTGGCTCCATCATCTCTGCCTCCATCATCTCTGCCTCATCATCTCTGGCTCTATCATCTCTGTCTCCATCATCTCTGGCTCCATCATCTGTCTCCATCATCTCTGGCTCTATCATCTCTGCTCCATCATCTCTGTCTCCATCATCTCTGCCTCCATCATCTCTGCCTCTCGCTGTCTCATCATCTCTGCCTCCATCATCTTGGCCTATCATCTGTCTCCATCATCTCTGTCTCCATCATCTCTGGCTCTATCATCTCTGGCTCATCATCTGTCTCCATCATCTCTGGCTCCATCATCTCTGCCTCCATCATCTCTGGCTCCATTATTTACAGAAAAATCGCATGCGTGCAGAAGCGCTGACGAGCGCAAAGCCATGCGCACGCCAGCGCCCCATAGACTGCAATGTTATTTTTTGCACATAGCATGCGCACACGTGCGCACGCGTTTTTTTAAAGCGGTTGGGCGGAAAAAAAAAATGCAACATGTAGCGTCTGGCGCGTATGGGCGCACACCGGGAAAATGCGCAGCGCACGACAAACGCACATGAACGCATGCAAGCGCTAGACCCTGCGCCCGCCATGTTAAAGATAGGGGAACATTGCGCATGCGTCCAATAGCGCAAGATGCGCTGCGCAAAAAAACGCAAGTGTGAAAGTAGCCGAACATGCACGTTGGACTGAATTAGCATTAATGACCTCTGATTGCAGCTTAATTATCAGACACCTGTTGTATCTGCATTGTGAGGGAACAGCCGGCTCATAGGTTCAACAAACCTTTATAATGCAGTGGCACTAGGGGATATACAGCTCTGACAAAGACCCTTGGTGGTCGAAACGCGTCGCTGTTTTACTAGGTGCCACCCTTCTGTTTGATGTACACTTTTGGAGGACACCGTCTGTGATGTTTTATCATATTGGAAATAAAGAATTTGACTTCTAAGAAGCTGGACTGCAACTGCCTTTTTCTCTACGATTCCATGTCCTGGTCAGGACTTCGTGGCTCCGTGCTCCGGTGAAAGTTGGGTGAGCTGGCAGGGGCTTTGTGCCCCACAACTTCTATATATTATTTCCCTCATATAACCCTTTAATTACAGGCACAACCCTTTAAAGGCCATACCTCAGGACGCATTTAAGGTATGGGGACCTGGTTTTAAAACTCCATATTTCAGCGTTGCAGGGGACCAGAAAAAAAAGAGCCACCTTCACAGACTGCTGCCTTAGTGCTGCTGGAGGCGGCTCTTTTACTTGAAAACGCCCGGGGGGTGACAGGTTCCCTTTAATTGCAGACTCAAAAAAACTCTCTCTGGTACATGTCCACACAGATGACACACGGATGACACACAGATGACACACGGATGATACGCGGATGACACACGGATGACACATGGATGACACACAGATGACACATGGATGACACGCGGATGACACACGGATGACATGCGGATGACACATGGATGACACATGGATGACACATGGATGACAGTCCGGATGACACACAGATGACACAGGATGACACATGGATGACACACAGGTGACACACGGATGACACGCGGATGACACACGGATGACACATGGATGCACACAGATGACACACGGATGACACGCGGATGACACACGGATGACACATGGATGACACGCGGATGACACATGGATGACACACGGATGACACATGGATGACACGCAGATGACACATGGATGACACGCGGATGACACACGGATGACACACGGATGACACATGGATGACACACGGATGACACACGGATGACACATGGATGACACGCGGATGACACGGTGATGACACACGTGCATTCTACACTTACACACGGATGACACAGGATGACACACAGATGACACACGTGCATTCTACACTTACACACGGATGACACATGGATGACACAGGATGACACATGGATGACATAAAATGAACACACGTGCATTCTACACTTACACATGGATGACACATGGATGACACACAGATGACACACGTGCATTCTACACTTACACACGGATGACACATGGATGACACATGGATGACACATGGGTGACAAATGACACAGTGGATGACACTACACAGGATGACACATGGATGACACACGGACCGTGATCACATTACACACGGATGACACATGGATGAACATGATACATGGATGACACAGGATGACACATGATGACACACGGATGACACATGGTGAACGGTGACAGTGACTACATACAGGATGACACATGGATGACACACAGATGAACACAGATGACACATGGATGACACACAGATGACACATGGATGACACACGGATGACACATGGATGACACACAGATGACACGTAGATGACACACGGATGACACGGATGACACACGGATGACACACGGATGACACATGGATGACATGCGGATGACACACGTGCATTCTACACTTACACACGGATGACACATGGATGACACACAGATGACACATGGATGACACACAGATGACACACGAATGACACATGGATGACACACAGATGACACATGGATACCACGGATGACACACGGATGAACATGGATGACACACGGATGACACATGGATGACACATGGATGACACGCGGATGACACACGTGCATTCTACACTTACACACGGATGACACAAGTATACACATGGACATACGGACATGAATATCTCCGGATGACACACGGATGACACATGGATGACACACAGATGACACACGGATGACACATGGATGACACACAGATGACACGTGGATGACACACAGATGACACACAGATGACACACGGATGACACATGGATGACACACAGATGACACATGGATGACACACAGATGACACATGGATGACACACGGATGACACACAGATGACACATGGATGACACACAGATGACACACAGATGACACATGGATGACACACAGATGACACATGGATGACACATGGATGACACGCGGATGACACACGTGCATTCTACACTTACACACGGATGACACAAGTATACACATGGACATACGGACATGAATATCTCCGGTACTGGAAATATCAGGACGTGTGAAAGAGGCCTTAGGTCTGCAGACAGCTTCATATCACCACAGCAATAAATGACA
Source organism: Oophaga sylvatica (assembly GCA_033576555.1). NCBI lineage: Eukaryota > Metazoa > Chordata > Amphibia > Anura > Dendrobatidae > Oophaga > Oophaga sylvatica. The sequence goes on from JARQOD010000003.1 coordinate 600,398,309, forward strand.
ATGTGGATACAGCAGGCTGTTTCATATTAACTACTGAAAACATTATTTAACCCCTTCCTGACCTGTGATGCCTGCGTACGTGTGGCTGGAGACCGAGATCCGTCCCCCCCCACACCGAGTGAAGGGGGCGATCGGCCCCCGCCACCGACTGATGACGGCGATCGGTTGCCGCCGTCACTATCTGCTCTCCTCCCCCTTCCCTCAGCATCCCCGCCTTCCGATCCCACCCATTACCTCCCCCGGTACCTGCGACGTCCTTGTGTTCGTCCCGGTGTCCTTCCCGGATACTTCATGGGCGCCGCCATCCTGCAAAATGGCTGGCGCATGCGCAGTGCGCCCACCGGCCAGCAGATTCCATTCATTTATTTTGATCACTGTGATAAATTCTCACAGTGATCAAAATAAAAAAAAAGTAAATTAACTTCCCCTTTATCACACCCATAGGTAGGGACAAATACTAAAATAAAGAAAATATTTTTTATTTTTCCATTAGGGTTAGTATTAGGGTTAGGGTAAGAACTAGGGTTAGGGTTGGAATTAGTGTTAGGGTTGGAATTAGGGTTAAGGTAGATTAGATATTAGGGTTGGTATATTAGGTGGTTAGTAGGGTTGGAATTAGGGTTAGGCTTGTGGTTAGGGTTAGAGTTGGGATTAGGGTTAGGCTTGTAGTTAGGGTTATGATTAGGGTTGGGATTAGGGTTAGGGGTGTGTTGGGGTTAGGGTTGTTAGCGGTGTGTTGGGGTTAGGGTTGGAGTTAGAATTTAGGGGTTTCCACTAGGCACATCAGGGGTCTCCAAACGCGACATGGCACCACCATTTATTCCAGCCAATTTTGCACTCAAAAAGTCAACAGTGCTCCCTCCTTTCTGAGCCTCGACGTGTGCCCAAACAGTGGTTTACCCCCACATATGAGGTATCAGCGTACTCAGGAAAAATTGCACAACAACTTTTGGGGTCTAATTTCTCCTGTTAAAATAAAAAATTGGGGACTAAAAAAATTATTTTTGAGGAAAAAAATTATTTTTTATTTTCATGGCTCTGTGTTATAAACTTCTGTGAAGCACTTGGGGGTTCAAAGTGCTCACTACACATTTAGATAAGTACATTGGGGGATCTAGTTTCCAAAATGGGGTCACTTACAATACGATACGATACACTTTATTGATCCGGGGGGGAAATTACAGTATTACAGCAGCAATACAAACAGCAGTACATAAAATATTAGGACACAAATCTTGCACAGGTTACCAACATTACATAATAAATAAAAGCGTGTAGTTCAGGTATATATAAGATAATGTTATTTGACTTGTTGGGAGTTTTTACTGTTTAGGCACATCAGGGGCTCTGTAAAATGTAACATGACGCCCGCAGACCATTCCTTCAAATCGGCATTAGAAAACGTCACTACTTCCCTTCCGAGCCCCGATGTGTACCCATACAGTAGTTTTCTCCCACATATGGGATATCAGTGTACTCAAGACAAATTGGACAACAATGTTTGGGGTCTAATTTCTCCTTTACCTTGGGAAAATAAAAAAAATTGGGGACTAAAAGATCATGTTTGTGGAAAAAATATTGATTTTTTTTATTTTCATGCCTGGCATTATAAACTTCTGTGAAGCCCTTGGGGGCTCAAAGTGCTCACCACACATCTAGATAAGTTCCTTGGGGGGTCTAGTTTGCAAAATGAGGTCACTTGTGGGGAGTTTTTTACTGTTTAGGCACATCAGGGGATCTGCAAACGTAACATGACGCTCGCAGACCATTCCATCAAAGTCGGCATTTCAAAACGTCACTACTTCCTTTCTGAGCCCCGACGTGTGCCCGAACAGTGGTTCCTCCCCACATATGGGATACCAGCGTACTCAGGACAAACTGTACAACAACTTTTGGGGTCTAATTTCTCCTGTTACCCTTGTGAAAATGAAATATTGCGGGCTAAAATATAATTTTTTTAGGAAAAAAATGATTTTTTATTTTCACGGCTCTGCATTATAAACTTCTGTGAAGCACGTGGGGGCTCAAGGTGCTCACCACACATCTAGATAAGTTCCTTGGGGGGTCTAGTTTCCAAAATGGGGTCACTTGTGGGGGGTTTCTACTGTTTAGGCACTTTAGGGGCTCTGCAAACGCAACATGATGCCCTCAGAACATTCCATCAAGTCTGCATTCCAAAATAGCGCTCCTTCCCTTCTGAGCTCTCCCATGCGCCAAAACAGTGGTTCCCCCCACATATGGGGTATCGGTGTACTCAGGACAAATTTCACAACAAGTTTTGTGGTCCAAATTCTCCTGTTACCCTTGTGAAAATAAAAATAGCGGGCTAAAAATCATTTTTGAGAAAAAAAATGATTTTTTTGTTTTTACTGCTCTGCGTTATAAACTTCTGTGGAGCACTTGGGGGTTCAGAGTGCTCACAACACATCTAGATAAGTTCCTTAAGGGGTCTACTTTCCAAAATGGGGTCACTTGTGTTTTTTTTTCACTATTTAGGCACATCAGGGGCTCTCCAAACGCGACAGGGTGTCCGCTAACGATTGGAGCTAATTTTGCATTCAAAAAGTCAAATGGCGCTCCTTCCCTTCTGGGCCCTGTTGTGCACCCAAACAGTGGTTTATGACCACATATGAGGTATCTGTGTACTCAGGAGTAAATTGCCCAACAAATTTTAGGATCCATTTTATCCTGTTGCCCATGTAAAATGAAAAAATTGGTGCTAAAAGAAAATTTTTGTTGGAAAAATTAAAATGTCCATTTTTTCCTTCCACGTTGCTTCATTTCCTGTGAAGCACCTGAAGGGTTAATAATCTTCTTGAATGTAGTTTTGAGTACCTCGAGGGGTGCATTTTTTTAGAATGGTGTCACTTTTGGGTATTTTCTGCCATATAGACCCCTCAAAGTGACTTCAAATGTGAGGTGGTCCCTAAAAAACGTATTCCACAGGTCGGCGCTCCGGAAACCACGTTATTGCCATCTCCATCAGGCTGCGTTTGCCATAACCTTGAGGATCAGCTGACTGCAGAGGTAAATCCTAGTGGGTAGAGATGTCATTTCCGGCGAAGTCTGGTGTTGAGGGTCCAGAGGCCCCTCGTTGAAAGGGGGAATGTCACGATTCATTTTTGGATTTGTGGCAGCTCTGGTTCTGCTATAATTTAAATGTTTTTTTTTCCTTTTGGGCCAGCAAGTGCTAATGTCAGTTTCCTTGCTGGCAGCTGCTTTGTTGCTGGTCAGCTGATGGTTCCACCATCTTTTAAAAAGTCACATGACCCATCAGCTAACTGTCGGTGATAGAGTAATCTATGTTGATCGAGCCTGGAGTAAAGAGCTCTCTGGTTGCAGTGGTGATTCTGCTGTTTTCGTGGAGTTTGTGATCCTGGTGCCTTACCCTCTGCCGTGCGGTGCTTTGCAGCAGAGACTGTAGTTAAGTATAAGTTCCCCTCTATCTGTCTGTCTTGAGTTTATCACTCTCCCTGTTCATCATCTGCAGTGGTGAGGCTAGCGTCCTTGCTGGCCAGTGCACTATCCAGGTATTAGTGAGTTGACAATCAGGGACTAGGCACGTGATGGCGCGGGGGAAGGACCTGCTTAGGGCGTTATGGGAGTTTATTGACAGGCTCTGGTTGGAGTTCAGGAGATGCTCCCATCCCTTGTTCCTATGGTTAGAGCCTTCCTCGCCCCATTCCATCCCGTTGTAAGTAGAAGTTGTGTCGTCCGCTGGACTTTACCTTGTCAGTCGTGACACCAACTCTTTGAAAATAGTTCTTCTGTCTATTCTAAATCTCAATTACCTGTCCAAACTATAACTCTTGTCTGCACACTAAAGGACATCCTCATGGCCTTTGTCCTAAAATGAGCTCTTACATGTTAATTAGGCTGGTTCACTTTTCAGCCTCATCCAAATTGCTACTTGTATTAGTCTATTGTCTAAGTCGAGGAGACGGTCAGCTCTTGTTTCCTTACTGGAAATCTGTGTGACAAGAAAAAGAGGGGAGGGATGGGGTGAGTGACTTCAGAGATTTTTAATTTTTTCTGTGACAGGCATCACCAGGAGCTCAGGACCTCCATCATCAGGACCCGACAAGACACCAGGATTGCCATCACCAGGACACCAAAAGACACAATGACCGACATCACCAGGACATCACAAGGCACCAGGACTGCCATCATCAGGACACCAGGATCGACATCAGCAGGACCGGCATCGCCAGGACACCAGGACCACCATCACTAAGGCCTCTTTCACACATCCATTTTGTGCCGTCAGGCACAATCCGTCCAAAAACGGAAAGGACGGATCCGGCGCAGATTTTGAAAAAACTGATGCAACGGATCAGGTTTTTTGCCGAATCCGTCCTGAAGTTTTCAACCTGGAAATGCTTGTTACGCATGTCCGGATCGAGGAGAGAGAGAGACCTTGGTTTCCAGAATCCGGATTAGTCTTTTGCCGGATTGCACAAAAGACTGATCCGGCACCATAGACTTGTATTGTTTGCGCCCGCCGGAAGCGCCGCTTCAGGCGCTATCCGGCGGGTGCGGCAAAAAAAAAAAACGTTGCAGTGACCATTTTGTCCGGCTGCTGGAATGTACATTTCCGCCGGATAAGGAAAAAACCGGACACAACGCAAGGACATCCGGCGCGATCCAGCACTAATGATAGTTAATGACAAAAAAACGCATCTGGCGGTTTAAAAAAACGGATCCGTTTTTTCAAAAAGCGCCGGATCGCGCCTGACGGAAAAAAACAGATGTGTGAAAGAGGCCTAAGACTGCCATCATCAGGACACCACAGGACAACAGGATCTCAATAACCAGGACACCACAAGACACCGGGACTGGCATCACCAGGACTGTCATCACTGCGACACCACAGGACACTAGGACTGTTATCACCCCAACACTGCCGAACACCAAAGGTCATCAGGACTATCATTAACCCCACACTACCAGACCCCACGGGTCACCAGGACAGTCATCAACCTGACACTGCCGGATACCAGGACTTTCATTACCCCGACACTGCCAGACACCACAGGTCACCAGGACCATTATCACTGTGACACTACAGGACACCACAGGGTAACAGAACTGCCATCACTGTGACACTGGCGTATACCACAGGAAAGGACTGTCATGCTGACAATGACAGACACCACAGGTCACCAGGACCATCATCACCCCAACACTGCCAGACACCACATGGGAGCAGAACAGCCATCACCCCAACACTGCCGGACACAACAGGGGACTAGGACTGTCATCACCCCGACACCACAGGACACCAAGATCCTAATCACCTTGACACTGCCGGACACAGCTGGGGAGCAGGAACATTATTGTCAACAAGTCAGAAGGAAATAAAAGGACAGAGGCGTTTAGAGGGAGGAGATAAAGGACAACGGAGTGCGGAGGGAGGATATGAAGGACAGAGGAGTCTGGAGGGAGGAGACAAAGGAAAGAGGAGTCAAGAGGGAGGAGATGAAGGACAGGAGTCTGGAGGGAGGAGAAGGACAGGTGTCTGGAGGGAAGAGACGAAGGACAGAAGTGTCTGGAGGGAGGAGATGAAGGTCAAAAGTATCTGGAGGGAGGAGAAGAAGGATAGAGGAGTCTGAAGGGAGGATACGAAGCACAGGTGTCTGGAGGGAGGAGAAGAAGGACAGGTGTCTGGAGGGAAGAGAAGAAGGACAGGTGTCTGGAGGGAAGAGACGAAGGACAGAGGTGTCTGGAGGGAAGAGACGAAGGACAGAGGTGTCTGGAGGGAAGAGACGAAGGACAGAGGTGTCTGGAGGGAGGAGAAGAAGGATAGAGGAGTCTGGAGGGAGGAGAAGAAGGACAGGTGTCTGGAGGGAGGAGAAGAAGGACAGGTGTCTGGAGGGAGGAGAAGAAGGACAGGTGTCTGGAGGGAAGAGACGAAGGACAGAGGTGTCTGGAGGGAGGAGACGAAGGACAGAGGTGTCTGGAGGGAGGAGATGAAGGACAAATGTGCCTGGAGGGAGGAGTTGAAGGATAGAGGAGTCTGAAGGGAGGATACGAAGCAGAAGTGTCTGGAGGGAGGAGAAGAAGGACAGAAGAGTCTGGAGGGTGGAGATGAAGGATAGAGTCTGGAGGAGGACATGAGTCTTGAGAGCGGAAGAGGAGTCTGGAGAAGGACAGAGGAGTCTGGAGGAGGAATACACAGGAGTCTGGAGGAGGAGGACAGAAAAGACTGGAGGGAGGAGGACCTCGAGGTTCCATGTCATTACCTATGGATTCCTTGCTGCTTTTCAGCCCAGACTTTCTATCAAGAAGAAGCATGTCATGATTTCCTTTCTTTTTTTTATGTAAAAACAGCATTCAAAGTACAGAACAAGAAACGTTGACCTGAGAAGAAGATCTGCGTCATCTGCTGCCTCCGGGGACTGTCCCGCTCTACAGTGAGGACTGCGGGTCAGTCCATAGTCTGCAGATAAGGACCACATGTCCTGTGTCCTCATTATCCTGTGAGCTTTAGTGGAGACACAGCAACAATTATACAAATTAAAGGGGAAACAAAATGCAGAGGAAACAATTGGTGCATCCGTCATACGTAGCCCATAAATACTACCGGCAAAGATGACTGGCAGCCATCAACTCAATGAGCCGAGGTCATCACTGGCATTTTCTGCGCATTTGTCTGGTTAGTTAGTGGTTGTCAGATTCCCATATATGAAATGTCACTAGTTAGAGACTATAGTTCTGCTCTTGTTCCTCGGTGTCTGGTGATGTCACTAGTTGGAGGTTATAATTCTGCTCTTGTTCCTCGGTGTCCAGTGATGTCACTAGTTGGAGGTTATAATTCTGCTCTTGTTCCTCAGTATCTGGTGATGTCACTAGTTGGAGGTTATAATTCTGCTCTTGTTCCTCAGTATCTGGTGATGTCACTAGTTGGAGGTTATAATTCTGCTCTTGTTCCTCGGTGTCCAGTGATGTCACTAGTTGGAGGTTATAGGAGTTCTGCTCTTGTTCCTCGGTGTCTGGTGATGTCTCTAGTTGGAGGTTATAATTCTGCTCTTGTTCCTCAGTATCTGGTGATGTCACTAGTTGGAGGTTATAATTCTGCTCTTGTTCCTCAGTATCTGGTGATGTCACTAGTTGGAGGTTATAATTCTGCTCTTGTTCCTCAGTATCTGGTGATGTCACTAGTTGGAGGTTATAATTCTGCTCTTGTTCCTCGGTGTCCAGTGATGTCACTAGTTGGAGGTTATAGGAGTTCTGCTCTTGTTCCTCGGTGTCTGGTGATGTCTCTAGTTGGAGGTTATAATTCTGCTCTTGTTCCTCAGTATCTGGTGATGTCACTAGTTGGAGGTTATAATTCTGCTCTTGTTCCTCGGTGTCTGGTGATGTCTCTAGTTGGAGGTTATAGGAGTTCTGCTCTTGTTCCTCGGTGTCTGGTGATGTCTCTAGTTGGAGGTTATAATTCTGCTCTTGTTCCTCGGTGTCTGGTGATGTCTCTAGTTGGAGGTTATAATTCTGCTCTTGTTCCTCGGTGTCCAGTGATGTCTCTTGTTTGAGGTTGTATGAATTCTGCTCTTGTTCCTCGGTGTCCAGTGATGTCTCTTGTTTGAGGTTGTATGAATTCTGCTCTTGTTTTTCGGTGTCCAGTGATGTCTCTTGTTTGAGGTTGTATGAATTCTGCTCTTGTTTTTCGGTGTCCAGTGATGTCTCTAGTTGGAGGTTATAGGAGTTCTGCTCTTGTTCCTCGGTGTCTGGTGATGTCACTAGTTGGAGGTTATAATTCTGCTCTTGTTCCTCGGTGTCCGGTGATGTCTCTAGTTGGAGGTTATAGGAGTTCTGCTCTTGCTCCTCATTGTCCTGTGATGTCTCTTGTTTGAGGTTGTATGAATTCTGCTCTTGTTTTTCGGTGTCCAGTGATGTCTCTAGTTGGAGGTTATAGGAGTTCTGCTCTTGTTCCTCGGTGTCTGGTGATGTCTCTAGTTGGAGGTTATAATTCTGCTCTTGTTCCTCAGTATCTGGTGATGTCACTAGTTGGAGGTTATAATTCTGCTCTTGTTCCTCGGTGTCCAGTGATGTCTCTAGTTGGAGGTTATAGGAGTTCTGCTCTTGTTCCTCGGTGTCTGGTGATGTCTCTAGTTGGAGGTTATAGGAGTTCTGCTCTTGCTCCTCATTGTCCTGTGATGTCTCTTGTTTGAGGTTGTATGAATTCTGCTCTTGTTTTTCGGTGTCCAGTGATGTCTCTAGTTGGAGGTTATAGGAGTTCTGCTCTTGTTCCTCGGTGTCTGGTGATGTCACTAGTTGGAGGTTATAATTCTGCTCTTGTTCCTCGGTGTCTGGTGATGTCTCTAGTTGAAGGTTATAGGAGTTCTGCTTTGGTTCCTCGTGTCCAGTGATGTTTCTAGTTGGAGAATATAGGAGTTCTGCTCTTGCTCCTCATTGTCCTGTGATGTCTCTAGTTTGAGGTTGTATGAGTTCTGCTCTTGTTCCTCTGTGTTCTGTGAGTGTTTCAGGGGTGCCACAATGTTTTGGGATAGTAGTAGTTAATGTGATCCTGTGCCGTGCAGGGTGATGGTGCAGTAATGGGGCGCAGGCACCCATCGGCATGTCTTTCACAAATGACAGTAGCAATTATCTGAGCGTTGCAGCGCCGCTCCTTCCATGTGGAGTCATTCACAATTGCACGCAGCTGCTGCACAATGTCAGGACCTGGGAGACCTCGCTGTGGGTGTCAGGGTTTGGGAGCCCTCGCCGGGCTCGGGTGTCAGGGCACAGGATACCTCGCTACGAGTGTCAAGATTCAGGAGCCTTCGCCGAGCTCAGGTGTTAGGGCACAGGAGACCTCGCCATGGGTGTCAGGACTCGGGAGCCCTCGTCGAGCTTGGGTGTCAGGACTCAGGAGACCTCGCCACGGGTTGTCAGGACTTGATGTCACGACACAGGTATCGGGTGACCCTAGACTAGGGGCGCCTTCCCTGACCCTACCGCTATGGGGCGTTCTAGCTCGACCTATTCCCAGGGATACTTCTGAAGGTGAAGATGCCGGGGCCGCCGCCCTTGCCTTATCTCCTGAGTTAGATCTCTGTCTGTTTTCTTCCCCCACTCAGGGAAGAGGGACACTACTATGCACTGCAGTACACCAACCCAACAAACAATGCTACACAAACAAGGGTTAACAGAAAACTCCAGGCATCCACATATAACAGAGGAATGCAACAGGGCGCAGAAGTAGAGGAATAAATAAAAGTAGAGAAGGATAAGGAATTACCAAACATCCAAACCAAGCAACAGTCACAGATAACTTCTCCAACTCTCCTCAAATGAACTCTTACTCCATTAGCCATGCAGCAAATGCTAGCTCTGACAAGGATTTGTAACAGAATCTAGATTATAAAGTTGAAAGGAGTGGCGAACAAAGCTCAGCTGTGAGCACAGAGATTTCCAACATGGCCGATTAACCCCTTTTCTGCCAAAATGAATAAACACCATTTAAAATGAAGATGTACTTCTCAGCGCCGGACTTGTCAAACGTGAGATGAATAGCGTTTTAATGGATCTTGGAGCAGATGGGACAAGTTCTTGCAAGAAATTCTGGTTGATGAAAGAAACATCAGCAATTCTGCAGCTTAGAGAGGCTGATCCTGTGCTCTGGATTCAGGTCCCAGGTCGGACGCCTGAGACTGTGGGGCCCGGAGAGCGCTACTTAGCTTTCTCCAGCAGGTGGCAGCAGCGCTCTGTGCCACCTCTGACCTATTATTAGCTGTTCCACTGTCAGCACCTTCAGGGGACCGGCACCGCCCGCTGTAATCCTCACCCTCTGTGGCTGCCAGATAATTCATCAGTACTTTATTTCCAGTGACTTTGTGTGATCATTGTCACACGAGGTTTGGCGGTCGCTGCGTCTCGGGGTCACGGCCACTCTCACTCAGGTCTGTGGTGGCAGGGTCTCGGGGTCACGGCCCATTCACTCCACACCTGTAGTCCACACTTGTGACCGGAGACCCGAACTGATGGCGGCTGTCAGAGGTCACCCTGATTAGTGTGGAAACTGTGCCCTCAATGGTGTGAATGCCCGGGTGGCGAGTCTGCCCACTCAGGAAACACTAAGGCCTCCTGCTACTCGCTGTCACGTGGGGCATCCTGCAGGTTCTCCAACCACAGATGCAAAATATGAGAAGGCCTGGGACAGGCAACGCTCAAGGTCATCTACCACTGATCGTTAAACCGCTGCTGCCTGTCAGGGAACAGTCATTGCTTCTTGTTACATGAAGCCTTGTCTCAGCTGCGGTACTGCTACAATGTATCCAGTCTGGAGAATTCTCTGAGCAGAAGACCTGAGCTGAGACATTGTAACAAACCATCAGCACATGCTGGGAGCGCGCAGGGTGGTGAGGCTTCCTTGCTACACCCTCCCTACATTCCACACATTTTGGTGCCTCCAGGGTGCCAGCCCATACACTTTTATGGGGGGTGAGAAGGTGACTGATGGCCACCTGTCACCTAATGACCGTAATCAGGGGCTCTGGAGCCGCTTCCTCTCTGCCAGGTGAGCCGCGTTCTCGCACCTATGGGTGTTGCCTGTGGCTCAGGACTGGCAGAATTGGGCGCCGTCGGAGGTGGAGCGCGCCGCCCTGTCTGCACCGTCTGAGCCAATGGCGCCGAACTCCTGACCTCAGAGACGGCAGAGCACAGCGCACAATTACAGCTCTGCTTCATGTCAATGACTGGAGCACATGGAGGCTATGTTCACACATTGCATTTTTGCTGCTTTTTTTTCTACAACCAAAAACTGATCTCTTGGCTGTAAAAAGCTGCAGACAAATAGCAGGATTTTCTGGCTTTTTTACTGCATTTTTCAGGATCCTAAAGTTCAGCTTATGCTAGACATAATAATAATAATGTTATTTCTATAGCGCCGACATATTCCGCAGCGCTGTACATTATAGACTTGTACAGACAATAGACATTACAGCGGACCTCGCAAAGTGCGGACAGGGGCAGCCGTGGGGCTGGAAACCAGAGGTCCACGGGCCGCACAGTGCCCACCGCTCGCTGAGCGCTGACCTCCCTGGTGGAGGACGACCCCCGGCCACTTCCTCCACCAATCAGCGTGTGAAACATCTGACGCGATGATGTCATTTCATGTCGTCCGCTGTGTAGACCAGGAGAGAAGCAGAGCGCCGGGAACAGGACCCAGGTGAGTACATGGTGTTCATATTTTTCTTTCATGTGTATAGGATGTTTGATAGGGCATGGAGGGGGTGACATGGTGCTGCACATGGGGGGTGACATGGTGCTGCACATGGGGGTGACATGGTGACATGGTGCTGCACATGGGAGGTGACATGGTGCTGCACATGGGAGGTGACATGGTGCTGCACATGGGGGGTGACATGGTGACATGGTGCTGCACATGGGAGGTGACATGGTGCTGCACATGGGGGGTGACATGGTGACATGGTGCTGCACATGGGGGTGACATGGTGCTGCACATGGGAGGTGACATGGTGACATGGTGCTGCACATGGCGGGTGACATGGTGATGCACATGGGGGTGACATGGTGATGCACATGGCGGGTGACATGGTGATGCACATGGCGGGTGACATGGTGATGCACATGGGGGTGACATGGTGCTGCACATGGGGAGGTGACATGGTGCTGCACATGGGAGGTGACATGGTGCTGCACATGGGGAGGTGACATGGTGCTGCACATGGGGGGTGACATGGTGCTGCACACGGGGGTGACATGGTGTTGCACATGGGAGGTGACATGGTGCTGCACATGGGGGGTGACATGGTGTTGCACATGGGAGGTGACATGGTGCTGCACATGGGGGGTGACATGGTGCTGCACATGGGGGGTGACATGGTGCTGCACATGGGGGGTGACATGGTGCTGCACATGGGAGGTGACATGGTGCTGCACATGGGGGTGACATGGTGCTGCACATGGGGGGTGACATGGTGCTGCACATGGGGGGTGACATGGTGCTGCACATGGGGGTGACATGGTGCTGCACATGGGGGGTGACATGGTGTTGCACATGGGAGGTGACATGGTGCTGCACATGGGAGGTGACATGGTGCTGCACATGGGGGTGACATGGTGCTGCACATGGGGGTGACATGGTGTTGCACATGGGAGGTGACATGGTGCTGCACATGGGGGGTGACATGGTGCTGCACATGGGGGGTGACATGGTGCTGCACATGGGGGGTGACATGGTGCTGCACATGGGGGGTGACATGGTGCTGCACATGGGGGTGACATGGTGTGCACATGGGGGGTGGACATGGTACTGCACATGGGGGGTGACATGGTGCTGCACATGGGGGGTGACATGGTGATGCACATGGGGGGTGACATGGTACTGCACATGGGGGGTGACATGGTGCTGCACATGGGGGGTGACATGGTGCTGCACATGGGGGGTGACATGGTGTGCACATGGGGGGTGACATGGTGCTGCACATGGGGGGTGACATGGCAGTGCTGCACATGGGGGGTGTGACATGGTGCTGCACATGGGAGGTGACATGGTGCTGCACATGGAGGGTGACATGGTGCTGCCCATGGGGGTGACATGGTGCTGCACATGGGGGGTGACATGGTGCTGCACATGGGAGGTGACATGGTGCTGCACATGGGGGTGACATGGTGCTGCACATGGGGGGTGACATGGTGCTGCACATGGGGGTGACATGGTGCTGCACATGGGGGTGACATGGTGCTGCACATGGGGGGTGACATGGTGCTGCACATGGGGGTGACATGGTGCTGCACATGGGGGGTGACATGGTGCTGCACATGGGAGGTGACATGGTGCTGCACATGGGGGTGACATGGTGCTGCACATGGGGGTGACATGGTGCTGCACATGGGAGGTGACATGGTGCTGCACATGGGGGTGACATGGTGCTGCACATGGGGGTGACATGGTGCTGCACATGGGAGGTGACATGGTGCTGCACATGGGGGGTGACATGGTGCTGCACATGGGGGGTGACATGGTGCTGCACATGGGGGGGTGACATGGTGCTGCACATGGGAGGGGGTGACATAGTGCTGCACATGGGGGGTGACATGGTGCTGCACATGGGGGGGTAACATAGTGCTGCACATGGGGGTGACATGGTGCTGCACATGGAGGGTGACATGGTGCTGCACATGGAGGGTGACATGGTGCTGCACATGGAGGGTGACATGGTGCTGCACATGGGGGTGACATGGTGCTGCACATGGGAGGGGTGACATGGTGCTGCACATGGGGGGTGACATGGTGCTGCACATGGGGGGTGACATGGTGCTGCACATGGGGGGGTGACATGGTGCTGCACATGGGAGGGGGTGACATAGTGCTGCACATGGGGGGTGACATAGTGCTGCACATGGGGGGGTGACATGGTGCTGCACATGGAGGGTGACATGGTGCTGCACATGGAGGGTGACTGTCATGTGTGCATTGCCACGAAGATCGTCGCGGTTGCACATTCTGACTTCTCACAGCTGAGTTGCTGTTTCTTTGTGTTTGGCAGTTAGGGAGTTAATTCTGTCTGTGCTCAGTTCTGGGACTGGGTGCAGTTTCTCCCGGCTGCAATTAATTATTTGTTGATTGGTTTCCTTTAAATCTCTGGTTGTCTGTGTTGGGAGTTGCCAGTGAAATTCTTCATGCAGACCACAGATAGGATTGTATCTGTATAGACTTAAGTTAAAGAGCTCCTTAGTTGTTTTAAGCTCACCTTGCTTAGAGTTTAATATCCCAGATCATTTATGTTCCTTCTGTGTTTGAGTGTGTATGCAAGTCTGTGTTTTCTCCAGTCTGTCTAATATGTCTAATCTGTGTATTTAGCAGAGATCAGCCCGTATTCCTTTGGTGGTAATCAGTATCCTTCTTAGGACTGATTACAGGGTTCAGGGACTGATAGGAGACAGGGTTAGGCTGGAGACTTGGACCTCTGAACCATTATCAGTACCTCCAAGGTGAGGGATTAGTTAGGACCCCAGTTTAGGGTCAGGTTAGACCCCCGGTCCTCCTCTTTCTGTGACAGTGTACCAAGTCCTCAAGATTAACCCTGAGTTCAACGGATATCGTGTCAGGTAAATCTATTCTATATTTACATGCTGATGTTGCTAATCTATATGTTGTATAGAGTGTTGTTCTTTTAAGAATAGTTTACTGACATCGTACACATATCATAAGACCGCGTGACATTTTCACTGGCCCATAAAATTATTCCCAGTTGCCATGGATCCAGTAGCCCAGCTGGCTCTGCAGTTGCAGGGATTATCCATGGAGCTGACGGACATTAAGTCCAAAGTTTTGTCTCCCTCGGAGCAAACCAGATTTGAACCTAAAGTAGCTCTCCCGGACAGGTTCACTGGTGGGCGAGACAAATTTTTTACCTTCAGGGAAGCATGTAAATTGTATTTTCGGCTTCGGCCTCGATCATCAGGGAGTGAAGAGCAGAGAGTGGGAATTGTTATCTCGCTCCTACAAGGGGACCCTCAATCCTGGGCCTTCTCCCTTCCTCCGGGATCCCCGGCTCTACAGTCAGTAGATCGATTTTTTACTGCCCTGGGTTTGGTATATGATGACCCAGATCGGGTCTCTCTTGCTGAGACAAAATTACGTAAGATACAGCAGGGAGATCGTCCGGCGGAGGAATTTGCTTCTGAGTTCCGTAGATGGGCCACAGATACTCAGTGGAATGACCCAGCTCTTAGAAGCCAGTTTTGTCATGGGCTTTCTGACAAATTAAAGGACGTTTTGGCTCAGTATGATTCTCCTCCATCACTGGAGGCTGCTATGGCCCTAGCTATCCGTACTGATAGACGGCTCCGGGAGAGGTGCGAGGTAACTCCGCCCCTGTTGTTACTCCACCTACTACTAAAGTCCCTTATGTTGAGGTTCCCCTTGTCTGTTCGGAGGAGCCTATGCAGTTGGGAGGGACATCATTTCGTAGGAGGGGATTGGCGGTACGCCGCAGGACTAGAAGGTGTTTCTTCTGCGGGAAAGAGGGACATTTTGTTGGGGGATGTCCGTCCCGTGCCTTGTTGAGCAAAAAGTCGCCGGAAAACTGTTAATCCCAGGTTGTGTGGTGGACGACAACCTGGGAGTATGTATTTCGTCCGCTAGTTCTTCTCAGTTCCTTGTACCAGTGGAGGTGGTGGTTGGTACGAGAGTGGAGAGATTTTCTGTTCTTCTTGATAGTGGGTCCGGGGCTAATCTGGTTGACGCTCAGTTTGCTCAGGCTCAAGGTATGCATCTGAGTGTATTGGTCAAACCGATCCCTATATTCTCCATTGACGCCAGGCCTCTCGGCCAAGGTAGCTTTGTTCATGAGGTTCATAACATTGACCTTCGGGTAGGGGCAATACATAGGGAACTATTATCTTGTTATGTGTTGGAGGGTCTACCTACTCCTATTGTGTTGGGACTTCCTTGGTTGGTTAAACATAACCCTGTGATTAATTGGCAGTCCAGAGATATAAGCCAATGGGGGGAGTTTTGCAAAAGTAACTGCATGAACACAGTCATCAGTGCGGTCGTGCCTAGTACTTTGCCTCCTTTTTGGAGGACTTTGGGGATGTGTTCTCTGAGGAGGGGTGTCAGGAGTTGCCTCCTCATCGCGTGTATGACTGCTCTATTAATTTACTTCCTGATGCTAAGTTACCTAAAGCTAGGTTATATAACCTTTCTGGTCCTGAGAGGCAGGCTATGAAAGATTATATTTCGGAAAGTCTGGCCAAAGGGCATATTAGACCTTCATCTTCCCCAGTGGCCGCGGGGTTCTTCTTTGTGAAGAAAAAAGATGGAGGCCTACGCCCTTGCTTGGATTTCCGCGAACTTAATCGGATTACTGTTCGAGATCCTATCCACTCCCTCTGATTCCTGATCTCTTCAATCAAATTGTTGGCGCCAAATGGTTCTCTAAATTGGATCTCAGGGGGGCGTATAATCTGATTAGGATAAAAGAGGGGGATGAGTGGAAAACGGCGTTTAACACGCCGGAGGGACATTATGAGAACCTTGTCATGCCTTTTGGTCTGACTACTGCACCAGCAGTGTTCCAACATTTTGTTAATGACATTTTTCGTCATCTGGTGGGGCTGTTTGTGGTCGTATATTTGGATGACATTTTAATTTACTCACCAGATCTTGTGTCTCACCAGGAGCATGTGAGACAGGTGTTGCAGATCTTGCGAGACAATAAACTATACGCCAAACTGGAAAAGTGTGTATTCGCCGTACAGGAACTTCAGTTTTTGGGTTTCTTGGTGTCAGCCTCCGGTTTCCGTATGGACCCTGAAAAGGTGAGAGCAGTGCTTGAATGGGATCAGCCAGAGGATCTTAAGGCTCTGCAGCGTTTTCTGGGGTTTGCTAACTACTACCGGAAATTTATTTGTAATTTCTCATCTGTTGTCAAACCTCTCACTGACATGACAAGAAAAGGGACGGATTTTTCTAAATGGTCGGACAAAGCTTGCCAAGCTTTTTCCTCTTTGAAAAAATGTTTTGCTTCAGCACCCGTTCTCATCCAACCAGATGCATCACAGCCGTTCGTTGTGGAGGTGGACGCGTCTGACGTAGGGGTGGGTGCAATATTGTCCCAGGGTCCGTCCCCTGGTAAATGGCATCCGTGCGCTTTCTTTTCTAAAAAATTGTCGTCCGCCGAAAGGAATTATGATATCGGCAATAGGGAACTTTTGGCCATTAAGTTGGCTTTTGAAGAATGGCGTCACTTTTTGGAGGGGGCAGTCCACCCGGTCACCGTCATTACTGATCACAAGAACCTGCTGTATTTGGAATCTGCTAAGCGTCTGAATTCCAGACAAGCTCGATGGTCGTTGTTTTTTACCAGGTTTAATTTTGTTGTCACTTATCGCCCTGGATCTAAGAATGTTAAGGCGGATGCCTTGTCTCGCAGTTTCCCAGGGGCCGGGAAAATGGATGACCCGATTCCTATCCTTCAGGAGGGGGTGGTAGTGTCGGCTGTATGTTCTGAGCTTGAGGAGGAGGTGTTAGAGGCTCAGGGGGACGCCCCTGCAGGACCTCCAGGGAGACTGTTTGTCCCAAATCAGTTGAGACAAAAGGTTATTGAGGCACATCATAATTCTGCTTTAGCAGGACATCCAGGGAGTAAGGCTACTTTAGATCTCCTTTCTCGCCGGTTTTGGTGGCCTAACGTTAATAAAGATGTTTTAACTTTTGTCGCGTCCTGTGGGGTTTGTGCTCGCTCTAAGACCCCTCATACCCGTCCGTCTGGGACCCTCTTACCCTTGAAACTTCCGGAGCGTCCATGGACTCATTTGTCTATGGACTTCATCACGGACCTTCCTCAGTCGTCAGGGAAGACTGTCATACTGGTGGTTGTTGACAGGTTCAGTAAGATGGCACATTTCATTGCTCTTCCTGCCCTCCCTAATGCTAAAACTCTGGCGCAGGTGTTCATTGGGGAGATTGTGAGACTTCATGGGTTGCCTTCTGATGTGGTGTCAGATAGGGGGTCTCAGTTTGTGTCCAAGTTTTGGAGGGCATTTTGTTTACGTCGGGGGATGCAATTGTCATTTTCCTCGGCTTTTCATCCGCAGACCAATGGTCAGACAGAGCGTCTGAATCAAAGCCTAGAGACTTATCTTCGGTGTTTTGTCTCAGAGAACCAGGAGGACTGGTCTTCTTTCTTGCCTCTGGCAGAGTTCGCTCTTAACAACAGGCGGAGCGAGTCCACTGGTAAGTCCCCGTTTTTTGGGGCATATGGTTTTCATCCCCAGTTTTGTACATTCAATGGGGGGGTCCCTTCTGGGGTTCCTGAGGAGGAGCGTTTCTCGTCGTCACTTGCTTCAGTGTGGAGAGGTGTATTGAATAATCTGAGTGCTATGGGGAACCGTTATAAACGTATGGCTGATAGGAGGAGAGTTTCTGGTCCAGATCTTAATGTGAACGATCTGGTATGGTTGTCTACCAGGAATATAAAACTTAAAGTTCCCTCCTGGAAGCTGGGCCCCAGATTCATCGGGCCGTACAGGATCAGTTCCATAATTAATCCTGTGGCATTTCGTCTGGACCTCCCTCCTACGTTTAAAATCCACAATGTGTTCCACAAGTCATTACTTAAGAGGTACGTGGCACCAGTCATACCATCACCTCTACCTCCTCCTCCAGTGGTGGTCAATGGTAACTTGGAGTTTCAAGTGTCAAAGATCATTGACTCACGTCTGAATCGCCGGTCCCTTCAGTACTTGGTGCATTGGAAGGGGTATGGTCCAGAGGAGAGGACGTGGGTTCCTGCGTCTGACATTAACGCAGATCGTTTGGTGCGGACCTTCCACAGAACTCACCCGGGCAAACCTGGCCCTGAGGGTCCGGAGGCCCCTCGTAGAAGGGGGGGTACTGTCATGTGTGCATTGCCACGAAGATCGTCGCGGTTGCACATTCTGACTTCTCACAGCTGAGTTGCTGTTTCTTTGTGTTTGGCAGTTAGGGAGTTAATTCTGTCTGTGCTCAGTTCTGGGACTGGGTGCAGTTTCTCCCGGCTGCAATTAATTATTTGTTGATTGGTTTCCTTTAAATCTCTGGTTGTCTGTGTTGGGAGTTGCCAGTGAAATTCTTCATGCAGACCACAGATAGGATTGTATCTGTATAGACTTAAGTTAAAGAGCTCCTTAGTTGTTTTAAGCTCACCTTGCTTAGAGTTTAATATCCCAGATCATTTATGTTCCTTCTGTGTTTGAGTGTGTATGCAAGTCTGTGTTTTCTCCAGTCTGTCTAATATGTCTAATCTGTGTATTTAGCAGAGATCAGCCCGTATTCCTTTGGTGGTAATCAGATCCTTCTTAGGACTGATTACAGGGTTCAGGGACTGATAGGAGACAGGGTTAGGCTGGAGACTTGGACCTCTGAACCATTATCAGTACCTCCAAGGTGAGGGATTAGTTAGGACCCCAGTTTAGGGTCAGGTTAGACCCCGGTCCTCTCTTTCCTGTGACAGTGTACCAAGTCCTCAAGATTAACCCTGAGTTCAACGGATATCGTGTCAGGTAAATCTATTCTATATTTACATGCTGATGTTGCTAATCTATATGTTGTATAGAGTGTTGTTCTTTTAAGAATAGTTTACTGACATCGTACACATATCATAAGACCGCGTGACAGTGACATGGTGCTGCACATGGAGGGTGACATGGTGCTGCACATGGGGGTGACATGGTGCTGCACATGGGAGGGGTGACATGGTGCTGCACATGGGAGGTGACATAGTGCTGCACATGGGGGTGACATGGTGCTGCACATGGGGGGTGACATGGTGCTGCACATGGGGGGTGACATGGTGCTGCACATGGGAGGTGACATGGTGCTGCACATGGGGGGTGACATGGTGCTGCACATGGGAGGTGACATGGTGCTGCACATGGGAGGTGACATGGTGCTGCACATGGGAGGGGTGACATGGTGCTGCACATGGGGGGTGACATGGTGCTGCACATGGGGGGTGACATGGTGCTGCACATGGGAGGTGACATGGTGCTGCACATGGGGGGTGACATGGTGCTGCACATGGGAGGTGACATGGTGCTGCACATGGGAGGTGACATGGTGCTGCACATGGGGGTGACATGGTGCTTCACATGGGGGTGACATGGTGCTGCACATGGGAGGGGGTGACATGGTGCTGCACATGGGGGTGACATGGCGCTGCACATGGGAGGTGACATGGTGCTGCACATGGGAGGTGACATGGTACTGCACATGGGAGGTGACATGGTGCTGCACATGGGAGGGGGTGACATGGTGCTGCACATGGGGGTGACATGGTGCTGCACATGGGAGGTGACATGGTACTGCACATGGGAGGTGACATGGTGCTGCACATGGGGGGTGACATGGTGCTGCACATGGGAGGTGACATGGTACTGCACATGGGGGGTGACATGGTGCTGCACATGGGGGGTGACATGGTGCTGCACATGGGGGGTGACATGGTGCTGCACATGGGAGGTGACATGGTGCTGCACATGGGGGGTGACATGGTGCTGCACATGGGGGTGACATGGTGCTGCACATGGGGGGTGACATGGTGCTGCACATGGGGGGTGACATGGTGCTGCACATGGGAGGTGACATGGTGCTGCACATGGGGGGTGACATGGTGCTGCACATGGGGGTGACATGGTGCTGCACATGGGGGTGACATGGTGCTGCACATGGGAGGGGGTGACATGGTGCTGCACATGGGGGGTGACATGGTGCTGCACATGGGGGGTGACATGGTGCTGCACATGGGGGGTGACATGGTGCTGCACATGGGGGTGACATGGTGCTGCACATGGGGGGTGACATGGTGCTGCACATGGGGGGTGACATGGTGCTGCACATGGGGGGTGACATGGTGCTGCACATGGGGGGTGACATGGTGCTGCACATGGGGGGTGACATGGTGCTGCACATGGGGGTGACATGGTGCTGCACATGGGGGAGGTGACATGGTGCTGCACATGGGAGGTGACATGGTGATGCACATGGGGGGTGACATGGTGCTGCACATGCGGGGTGACATGGTGCTGCACATGGGGGTGACATGGTGCTGCACATGGGGGTGACATGGTGCTGCACATGGGAGGGGGTGACATGGTGCTGCACATGGGGGGTGACATGGTGCTGCACATGGGGGGTGACATGGTGCTGCACATGGGGGGTGACATGGTGCTGCACATGGGGGTGACATGGTGCTGCACATGGGGGGTGACATGGTGCTGCACATGGGGGGTGACATGGTGCTGCACATGGGGGGTGACATGGTGCTGCACATGGGGGGTGACATGGTGCTGCACACGGGGGTGACATGGTGCTGCACATGGGGGAGGTGACATGGTGCTGCACATGGGAGGTGACATGGTGATGCACATGGGGGGTGACATGGTGCTGCACATGGGGGGTGACATGGTGCTGCACATGGGGGGTGACATGGTGCTGCACATGGGGGTGACATGGTGCTGCACATGGGGGAGGTGACATGGTGCTGCACATGGGGGGTGACATGGTGCTTCACATGGGAGGTGACATGGTGCTGCACATGGGGGTGACATGGTGCTGCACATAGGGGGTGACATGGTGCTGCACATGGGGGGTGACATGGTGCTGCACATGGGGGGTGACATGGTGCTGCACATAGGGGGTGACATGGTGCTGCACATGGGGGGTGACATGGTGCTGCACATGGGGGGTGACATGGTGCTGCTGTGTCGACCCGCCACCACAATTGTGGGTTACCAGGGCAATGGGGTACTCAGAGCCGAGCCCATGGAAGTCTATGGGGTTTGTCACAGGTAGCGGTGGCTCGGTCTGTGGCCCTGGCGGTCTGGCGTATGTTGGGGGGATATATTTACAGGGGATTGATTTATTGTACAGTTCGTGACGCCACCTGTAGTCTCTGGTAATTTGTACCAGCGCTGCTGTAGATCTCTGAGGGGATGGTGAGGCAGCTAGATGTCGGGTCCCCTACAGGTGGGACTCTTCCCTCAGGTCGATGGTTATGGTGGGGTTGTGCACGCATGCAATTAAATAACTCAGTCTCACACCGTCAGCGTCTTTCCATACCTTTTTACTTGTAAGATGGTAAGGCAGGTCCCAGGGAGGCTGATGGGGTTGATGGAGGATGAGTTTTGAGGCAATGGTTGAGCAAGGCAGGGGCCTCCTTTACTTTCAGAATGATGATGAGTCCAACCAGCATAAAGCGTAGTTCCCTCTATAAACTCCAGCTTCTCCAAGCTGTACTGCCCGGTCAGTTTTGTGGTGGAGCCTTCCAGTGATGAAACTAGGTTCTTATATGCTTGGCCTAGCTCAAAGTTCCTATTCCACCTGACCCCTGTTACGTACTGACACTTCAAGGGCTGCTTGCTGTTACCTAAGGTCCAGTAAGCCTCTGGATCTTCTACCACTATGCGTGCAGCTATAGTGATGCTTCGGTCCCCAGTGACCGGTGACAATGTGCAGGATACTTCAATCCTAAAGCACTTCTCAATTCCTTCCACTGTGCCTTTCGACTTGCTCACACTCTCAATAGCTGTCTCAGTCCGTCTGCCAGTGGGGCACAGCTCTGACCAGGCTGAGGTAATCTGGCTCACCTTTACTGGCCTCCACTTCTCTGAACTGCACAACAGTGGGAATGACTCAGTCCTGAGCCACCCGAGCTAGACTCTCTCCTTCCTCCTCACAGGTCCAGGCAAGACTCACTGACTGACTCTGAACACTCCCTGTGGGTGTGTCTAAGTGTATGTGATGTCATGTAGAGCCCTTAACCATTACCTCTCCACTCATCCTCCTGGTATTGTGTACCTTAAATACCAGGGCTACACATTCCCCCATGGTAAACGACAGCACTCCCGGGCTGTGAAATACAAAGAGACAATTTTTGTTTATGCATTAAACATTAACATTAACTCGTCCCATCCGGGAGGTAAGGATTTCTTGAACGTTGCAAACAAAACATTAAATATAGAAAAATGCAAAATATTAAATATACATATTCATATATATAGACGACAATATTCTTGTGAAGGACCCGCACCAAACCTTCAACGTGGGTCCTGGGTGGGCTGCAGGACATATGAATGCAGACCTCACTCAGTGCCACACCACACGGGTTTTATTATTCAGAGGTAGTTGTGGGGGTTTTATGTAAAACCAAGATAATGCACAAGGTGCAACTATATACAAAATCAGTTCTTGGGCTGGCTCAGTCCTCAGCCTCAGAGTCCATTGTGAAACACGATAAGAAAAGACACAGATATAAATACATTTCTAATATGCATTGAATTTTCAATTTTTTTTTACTTTGGTACCCAGCCAGGCATTCTACTCAATATAGAAAAACATAGAAATTATCTCTAGCAATAAAGTGCAAAATTGGCAAACATTCTCAAACTTTTTACAACATTACATTTGGTAGACCCCTGTCTGGATCTTACCGGTTTTTCTTTTACTGTTTAACTATTTCAACTACATTTTCCACCCCGGGGGCTGGAACAATGCGATGGTCCCTAGATCCCATGACTAACAAGTCGTGTGCTGCTATTAGGGTCTGGGTCGCCACAGTTCTCGTGCGAACCTTAGGGGCACAACAGGTACTTTCTCCTTGCGAGACACCGATTGTGTTTCAATTTGCGTTACAGTTAGCGATATCGATCGTGTCATAGATTGCGATGGAAACTGGGTCGCAAGTTGCGATGTAGAAGGATGACAAGATAATGAAGAGTATGTAGACGTTGCTTCCATTTGCGAGGAGCCTACAGGGGGCGATGCTGGGGCACGGCCTGGTGCTGTTTGAGCTGGAGACGGGGACGCTGCGGTAGTGGTGACGTTACCTGCGTCGGGGACGGGGTCACGGACGATTGTGACATTAAGGGCATACCATCCCTTCATACCCCAGTGTCGTGTATAGGTGACAATGTCTCCATTAACTAGGTCCCTCCCGGGATGGCCTTGCGGTAGGTGGGATTCTACATCACGTCTGCTGACAAAGACCCCTGGGTAGAGGCCCGGTTCTCTGATGAAGCCCCAGCCCTTCCGGAGCTGGAACTCTGTCACACACCCCTGCCGCCGCGGTTCCCTCAGAGTACCTTTTTCTCGACGGACACTTTCCTTGTCCGCGATCAGCTCTGCATGTTGCCGCTGTCGGTTCCGCTGAGCTTCCCGCTCTTCCTCCTGCTGGCGTTGCTGCTTCTCCTCACGACGCTGCCACTCACGTTCCCACTGGGCGGTATAGGCGACGTCATCCAGGCGCGCCATCTCGTCCCAGTCCACGTCTGGTAACGACGGACAGGACCCCTCCGGTGTCCCTACCGGGGATCGATCATCTGCTGCGGCCTCCTGGCCGGGCGGGCGTTCCGGAACTGGCGGTACCTCCTCAACCTCCTTCGCCTCCACCGCTTCACCGGTGGATCAGGATCGGTACTTTCGGGGGCAGCCTCCGGTTGCTCCTTTGCCTTGGGCAGCAGAATTTTCGGTAACTCGAATCGTGGGGGATCGTCGAGAGGGGAGGACACCGTGTTCCACAGTCGCCACTGCATCAGGGTACGCCGGCGTCTCTCGATCTCCTCAAATCCAGGTTGTGGCAAAATCATCTTTTTCAGTCGTGCATTTTCTTCTTTAATTTCCAGCAATGCTTGCTGCAGGTGCAGGACCACGGATGATTCCGGTGCTGGTGGCAGCTTGGCTGGGGCACGGGGCCTGCCTTCCTCCTCAGCCACAGCCACTTGCCAGTACCCACTAATCAGATCGAGGGTAGAAAAGTAGTTAGCCGTTTTCAGAGCAGCTAATGATTCCTCTATACGTGGTAACGGGTATGCATCCTTGTGTGTTATGCGGTTCACCTGCCTGTAATCCACACACATTCTCATACTACCATCTTTCTTTTTAACCAGAACTAGAGGGGCTGCCCAGGGGCTACAACTATCCCTTATCACCCCGGCCTTCTTCATATCATGTAACATTTCTTTAGCCTTCTGATAATGGGCTGGGGGTATAGGCCTGTACCGCTCTTTGATGGGAGGATGACTGCCTGTAGGGATATGATGTTGGACTCCCTTAATTACCCCAAAATCAAGTGGGTGCTTGCTAAACCTTGGGCATACTCTTGCACCACCCGTAGTACCCCTTGCTTCTGGTGAGCGGGAGTGGTGTCCGTCCCAACATGGAGTTGCTGACACCATTCCGCCACCTGAGTTGCTGGGTCATTGTCCTCCTCTATTTGACAGGAGTCTAAGGACTCAGCCGGAAGAATAGAATTATTATCGACAGCATGTAGTTTAGCAATGGTTGCATAACGGGGTAAGTTTACCTCATCATCTCCCCAGTTGAGAAGCCGTACCGGTACTCTTCCATTCACCACCTCTACTACTCCTCTAGCAGTCATAAGTGTAGGTCTATGTTCTGAATGGTGGGGTTCTACTACAGCTTGGTAATTCTGTCCTCTCAGACCTATGGCTGCCCTGCACCAGATAATCATTTCACTCATTGGGGTATCACAATAGGATCCGAGTCAGTGACCCGTACATTACCAATTTCGCCGTCTGTAAGCTTCGCTTGCTGCTGACACACCAGGGCCCGGATCTCTCTTTGGATTACTCCTTTCTGCCTTGGTCGGGCAATCTCAGCGAGCTGTTGGAGTAAGAACACAACTTCTCCCAAACAATTACCGATAATGTTAGTACCCAAAATTATATTTAAACCGTTCTCCTCATTTACAGTCTTTACTACTAGAAGCCCCTGGTCTTTCAACTCCTCTCTGCCCACCTTTACATCTACACATTTTGTCCCGAGTACTTCTACAGGAAGACCATTAGAAGCATATACGGTAAAGTCAAGGCTCGGAGGTTTAAGACTGTCCATTGACCAGTACTTGGTATATAGAGCATCAGGTATTAGGGTCACCTGCGACCCAGTGTCTAACAATGCTGGAACAGCAATACCATCTAGAATAATAGACAGGTAGGGTCGCCCGCCCACATACCTGCGGTTCCAGTCTAGGGGGCCTGACGGGTATTCTCCTGGGTGTTGGCCCTTGGACCCAGGTTCTGCCCGTTTAAAGGACACTGTGGAGACAGATGACCTTTCCGGTTGCAGCGGTAACAGATGATCTCTCGACGAGGAGGGTGTTGATCAGAGGTCGCTCCTGGGGGTGGCGTTGTCCTCCTCCGGGGGGGCGACGTCTTCTTTCTTCTCCGGTGCATCCACGGGACGTCTTCTGGGCAGTCAGCTAACAAGATCTTCCTTCTTCCTCTTTCCGCAGCTGCAGGGCACTCATTACAGCAGCCAGATTTTTAGTCAGCTGGCGCACCTCTGAGCGCAGACAATCCAATTCACTGGGAGGTGTCACCTGCGTTTTGGTTTCGGCCACTAACGGGGAACAGGGGGTTACTGCCGGTTCCAGAGTGACTTCACCCTGATGATGTTGGGTTGCCACCTCAGGTTTGCCCAGGGGCCGCAGCCCTTTTATTGCCATGTCTTTTAGGGCATCAAAGGTAGCATCCGGATGATCTAAGGACCACCAGTTTACAGTTCTGCGTTCCTCTTGGGATCTCAATCCCTGTATAAATTGTTCTTTCAGCATTCTATTCTCGTCGATAGCATTTAAATTATTAATCTGCTTAAGAGCTCTCAGGGCTCCTTGTAGTCGGCAAGCGTAGTCCCGGATGCTGTCACCTGGCTGTTGTGAACAGTGATAGAAGGCCATCCGGAGATCCGTTTCCGTGCGGTCTTCAAATATGGCATGCAGCTTAAGGAAGATCGCAGGTACCGACTCCTGATCAACGGTATCCCAAGTCTCCACTTCCCTCTCAGCAGCGCCAGTTAGCTGCCCTATTAGCACAGCAGCTTTTTGTCTCTCAGGCATGGAGTACATTTCTAGGATGCTGCATAACTTCCGCTTGAAGCCTGCTAATGTGCCTGGCTCACCGCTGTATTGGGGAAGCCATTTCGCCCCAGGCATATATGGGAGCGTTAGTGGCATGATCGGGACTACCGGACTGGGTGCAGGGCCTGCGCCCCCATCTGGCGCTATAATACCAGACGGTGCGGGATTGGGGCCTCCGGCCGGGGCCGCACTGTCAGCCGGTTGTTGTGACATCTTAGCGCCCCCTTGGTTAAACGGAGCCTACCGGTTTCAGGAGCTGCTACTTCACAGGCACCGCAGTGGGAACAGGACCTTCGTCGCAGGCGCTCTGATGTCAGAGCGTTCACTTCCTGTTGCAGGACCTGCCGCTGAGTCAGAGCCGGGGGCGTGTCCAAGACTTTGCGCGCTCTTTCAGGTACGCCCACCTTCTTCTCCAGCGCCTTAGGGCGCGAATCTGGCGGCAAATATGGCGGTATTTGGCGCCAAAAGCACAGACAGTCCTTTTTCACAAAAACACTCCACAGGCACACAGGGCTCGCAATGCTGCAAGTTTCGTATCCTGTTCGTGACGCCAAAGTTTTTGTGTCGACCCGCCACCACAATTGTGGGTTACCAGGGCAATGGGGTACTCAGAGCCGAGCCCATGGAAGTCTATGGGGATGTCACAGGTAGCGGTGGCTCAGTCTGTGGCCCTGGCGGTCTGGCGTATGTTGGGGGAATATTTACAGGGGATAGATATATTTACAGTTCGTGACGCCACCTGTAGTCTCTGGTAATTTGTACCAGCGCTGCTGTAGATCTCTGAGGGGATGGTGAGGCAGCTAGATGTCGGGTCCCCTACAGGTGGGACTCTTCCCTCAGGTCGATGGTTATGGTGGGGTTGTGCAGGCATGCAATTAAATAACTCAGTCTCACACGGTCAGCGTCTTTCCATACCTTTTTACTTGTAAGATGGTAAGGCAGGTCCCAGGGAGGCTGATGGGGTTGATGGAGGATGAGTTTTGAGGCAATGGTTGAGCAAGGCAGGGGCCTCCTTTACTTTCAGAATGATGATGAGTCCAACCAGCATAAAGCGTAGTTCCCTCTATAAACTCCAGCTTCTCCAAGCTGTACTGCCCGGTCAGTTTTGTGGTGGAGCCTTCCAGTGATGAAACTAGGTTCTTATATGCTTGGCCTAGCTCAAAGTTCCTATTCCACCTGACCCCTGTTATGTACTGACACTTCAAGGGCTGCTTGCTGTTACCTAAGGTCCAGTAAGCCTCTGGTCTTTCTACCACTATGCGTGCAGCTATAGTGATGCTTCGGTCTCCAGTGACCGGTGACAACGTGCAGGATACTTCAATCCTAAAGCACTTCTCAATTCCTTCCACTGTGCCTTTCGACTTGTTCACACTCTCAATAGCTGTCTCAGTCCGTCTATCAGTGGGGCACAGCTCTGACCAGGCTGAGGTAATCTGGCTCACCTTTACTGGCCTCCACTTCTCTGAACTGCACAACAGTGGGAATGACTCAGTCCTGAGCCACCCAAGCTAGACTCTCTCCTTCCTCCTCACAGGTCCAGGCAAGACTCACTGACTGACTCTGAACACTCCCTGTGGGTGTGTCTAAGTGTATGTGATGTCATGTAGAGCCCTTAACCATTACCTCTCCACTCATCCTCCTGGTATTGTGTACCTTAAGGCTAAGTTCACACGTTGCGGAATTGCCGCGGAAATTTCCGCGGCAATCCCGCACTTCTCCCGCAGGAAATACGCACGTTTTTTGTATGCTGATTCCCGCCAGAATAATAGCGTTTTGCAAGCGTAATTAGCTTGCAGAATGCTAGCGTTTTCCTAGCGATCTGTAGCATCGCTTGGAAAACTGATTGACAGGTTGGTCACACGAGTCAAACATAGTGTTTGACAAGTGTGACCAACTTTTTACTATTGATGCCGCCTATGCCGCATCAATAGTAAAAAGATCTAATGTAAAAATAATAAAAAAAATAATAAATAATGATATTCTCACCTTCCGGCGGCCCCCGCAGCCTTCCCGCGGCCCCCGCAGCCTTCCCGCCTTCAGCGACGCTCCCGGCAACTCCGGTCCCAGGAGTGCTTTGCGACAAATCACACCGATGACGTAGCATCTCGCGAGACCGCTACGCCATCTGGGTGATTCTCGCAAAGGACTCTTGGGACCGGAAGTTGCCGGGAGCGTCGCTGAAGGCGGGAAGGCTGCGGGGGCCGCCGGAAGGTGAGAATATCATTATTTATTATTTTAATTATTGTTTTACCAGGGATATGGTACCAGGGCGAGAGTCTCCTCTCCTCCAGACCCTGGGTACCATCGCACATGAACCGCTTACATTGCGCATGGTGGGCACAGCCACATGCGGAAAGTAAGCGGTTCAATGCATTCCTATGGCGGCGGAATCACCGCGATTACGCTAAATTAATGAACATGTTGCTATTTTTTCCGCGAAGCGTTTTTTTCGCGGAAAAAAACGCAACATGTGGCCAAAACATGCGGAATCAATTAACATGTATAGGATGCTTAATGCTTGCGTTTTTATCGCGTTTTTACCGCGGAAAACCGCGGAAAAAACGCGAAAAAAAACGCAATTATTCCTGATCGTGTGCACTTAGCCTAAATACCAGGGCTACACACTGCACATGGGGGTGACATGGTGCTGCACATGGGGGGTGACATGGTGCTGCACATGGGGGGTGACATGGTGCTGCACATGGGGGTGACATGGTGCTGCACATGGGGGGTGACATGGTGCTGCACATGGGGGTGACATGGTGCTGCACATGGGAGGTGACATGGTGCTGCACATGGGGGGTGACATGGTGCTGCACATGGGGGTGACATGGGTGCTGCACATGGGGGGTGACATGGTGCTGCACATGGGGGTGACATGGTGCTGCACATGGGGGTGACATGGTTGCTGCACATGGGGTGACATGGTGCTGCACATGGGGGGTGACATGGTGCTGCCAATGGGAGGGTGACATGGTGCTGCACATGGGGGTGACATGGTGCTGCACATGGGGGTGACATGGTGCTGCACATGGGGGGTGACATGGTGCTGCACATGGGGGGTGACATGGTGCTGCACATGGGGGGTGACATGGTGCTGCACATGGGGGGTGACATGGTGCTGCACATGGGGGTGACATGGTGCTGCACATGGGGGTGACCATGGTGCTGCACATGGGAGGTGACATGGTGCTGCACATGGGGGTGACATGGTGCTGCACATGGGAGGGTGACATGGTGCTGCACATGGGGGTGACATGGTGCTGCACATGGGGGTGACATGGTGCTGCACATGGGAGGTGACATGGTGCTGCACATGGGGGGTGACATGGTGCTGCACATGGGGGTGACATGGTGCTGCACATGGGGGGTGACATGGTGCTGCACATGGGGGGTGACCATGGTGCTGCACATGGGGGTGACATGGTCTGCACATGGGGGTGACATGGTGCTGCACATGGGAGGTGACATGGTGCTGCACATGGGGGTGACATGGTGCTGCACATGGGGGGTGACATGGTGCTGCACATGGGGGGTGACATGGTGCTGCACATGGGAGGGTGACATGGTGACGTGCACATGGGGGGTGACATGGTGCTGCACATGGGGGGTGACATGGTGCTGCACATGGGGGGTGACATGGTGCTGCACATGGGGGTGACATGGTGCTGCACATGGGGGGTGACATGGTGCTGCACATGGGGGTGACATGGTGCTGCACATGAGGGGGTGACATGGTGGCTGCACATGGGGGGTGACATGGTGCTGCACATGGGAGGTGACATGGTGCTGCACATGGGGGGTGACATGGTGCTGCACATGGGGGTGACATGGTGCTGCACATGGGGGTGACATGGTGCTGCACATGGGGGTGACATGGTGCTGCACATGGGGGGTGACATGGTGCTGCACATGGGGGGTGACATGGTGCTGCACATGGGGGTGACATGGTGCTGCACATGGGGGTGACATGGTGCTGCACATGGGGGGTGACATGGTGCTGCACATGGGGGGTGACATGGTGCTGCACATGGGGGGTGACATGGTGCTGCACATGGGGGGTGACATGGTGCTGCACATGGGGGTGACATGGTGCTGCACATGGGGGGGTGTGACCATGGTGCTGCACATGGGGGTGACATGGTGCTGCACATGGGGGTGACATGGTGCGCACATGGGGGTGACATGGTGCTGCACATGGGGGTGACATGGTGCTGCACATGGGGGGTGACATGGTGCTGCACATGGGGGGTGACATGGTGCTGCACATGGGGGGTGACATGGTGCTGCACATGGGGGTGACATGGTGCTGCACATGGGGGGTGACATGGTGCTGCACATGGGGGTGACATGTGCTGCACATGGGGGGTGACATGGTGCTGCACATGGGGGTGACATGGTGCTGCACATGGGGTGACATGGTGCTGCACATGGGGTGACATGGTGCTGCACTGGGGGTGACATGGTGCTGCACATGGGGGGGACATGGTGTGCACATGGGGGGTGACATGGTGTGCACATGGGGGTGACATGGGCTGCACATGGGGGTGACATGGTGCTGCACATGGGGGTGACATGGTGCTGCACATGGGGGTGACATGGTGCTGCCATGGGGGTGACATGGTGCTGCACATGGGGGACAGGTGCTGACATGGGGGTGACATGGTGCTGCACATGGGGGGTGAATGGTGCTGCACATGGGGGTGACATGTGCTGCACATGGGGGGGTGAATGGTGCTGCACATGGGGTGACATGGTGCTGCAATGGGGGGTGACTGGTGTGCCATGGGGTGACATGGTGCTGCACATGGGGGTGACATGGGTGCACATGGGGGTGACATGGTGCACATGGGGGGTGACATGGGCTGCACTGGGGGTGACTGGTGTGCACATGGGGTGACATGGTGCTGCACATGGGGTGACATGGTGCTGCACATGGGGTGACATGGTGCTGCACATGGGGGGTGACATGGTGCTGCACATGGGGTGACGGTGCTGCACATGGGTGACATGGTGCTGCACTGGGGGTGACATGGTGCTGCACAGGGGGTGACATGGTGCTGCACATGGGGTGACATGGTGTGCAATGGGGTGACATGGTCTGCACATGGGGTGACTGTGCTGCACATGGGGTGACATGGTGCTGCACATGGGGGTGCATGGTGCTGCACATGGGGGTGACATGTGTGCAATGGGGTGACATGGTGTGACATGGGGTGACATGGTGTGCACTGGGGGACATGGTGCTGCACATGGGGGTGCTGGTGTCACATGGGGGGTGACATGGTGCGCAGGGGGACAGTGTGCCGGGGACATGTGATAGGTGCTGTTCCGGCATGGCACGGGTCGTTGCGTCTGTCCAGGGGTACTGCTACATGGCTGGCTCATGGGGGCGTGCATGGGTCAGTGTCAGGGTGCTGCTCAGGTGCATGTCTGGGTCTGGTGCAAGGGGTGACAGGGCCATGGGGTGAATGGGGCACGGGTAAGGTCATGGGTGCTGGTCGACGGGGGGAAGGTGTGCAGGGGACATGGTGGCACTGGGGTGACAGTGCTGCACATGGGGCTGGTGCACAGGGGGTGACTGTTGACAGGGGGGTGACATGGTCTGCACATGGGGGGTGACATGGTGCTGCACTGGGGGTGACATGGTTGCACAGGGGGGACATGGTGCTGCACATGGGGGTGACATGGTGCGCACATGGGGGTGACATGGTGCTGCACATGGGGGTGACATGGTGCCCAGGGGGGATGGTGCGCACATGGAGGGGGACATGGTGCTGCACATGGGGTGACATGGTGCTGCACATGGGGGGTGCATGGTGCTGCACATGGGGGTGACATGGTGCTGCACATGGGGGGTGACATGGTGCTGCACATGGGGGGACATGGTGCTGCACATGGGGGTGACTGGTGGCACGGGGGACATGGTGCTGCACGGGGGGTGGGGTGCTGTGGTGCTGCACAGGGGGTGACATGGTGCTGAAAGGGGGGGCATGGGCTGCACATGGGGGACTGGTGCTGACGAGGGGGGTGACTGGTGCACATGGGGGGTGACATGGTGCGGGGGGACATGTGCGCAAGGGGGGTGACATGTGCTGCACATGGGGGGTGACATGGTGCTGCACATGGGGGGTGACATGGTGCTGCACATGGGAGGTGACATGGTCTGCACATGGGGGGTGACATGGTGCTGCACATGGGGGGTGACATGGTGCTGCACATGGGGGTGACATGGTGCTGCACATGGGGGTGACATGGTGCTGCACATGGGGGGTGACATGGTGCTGCACATGGGGGGTGACATGGTGCTGCACATGGGGGAGGTGACATGGTGCTGCACATGGGGGTGACATGGTGCTGCACATGGGGGTGACATGGTGCTGCACATGGGGGGTGACATGGTGCTGCACATGGGGGGTGACATGGTGCTGCACATGAGGGGGTGACATGGTGCTGCACATGGGGGGTGACATGGTGCTGCACATGGGGGGTGACATGGTGCTGCACATGGGGGTGACATGGTGATGCACATGGGGGGTGACATGGTGCTGCACATGGGGGTGACATGGTGCTGCACATGGGGGTGACATGGTGCTGCACATGGGGGTGACATGGTGCTGCACATGGGGGGTGACATGGTCTACACATGGGGGGTGACATGGTGCTGCACATGGGGGGTGACATGGTGCTGCACATGGGGGTGACATGGTGCTGCACATGGGGGTGACATGGTGCTGCACATGGGGGGTGACATGGTGCTGCACATGGGGGGTGACATGGTGCTGCACATGGGGGGAGACATGGTGCTGCACATGGGGGGTGACATGGTGCTGCACATGGGGGGGTGACATGGTGCTGCACATGGGGGGTGACATGGTGCTGCACATGGGGGGTGACATGGTGCTGCACATGGGAGGTGACATGGTGCTGCACATGGGGGGTGACATGGTGCTGCACATGGGGGGTGTAAGGTTCTGTGTACATGTTCCTGAAACTCAGTTTGTTCGTCAGCCATTTTACTTTCTGTCTTTCTGTAGCTATCTTGCCCTCAGTCAAAATGGAGTTTCCAGCTTGCATGTTCCCGCCCTGATTCTCTCCTTTTGCTTCTTAAGCAGCCACAGCTGAGCAATCAGTGCTTCAGAATCTAGCCTGCAGTGAACCTGTGACTTGACTCCTGTAAGCCTTGGATTGGACCTTGTACTCCAGCTATTCCTACTGAGGAACTCTGAAGCACTTGTGGACTCTGAACCCTGCTTTTGAAAGACCCACGTTTGCATGGACTTACGGTAACAGAGAAGAAGATCCTGAATCTGTATTGGAGAGTGATTGCTGAGCTTGGATTACTCTGGCCTGCTGTGTCTCCTGTTTCTGTGTCTGCAAACTGTGTGACTATTTTTGCCAACTTGTATGAAGTAATACAGGACTTTTCTATATCAAACCTGTGACTCCTGTGTTTTCATCGCACCCAAGCACAAGACGCTATATGAACTGTACTACATACATTACAAGATTCTGAAGCCAAAACGTTAGTGTCTGCTGGGTCTGGAAGGCTGTGTCTCCTGTTACTGTGGATATCAGACGTCCGGTTGTACTTTCTGTGATGACAGTGGTTGTGACTTCTCACAACCATTCCAGGTGAGCAATTCCCTTAAGTTTTTTCTTTTTGCAGTGTTACCACAGGTAAACACTATTGTTTTTTTTTTTTTTTTTTCCTTTCTTTTCTCTTTTTTGTCTGCTGTAACTCTGGATATCAGATGTCTGGTTGAAACTTTCTGTGATGATAGTGGTTGTGACTTCTCACAACCATTCCAGGTGAGCAGTTCCCTTAATTTTTTTTTCTCTCTGCAGTGTTGCCACAGGTGAACACTATTGTTTTTTTTTCCTCCTCTTCTTCCAGTAATCCTGTCTTAAAAGATCTGGAAAATGGAGGCCCGCATAAAGGAACTTTGCGAGTGACTGATAATATCCTTGCAGATTTGCAGAATATAAAGACCCGTTTTACAAACCTACAGGACCTCACTAATCACAATTTGCAAGTGTTTGGACAGACTGCCCAGGATTTGCGAGCCAGGATTGAGGTTCTAGAAGAGCGAGTCCAGGCTCCTGCCGTAGCCCCGAGTTCTGGGATTCCCAAGTTGCCCCCTTTTCGTTTTGGCGGTGAACGTGAGAAATTCAGGGGATTTATTAATCAATGCAATCTTTTTTTTCTGCACATGCTTCACAATTTCCCACTGAACGATCTAAGGTGCTTACTATAATTATGTTGCTTACCAACAAGGCTTTAATGTGGGCAAACCCTCTGATTGAGACTGAGGATGATTGTTTGAATCACCTTGATGATTTTATTTCAGCCATGGGGCAGGTGTTTGATGACCCCAATCGAGGTGCAACAGCTGAAGCAGCCATGTTAGCTTTGCGCCAAGGTAAGCACTCGGTAGCTGAATATGCCTGGATTTCAGGAGATGGGCCCTTGATACCACCTGGGACAGTTCCGCCAAAAAATCTATTTTCGAAAGGGGTTATCTCCACTGATTAAGGATGAACTTGCTCGTGCCGACCCTCCCACTGCGTTAGGTGACTTTATTAACTACTGCATCCGTATTGATACTCGTCTGACTGAACGCAGGCAAGAGAGATGGTTCGAAAGCAATCGTACTAACCTTTTCCTACCTTCCTCTCCAGCTAAGGAACCTTTGAGTAGGATTACACGGGAACCTGAACCTGAACCCATGCAGGTAGACTCTTTACAACGACGGGTTAGTGATGCACGCAAGGAACATCGTTTTAAGGAGAATCTATGTTTCTATTGTGGTAAGTCAGGGCACTTCATTATAAACTGCCCCAGCCGTTCTCGTAAGACTACTGCAGCACTCATTCATTGTGAGTGTTGCGAGAGGGGATCTGTCAGGTCCGAGCCTCAGGCTCCAGAGAGATCTGCAGCAACAGATCTTGATTTCTCGGACTTAAACTCCATTACCTCTGAGGACGTTGACTGTGTAAACGCTGCCATTTTTCAAGTTTCCTCAGCGGTGTTCCAGCTGAGTTGTAAGAAAAACAATTCTCATTGCTTTCTTTCCATCAAACTCTGGGTTGACTCAGCTTGGGTGTCTAGCTCTGCTATGATCGACTCAGGGGCAAGTGGAAATTTTATGGATGTCTCCTTTGCTCTGAAACAGGAATACGTTCAGTGAAGAAGGCTACTCCAGTACAGATGGAAACTGTGGATGGCTCCCTGCTGACCTCTGGACCAGTGGATCAGGAAACAGAGCCTTTGAGGGTTCTTATGGGTAAAGATCATCAAGAGAAACTGTCCTTTATGCTTATCTCTTCTCCCCACTTTCCCATTATTCTAGGGCTACCATGGCTGCAGGCTCAGAATCCTACCATTAACTGGGAGACCAAGGAATTACACTTTCCAGAGAAACAGATGAGTCCAAAAGTTTCAGCTTGCTCTGTTCCTAAAGGAATCATGTCAGTCCCTGAACTACCAGCTGTATACCAGGACTATGTGGATTTATGTGACAAGAAGAACGCTGACCAGCTTCCTCCTCACCGTCCATATGATTGTCCAATTGAATTATTGCCTGGAGCAGAGATACCTTTTGGTAAGATCTACCCCCTGGCGGGGCCCGAGCTAAAGGCTTTAAAGGATTACATAGATGAAAATCTAGCCAAGGGCTTCATACGCCCCTCTTCATCTCCTGCAGGTGCACCCATCTTCTTTGTAAAGAAGAAAGATGGATCTCTGAGACCATGCGTAGACTATAGGGAACTCAATAAGGTTACTATTAGAAACCGTTATCCATTGCCTTTAATCCCTGAGTTATTGGAGAGAGTGCGACATGCCAAAATTTTTTCTAAACTAGATCTTCGTGGGGCCTATAACTTAGTCTGTATTAGACCTGGGGATGAATGGAAGACTGCATTCAGGTCACGCTATGGACACTTTGAATATCTAGTTATGCCTTTTGGTCTGAGTACCGCCCCAGCCACTTTCCAACACTTGGTGAATGACATCTTCAGGGATCTCCTAGATACATTCGTGGTAATTTATTTGGATGATATTCTAATTTTTTCTAACTCCACAGAGGAACATCATGGACATGTGAGAATGGTCTTGGAACGTCTAAGACAAAATCATCTTTACATCAAACTTGAAAAGTGTGAATTCCATAGGACCGAAATTCAATTTCTGGGGTATGTACTGTCTACACAAGGAATTAGTATGGATGGAAGCAAAACCCAAGCCATCAAGGATTGGCCAAGTCCTAGAAATGTGAAGGAGGTACAGCGCTTCATCGGGTTTGCCAACTTCTATAGACGTTTCATTAGAAATTTCTCTGAGGTAGTGTCACCTATCACTCAACTTACCCGGAAAGAGTCTAGGTTTTCCTGGACTCCCCAAGCCCAGGAAGCATTTTCCGTCTAAAAGATAAATTTACCACTGCACCTATCCTAGTACATCCCAACCCCGAGCTTGCCTTCATAATAGAGGTGGATGCTTCAGACTGTGCCGTTGGAGCTATACTCTCTCAGAGAACAGGTGAGAAGAATGTCTTGCATCCCTGT
The DNA here is from genome assembly GCA_033576555.1 of Oophaga sylvatica. Classification (NCBI taxonomy): domain Eukaryota; kingdom Metazoa; phylum Chordata; class Amphibia; order Anura; family Dendrobatidae; genus Oophaga; species Oophaga sylvatica. Next base: position 600,435,265 of record JARQOD010000003.1, read on the forward strand.
GCCTTCTTTTCCCAGCAGTTGTCTTCGGCTGAGAGGAACTACGATGTGGGCAATAGAGAGTTGTTGGCCATTATTGCCGCCTTCAAAGAATGGAGACACCTTCTTCAGGGAGCTGCACAGCAAATAGTCGTCCTGACAGACCATCGTAACCTTGAGTTTATCAGGTCGGCTAAGTGCCTGACTCCTCGCCAGGCTCGCTGGAATCTTTTCTTAAACCAATTTAATTTTATCATCTCTTATAGACCAGGATCGCGCAATGGAAAGGCTGATGCACTCTCTAGGATTTACTCAGCAGAGACACGTCCAATTACTCCTCCTAAGACTATTCTTCCTGACTCTAGATTCCTAGGAGTAATTCATAATCAAGACCTACTTAAGGACATCAAGGAAGCATACCATGCGGATTCCTTTTTGGCACAACCCCCAAGGGACGTAAGTCTTGTCTTTAAGAATGGTGTGTGGATTCAGGGACAACGTCTGTATATTCCTGAAACAGTCAGATTAAGAGTATTGCAACTCATTCACGATTCCAAGATAGCTGGGCATAGAGGAATTCTAAAGACACAGGAATTTCTTTCTCGTTTCTTTTGGTGGCCCACTTGCAGGAAGGATGTTTTGAATTATGTCACTTCATGTGAGGTCTGTGCAAGATGCAAAACACCTCGCTCCTCACCAACTGGTCTGTTACAGCCTCTTCCCACCCCGTCCCGCCCGTGGGGATCCATTTCTATGGACTTCATTGTGGAGTTACCAACCTCTCAGGGGAAGAACACCATTCTAGTGGTGGTTGACCGTCTAACAAAGGCAGCTCATTTTATCCCTTGTGTCGGCTTACCCACTGCAAAACAGACATCAGATTTGATGATTAAAGATGTGTTTCGCTTACATGGAGTACCGGATGAGGTTATTTCGGATCGAGGGGTGCAATTCACTTCTAGGTTTTGGCAAAATTTCTGTGCAGCATTGGACATTAAAGTAAACCTTTCTTCTGCTTTAAATCCCCAGACTAATGGACAGACCGAACGAACCAATCAAACCCTGGAGCAGTATCTCCGCTGCTTTATCTGCCACCTACAGGATGATTGGGTGGATCTACTTCCATTAGCTGAGTTCTCGTATAACAACTCTCAGAGTGCCTCCACTAAGCAGTCTCCTTTTTACTCTAATCTAGGTTATCATCCTAACATTCTACCACGATTTCCCATAGAAACGCCTTTACCAGCAGTGGCTGAAAGAATCACGTCTTTACAGAAGAATATGGATCTTCTAAAGGAAAATCTGGAATCGGCTCAAGAAAGGTACAAGAAAGCAGCAGATAAATTTTGTAAACCTGCACCAGCTTTCAAGGTAGGAGACTTGGTCTGGCTGTCAACCAGAAATCTTAAGTTAAGGATTCCATCGTCTAAGTTGGGACATAAGTACATTGGACCCTATAAAATCAGTAAAATTATAAGTGCCGTTGCTTGTCGTCTTCAACTGCCCAGAACTATGAGAATCCACCCTGTCTTTCATGTATCCCTACTAAAGGCTGCGACACCCAATACATTTCCTGGACGTTCCTCTCCTTGCCCTGACCCAGTGCTAGTCGATGGTCAGGAAGAATTTGTGGTAGAAAGGATTTTAGATTCCAGGTTGTATAGAAATCAGTTACAGTATCTGATTAAATGGCAGGGCTACCCAGTGGAGGACAACTCATGGGAACCGGTCAATAACGTTAATGCTCCTCGCTTGCTCCGTCAGTTTCATCAGAGGTACCCACACAAGCCTGGTCTGAGGTCATCCGGAGGTTGTCCTTAAGGGGGGAGTAATGTAAGGTTCTATGTATATATTCCTGAAACTCAGTTTGTTCGTCAGCCATTTTACTTTCTGTCTTGCTGCAGCTATCTTGCCCTCAGTCAAAATGGAGTTTCCAGCTTGCATGTTCCCGCCCTGATTCTCTCCTTTGCTTCTTAAGCAGCCACAGCTGAGCAATCAGTGCTTCAGAATCTAGCCTGCAGTGAACCTGTGACCTGACTCCTAAAGCCTTGGACCTTGGACTCCAGCTATTCCTACTGAGGAACTCTGAAGCACTTGTGGACTCTGAACCCTGCTCTTTGAAAGACCCACGTTTGCATGGACTTACGGTAACAGAGAAGAAGATCCTGAATCTGTATTGGAGAGTGATTGCTGAGCTTGGATTACTCTGGCCTGCTGTGTCTCCTGTTTCTGTGTCTGCAAACTGTGTGACTATTTCTGCCAACTTGTATGAAGTAATACAAGACTTTTCTATATCAAACCTGTGACTCCTGTGTTTTCATCGCACCCAAGCACAAGACGCTATATGAACTGTACTACATACATTACAGGGGGTGACATGGTGCTGCACATGGGGGTGACATGGTGCTGCACATGGGGGGTGACATGGTGCTGCACATGGGAGGTGACATAGTGCTGCACATGGGGGGGTGACATGGTGCTGCACATGGGAGGTGACATGGTGCTGCACATGGGAGGTGACATGGTGCTGCATATGAAGGGAGTGACATGGTGCTGCACATGGGGGGTGACATGGTGCTGCACATGGGGGTGACATGGTGCTGCACATGGGAGGTGACATGGTGCTGCACATGGAGGGTGACATGGTGCTGCACATGGGGGGTGACATGGTGCTGCACATGGGGGGTGACATGGTGCTGCACATGGGGGGTGACATGGTGCTGCACATGGGGGGTGACATGGTGCTGCACATGGGGGTGACATGGTGCTGCACATGGGGGGTGACATGGTGCTGCACATGGGGGGTGACATGGTGCTGCACATGGGGGGTGACATGGTGCTGCACATGGGGGGTGACATGGTGCTGCACATGGGGGTGACATGGTGCTGCACATGGGGGGTGACATGGTGCTGCACATGGGAGGTCACATAGTGCTGCACATGGGGGGTGACATGGTGCTGCACATGGGAGGTGACATGGTGCTGCACATGGGAGGTGACATGGTACTGCACATGGGAGGTGACATGGTGCTGCACATGGGAGGTGACATGGTGATGCACATGGGGGTGACATGGTGCTGCACATGGGGGTGACATGGTGATGCACATGGGGGGTGACATGGTGCTGCACATGGGGGTGACATGGTGCTGCACATGGGGGTGACATGGTGCTGCACATGGGAGGTGACATGGTGCTGCACATGGAGGGTGACATGGTGCTGCACATGGGGGTGACATGGTGCTGCACATGGGAGGTGACATGGTGCTGCACATGGGGGGTGACATGGTGCTGCACATGGGGGGGTGACATGGTGCTGCACATGGGGGGTGACATGGTGCTGCACATGGGGGGTGACATGGTGCTGCACATGGGGGGTGACATGGTGCTGCACATGGGGGGTGACATGGTGCTGCACATGGGGGGAGACATGGTGCTGCACATGGGGGGTGACATGGTGCTGCACATGGGGGGTGACATGGTGCTGCACATGGGGGGGTGACATGGTGCTGCACATGGGGGGTGACATGGTGCTGCACATGGGGGGTGACATGGTGCTGCACATGGGAGGTGACATGGTGCTGCACATGGGGGTGACATGGTGCTGCACATGGGGGGTGTAAGGTTCTGTGTACATGTTCCTGAAACTCAGTTTGTTCGTCAGCCATTTTACTTTCTGTCTTGCTGCAGCTATCTTGCCCTCAGTCAAAATGGAGTTTCCAGCTTGCATGTTCCCGCCCTGATTCTCTCCTTTTGCTTCTTAAGCAGCCACAGCTGAGCAATCAGTGCTTCAGAATCTAGCCTGCAGTGAACCTGTGACCTGACTCCTAAAGCCTTGGACCTTGTACTCCAGCTATTCCTACTGAGGAACTCTGAAGCACTTGTGGACTCTGAACCCTGCTCTTTGAAAGACCCACGTTTGCATGGACTTACGGTAACAGAGAAGAAGATCCTGAACCTGTATTGGAGAGTGATTGCTGAGCTTGGATTACTCTGGCCTGCTGTGTCTCCTGCTTCTGTGTCTGCAAACTGTGTGACTATTTTTGCCAACTTGTATGAAGTAATACAGGACTTTTCTATATCAAACCTGTGACTCCTGTGTTTTCATCGCACCCAAGCACAAGACGCTATATGAACTGTACTACATACATTACAAGATTCTGAAGCCAAAACGTTAGTGTCTGCTGGGTCTGGAAGGCTGTGTCTCCTGTTACTGTGGATATCAGACGTCCGGTTGTACTTTCTGTGATGACAGTGGTTGTGACTTCTCACAACCATTCCAGGTGAGCAATTCCCTTAAGTTTTTTCTTTTTGCAGTGTTACCACAGGTAAACACTATTGTTTTTTTTTTGTTTTTTTCCTTTCTTTTCTCTTTTTTGTCTGCTGTAACTCTGGATATCAGATGTCTGGTTGAAACTTTCTGTGATGATAGTGGTTGTGACTTCTCACAACCATTCCAGGTGAGCAGTTCCCTTAATTTTTTTTTCTCTCTGCAGTGTTGCCACAGGTGAACACTATTGTTTTTTTTTCTCTCCTCTTCTTCCAGTAATCCTGTCTTAAAAGATCTGGAAAATGGAGGCCCGCATAAAGGAACTTTGCGAAGTGACTGATAATATCCTTGCAGATTTGCAGAATATAAAGACCCGTTTTACAAACCTACAGGACCTCACTAATCACAATTTGCAAGTGTTTGGACAGACTGCCCAGGATTTGCGAGCCAGGATTGAGGTTCTAGAAGAGCGAGTCCAGGCTCCTGCCGTAGCCCCGAGTTCTGGGATTCCCAAGTTGCCCCCTTTTCGTTTTGGCGGTGAACGTGAGAAATTCAGGGGATTTATTAATCAATGCAATCTTTTTTTTTCTGCACATGCTTCACAATTTCCCACTGAACGATCTAAGGTGCTTACTATAATTATGTTGCTTACCAACAAGGCTTTAATGTGGGCAAACCCTCTGATTGAGACTGAGGATGATTGTTTGAATCACCTTGATGATTTTATTTCAGCCATGGGCAGGTGTTTGATGACCCCAATCGAGGTGCAACAGCTGAAGCAGCCATGTTAGCTTTGCGCCAAGGTAAGCACTCGGTAGCTGAATATGCCTTGGATTTCAGGAGATGGGCCCTTGATACCACCTGGGACAGTTCCGCCAAAAAATCTATTTTTCGAAAGGGGTTATCTCCACTGATTAAGGATGAACTTGCTCGTGCCGACCCTCCCACTGCGTTAGGTGACTTTATTAACTACTGCATCCGTATTGATACTCGTCTGACTGAACGCAGGCAAGAGAGATGGTTCGAAAGCAATCGTACTAACCTTTTCCTACCTTCCTCTCCAGCTAAGGAACCTTTGAGTAGGATTACACGGGAACCTGAACCTGAACCCATGCAGGTAGACTCTTTACAACGACGGGTTAGTGATGCACGCAAGGAACATCGTTTTAAGGAGAATCTATGTTTCTATTGTGGTAAGTCAGGGCACTTCATTATAAACTGCCCCAGCCGTTCTCGTAAGACTACTGCAGCACTCATTCATTGTGAGTGTTGCGAGAGGGGATCTGTCAGGTCCGAGCCTCAGGCTCCAGAGAGATCTGCAGCAACAGATCTTGATTTCTCGGACTTAAACTCCGTTACCTCTGAGGACGTTGACTGTGTAAACGCTGCCATTTTTCAAGTTTCCTCAGCGGTGTTCCAGCTGAGTTGTAAGAAAAACAATTCTCATTGCTTTCTTTCCATCAAACTCTGGGTTGACTCAGCTTGGGTGTCTAGCTCTGCTATGATCGACTCAGGGGCAAGTGGAAATTTTATGGATGTCTCCTTTGCTCTGAAACAGGGAATACGTTCAGTGAAGAAGGCTACTCCAGTACAGATGGAAACTGTGGATGGCTCCCTGCTGACCTCTGGACCAGTGGATCAGGAAACAGAGCCTTTGAGGGTTCTTATGGGTAAAGATCATCAAGAGAAACTGTCCTTTATGCTTATCTCTTCTCCCCACTTTCCCATTATTCTAGGGCTACCATGGCTGCAGGCTCAGAATCCTACCATTAACTGGGAGACCAAGGAATTACACTTTCCAGAGAAACAGATGAGTCCAAAAGTTTCAGCTTGCTCTGTTCCTAAAGGAATCATGTCAGTCCCTGAACTACCAGCTGTATACCAGGACTATGTGGATTTATGTGACAAGAAGAACGCTGACCAGCTTCCTCCTCACCGTCCATATGATTGTCCAATTGAATTATTGCCTGGAGCAGAGATACCTTTTGGTAAGATCTACCCCCTGGCGGGGCCCGAGCTAAAGGCTTTAAAGGATTACATAGATGAAAATCTAGCCAAGGGCTTCATACGCCCCTCTTCATCTCCTGCAGGTGCACCCATCTTCTTTGTAAAGAAGAAAGATGGATCTCTGAGACCATGCGTAGACTATAGGGAACTCAATAAGGTTACTATTAGAAACCGTTATCCATTGCCTTTAATCCCTGAGTTATTGGAGAGAGTGCGACATGCCAAAATTTTTTCTAAACTAGATCTTCGTGGGGCCTATAACTTAGTCCGTATTAGACCTGGGGATGAATGGAAGACTGCATTCAGGTCACGCTATGGACACTTTGAATATCTAGTTATGCCTTTTGGTCTGAGTACCGCCCCAGCCACTTTCCAACACTTGGTGAATGACATCTTCAGGGATCTCCTAGATACATTCGTGGTAATTTATTTGGATGATATTCTAATTTTTTCTAACTCCACAGAGGAACATCATGGACATGTGAGAATGGTCTTGGAACGTCTAAGACAAAATCATCTTTACATCAAACTTGAAAAGTGTGAATTCCATAGGACCGAAATTCAATTTCTGGGGTATGTACTGTCTACACAAGGAATTAGTATGGATGGAAGCAAAACCCAAGCCATCAAGGATTGGCCAAGTCCTAGAAATGTGAAGGAGGTACAGCGCTTCATCGGGTTTGCCAACTTCTATAGACGTTTCATTAGAAATTTCTCTGAGGTAGTGTCACCTATCACTCAACTTACCCGGAAAGAGTCTAGGTTTTCCTGGACTCCCCAAGCCCAGGAAGCATTTTCCCGTCTAAAAGATAAATTTACCACTGCACCTATCCTAGTACATCCCAACCCCGAGCTTGCCTTCATAATAGAGGTGGATGCTTCAGACTGTGCCGTTGGAGCTATACTCTCTCAGAGAACAGGTGAGAAGAATGTCTTGCATCCCTGTGCCTTCTTTTCCCAGCAGTTGTCTTCGGCTGAGAGGAACTACGATGTGGGCAATAGAGAGTTGTTGGCCATTATTGCCGCCTTCAAAGAATGGAGACACCTTCTTCAGGGAGCTGCACAGCAAATAGTCGTCCTGACAGACCATCGTAACCTTGAGTTTATCAGGTCGGCTAAGTGCCTGACTCCTCGCCAGGCTCGCTGGAATCTTTTCTTAAACCAATTTAATTTTATCATCTCTTATAGACCAGGATCGCGCAATGGAAAGGCTGATGCACTCTCTAGGATTTACTCAGCAGAGACACGTCCAATTACTCCTCCTAAGACTATTCTTCCTGACTCTAGATTCCTAGGAGTAATTCATAATCAAGACCTACTTAAGGACATCAAGGAAGCATACCATGCGGATTCCTTTTTGGCACAACCCCCAAGGGACGTAAGTCTTGTCTTTAAGAATGGTGTGTGGATTCAGGGACAACGTCTGTATATTCCTGAAACAGTCAGATTGAGAGTATTGCAACTCATTCACGATTCCAAGATAGCTGGGCATAGAGGAATTCTAAAGACACAGGAATTTCTTTCTCGTTTCTTTTGGTGGCCCACTTGCAGGAAGGATGTTTTGAATTATGTCACTTCATGTGAGGTCTGTGCAAGATGCAAAACACCTCGCTCCTCACCAACTGGTCTGTTACAGCCTCTTCCCACCCCGTCCCGCCCGTGGGGATCCATTTCTATGGACTTCATTGTGGAGTTACCAACCTCTCAGGGGAAGAACACCATTCTAGTGGTGGTTGACCGTCTAACAAAGGCAGCTCATTTTATCCCTTGTGTCGGCTTACCCACTGCAAAACAGACATCAGATTTGATGATTAAAGATGTGTTTCGCTTACATGGAGTACCGGATGAGGTTATTTCGGATCGAGGGGTGCAATTCACTTCTAGGTTTTGGCAAAATTTCTGTGCAGCATTGGACATTAAAGTAAACCTTTCTTCTGCTTTAAATCCCCAGACTAATGGACAGACCGAACGAACCAATCAAACCCTGGAGCAGTATCTCCGCTGCTTTATCTGCCACCTACAGGATGATTGGGTGGATCTACTTCCATTAGCTGAGTTCTCGTATAACAACTCTCAGAGTGCCTCCACTAAACAGTCTCCTTTTTACTCTAATCTAGGTTATCATCCTAACATTCTACCACGATTTCCCATAGAAACGCCTTTACCAGCAGTGGCTGAAAGAATCACGTCTTTACAGAAGAATATGGATCTTCTAAAGGAAAATCTGGAATCGGCTCAAGAAAGGTACAAGAAAGCAGCAGATAAATTTTGTAAACCTGCACCAGCTTTCAAGGTAGGAGACTTGGTCTGGCTGTCAACCAGAAATCTTAAGTTAAGGATTCCATCGTCTAAGTTGGGACATAAGTACATTGGACCCTATAAAATCAGTAAAATTATAAGTGCCGTTGCTTGTCGTCTTCAACTGCCCAGAACTATGAGAATCCACCCTGTCTTTCATGTATCCCTACTAAAGGCTGCGACACCCAATACGTTTCCTGGACGTTCCTCTCCTTGCCCTGACCCAGTGCTAGTCGATGGTCAGGAAGAATTTGTGGTGGAAAGGATTCTAGATTCCAGGTTGTATAGAAATCAGTTACAATATCTGATTAAATGGCAGGGCTACCCAGTGGAGGACAACTCATGGGAACCGGTCAATAACGTTAATGCTCCTCGCTTGCTCCGTCAGTTTCATCAGAGGTACCCACACAAGCCTGGTCTGAGGTCATCCGGAGGTTGTCCTTAAGGGGGGAGTAATGTAAGGTTCTATGTATATATTCCTGAAACTCAGTTTTTCCGTCAGCCATTTTACTTTCTGTCTTGCTGCAGCTATCTTGCCCTCAGTCAAAATGGAGTTTCCAGCTTGCATGTTCCCGCCCTGATTCTCTCCTTTGCTTCTTAAGCAGCCACAGCTGAGCAATCAGTGCTTCAGAATCTAGCCTGCAGTGAACCTGTGACCTGACTCCTAAAGCCTTGGACCTTGTACTCCAGCTATTCCTACTGAGGAACTCTGAAGCACTTGTGGACTCTGAACCCTGCTCTTTGAAAGACCCACGTTTGCATGGACTTACGGTAACAGAGAAGAAGATCCTGAATCTGTATTGGAGAGTGATTGCTGAGCTTGGATTACTCTGGCCTGCTGTGTCTCCTGTTCTGTGTCTGCAAACTGTGTGACTATTTCTGCCAACTTGTATGAAGTAATACAGGACTTTCTATTTCAAACCTGTGACTCCTGTGTTTTCATCGCACCCAAGCACAAGACGCTATATGAACTGTACTACATACATTACAGGGGGTGACATGGTGCTGCACATGGGGGTGACATGGTGCTGCACATGGGATGTTGGGGTGGACATGGTGCTGCACATGGGGAGGTGACATGGTGCTGCACATGTGGGTGAGGGGGTGACATGGTGCTGCATATGAAGGGAGTGACATGGTGCTGCACATGGGGGTGACATGGTGATGCACATGGGGGTGACATGGTGCTGCACATGGGGTGACAGGTTGCACATGGTGCTGGGCACATGGGGGTGACATGGTGCTGCACATGGGGGTGACATGGTGCTGCACATGGGGGTGACATGGTGCTGCACATGGGGGTGACATGGTGCTGCACATGGAGGTGACATGGTGCTGCACATGGGGGTGATGGTGCTGACATGGTGACTGGCTCACATGGGGGGTGACATGGTGCTGCACATGGGGGGTGACATGGTGCTGCACATGGGTGCATGGGTGACTTGACATGGTGCTGCACATGGGGGTGACATGGTGCTGCACATGGGGGTGACATGGTGCTGCACATGGGGGGTGACATGGTGCTGCACATGGGGGTGACATGGTGCTGCACATGGGGGTGACATGGTGCTGCACATGGGGGTGACATGGTGCTGCACATGGGGGTGACATGGTGCTGCACATGGGGGGTGACATGGTGCTGCACATGGGAGGTGACATGGTGCTGCACATGGGGTGAATGGTGCTGCACATGGGGTGACATGGTGCTGCACATGGGGGTGACATGGTGCTGCACATGGGGGGTGACATGGTGCTGCACATGGGGTGAGTGTGACATGATGGTGCTGCACATGGGGGTGACATGGTGCTGCACATGGGGGTGACATGGTGCTGCACATGGGGGTGACATGGTGCTGCACATGGGGTGACATGGTGCTGCACATGGGTGGTGACATGGTGCTGCACATGGGGGTGACATGGTGCTGCACATGGGGGTGACATGGTGGCACATGGGGTGACATGGTGCTGCACATGGGGGAGGTGACATGGTGCTGGCACATGGGGGTGACATGGTGCTGCACATGGGGGGTGGTGACATGGTGCTGCACATGGGGGTGACATGGTGCTGCACATGGGGGGTGACATGGTGCTGCACATGGGGGTGACATGGTGCTGCACATGGGGGTGACATGGTGCTGCACATGGGGTGACATGGTGCTGCACATGGGGGTGACATGGTGCTGCACATGGGGGTGACATGGTGCTGCACATGGGGGTGACATGGTGCTGCACATGGGGGGTGACATGGTGCTGCACATGGGGTGACATGGTGTGCACATGGGTGACATGGTGCTGCACATGGGGGTGACATGGTGCTGCACATGGGGTGTGACATGGTGCTGCACATGGGGGTGACATGGTGCTGCACATGGGAGGTGACATGGTGCTGCACATGGGGAGGTGTGACATGGTTGCTGCACATGGGAGGGTGACATGGTGCTGCACATGGGGAGGTGACATGGTGCTGCACATGGGGGGTGACATGGTGCTGCACATGGGGGTGACATGGTGCTGCACATGGGGGACATGGTGCTGCACATGGGGGTGCATGGTGCTGCACATGGGAGGTGACATGGTGCTGCACATGGGGGGTGACATGGTGCTGCACATGGGGGGTGACATGGTGCTGCACATGGGGAGGTGACATGGTGCTGCACATGGGGAGGTGACATGGTGCTGCACATGGGGTGAGGTTGACATGGTGCTCTGCACATGGGGGTGACATGGTGCTGCACATGGGGGTGACATGGTGCTGCACATGGGGGTGACATGGTGCTGCACATGGGGGGTGACATGGTGCTGCACATGGGGGTGACATGGTGCTGCACATGGGGGGTGACATGGTGCTGCACATGGGGGTGACATGGTGCTGCACATGGGGGGGTGACATGGTGCTGCACATGGGGGTGATGTGACATGGGTTGCTGCACATGGGGGGTGACATGGTGCTGCACATGGGGGGTGACATGTGTGCTGCACATGGGGGGTGACATGGTGCTGCACATGGGGAGGTGACATGGTGCTGCACATGGGGGTGACATGGTGCTGCACATGGGGGTGACATGGTGCTGCACATGGGGGGTGACATGGTGCTGCACATGGGGGGTGACATGGTGCTGCACATGGGGGGTGACATGGTGCTGCACATGGGGGTGACATGGTGCTGCACATGGGGGGTGACATGGTGCTGCACATGGGGGGTGACATGGTGCTGCACATGGGGGGGTGACATGGTGCTGCACATGGGGGGGTGACATGGTGCTGCACATGGGGGGTGACATGGTGCTGCACATGGGGGTGACATGGTGCTGCACATGGGGGTGACATGGTGCTGCACATGGGGGTGACATGGTGCTGCACATGGGGGTTGACATGGTGCTGCACATGGGGGGTGACATGGTGCCGCACATGGGGGTGACATGGTGCCGCACATGGGAGGTGACATGGTGCCGCACATGGGGGGTGACATGGTGCCGCACATGGGGGTGACATGGTGCCGCACATGGGGGGTGACATGGGGCTGCACATGGGGGTGACATGGTGCCGCACATGGGGGTGACATGGTGCTGCACATGGGGGTGACATGGTGCTGCACATGGGGTGACATGGTGCTGCACATGGGGGTGACATGGTGCTGCACATGGGGTGACATGGTGCTGCACATGGGGGTGACATGGTGCTGCACATGGGGGTGACATGGTGCCGCACATGGGGGGTGACATGGTGCCGCACATCGGGGGGTGACATGGTGCCGCACATGGGGGGTGACATGGTGCGCACACGGGGGTGACATGGGGGCTGCACATGGGGGTGACATGGTGCTGCACATGGGGGTGACATGGTGCTGCACATGGGGGTGACATGGTGCTGCACATGGGGGGTGACATGGTGCTGCACATGGGGGTGACATGGTGCTGCACATGGGGGTGACATGGTGCTGCACATGGGGGTGACATGGTGCGGCACATGGGGGGGTGACATGCTGCACATGGGGGTGACATGGTGCTGCACATGGGGGGTGACATGGTGCTGCACATGGGGGGTGACATGGCGCTGCACATGGGGTGACAGTGCTGCACATGGGGGGTGACATGGTGCTGCACATGGGGGGGTGACATGGTGCAGCACATGGGGGGTGACATGGCGCTGCATATGAAGGGAGTGACATGGTGCTGCACATGGGGGGTGACATGGTGCTGCACATGGGGGGGTGACATGGTGCAGCACATGGGGGGTGACATGGCGCTGCATATGAAGGGAGTGACATGGTTATGCACATGGGGGGTGACATGGTGCTGCATATGAAGGGAGTGACATGGTGATGCACATGGGGGGTGACATGGTGCTGCACATGGGGGTGACATGGTGCTGCACATGGGGGTGACATGGTGCTGCACATGGGGGTGACATGGTGCTGCACATGGGGGTGACATGGTGCTGCACATGAGGGGTTGACATGGTGCTGCACATGGGGGGGTGACATGGGCTGCACATGGGGGTTGACATGGTGCTGCACATGGGAGGTGACATGGTGCTGCACATGGGGGTGACATGGTGCTGCACATGGGGGGTGACATGGTGCTGCACATGGGGGGTGACATGGTGATGCACATGGAGGTGACATGGTGCTGCACATGGAGGGGTGACATGGTGCTGCACATTGGGGGTAACAGTGCTGCACATGGGGGTGACATGGTGCTGCACATTGGGGGTAATAGTGCTGCACATGGGGGGGTGACATGGTGCTGAACATGGTGCTGAACATGGAGAGGTGACATGGTTATGACGCTAACCTGGAATGAAAGCTCCATTCCTTGTACTTTTCTAGAACTTTCCACACAACTACTACATTCATTATGTTTTGCAGCCTCAGGCTGTGGTCTTCTCCTCCCCTTCAGCTCACTACACACTCTGTAACCTGTTACCAGGTGGCTAGCCCCCACTGAGAAGCCGGCTGAAAGAAGTTTAGAAACCACATGGTCTGTTCCTTCTTTGTATGATAGTTATTCAAGATTAAATATCTTGGCCCCTGTGTATGTTATAAGTATGACATTTTCATATCTGCCAATTCATCGGTGAAGCCGGTAATCAGTGAATTTTCTAAGCGCTGGCACCAGCAGAACACAAGAAACAGATTCCTGCTTAGCTGATCCACCCAGGCACTCTGCGTTTAGACTTAAATGCACGCCAACGTCTTGCGGAGTACAATGGTACGCTGCGCATCGCTGTAAGAGATTCCATCTCTGAGTTCTGATAGTTATGAGTTTTCAGAACCAAAATTACAACTCAGAGGCAAGGGGAGGACCCTGGTAACTCAGCCCCTTTAACGATGTCACGGCCAGAGGTCTATAAGGCAGGGCCAGGTAATTTTGCCTCAGATTGGTCCTGGACACCAGAGGCAGAGCACGTCTGTGATGCATTGCGATGTGTCGCCCTTCCCCCAACCGCATAGCTTGCCTACAATGATCTAAGCAACTGTAAGTTGATCTCTTTCCTATGTTAACCCCTTTTATTTTGTAACCGTATTGTACATATTTTAATTGTCTCACTTTTGTAGATCCTTTTTGTAAATCTTTATAAACACTGCCTAACTTTTTTTGGAGTAAAAATATAAAATTTCTAGTTCGTTTCTCTATGCGCTATAACGAATTTGCATGTGCCTGACGTATACAATGCTACTAAATTCCCCTCATTCTAGACCCAGAGGCTGGTGGCAGCTAGCGAGTGTGTGTGTGTGCTGGGCTTTCGGGTATCGTTGGCGGTGACGGAGCGGGTTTTATAAGTGTATTGCCTTACTGCGGCTAGGAGTAGTTATAATTCCCTCACTGCAGCGTGCCCAATAGCCAGTACACGTCCAAGTGGCCAGTCCGGCGACTAATTATCCTAGGTGCAGTTCCCTGACTGACCTGAGGGTAAGGGGACGCCGGAGAGCTGCAAGTTCCTAAGCGGAACTGGGAAGTGGGATAAGTAGAAATCCCTGCATTCAACATATTGGTGGCAGCGGTGGGATCCTAAGCCGTGATTCCCCGGGCCTCTGTCTGTGTGCAGATTATTCATGACTAGAGATGAGCGGTGTTTGAAGCGAACTGTTCGCCAATTTCAAATTCGAGCTGTTTTGGGCGGTGTTCGAGCCGTTCGACGAACAAGAACGATTTTGAAAAAATCCGGCTGTTCGAGGTTATGTTCGATAACTGTTCGTGCACCTAAATCGTCACTGGATTTTTTCACAGTAAGGGCTCCTTTCCACTTGCGAGACATACGTCCGATTCTCGCATGTGAAATCCCAGCTCTGGGGCCGGCATTCGGGAGTGGAGTGTGCGGCTGGATAGAAATACATGCACCTGTACACTCCACTCCCGAGTGTCGGGGCCAGAGCTGGGATTTCACATGCGAGAATCGGACGTATTTCTCGCAAGTGGAAAGGAGCCCTAATGCTGAGAATCACTGTTAATACACAGTTTAAGTGTCCAGCGTGGCGGGGGAGGGGCATGGGATGGATCTCTGCATAAATAATGAAGATCTCCATTTTTTTTTCCTCTTTCCTGCATTTCCAGTGGGCGGTGCAGTCTGTCAGCCTATCAGCAGCGCACACACGGAGCGAAGTGCTTTTTTTTCACACAAGCAAGGGCATGTGTCATTGGCTGTGCATGTCACATGTCCTTGCCCTATAAGAACCAGCCATTTCCCCCCTCGCCACCATTTTCTCACTGCTGCAGCTCAGTGTTAGACGGCACTGCTGCTGCTGTTAGCGCTATATTGTAACAGTGACTGTGAAGTGAATTTGCAGTTAGACAGGAAGGTTTAGGGAGTAGGGAGGGACTAGTTTGTAATTGCAGCCCTTTAAAGGGCTAGGTTACCGCAGTTCCTAGCACTTTTAGCAGGCAGGTCTGTGCTCTATATAGACAGATAGGTCAACTTGGGAGTAGTGACTATTTGTAATTGCAGTCCTTTTGAGTGCTAGGTTACATCAGTTGCTATCACTTTTTGCCAGCTCCACCAGCGTTGAAATACTCATAATTTTTGGCTGCATCTTGCCTGTAATATAATTTTGGGCAGAGCAGCAGTGTGTGGTACTCATTGTATTAGGCCATCTATACAAAGCTCCACCAGCGTTCAAATACTAAGAATTTTTTGCATCCATCGTTTTTTGTGCAAACAACTCCAGAGTTGTCAATTAGGTAACCACTAAAATGAGTGGCAAAAGGCCTGCTGCTGGTGGAAAGAGGAATAGGCGTGTTGTGAAGGGAAAAAAATGTTGTGTCCGTGGGGTAGGTGTTAAAGCAACAGTAACATCTGCAGAAGAAAGACCATCTTCCAGCCAAACTAAGATGTCTACTTCTTTTAGTGGACAATGTGGTACGATCCCTACACGCCCATCGCTACAAATTCCAGATGAGGCACAAAAAAAAGGTGCTTCAACAGATATCAAGTGCTCCTTTAAGTCGGCTCTCCTCCACCTCAACTTCAACATCACAAAAACTCCAGTCCTTAGAGGTGTCACCCCAATCGCACTTGCTTCCTCACAGCTCCCAAGTCTCCAGCTGCCCGTCTGGGTATGGGGTAGAACAGATAGTTGAGTCTGCAGAGCTGTTTACTCATACTATAGCCTGGGAATCAGAGGTCGTCTCCACAGCTTCTGTGAATCCAGACGAGGAAATGATCTGCACTGATGCCCAGAATGTTTATGAGTGGGATCCAGGACCAGATGAAGAAGGTTCTGAGCATAATGTAGACCCTCGTTCCCAAACTGTAACTCCTGTTGGTGGAGAGAATGAGGAAGACGATGATGAGACTCAAATACCTGATTTGAGCGACAACTTGAGTTTTGTGTCAGGGCAGGAAGAGGTTGGCTCTGAGGACGACGGGTGTGAGAACACACAGGTGATGGTGATGAGGTTGCAGATCCCACTTACTGTCAACCCACAGTCAGACAGTCGATGAGGTCAGCAGAGGAGGTGGAGGAGGATTCGAGTGATGACGAGGTCAGGGTGCGCCGTCCTGGACAGAGACGTAGTACTGGAAGCACGTCACCAACTGCATCCTCAACCACAACTCTGCCTCTGACCACAAGTCAAGGTGGCTCTTCAGGTCACATGGATTCTAAGCCTTGCATAGCCTGGGCATTTTTTAACATCGATAAGGATGACCCAACTCGTGTTATCTGTAACATTTGTGACCAAAAGCTAAGTAGAGGCCAAAAAATCCATAGTTTGAGTACTTCATGCATGAACCGTCACAAGGATATGAAGCATAAGTTGCAGTGGCAAACTCACCGTGCTACAATGCGGCCTAGCGGGCCGGCCCAACCACCGTCTGCCCCATCTTGTGCATCCGCGACCGCGGCCTCTTCATCCTCTGTGACTGGGGGGACAGCAGTCAGACCTGTTTTGAGACTCAGACCTGGCACCTCTTTACCCGCAACAGCCAGTCTGATTGGCAGGTCATCAGTTCATTTGGAAGTGGAAACACCAGCTGGTGTTGAGCGCTCTCCGACATCGAGAGCACCACCTTTGGATCAAGGCAACCTAACTTTTGCGCCTGCATCTTCCTCACAGACCATCAGTTCTCCGGGGACACCCTACGCAACCCCGTCTACGCACAACAGCCAGCCCTCCCTCCCTCAGATGTGGACAAGTAAAAGACCATTTCCTCCTAGCCATGAGAAAGCTAAGAGGTTGAATTTCACCATCTGCAAGCTCTTGGCTACAGAAATGATGCCTTTCCGCCTTGTGGACACAGAGGATTTTCGAGACCTTATGTCTGTCGCAGTGCCCCAGTACCAGATGCCCAGTCAGCACTACTTCTCAAAGAAAGGTGTGCCTGTTCTTCACCAGCATGTCGCACACAACATCACCGCTTCTTTGAGAAACTGAGTGTGTGACAGGGTGCATTTCACCACAGACACTTGGACGAGTAGGCATAGACAGGGGCGGTACATGTCGCTGACTGGGCACTGAGTAACTATGGTGACAGCAGGACAAGGGGCTGCTGTCCAAGTCTTGCCGTCCCCACGAGTTGTGCGTCAATCCTCTTTATCTCGAAGTTCCTCCATTGCTTCTGCCTCCTCAACCTCCTCTCGGTCCTCCACCTGCACCCAAAGC
Source organism: Oophaga sylvatica (assembly GCA_033576555.1). Classification (NCBI taxonomy): domain Eukaryota; kingdom Metazoa; phylum Chordata; class Amphibia; order Anura; family Dendrobatidae; genus Oophaga; species Oophaga sylvatica. The sequence continues at coordinate 600,452,915 of JARQOD010000003.1, forward strand.
CTGTCTGGTCATGCCACGGGCTTTCTATCTGTGCAGAAGGGATCCTGCACACCTCCTTGCTATGCTGGCAGAAGGGTTCAACGTAATCAGTCGGTTTTTAAGTTGAAATGTCTGGGAAATGTGAGTCACACAGCTGAGGAGTTGTGGTCAGCTCTGGAGAACCAGTTTCATGAATGGTTGTCTCCACTGGACCTGCAACCAGGGAAGGCCGTGTGCGACAATGCCCCAAACCTGGGTGCGGCCCTTCGCCGGGCAATGTCACACACGTGCCTTGTATGGCTCACTTGTTGAACCTGGTTGTCCAGCAATTTTTAGCCCACTATCCCGGACTACATGGCCTTCTGCAGAGGGCACAGTTGCTGTGTGCTCACTTCCACCATTCGCATCCCGCAGCTCAGCGACTTACATCTCTACAGAAGTCGTTGGGCCTGCCGCTTCACCGGCTATGATGCGATGTGCCAACACGGTGGAATTCAACTCTGCACATGTTGCAGCGACTGTGGCAGCACCGACAAGCCCTGGTGCAATACGTTCTGAATTATAGAAAAAATAGGAGAATAAGAGCGTCTAGCCCAGCCAAAGACAAAGTTTCTATAAAAGAATTAATTTTATTGAGAAAAATACACATATAAAAACGTTCACAAAAACATGTAATGCTAATGAAGTATATTGGTGACTAGAACAAAACTAAAACACCTGTGAAACATAGAATGGTGCACTAACTGAGCTTGCTCACCCAAATGTAGCCCAGTAAGGTAAAGGAGCTATTACTGAAAAAATGCCACGGTGAAGTAAAAAGGTAAACACATGGGCATAACAAAAAATAAGTGCATACAGAGCAACGACATCATGGCAGCACCAGGGATAATGGTATAGTACCAAGAAACGGCATAATCAGCCTCCCTACAGTGGTATTCTAATGCACTGCCGTGCCCTGCAGCACTAAAAAAGGAAAGGGGTGAGGAGAGATTGAAACGCATTCAGCAAGGAGGAAAATGCTTCCTAACTGAAGCCAAAATGTATGCGAGCTCTAGTGCAGCCAAGCTTACCCATGTGGGACAATGTCACAGGTACGTGCCCCAACGCACGTTTCGCTATATTGAGCTTCCTCGGGGGGCGATGTGGGATAAGGTGCTGACAGGCTATAAAAACCATGAGGGCCAGGTGGGGATAATTCCTCAATCAGGCGTTGCGCATGTGAGCGCTGTCGCAGCGGCGGTATCCGCGCCGCTTCCGGCCATCCGATGACAGCGGGGTCAAGGAAAGTACTTCCTGTGACGTCAGTGACCCCGCCGCCATCTTGGTGGAGACCTTAGACGGAGCGGACCACCGATGCCGCGCGCGCATGCGCAGCCAGACGGGGAAGAACATAGATGCCTGGTGAAGCAATGTGGGTAAGTATTGGGGACATGGGGCAGATTAGATGGAGTGGCGGACCCAGAGGGTACAATATGCCTGATGGAAAACAAAAACAAAAATGAATAATGTAATAAGAGCAAAATTAATAAATGATAAACAACTAATGAAAAATAGGTATGACAGCAGAACCTAATATGAAGATAAGCACAATTAGGACCTTAATGTGAAAAGGGAAAACCGGTAGAAAAACATAATGATGAATAATGAACAATAACAACAAACAGTGTATAAACACATATCATAAACGGACTGTTGCACAAGTGATGAAAAATAAGAAATAAAAAATGAAAAATAAAGAATGGAAACAAAAACCAAGAAACAAAACAAAATTAAACATACAAAAACCAATATTAGACAAAAAATAATAAAGAAGTGAAAAATAAATAAATGTCCAAAAAGTCGCCGCCAAATAAGTCATATTGTATGGCAGATGTTAGGATAAGTCCCCATGTAGTCTTCATCCTTCTAATGACATCTCTTGACATCCCCAACTGGAACCGCAATGGAATAAATCAAATACACGGAAAGGAAATGTGTTACATCATTTCTGTGAACATAACAAACAATAGTTAAAAACAGCACAATAAAAACAAAGGAAAGAAGAAACGAACCCGAAACGGCCGACGAACAGCCATCTATAGAAAGCATGCAAAAGAGTGTTTCTCATTTAGTCCCCTAGGGGTCATTGTGTCCAAGGTTGTGATCCACCGACACTCAAGCTGCGCCAGGGTGCGCTTGAGGTCACCGCCCCTAATGCCCGAACGGACCCGGTCAATACCAATAAATTTAAGGCCGGTAGGGTTACATCTGTGATGCAGCCTGAAGTGTCGGGGGATTGTTTTCAGGGCTCCAATGTCAGGTGCTTCCTTGGCAGCATTAATGTCACGGATGTGCTCCCTCACCCTTATCCAAAATTCACGTGAGGTCAATCCCACATAGTTGAGGCCACAAGGGCAGGTGGCTAGATATACAACATAACTAGTACTGCAAGAAATATAATGTCTGATCCGGTAGTTCCCACCTCCGTCCCCGTCTCCAAAAGAAATTGCACGACGGATGTTTTTACATGCCAAGCATGAGCCGCAAGGAAAACAGCCCTGTCTCTGTGCACCAGCACCAAAGTGATCAGGAGAATTAGCCACATAGTGGCTTTTGACCAGAAGGTCTTTTAAATTCGGTGATCTCCTGGCTGTAAGAAGAGGACGATCAGGTAGAATATCCCTCAGAATGGGATCTGAACGAAGTACTGGCCAGTGTTTAGACAAACATGCACTCACATGCGCAACGCCTGATTGAGGAATTATCCCCACCTGGCCCTCATGGTTTTTATAGCCTGTCAGCACCTTATCCCACATCGCCCCCCGAGGAAGCTCAATATAGCGAAACGTGCGTTGGGGCACGTACCTGTGACATTGTCCCACATGGGTAAGCTTGGCTGCACTAGAGCTCGCATACATTTTGGCTTCAGTTAGGAAGCATTTTCCTCCTTGCTGAATGCGTTTCAATTTCTCCTCACCCCTTTCCTTTTTTAGTGCTGCAGGGCACGGCAGTGCATTAGAATACCACTGTAGGGAGGCTGATTATGCCACTTCTTGGTACTATACCATTATCCCTGGTGCTGCCATGATGTCGTTGCTCTGTATGCACTTATTTTTTGTTATGCCCATGTGTTTACCTTTTTACTTCACCGTGGCATTTTTTCAGTAATAGCTCCTTTACCTTACTGGGCTACATTTGGGTGAGCAAGCTCAGTTAGTGCACCATTCTATGTTTCACAGGTGTTTTAGTTTTGTTCTAGTCACCAATATACTTCATTAGCATTACATGTTTTTGTGAACGTTTTTATATGTGTATTTTTCTCAATAAAATTAATTCTTTTATAGAAACTTTGTCTTTGGCTGGGCTAGACGCTCTTATTCTCCTATTTTGATCTAATCATGTTAGAGTTGCCCTGTTCCTGATTGGAACCATGTTTAATCGTGTTACCCATGGTTTGGGTTTAAGTAATATATTCATAATTCTGTGTATTTTCTCAGCTAAACTACCTGAACAAATGGATTTGAAAGCCCGTGAAAAAACGTGGCTACACAAATTAGATGAAGTTTTTGGTGATGAACAAACCGTGGTTTTAAATACAAAGGAAACGGATGATTTGGCCACTAAACTTAAATATTTGTATAATAAACGAACCCGTCTCTGGTGGAATAAGGCATTCCTAGAGCGATACATCATTAAGGGATTAATCCCAAGAGGACTGCGTGTCCAAGTGTTTCCATCATTTAATGTAGAAGACGCATCTTTTAGACAGGAGTGGGAGAGTCTGGCCTCTACCTGCTCCAAAGGCTTTATGGAATTACTGATTAAGTCCAATACAACAATGTTACAAACTATTGAAACAGATATTAACACCATTCAGTCTCAAGTTTTTGATAGGATGACCAATGAAGCCAAGACCAAATTCAATAAAGATCTAGAAGCAGATTTTTCTAAATGGGAAAAGGAAATTGTGGCTTCCAAATCCAAAAAATATCAGCGTGACATCTCTGATTTTAAAACGAATTATGTGTACAAATGGAGGAGGAATAAGGGACCTATCGGCTCTGTGCCCCAGACACACAGGAATTCCTTTTCATCTATGTCCTCAATGGATGATGAATCAGCTCATGGCAGTCAATCAGCCATGATACAACAAGAATTCACTGGTCCCAACAGATTTGTCACGCAGAGGCATAAAGCATGTAACGGGTCTGGTGGGTGGAACAACTGACGAGACAGGTCAGGTTGGTGGAACCACAAAGCTTTATTATACAAGAGAGTTTACTTGTAAGAGAGCGGGTGGCACCCGGGAAAAGGGCAGGGAATCACGGCAGGGGATATAGGTAGTCTCTGGACAGGCAGGTTTTTGTCACAGCGAGTGACCAAGGAAGTCTCTGGGCAGGCAGGTTGTAACGGTAAGTGACTGAGGCAGTCTCTGGACAGGCAGGCTGTCACGACAAGTGACCAGGCAGTCTCTGGACAGGCAGGTTGTCACAGCAAGTGACCAAGGCAGTCTCTGGGACAGGCAGGTTGTCACAGCAAGTGACCAAGGCAGTCTTTGGGACAGACAGGTTGTCACGGCAAGTGACCAGGCAGTATCTAGACAGGCAGGTTGTCACAGCAAGTGACCAAGGCAGTCTCTGGGACAGGCAGGTTGTCACGGCAATTGACCAGGCAGTATCTGGACAGGCAGGTTGTCACGGCAAGTGACCAGGCAGTATCTGGACAGGCAGGTTGTCACGGCAATTGACCAGGCAGTATCTGGACAGGCAGGTTGTCACAGCAAGTGACCAAGGCAGTCTCTGGGACAGGCAGGTTGTCACGGCAAGTAACCAGGCAGTCTCTAGAACAGGGCAGGCATATACGACCTGATGTGGTGGAGCCTCCAGGTAGGCTGCAGTCGGATGGCAGATGATCGCTCCCAGGTGAGCAGGCAAGAGCCGTGGATCTCTGCAGATGATGTCCGAACTTCCGGATGGAGCTGCAGTCGGATGGCAGATGATCGCTCCCAGGTGAGCAGGCAAGAGCCGGGGATCTCCGCAGATGATGTCCGAACTTCCGGATGGAGCTGCAGTCGGATGGCAGATGATCGCTCCTAGGTGAGCAGGCAAGAGCCGGGGATCTCTGCAGGTGACGTCCGAACCTCTGGATGGAACTGCAGACGGATGGCAGACAGGCAAGCCGACAGGTAACAGGCAGGTAACTGGAATCAGGAGCTGATGGCTGAAACAGAGTTAGACTGCACAGGAACAACATTGCTCGGGCACCTACATTAAGGAGGAAGCCCTTAATATAGGGTGGAGTCCTCCAGCATTGGCTGGAGACTGATTTGGAAAATGCGCACGGCTCCTTTAAGAGCGGGGGAGGGTGCGGGCGCGCGCCCTAAGGCCAGTAGCAGGGAAGGAGCGCGCGGGACCAGCAGGGCGGAAGGAGGGCGCCGAGGATGCCAAAGGCGCAGAGGAGGCTGGGAGCACTGAGGACGCTGAGCGCAGGTGAGGAGAGCGACGTCCCTGTCTGGCAGCAGGCAGGGACGCGGGCGCTACAGTACCCCCCCCTCTAGGCCCCCCCTTCTTTAGGCCAGAAAGAAATTTAGCTAGGATAAGAGGGGCATGGATGTTCTCCCGAGGCTCCCAGGTTCTCTCCTCAGGACCAAACCCCTTCCAATCCACCAAAAAATAAGTCTTTCTTCCTACCCTTTTTGTGGCCAGAATGTTCTCTACCTCAAATTCATCATCAGCAGACACTGGAGCAGGAGGTGTACCTGTAGACTTAAAAAAAGAGTTAAGAACCACAGGTTTGAGGAGAGATACATGAAAAGAATTAGGAATTCTCAAATTGGCCGGGAGTTTCAATTTATAGGACACCGGATTGATCTGACTGATGATCTCAAAAGGACCGATGAACCGAGGACCTAACTTGTAGGACGGAATTTTGAGTCGAACATATTTGGACGAAAGCCAGACTTTGTCCCCAGGACGGAATTGAGGAGGATCCAGACGTTTTTTGTCAGCATGTCTTTTCATGCGCTCGGAAGACTGAATGAGTGCGGACCGGGTACTCTCCCAGATGGAGGAGAATTCTCTAACCAGAGATTCCGCAGCTGGATTGTCCACAGAGATGGAAACAGGGACAGGGATCCGAGGGTGCTGACCGAAGACTACAAAAAACGGAGACTTGGTGGAAGATTCGCTCTCATGATTATTGTAGGAGAATTCGGCCCAAGGCAGGAGCTCCACCCAGTCAGAATGGTGGGCATTAACGAAGTGTCGAAGATAACTGGTCAAATTCTGATTTATTCATTCAACTTGTCCATTGGACTGTGGGTGGTAAGCGGAGGAAAAATCCAGGGTGACGTCTAGCAACTTACAAGTGGCTCTCCAGAAACGTGAGGTGAACTGAACCCCACGATCCGACACAATGTGACGAGGCAGACCATGAAGACGGAAGATGTGGCGGATAAAGTCTTTAGCCAACTCGGGTGCAGACGGAAGACCTGGCAGAGGAATGAAGTGAGCCATCTTGGAAAAGCGGTCAGTGACCACCCAAATGACTGTACAACCAGCAGAGACGGGAAGATCAGTAATGAAGTCCATGGCTATATGCTGCCAGGGGCAGCGGGTACAGGAAGCGGAAGAAGACGGCCGGTAGGCAGGTGTCTCGGAACTTTGTTGCGGGCACAGGAAACACAGGCAGAAACAAAGTCTATTACGTCTTTGTGCAGGGTAGGCCACCAATAATGCCGGGTAATGAGTTGGAGGGTCTTTTTTTGACCAGCGTGGCCAGCGAGTTTAGACGAGTGACCCCAATGTAGGATTCTCTTCCGATCGGTTTCTGATACGAACGTCTTACCAGGAGGGAGACGATTTAGACTCACGGGAGCCACCTGCATCACTCTGGCGGGATCGATGATATGTTTAGGCTCATCTTCGAGATCCGACACCAGGAAAGACCGAGACAAGGCATCCGCCTTGACGTTTTTGTCAGCTGGGCGAAAATGCAAAAGAAAATCGAAGCGGGCAAAAAACAAGGACCACCGGGCTTGGCGAGGATTAAGTCTCTGTGCCTGCTGGAGGTATGCCAGATTTTTGTGGTCCGTGTAAATGATTACCGGATGAAGAGCCCCTTCGAGTAGGTAACGCCACTCCTCCAATGCCAACTTAATGGCCAATAACTCTCGATCTCCTATGGAGTAGTTGCGCTCGGAGGAGGAGAAGAGTTTGGAGAAGAAACCGCAGGATACCATCCTCCCGGATGGCGATTTTTGGGTAAGAACCGCTCCGGCTCCAGCAGAGGAAGCGTCCACCTCCAGGAAGAACTGCTTGTTGCCATCCGGGCGATGCAGCACTGGAGCGGAAGAGAAGGCTTGTTTCAAGGAAAGAAAGGCCTCCTCTGCTTCGGGTGTCCACTGTTTGGGGTTAGCATCCTTGCGGGTAAGCGCTGAGATAGGAGCAGTCCTGGAAGAGAAGTGCGGTATGAAGAGACGGTAATAGTTAGCGAATCCCAGGAACCGCTGAATGGCCTTCAACCCCTCTGGTCGGGGCCACTTCTCGATGGCAGACAGTTTCTCCGGATCCATTCGTAGGCCAGTCTGAGAGATAATGTAGCCCAGAAACGGAAGCGAGGTCTGCTCAAAGAGGCACTTCTCATATTTGGCGAAGAGGTGATTCTGCCTGAGCCTGAGCAGAACCTGACGAACATCCCTCCGGTGAGACTGGAGATCCGGAGAGAAGACCAAGATGTCGTCAAGGTACACCACAACGCAGGAGTAGAGGAGGTCCCGGAAGATGTCATTGACCAACTCCTGAAAGACTGCTGGAGCATTACAGAGACCAAAGGGCATCACCAAGTACTCGTAGTGGCCGTCCCGGGTGTTGAATGCCGTCTTCCATTCATCTCCTCGACGGATACGAACCAGGTTGTATGCTCCACGAAGATCTAGTTTGGTGAAGACTCTAGCCCCTCTAAGACGATCAAACAGTTCTGGAATGAGCGGAAGAGGGTACTTATTCTTCACCGTGATCGAATTTAGGCCTCTGTAGTCAATACAGGGACGGAGAGATCCGTCTTTCTTTTTCACGAAGAAGAAACCTGCTCCCGCTGGGGAGGTAGATTTCCGGATGAATCCCTTTGCTAAGTTCTCCTCGATATATTCGGACATCGACCTGGTCTCAGCAGCAGACAACGGGTAAATACGCCCCCGGGGAGGCTGGTACCGGGCAACAGGTCAATCGGGCAATCATATGGTCTATGCGGGGGTAATGTCTCTGCTTCCTTTTTATTGAAGACATCAGCAAATGACCAATATGGAATCGGGAGTCCAGGTAGATTAGCAGGTGTAGGAGAAGAATAGACAGGATGAACAGGCACCAGACACGTTTTATGACAGTCCTGTCCCCAGCGAAGAACCTCTCCATTCTGCCAGTCGAGCACAGGTGCATGTTTTTGGAGCCAAGGCAGACCTAGTAAGAAAGCATGAGAGAGTCCAGGTAAAACATGAAACGAGATGCTCTCAGAATGCAACATTCCCACCTGCAGGGTTATGACTTCGGTGATAAGTCGGATGGGACGAGGTAGGAGGCCCCCATCCACAGCAGCAACAAATACAGGTTCAACAAGAGGTTTGGTGGGAATGCGATACTTCTCTACTAGAGCCTGTGACACGAGATTCCCAGCTGCTCCAGAATCAAGTTGGGCCATTTCAAAGTGGCGGTTCTTACCGAGCAGAATTGAAACCGACAGCAGCAGGGATGAAGAGGATTTATTTTTGTCTAGATTGACCTCTCCGAGCGAACCTAGACACAGGCGTTTCCCGACTTCTCCGGACAGGTTTGGATCCAGTGCTCCTTACTGCCGCAGTAGAAGCAACTTTTCTCGGCACGGCGTGAGTCCTGACGGGCTTTGACCATCTTGGTCTGGTCGACCTGCATAGGCTCAGCAGTATGCACCTGAGGAGAAACGGAAGAGGTTATAGATCTCTGACACGAGGGTGCAAGATGGGAAAATTTCTTTTTACGGGTGATCTCTTTGGCTCGCTCCTGGAACCGTAGATCAATTCGATTGGCAAGATTTATTAAATCATCTAGAGAGGTTGGAATGTCCCGACCGGCAAGTTCGTCTTTAATACGGCCGGACAGACCCTCCCAGAAGACCGAAATTAGAGCTTCATTGTCCCAAGCTAGTTCTGAGGCTAAAGTCCGGAACCGTATGGCATATTGACCAACGGTGAGGCTCTCCTGACGGAGACGCAGCAGAGATGATGCAGAGGAAGTCTTCCGTCCAGGTTCGTCGAATACCTTCCGGAAGGCCGAGAGAAAAGCAGGCAGGTCAGATACCAGAGGATCCTCTCTCTCCCAGAGAGGATTAAGCCAGGCCAGGGCCTCTCTGGTGAGATGGGACATGATGAAGGCAATTTTGGCCCGGTCAGAGTTAAACTGGTGTGCCAGGAGTTCAAAATGCAGGGTGCACAGATTAATGAAACCCCGAGCCAGAGCAGGATCGCCTCCAAACCTAGGAGGAGCTGACAGTCGGGGTCCGGGAATGGAAACCACGGAATTGGGAATCAGCGGGACTGACGGATTATGAGTCATGGCTCCAGCGATGGTTGCTAGTGATGATTTCAGAGTGTCCAGACGGGATTTGACGTTCCGCAGGTGACCCAGGATAGCCTCCTGTTGAGACCTCTGGCGGGACAGCTCATGACACAGTTCCGGGAGTGAAGGGGTTTGGGTGCCACCGGGTTCCATGGCCCGAGCAAACTGTAACGGGTCTGGTGGGTGGAACAACTGACGAGACAGGTCAGGTTGGTGGAACCACAAAGCTTTATTATACAAGAGAGTTTACTTGTAAGAGAGCGGGTGGCACCCGGGAAAAGGGCAGGGAATCACGGCAGGGGATATAGGTAGTCTCTGGACAGGCAGGTTTTTGTCACAGCGAGTGACCAAGGAAGTCTCTGGGCAGGCAGGTTGTAACGGTAAGTGACCGAGGCAGTCTCTGGACAGGCAGGCTGTCACGACAAGTGACCAGGCAGTCTCTGGACAGGCAGGTTGTCACAGCAAGTGACCAAGGCAGTCTCTGGGACAGGCAGGTTGTCACAGCAAGTGACCAAGGCAGTCTTTGGGACAGACAGGTTGTCACGGCAAGTGACCAGGCAGTATCTAGACAGGCAGGTTGTCACAGCAAATGACCAAGGCAGTCTCTGGGACAGGCAGGTTGTCACGGCAATTGACCAGGCAGTATCTGGACAGGCAGGTTGTCACGGCAAGTGACCAGGCAGTATCTGGACAGGCAGGTTGTCACGGCAATTGACCAGGCAGTATCTGGACAGGCAGGTTGTCACAGCAAGTGACCAAGGCAGTCTCTGGGACAGGCAGGTTGTCACGGCAAGTAACCAGGCAGTCTCTAGAACAGGGCAGGCATATACGACCTGATGTGGTGGAGCCTCCAGGTAGGCTGCAGTCGGATGGCAGATGATCGCTCCCAGGTGAGCAGGCAAGAGCCGTGGATCTCTGCAGATGATGTCCGAACTTCCGGATGGAGCTGCAGTCGGATGGCAGATGATCGCTCCCAGGTGAGCATGTGTAGCCCTGGTACACAATACCAGGAGGATGAGTGGAGAGGTAACAGTTAAGGTCTCTTCATGACATCATGTACACTTCTGACACACCCAGCAGGGGTGTGGAAGGGAGTGATTTAGTCAGTCAGTTTCCTGTCCTTGAACAGAGTAGACGTGTCTAGTCTGAGCCTGTTAGCAGTTCAGAAAGTGGAGGCTAGTACAGGTGGTCTAGTTCACCTCAGCCTAGTCAGAGCTGTGCCCCACTGGAAGACAGACTGAGATATCTATCAAGAGTCGAGCAAATCGAAGGGCAAAGTGGAAGGAAGATTATTGGAAAAGTGCTTTTGGCTTGGAGAAGTCCTGCACATTGCTACCGGTCACTGGGGACCGAAGGATCACTATTAGCTACAAGCATAGTGGTAAGAAAACCAGGGATTTACCGGACCTTAGGTCGCGGCAAACAGCCCCGAATAGTCAGTACGTAACAGGAGTCAGGTGGAATAGGGACTTTGAGTCAAGCGCAGACAAAAGAAAGAACCTAGTTTCATCATTTGGAAGGCTCCACCACAAATCTGACCGGGCAGAACAGCTTTGGAATCGCTGGAGTTATAGAGGGAACTACGCTGCAGGCTGGTTGTACTCATCGTGTTGAAAGTAAAGGAGGCCCCTAACTTGCTTAGCCGTTGCCTCAAAGCTCATCCTCCACCAACCCCATCAGCCTCCCTGGGTCCTGCCTTACCATCTTGCAAGTAAAGGTATGGAAAGACGCTGACCGTGTGAGACTGTGTTATTTATCTGCACCCGACTTCACTAACTTCATAGACTTTGAGGGACCAGTCCCACCTGTAGGGGACCCGACATCTAGCTGCCTCACCATCCCCTCAGAGATCTACAGCAGCGCTGGTACAAATTACCAGAAGACTACAGGTGGCGTCACGAACTGTATATAAATCTATCCCCTGTAAATATTTCCCCAACATACGCCAGACCGCCAGGGCCACAGACCGAGCCACCGCTACCTGTGACAATCCCCATAGACTTCCATGGGCTCGGCTCTGAGTACCCCATTGCCCTGGTAACCCACAATTGTGGTGGCGGGTCGACACAAGCAGGCAAGAGCCGGGGATCTCCGCAGATGATGTCCGAACTTCCGGATGGAGCTGCAGTCGGATGGCAGATGATCGCTCCTAGGTGAGCAGGCAAGAGCCGGGGATCTCTGCAGGTGACGTCCGAACCTCTGGATGGAACTGCAGACGGATGGCAGACAGGCAAGCCGACAGGTAACAGGCAGGTAACTGGAATCAGGAGCTGATGGCTGAAACAGAGTTAGACTGCACAGGAACAACATTGCTCGGGCACCTACATTAAGGAGGAAGCCCTTAATATAGGGTGGAGTCCTTCAGCATTGGCTGGAGACTGATTTGGAAAATGCGCGCGGCTCCTTTAAGAGCGGGGGAGGGTGCGGGCGCGCGCCCTAAGGCCAGTAGCAGGAAGGAGCGCGCGGGACCAGCAGGGCGGAAGGAGGGCGCCGAGGATGCCAAAGGCGCAGAGGAGGCTGGGAGCACTGAGGACGCTGAGCGCAGGTGAGGAGAGCGACGTCCCTGTCTGGCAGCAGGCAGGGACGCGGGCGCTACAAAGCATATACGAAACGTAAGACAACCCTCCCTCAGTCAAGGGATAAGAAATCCAAAACAAATAATTTGGAGGTAATTAACCTTTCTAGTCATGTATTCACACATACTCAGTTGGAGGTGTTGGGTCTGGATTTAACCTTTGCTCCCACTAACAAATTTGAATTTTTTCCAGCCATGAAGGACCTCCAACTTTTTCCGACACTTCAGGCTGCATCACAGAAGTAACCCTACCGGCCTTAAATTTATTGGTATTGACCGGGTCCGTTCGGGCATTAGGGGCGGTGACCTCAAGCGCACCCTGGCGCAGCTTGAGTGTCGGTGGATCACAACCTTGGACACAATGACCCCTAGGGGACTAAATGAGAAACACTCTTTTGCATGCTTTCTATAGATGGCTGTTCGTCGGCCGTTTCGGGTTCGTTTCTTCTTTCCTTTGTTTTTATTGTGCTGTTTTTAACTATTGTTTGTTATGTTCACAGAAATGATGTAACACATTTCCTTTCCGTGTATTTGATTTATTCCATTGCGGTTCCAGTTAGGGATGTCAAGAGATGTCATTAGAAGGATGAAGACTACATGGGGACTTATCCTAACATCTGCCATACAATATGACTTATTTGGCGGCGACTTTTTGGACATTTATTTATTTTTCACTTCTTTATTATTTTTTGTCTAATATTGGTTTTTGTATGTTTAATTTTGTTTTGTTTCTTGGTTTTTGTTTCCATTCTTTATTTTTCATTTTTTATTTCTTATTTTTCATCACTTGTGCAACAGTCCGTTTATGATATGTGTTTATACACTGTTTGTTGTTATTGTTCATTATTCATCATTATGTTTTTCTACCGGTTTTCCCTTTTCACATTAAGGTCCTAATTGTGCTTATCTTCATATTAGGTTCTGCTGTCATACCTATTTTTCATTAGTTGTTTATCATTTATTAATTTTGCTCTTATTACATTATTCATTTTTGTTTTTGTTTTCCATCAGGCATATTGTACCCTCTGGGTCCGCCACTCCATCTAATCTGCCCCATGTCCCCAATACTTACCCACATTGCTTCACCAGGTATCTATGTTCTTCCCCGTCTGGCTGCGCATGCGCGCGCGGCATCGGCGGTCCGCTCCGTCTAAGGTCTCCACCAAGATGGCGGCGGGGTCACTGACGTCACAGGAAGTACTTTCCTTGACCCCGCCGTCATCGGATGGCCGGAAGCGGCGCGGATACCGCCGCTGCGACAGCGCTCACATGTGCAACGCCTGATTGAGGAATTATCCCCACCTGGCCCTCATGGTTTTTATAGCCTGTCAGCACCTTATCCCACATCGCCCCCGAGGAAGCTCAATATAGCGAAACGTGCGTTGGGGCACGTACCTGTGACATTGTCCCACATGGGTAAGCTTGGCTGCACTAGAGCTCGCATACATTTGGCTTCAGTTAGGAAGCATTTTCCTCCTTGCTGAATGCGTTTCAATCTCTCCTCACCCCTTTCCTTTTTTAGTGCTGCAGGGCACGGCAGTGCATTAGAATACCACTGTAGGGAGGCTGATTATGCCGTTTCTTGGTACTATACCATTATCCCTGGTGCTGCCATGATGTCGTTGCTCTGTATGCACTTATTTTTTGTTATGTCCATGTGTTTACCTTTTTACTTCACCGTGGCATTTTTTCAGTAATAGCTCCTTTACCTTACTGGGCTACATTTGGGTGAGCAAGCTCAGTTAGTGCACCATTCTATGTTTCACAGGTGTTTTAGTTTTGTTCTAGTCACCAATATACTTCATTAGCATTACATGTTTTTGTGAACGTTTTTATATGTGTATTTTTCTCAATAAAATTAATTCTTTTATAGAAACTTTGTCTTTGGCTGGGCTAGACGCTCTTATTCTCCTATTTTGATCTAATCATGTTAGAGTTGCCCTGTTCCTGATTGGAACCATGTTTAATCGTGTTACCCATGGTTTGGGTTTAAGTAACACGTTCTGAATTATAGCCTGGGCCAACGAGATCCAGAGGTGGGGCAAATCACGCTGGAGGAGTGGTCTCAGATCAGGGACCTATGCACCCTTCTGCACAGTTTTGAAATGGCCACGAAGATGTTTAGTGCTGATGATGCCATTATCAGCATGACTATTCCGGTGCTTTACATGCTGGAGCAGATGTTAAACAGAATTCGGAGTCAGGTGGTGGAACAAGAGGAGGTGGAGGAAGTAGAGGAGGAGGGGTTGTATGCGGAAGGGCTAACATCTGCAAGATCCAGAGCACCAAGGCGGCTGGCTTGGGAGGGTGGGGGAGAGGGATTAACCAGGGCGCATGGTAGCAGCCAAACTAGTGAGGAAGGTGCAGGAGCCCAGGAATAAGTGGATGACGAACTGGTGATGGGCATGGAAGACTCATCAGATGAGGGAGACCTTGATTACATTTCTGTTGTGCGAGGTTGGGGGGAGAGGGCAGAGGAAGGAAGCATGATTCGTACCTCGCCACCAACACAACAGGGACTTGGTGCTCCTGGATGCGCAAGACACGAGTGCCTTCTTGCTGCACTACCTGCAACATGACCCTCGAATTGTCAGAATTCGAAATAATCCTGACTACTGGGTAGCCACACTGTTAGATCCCCGGTACAAAAGTAAATTTGCCGAAATAATTCCTGCCATAGAAAGGGATTCACGCATGCCGGAGTATCAGCAGAGACTGTTGCAGAATCTTACATGTGCTTTTCCACAAAACACCAGTGGTGCACGTAGTGAATCTCACAGTTCTAACTTGCCAACCGTGGGACTGTCGAGTTCAGCACTCAAAACCGAAACATAAACACAGTATCTGCTGGTGTTAACAGCAATTTTGCGGAATCCTTTCACCAGTTTTTTAGCCCATCCTTTGCAAGGCCACAGGAGACAAGAAGTCAGACACATAGTCAACGCCTAGAGACGATGGTACAGGAGTATCTCCAACTGAACATCGAAGCCATGACTGTGTCACTGGACCCTTGCTCTTTTTGGGCTTCCAATCTGGATAAATGGCCGGAGCTCGCCACTCACGCCTTGGAGATCTTGTCATGCCCCGCAGCCAGCGTTCTCTCTGAACGTGTGTTCAGCGCTGCTGGTGGTGTGCTGACAGATAAGCGCACGCGGCTGTCTACTGAGAATGTAGACAGACTCACATTTATAAAGATGAACAAATCATGAATCCGCAAGGACTTTTCTACCCCTGTGTCATCCTGGGGAGAGTACAAGCTTGAGGATTTGGTAAAATCACTTCACCAACCGTTTTAAGCAACTCTGGGGCAATTGATGCTACTTAAGTGGTGTCTGTGCCCCAAATTTTTGGAAAAAATGGAGACTCTTTTTGGAGTCCCCTTGCTGTGTTTTACGTGACGTTGGCATCGTCAATTACAGGTGGGTTGGGTCTTTCCCCACCCCCTTTTAACCGTAAGAAACTACATACACTATGGCTTGGGTAACACAGATGGTTGAGTGTGAAGAGCTGTTTACTCACTATACTTACTGTTTACTTACTATAGCCTGGGAATCAGAGGTCTGCTCCAAAGCTTGAGTGTCTGCTAGTCAGCGGAGTAGCCACCGGCTGTAGATCTAATTACAAATTTTTAACTGCATCTAACCCTGACAATAATTTTGGGCCTAGTAGCAGTGTCTGCTACTCAGCGGATTAACACAGCTGTTAAGCAAGCTACACCACCTGTACTTTGGAAACTTAATTTTTTCAAAGGACATGCTTCGGGCCCCCGGGACAATCAGTGAAGAGCATCGGGGAGGCACCCCAAGGCACAGGGGCTGTGACTGGCGGTAGGACGCCTTGCGGTGGCTCGATCCTTATAAAAGCTTTTTAACTGCAGCAGCTTTACTGGACGCTACTGGAGATGGAACTCTATTTTATTATGAAATTAGAAAACACATACACATACAACACTTTACATCAAATCAAAAATCCAAAACCCACATCCAGAAATACATTAAACTATAAGGAAACCCACACTAAAATCAATATCAACTACAGACACGCAAGAGTCAGTCCTATAGATCCACTCAGGTCCCTTCTGAACTTTCCATGCTCTTCCAGGACCCCCAGCAGGATATCTTTTTTGAAAAAGAAAAGAAAACCCAAAAGAAAGAAACATATTCATACACACCACACCCTTTCACACCCATTCACACCCCCTTCATACCCCATTCACACCTATTTACATATTTACAGAATTTACAATAACTATTAACACAAAAAGGCCATTCTGGCCATAATACTTCCCAAACCAATTTTCTTTTATCACTAAACACCGTATCACACAAAAATTATCACACAAAATATATAATTTTTTTTTTTTTTTTTTTTTCCCCCACCTCACCTCAGGTCCATAAGTTCATGGCCTAACTTAAGAAAAAACTGGGTCCATATAATGTTTATGCCCCTTTATTTCCACAGCAATCTTCTTCGGGTCCATGACAAGTTTTCTTGCCCACCGCCCATTTTTCAAAATCTTCACCAAAACCCCAAACTACCCCCTCCCAACCTACCTATACCTCCACTTTCAACTATCTACTTACACTCACTAATAATCACATTAACAATAACAAAAGGAAAAAAAATATATAAATAAATATAATATATACAATACACAATACAATTATCATGACCATAACAGACTTAATCTTAACCTTTCTTTACTTGCTTACAAGGCCCAAGTTCGGCACCTGCGAGCCCAGATCCATTATTCCTCCTTGAATCAAAACAAAAAACTAAATGTGCCACACTAGCCCACCACCAGGGAGAGGAGTCTTGAGAGGCCCCGTCTGTTGTGAATAGGCTGGAAATGAGTTCTGAGCAGAAGCTCCCTCTGGTGGTTACAAACGGTACTGGACTGTCCAGTGAAGATTGTGAGGAGTGGGAATCAGGTGTTACTGACTGGTCTTATATAAGGGAGTCACCTTCCCATCAGGGTTGCCGGTGATCAATTGTTCTGGTCTCAATCCTTGATTCCTGTTTCCTTGGAAGCCTGCTGTGTTGTGTCTGAATCTCCTGCTAACAGATAAGACATTTTCTTCTTTTTGTTTTTGTGCTTGATTTTTGCATTTTGTCCTGCACTTCTGTGGGGGCCTTCAGGGTCCCCTCTGGGGGCTTTTGCCTCTCAGTTCAGTTCAGCCACTGATGTTTGTACATTTGCTTTTTCCAGTTTTCTCAGTGGCTGCTGTTTTGTTTTTGGTTACACCAGAGAACTAATTTAGGTGGTAGAGGTCGTGTGATCTCAGGTGTTTTTGAAATTAGTAGAGTTGATGCTTTTCAGGGTTTTTTGGGATTGCAGTAAGTGCCCTTCCTATCCTTTTCTATTTAGTAAGTTTGGGCCCCAACGTTTGCTCATACTATTTTCTGTCTGTGTCAGTATTTCTTCTTGTCTAACCGCCATTACATGTTTGGGGGCTTTCTATTATCTTTGGGGTTCTGCTCCGGGGCAGATAGCTTTCCTCTTTCTATCTTTAGGTGTAGTTAGTTTCTCAGGCTGTGACGAGGCGTCTAGGACCAACGTAGGAACGCTCCACGGCTGCCTCTAGTTGTGGTGGTTAGTCAGGGTACTGCAATCTCATAGTTTCCAACTGCTCTGGTGTATTTCCTTTTTGCCTGCTCTCCTCAGCTACCAAATCATAACACCCGTCCCTACCACCAGCACATACTCCCTATCCCTCAGCAGACTAAAGCTGTCCCTACAACTGACCCTGAAAAACTGTCCCTATCTGTCCCTCCCTATCCCTATTCTATCTAACTTATCATTACTAAGGCCTCTTTCACACTTCAGTCGTGTGACGTCCGCCCAAGTGTGAAAATGGCGGATCCGTCAGAAAAGTGTAAAAACGGATGTAAAACGGATCTGTTTTCTGACGGATCCGCCAAGAAGTTTTCACCCGGAAATGATGAAATTTTCCTTCCAGAAAGGTAAGTTTACAAGTCCGGAGAGAGGAGAGAGAGAGAGAGAGACCCCGGACAGTTTTGTCAGCTTTTTCTATGGTTTTCTATGGAGGCGACCGATCCGCTGGCGGATTCTGTCAAAGACGGATGCCAGCGGATCTGCCGCCCATAGGCGACCATTAAACAAGATAGCGGATGCGGCGGATCCACCACACTCCGCCATTTTGGCGGACCGAAAAAAAACGTTGCATTGGACGTTTTTCTGAAATGACGGATGCCAATTTTTTGGCGGATCTGTCAAAAAACGGACCTAACGGACGACCATCTGTCAAAATCCATCACTAATGCAAGTCAATGGGAAAAAAACGGATCCGCCAAAAAAAAATGGCGGATCCGTTTTTTTCACATTTTGACGGATTTTGACTGACGTCGCACGACTGAAGTGTGAAAGAGGCCTAACTCTCTATCTATCCCTACAACTGTCCCTCCCTGTCCCTATTTCTCTCCCTCAACACCTCACACCATCTTATGCTATCCCTACCACACACAAACCAACTTTACCTTGGGTGCGTTTTTAAAAGGAGAAGCCCCTCCAAAGCCAAGAGGCCCTCCTCACACCTAACCTCTCAAACTCCAAAGAACGCACCTTCCCCAGATCACCCAAGATGTTACTAACCACCTCATCCCGGGGGAGGGCTTTCTGTTGCGTCGATACTAAACACCGTGCATTCCACGTGTAAAACCTGACCACTACGCTAACTAGGAATAAAATGCTGCGCTCTCGGTCACCCAGGGATCTGAACGCCCCATAAACCCACTCGGCATAGGAAAGGGACGCCAGCCGGGGCCAACATATGGAAGCACCCACCCTGTTGTAAACCTCTGCATTAAAGGGGCACCGAAGGAGGAAGTGCTCCATGCTTTCCAGCACGTTGCCACACTCCTCACGGGGACAACCCCGATCATCGGAGTTCCTGTACTTCAGGTTGTCCCTTACATACAGTCTCCCGTGAAAGCAGCGCCAGGCCAAGTCCCAAAACTTTGTGGGGACCCGCTTTGAATTTAACAGCCCGAGCCCCACCTCCAGATCCCAGCCTGGGCAATCCCTGAGGACCAGGGGCTTCTGGAAATGGGTCAACAGAACCCTTTTGTCAAGGCATTGCCTCGACATGGTCCTGATTTCCCACATTCCCAGACCCCACCGGCGGATTACCTTCAGAACCGGGGTAGCGTAAGCCGGGAGATGTCCGTGAGGTGTATGGAGATCCTTCACTTGCCCTCCTGTCTCCCATTCCTGGAAAAAAAGCCGAAACCAACCCCTGCAGGAGAATACCCACGGAGGAGCCCTCTCTGTTATGATTTGGTAGCTGAGGAGAGCAGGCAAAAAAAGGCAATACACCAGAGAGGTTGGAATCTACTGGATTGCAGTACCCTGACTAACCACCACAACTAAAGGCAGCCGTGGAGCGTTCCTACGCTGGTCCTAGAAGCCTCGTCACAGCCTGAGAAGCTAACTACACCTAAAGATAGAAAGAGGAAAACTATCTGCCCCGGAGCAGATCCCCAAAGAACATAGGAAGCCC